>OY728163.1:596914608-598164608 GCA_963277665.1 Viscum album | reverse complement strand
GAAGAATTATCATTCTTGCTAACTATGAACAAGAAAAATTTCGTCAGAACCAAAGTGTCAAAATTCTTGTATCAACAAACCATTGTGAAGAGAACAATCGAAGAGCATCTCACCTCATTGGAAACTGAAACACATAGCTCCCATGAAACTCTTTTTTGGTGTCTGTTTCCCAAATAGGGATTCAGTTCCACATATACTTTACTCAAGGAGGCTAAAATAATCAAGAACATAACTCAAAGAAATCTAAACCCACTCATTATTTCTGCTCTATTGTGTTTAATTTTTCTATTGTTCGAGCAATGTGTGTTTGTGAGTCTATAGTATAACCTCACACTCTCTCCAGAGCTAAGTTGGTGGATACAATATATCCTCAGTCACTAATCTTTCTATACCATTTTTCTCCCACATATAACTATATAATAGGTCCTTATGTGGCCTTTTTTTATTTTGTTTCCCACAAACAACTAGGGTAGATGTCTTATTGACCTGGAAAACCTTATGTGCTATTGTGAACCCCGATCAAGGGTGTGGATAATGTTTATTACTATAATATACTAGGTTCCAGTTGATCATCAAGTAGAGTGTAATAGGTCACATGTTGAGATTGGACCACTTGTTTTATCTGTTGCGTTATTGAAATTTATTTTTCTCTATATTTACACATATTTCAGAAATCTTAATTTTACTTTTATAGTTGATCATAGATAGTGTTTATAATTGTATTTTACTTAGTAAATTTATTTCAAAAGTTATATCAATATTTTAAATTACTATAATTGTGAATTAATTAGTCTTTGAATAAATTAATTGAATAGTCAAAACTCTTATAAATCTTCTACCTTGGTTAATTCGGCTAATTGAATTTTTAATTTGGGGATGTTTAAATAATTTCTTTAATATATTTTTTTATAGGAACTAAATTTACCCCCTTCTTGAGTGTCCAAATCAGACCAAATAATCTTATCAAAAAATAGGTATAGGAAAGTGGTCGATCCTAGAAACTAAGATTAGTTCCTATAATCTATTCATACCCTTCACTTATTGGGTATCTGAGATGAAACTAATTCCCTAAATTTATTCTTAAATATAGTTACCCCACAATTTTTAGGATCAATTTGAACCCATCTTACATATTGGCTATTTGAAATAGAGAAAATTATACCAAAAACCAACAAGGTAGTCACCTCCTTTTTAACAACCCTAATAATGGTCAGATTCAAACTCTACTAAATTATCTAATGGGTTTGGAGTTGTATTCTAGATGAATCATATGAATATAAAATAAATGAATAACTCTTTTAAATTTCTCTAAAGACCACCCTATAACCTTCATATTCACCCAAACAACATTTATGATATATTTTATTATTCACTAGAAAACCCTATAGAAATTATGAATTGAAATATCTATTTTTATTCTAATTGTATATATTTAAAATTTTCTGGAAAGCCCTTTAGTTCTAAGGTGGGCAGGATATCTACATTATAAAAAATTATTTTTATGGGTTCATTGAAACATATTTCATCATGTAATTCATTCTCTAAGATAGAAAATCTATAAAATTCTAATGTAACAATACAAACTTTAAAATAAACTGAAAAATATTCAGCCCAAAAATGAAATATTATATTAAAATTATTAATCATGAAGTGACCCATTAACATCATCGTTGCTAATTTTAATGTTTTGAAAAGTGTATTGATATGAATAATTAACTTATAAATCAAAATTTTCTAAAAAACTGTCATTTGTGATATATTTTAAATTTATTTCATCAAATCCAGGTAAATTTTCACAAAAAAAGTTCAAAAATATAATAAAATATAGATGTTTCAATGACATGTAAATTTAATCTCTAACCTCCAAACTCAAATTATAATGTTCATTTATGATCATTAATTATATCTTTAACCATTTTAAAAAGGGTCTACTATGTATTAAGGGTTCTTGTGTGATGAATATATCATCCTCCACCTGTAATTTATAAAAAATATAGGGTACAACAATGTAAAACCATAAAAATTTAGGATATATTTATTGTTAAATAAATTCAATCTCTATGATAACTTTTAATGGACATAACACTTGGTATAAAAGAAAAATTATACTCTATTATTTTAACATAGTGATTATAACTTAGCCTTTATGTTAGAAGGTATGAATAAGAAAAAATAAATTATGAAAAATTAAATGTTTTACACATGTTTAAAACAAATTAAATTATGATATACTAATTAGAAATAAAATTAAATCATTTGAAAGAAAAAGAAAGGTTTTATGAAAAAAGTTATTTTTCTAAAAGCAGGTTTAGCCACACTATGAACACATAATTAAAAATTACTTTTTACAAATTTTAGGAAATTTATTATATAAAAAGAAATTCATTTTTCAAATCATTATATGAAAATTATCTTATGGTGAAGATTTTTTATTTTTCTAAAAAGTTTATTTTTTTCCATGAATATTAAAAATTAAAATTTTTATTAAAAACAACCTTTTATAAATTTTTTAAAAGATAAATTTTATACAGAATATAATAACATCACTCATGTGTGAAGTGGACTTTCACTTCATGAAGTTATGTGATCTGTTTTTTACTTACGCTTTACATGGAATAAAATATTGAATTACTTATTGTATATATTTGATAATAATGACATACTGAAAATTATGTAAAAATAATGTATCATATTACTTCTCACATTACAATCCATTGAAAATTATAACATTGTAAATGTGTAAGGTGGACTATCACCTCATAAAGCGAGGTGATTAATTTTTTTTAATTTTATTACTACCGCATCACATGTATTGTATATGTGGTGGAATTTTCGGAGATAATAAGATATTTATGATATAATTATCATTAATTATTGATAAAATAACACTTATCTTATTTCCATAATGATCATTGAAAATTGGAAACATTACTTATGTGTACATATGACATACCATTACCATGGTTCTAAAGCAGTCCATTTTTCATAACCATATTTCATGCATGGTTTTAAAAGTATAAATTATTTAAAAAAAAGATATGTATATCATGGTTACCATTCGGGAGATAATTAATTAATAATCTATTTGACCGTAGTCAACTTACCAAAGTGGTCTTGTACATATGAGTCGTTTATCATTAAAATGTATATTGTGAAATTAATTATTAAGATTTTTAATGTGACCTGGTAATGAATAAAATAAAAAGTAATAATAATGATGAAAATTGTGATTAGTAAATTGAATAATTAAATTAATTTTTTATTCATGGATATAAAGAACATGCATGATGAATCAAGTGAATGGTAATGAATCTTTTTAACCCACACTTTTCTTCTAGTTATGAACATTCTCTATGTAACTCACTTTCTCTCTATTTATAGTTATGAAATTATTATAAATAAAATATATATGTATCTCACATGTAAAAAATAATTCATTATCCGTTAATTTTATAGGGTAATACATTCTTTATGATTATATCATAAATTCCTTCATTAAGGAATATCTTTTGATTATGTTATGAGAAAAGATTATGAAAACCATTTATTTCAATTGGAAATTATTATCTTTATTAATTATAATTTATATCCCTATATGGAACACATATTCATGCACATGAAATGAATGTGATTATAGGGACCAAAAATATATATCCCTCTAATTAATTAGGAAATGGTTTAGCCTCCTGAGATGTCCTGTGTGAGATTTGGGAGTGAATCTCATCCAATATGGGACTCGGTCCACCATATGATATTGTCTTGGCAGTTATCCTTGACTTATATTTATGTAATGTTTTATGTTATTTCCACATTTACTATGATTATATGATATTATGATACCATCAAATTTTTACTATTCTTTATTGTTATTACTTATGTACCTTTTCTTTAAAGATATCATGTTGTAACTTTGAATCACATATTATGATTCCTTATCTTGTTTATTACCTTACTGAAATATTTAGCTCAATAATTTCTTTCATGTATTCCATAGGTTACCCAAAAGTGTTTTAGGAGCTCCAATTTATTTAGGATGTAACATTATAAAATAAAATATATATGACATGTTTCAGTTTCCTTTAATGTATTACGAAAGAAGTTTTCCAAAGACACTACGTCATTATAATCCTTGTGTTTTATTTTTTGGATATTTATGATTAATAATCTTGTCATAGTACATGTCAATGGTATGGGTTGTAATAGTTTTTATCAAAGGAATTGTTTATTTATTATTTTTAAACTAAAATGATAAATATTCATTGAAACACTAGGGATAGGTCCATGGAAAATTTTGAGGATAAAATTATTATATAGAAATATCATGGAATCTGGGTGATGTATATAGTGAGTCGTTTCTGAGAAATCATAACCCTTTTAGCGTACTACAAGATAATGAGTTTTGTGAATATATGTACCTAGTGGTAATAAATATGAGAAAGGAATATTGGGATTAACAAAAATTTTACCTGGTAAATGATAATTAGCCTTACATCAAACGTAGTTTGACACTCCCGAGGTATATATTTATTAAATTTAGAAACTCTTTAAATTCCATTATGAAAAGGAAAAAAATTAAAATAAGATATTATATTAGGTAGTAGATCATGGAAAAATTAGTTTGAAACCTGTACATTCTTAAGTTAAATAACATATGTCATTTATGATCTATCTGTTTGCTTTTCAAAGTTACCCATGTGTGTTTTTAATATTTTAAAAATAGTCCACCAAATTATCTATTTTATTCAGTAAAATAGATGAAAGTAGGAGGAACCAAGTCAACAAAAATTGTGGTGGGAAATTTTATGACATCCAAAATGAGATTCCCAACCCAATAGAAGAAGGAGTCAGGAACATCTTAAAAATAAATTCTGAACCAATTTAATATTTTAATCAAAAGTTGAATCATTATAAATACCTAAATCCTCCCATTAATGATAATGTTGAAATTGAAACCATTATGTTAAAAATAAATCCAACATTCAGTGGATCTTATGATCATTTAATTAATGAATAATGGATCAACTCCATTGAAAATATATTCTTTATCCATCAATGATATGACAAAAAGAAAAGGTTTCATTGGATTTTTATCATATGGATGTAAAATCTGATTAATGGTAGACATTGATAATAAATACAAATCCTATGGAATATATCAAATATATTGGGTGGAAGGAATTTAGAAAATAATAATTTTTTGAAAAATATTTATCTATCAAAAATTGATATAAAATGGAGATGGATTTCCTTAGCCTCAAGAAAAAGAAAATGAATATTTTAGGGTGTACAAAGAAAACATCACAGGACATGCATAATATTCCATCAACATTGGCATATACCTTGAAAAAAAAAATTACAACTTCATTGGTGGATGAATTCAAATTATATGAAAAGATCTATAAATTCTAGACATTGAAATCTATAAATAAATCAGACAATGTTCCCTCAAAATTGAGATGGAGATCAGTGAATCACATGGCTATCATAGAGATAAGAATTAGATAATCGAGTTTAACTCTATTACTGTGATAGAGAAATATAATAATTAAATGAAAGTATAACTGCCCACTTTTCTAAGGTGTGGGAAGAAGCATTCTTGAAATTATATAGTCTATTCCGTGAAGTGATTTTAGATGTGGTGTGAAGGGAAACATAGCTAGGGATTCTAATGGGAGATAACCACTAATGTGATTGAATAAAATAATACCTAAATGAACCCACAAAATTTTTTCTATTGTTTTAACTACATGATATAATGAATCCATGTGAACCAATGTAGTAAGCCTAAGTTTGTTGATGAAAACTGATGAAAACAACCTTTATGGAAAATAGATTAAGGGAGATATTATTCCATCATAACTGAATAGTCGGTCCTAATAATGATGTGGTGACAGGTATAATAGATATTCATTCATGTAAAGATAATGTACTTTTTTATTCTGGTTCTATGAACTATTTTATATCATGGAAGTTTAAAAGAACTATTCAAATACCAACTCAAAACATGGAAGTGGAGTAATTAGTGAAGACAGAAAATTGGTCAATTATTTCATCGAAACTGTATAACGTATCCCCTATCCATATTTGTGGTATGGACATCCAAGATAACCTTGTGATACTTCCTTTATAATAATTCTATGAAATTACGGGTTTGGATTGGATTTCCTTATATAGTGCCAATATAAAATCCTGAGAGAAGGAAATCACCCTCCAAATTTTAAATCAACCTTCGATTCTATGCAATTCAAAGAGGATGATAATTATCCTTTATTATCATTAATTAAAATATCGATATTTTTTCCTTATAAGAATGTGTATCTTGATCAGATGATTGAGACTATGTAAAGGATCATGTTTAACAACAAGCCCAGTCTGAGGGATTATAAAAATATATTTCTTCAAGGGTTTCATTGTATTCTTTTTAGAAGAAAGGTTAAATTAACAATGGATATTTTAGTTTGATCTTTTCCAATATATATGAATCCTTATATAATGTCCATTATTGATATTTAGGATCTGAAGAACCAATTATAGGAAAATAAATATAATTTATTTATACACCCAAGTGATTCACCATGGGGTGAACCGATTATCATGGTCAAAAAGAATGATGGATCAACGATACTTTGCTTTCATTAATCTGAGATAAATAAAATCTTTATAAAGAACAAGTATATATTTCCAAAGTTAGAAGATATGTTCAAACAACTTTGTGATTATCAATATTTCTCTAAGGTGGACCTTTATTAAGGATATCACATAAGGGTGAAGAATGATGTCATTCCCAAAAACATCCTTTCAAATAAGTTATGGACACTATGATTTTATAGTGAGGAATTTTAGAGTCAATAATTCCCTAGAAATATATATGGACATAATGAATACAGTATTTAGTGATTTCCTTGAAAATGTTTTGGTAGTCATTACAGATGATATTCTAATATATTCCTAGGGAAAGGATGAGACTGAGGATATTATAAATACTGTGTTAAAGGCATTGAGAAAGTACAATATATAAGAAAATTATATTAAATTTATCTCCTATATAAAGGAAGAATCCTTATTGGGGTATATTATCATTGAAAAAAAGATATTTGTGGACCCTTCGGAGACAAAGGAAATCAAATACTGTCCTATACCATTTTCAATAAAGGTGATCCTCAGATTCCTTAGACTAGCTATGTTTTACTGACCGTTTTTGAATTTTTTATTTCACAATTTTCAAACCCACTTACCCTATTATAATAAAAGAATGTATTTTTTTTATAAACCAATAATGGTGGAGAGATATTTAAAGAGCTTAAATGAGGATTATCACTGCCCCACTACTTATGCTACCCTCAATAATGTATTTTATAGTAGTATTTAAAAATAGTTAAAATATTGTTTTCGACTATGTAATAAGAAAAAATGATAATGTGATAACCTATTCTAGAAGGAAGTGGAATGTTCATGAGATAAGCTATCCCACACATGACCTGGAGTTAGATGCATTGATATTTTCATTGAAGAGATTGTGACATTATCTCCTGGGGGATAAGTGTGAATTATATTCGGATTACAGGAGCCTCAAATAAATATTAATATAGAAGGAATATAACATGATATATTGAATATGTTTAGAGTTGATCAAGGAATTTGATAGTTTATTACATTACTCTCATGGGAAAGAAAACAAAGGGGTAGATTCTATAAGTATAAAGGATACATCAATTTTATCAATGATGAGAATTGAGAAGGACATGATATTATTATTTGGATAAAGGATGTATATGGAAATAGTAAATGACATTAATCTAACCATTCCAAAATAAAATCTAAACCTTACATTATCGAGAGGTTCAAGGAGTCCTATAAAGAGGATGAGGTTCTATAAAAATGGTTGAAAATATTCTAGTGTTCAACCCTGCAAAATATGGGGTTATATGTTTTGGAACCCAAATTTGAGTCCCATAGAAACTATAGATAAAGAGGGAGCATCTAAATTATGTTTATAGATCATCGTTCCCTACTCATATAGGAAACACTTATTGCGTAGAGATATAATACATATCTCTTGGTGGGATAACATAAAAACAGTGATTACAGAATTTGTATCTCAAAGTTGGGTGTTCTAATAAGTCAAGGATGAATGAAAATTGTATGAGGGTATGATGAAACCATTTTCCATACATGTATGAAAATAATAAATAATACCCATGGGTTTCATCTAAGGAATATATAGGAAATAAAAATACAATAACTCTATCTGGGAGGTAGTCGAGTTCCTTACAAAGTCATCACATTTCAATACTATAAAAGAATATTTATATCCTGATAGACTCACTAAGATAAACATAAGGGAAGTGGAATGATGGCATAGAGTTACAATATTGATTGTATTTCATAAATATATGAGGTCCATCTTAAGGTTATGGATATACCTTAAGAAAACATTTCATACATAACTCAGTTTCAGTATTTCTTACCACCTCAAATGGATGGTCCGTCTGAAAGAACCATCTAAATATAGGGCATATGCTAAATTCTTGTTCAATAAATATACAAGGATATTGGGATCATAAAATTACACTATTATATATCTAATTTAACAGTAGTTTCAATTATATTCATCAAATGGGACCTTATGAGGATCTTTATGGGAAGAAATGTCAGACTCTGACATGCTGGGATAGAGTTAGAGAATAGAAGATTATGTGACTTCTACATACCCATGAGAATATAGAGATGGTCCAAACTAGTTATCATTACATGAAATCCACGAAAATTTGATATAAAATCAATTCATAAAACTGGAGATGAGACAAAGTGTTTGGGTTCTGAAGATAAGGCATTCCTACAAACTTCACCATGGATGATATTCTTGAGGTTTTGGATGAAGGGAAATATTAATCTTAGATACATTAGACCCTTTGAGATCCATTATTTCATTGGTGATGTGTATCAACTAGAACTCACAAAAAACCTATATCAAGTACATCATGTGTTCCATGTATCTGTATTATGGATGTACATTCCAGACCCCACTCATGATGATTAAAAAAAATCTATATTTTATATCCATGCTTTTTATAATCAAAACAAACTATTTTGAAGATGTTTTACTAACATTCCATTTTATAATTTTCAGAATATTTTTTATGTAAAATATTATTTTACAAGATGTAGAAATACTAATTAACTAATGAAATATAAACTCTCTATGAAATACTGATAAATCATAATGAAATAAGTTTCGTTCATCAAAATGATTGATGTCTAATCTATTGTATTTCCAAAGGTCTAGTCCATCTGATTGATTGATGTCAAGTCCATTGGATTAATGATATGTCATATATCTCTATGAATATTGCTTATATATAAGTTCAATGGTATTTAGTCTGTTAGTGTGATTATATATAATCAATTGTTAAGACGAGATATTTCATATCAGTGTGAAAATATCTAATCTATCAGAATGATGATAGTTAGTCTATCTGTGTGATGATTTTCAGTCTATCAGAATGATATATTTTTAATAAATCCTTATGACATGTTTCATTCTATCAGATTATGAAATTTATATTGATAGTTAGAATTATTACTAATGTTAGAAATACACTATAACATCATTGTAATGGTGGTACCTAATTACATCAGATGAAGTTATTATTTGCAGATATGTCAAGTGATGAACATCCGAGGCTGTCACAACCAACCCCGAGATTCATATAAATATAAAAATTAGAGGGATACCAATAAATATGATTTCCTTAGGAGATATTAGAGCTGATGTATTTTCAACTCAACACATTTGAGGTTTTATCTACCTGTATATCTCATTCTTACGCTCTATAATCCTTCATAGAGTTTTTGTTATATGAATTCCAAGAGAATAATTTTAAAATACATTGAATAGTTTTTTTCTATTATATTATTCTAATAATGGTTATTATCAAGGTATTTTTGGAATAGAATGATCGATGATACCTATAAAGATGATATAGTTATTCTATGGTAATGAAAGAGAAATAAGATTCCAATCATCATATAGAGGGTTTCTGGGGTTTTGGAAGATGGAGATTGTAATGATCATTGAATCGAGGGATTTACTAGTAAGGGAAGACATACCTCATAATTAGGTTTATAACTGTGTATATCTTAAGTCATGATTTAAAATTCCTTAAATCCTATTTTTAAAGAGTGTAAAAATATTTCATAAATATTGTAAATCATTCTTACATTGTATTAAACTTTAATCTTACTTGATCGTAAATGTTATATTTTCAAATGAAAATTTTATATTGAATGTTTATTATACTAATATTTTCTATATTTATATTTAATGGAATATGTTTGAGTCTTATACATATTACCCTAATCATTATATTCACAATGAGTGTGATATAGGTTTTTTATTTCTATGTTGGACTAATTTTTAAGGTAAAATTAACCCCCTCTTGTAGCCATCGTATACTCCTATGATCCAAAAATTGTATCAGAGTAGGTTATATTACTTTTAATGATGTTTTTTACTTTTTTTATCATATTTCAGGTTTTATAAGTCTGTTTGTTAAAAATTATGATTACACCGATGTATAAATTATATAAATTGTTTCTAATTTGATAAGATGGAAGGTTTAAACATCGGTACACTGAAAAATATAAATCTAAGAAGACCACTAATCATTGATGGTGCTGATCAAGAGTATTGAAGAGAGAGAGAGAGAGAATGAAAATTATAATTATAAATAATATTGTTGATAATTTTTTTATTTTTAATATAAACTATAAAATCCATGATAAAAATATTTTTTCTTTCACTAATGAAGATTAAAAAGAATATAAATTTAATTATAGAGAAATAAATACTATGGTATGTTATATGATTATACATATATATAGCTAAATATAATACCATGAAGAAGAAAATAGTATTTTGAAGAAATTATTAGTCACATATTTTATAACATTAAAAGTTACTGAAACAAGAATAGTAATGATTTGTGTTGATTATCAAGAAATATATTTTTTACCTGGTGAAATAGTTGAAAAAATACACCAAAATTCTTGATTATTGTAAAAAATTTAAAATCTATTGGGGAGAAATAAATTAATGAGGAAATTTTAGTTTAAAATACTATCGAGATCATTCTTGGAGAATGGGAGTACAAGGGGACTTTTTTAGATATTACTATAATAATTACACATCTTACACTATTTGATTTGATGGGAACAATTATACAAAACCTGGGAATATTGAAAAGAGATATATAAAATATGAAAAAGAATAATGGGGGAGTTTATTTTTTTGCAAATACTATTATTCCTAGTAAAGTTAAATCTCTAGAGAATGATTCAATGTCATCTAAAAAGAAGAAATTTATAGTTTAATTATATAGAAGTTCATTGATAAAATCATGAAATTAATTTTATAATATTGAAAAATGTATGAAAAACATAGTTGGAAAGAAGAATATCCAAAATTGATATAATACAAATCATAAGGAAATTGTTGATTAATATGATTCTTTAGATGTTAAATGATATGAATGTAAGAATGATGGGCATATCAGCTCAGATTTCTATAAGATGAAATGAAAGGATAAAAAAATAAATTATGATAGGAATTATAATAAGCACTAAAAGAACAATAATAAGAAGAGTATGAAAGTTTTAGATATATGGAGTGCCAATGGTGTAGATACTTCATCTATGAATTCATTAGAAAATGAAAGTTCAGGTGAGAAGTATAACCGATTTTTTTCAGAAATTCCAAAGGATAGAAAATTTATTATATAAAAGTTAAAAACTAAATCTCTAAAAAATCCCACATTAAATGTGAAATATCCAAATATTAATGATGATAATATTTCAATATCTTCAAATTTAGACTCTTCTTAATAAGAATATAATAACAACATACCTTGTTCTGAAGAGGTTTCTATATTTTCTAAATTAATAGAAAATGAAAAATAAAAATTTCTAAAAAAACATGTTAAATAAGATATCAAATGAAACTAAAAGTGTTTTAGGCACATGTATGGTGGTTTACCAAACATATGAATAAAATAAATGATTTATTCAAGGAGATTATGAAAAATAAATATAAAAATGTTATCTTTAGTGAAAATTATCAATGTGATACTATCAGAAGATGTATCATTTTTCTTCTTGGAAACACATAAATTTAAATTGTTTTATTTTTTAGTACATCTTAAAATAACATTTTAGAAAACTTTAATTATGAAATGATGGATATCTTGTGAAATTAAATTATGAAAAATTTATTGTTCATAGTTCTAAATTTTAATTTTTTTTGAATCAGTATGGTAATGCTTACACACTAAACTTAGAAGACCTTAAGAGCCCAGATCAACTTTGTATTAATGAAATAGGAGTTCAATATTAGTTATGAAAAATAATATTAGTATATTTTACTGATACAATTTCAGCTAACCTATATATGAAATTTTTTATTGAAGATCTACTTGAAAATTAGTTTGATACTTCAAAAGGATGTGATCCTTATCAATTATAAAATCAACAAAAGTCATGTTTTATATATATTAGCAAAGTCTCAACTTTGGATGTTGTATAGTTAGTTTTCATGAAACTATTTCATCCATAAACAACATAAACTATTACTCTAAAATACAGTGTATATGTTTTAGTGTTTGATTAATCTATATATAATTGGTTTTATGTTTTAAAAATGTAGTGAGATGCCTTTTTTGTTTTAAAATTCTAGTAGCCTATGTAAAAAATGATAAAATCATATCCTTGACAACTATTCATAGTGATCATGGTGGTTAATTGTTTATGTCTATTTTTGAAAATATTTCAATAAAAAGGGTATAGGACATAAAATTTTGAAACCTATAACTCCATTACAAAATAGTATAGTGAATCAAATAAATAGAGTTTTTCAAGATATTACTAAAACTATGCTGAGTGAATACCAAGTTTCTATTTTTTTGGATTGAAGTAATTCTTAATGCCTATTATACTACAAATCATGTATTGATAAGATATTTTATTAATAAAAATTGTTATGAGTTTTGTGCCTGATGGATACAAAACATTTCATATATCAATGTTTTTAGATTAAAATTATTCATGTTGAATACTAAATATAAATTAAATATATTTACTCTAAATTTAAATGATGAAATATTCTATGGTTTTTTAAAAATTAGTAAGGAATATCAGTTATTTAATAAAAATAAAATTACTAATGATGAAATAAAAAATGTAATATTTTATAAAAACGATAATGTTTTTTTAAAAAAAATATCATTATATTTCTTCAAATCTTAATTGTTAAATTTAATTTCAACCTATGATAAAAATATTTTTCCATTGGAGAACAATTGAATAATATATTCCTGAAGTTATACCTCATGAATAAATTCAAAACGTTATTGAATAATACAATTTTCTAAATTCAATAAATTCTTTTTTGTTAGGTATCATTGAAGTGATATCATCTTTGGTGATGTATATCAAACATTTTGGTCTATAATTTCCCTAAGAAATGAAATTGACCCTTCTTCATTTTTTTCAAAATTCAAACCTAAGAATACAGATGAGGCTTTGGGTGATAATAATTGGATGAAATCCATTCAAGATTAACTCAATGAATTTGAGATGAATCAAGTGTGGAAATTGGTCAAATGACATAATGACACCTCTGTAATTGGAGAAAATTGGGTTTTTTGGAATAAATTTATTGAAAATAGTGTTATAGTTAGAAATATGTATATAATTGTTGAGAATAGTTATAATCTACAAGAGGGAATATTTTATGAAAAAACATATGCTCTAGTAGAATGAAATAAATATATCTATATACTTATATCATGTACAAAATTGCTTAATTTAAAACTATTTAAAATGGATTTGAAGTGTGTATTTCATAACATGGATGTTCAAGTTGCATTTTATGTAGAAAAAACTGTAGTTTTGAAAATAAAAAACATACAAAACTTATTTTTAAACACAATAAAGATCTTTATGCACTTAAACACACCCTTAGAGAATTTTATGATAGGTTAACTATATTTTTGTAACAAAACAACTTTTTTATGGGAGCTACATATCAAAAAAAATTTATAATATATGTTTATAAACACATCATAATTATTAAAATTTATGTTCATGAAATTATATTTTCTTCTACCTAAAAATATTTAACAGATTTCACTGTGGATATTATGAAATTGGTGTATGAAATGATCATGTTGGGAGATGAAAAATTTATTAGAATAACCTTCTTATAGAAAGTAATATCTTCCCTTCGAAAGGTAATATATAATCATTAATATTTACTATTTCAAACATAAATATTTGTTATTTTTGTATAAATTTTGGTTCATTTATTTATATTTTATAAACTATAAATATTTTAAACAGAACTTAATGTTTTAAGTTATGTAAAATTTCTACATTTGATAACAGTTTTCAAAAACAATAATTGTTTAGAATTATATTTTAATTATTTATGGAAATAGTTTCAACCATTTTATCATATTTTTGTTTAAATATGAGCCATTAGATCTAATGAATTAAAACCAATACCCATTCCTATAAAATTACCAGTGTGAAACCATGTCCCACATTGGTTTTTAGAATGGCTATTGACCCTCTACTCTCAAATGTGTGGTTAGTTTGACACTGTGGCATTTATCTGACAAGATACAGTTTCATCCAATCATGTTTCATTAGTTCAGTTTCCAAAATTTTTGACTCTAGAATAAATTAAAAACTAAGAAGTTGTAATAGAATGATTAATTTAAAAGAAGTGGTTTAAAAAAGAAAATTCTTTTTTGAAAGATATTATTCTTTTCCAAGGAATGGAAAATGTATGTGTGGAAAAGGAAGATTTTGGTCTTAATTATCCAACAATTATTAATGAATTTTACTCTTTATATGGATTTAGTAATGATAATTATTTAGATGTTATTATCATTAATATTTTTTTAGAATTATAAATTTAATATTCAAAAATATTTGGACATGTTTTAAGTCCCTTTGTATAGTGAAGCATATATTGTTACACATATATTAACATAGAAGTTGGGAAATTTTGAAAAAATTAAAGAAAAATCATTGTTGTTTCCATATTTTGAGAAGATAAATTATGTGTTTCATTTTAAACTGGACACAACAGTAGTATCATTATATATGAAAGGGTATTTTATTTTGAGGATGGGTGATCAAAACACCCTAAAGGTACTAGACATTTTTGTTTTAGACTTTTTTATGAATTTCAAGAATATTAATTTGGTAAAATGTGTTTTATTATTAATAGAGGATACATAGAAGAGATAGATATAGTTATGAATTCTTTAGTTTGATTTTTTTATAAATATATTATTAGTGAACTTAATTGAAGTGATACAGATGAAAAATCAAGCATTAAAAATGAGTGAAATCTCATATTGATTAGTGATGAAAAAATCTGTAGTTTAAAAATAATTTCTTTATTTTAAATTCAATATGTTTTTTGAAAAATAATACATAGTTACATCCAATTATTATGTTTAAAGTTTGGAATAAATTTTTCAATAGAAAATTAAAATAGTTTTACATCCTTCTTATCTATAGAAAAAAATAAAACAATGTATTATTAGGCATATAATGAAATGATAATTAGAGAAGATGATAAGAAATAATGGGGCCGAGAGTTTGTTATAGAAAAGTCATGAATCTTAGCACTAAAAGACATAAATAAATAGTAATTGAAATGCGATGAAATAATTTGAGAAAAATAAACGTCTTTAAGAAGGTATAGTAGTTGAATGAAATATGAAAATTATCATGAGGGAATGTTTTTATTTCTATAAAACTACTGTAGATGAAGATCAGAGGATTATTTCGATTTATCCTTTATAAATTTTTCAAATGATCAATAAATCAATTATTATTATAATTCCTAGGTTTATATTAGTACAATATCTAGTTATAGATTCTCAATATCTATTTGTAATTGTGAAATGAAAAGGAAAAATAGTTAATGTTGGAAAATAAGTTTTAGAAAAAAAATTAAGATCATGAAATATGTGGAGAAGTGACAAAAATCTGATTTAAGAATAAAATTTACATTGGTGAGACAATTAGAAGATGAAATACAAAAAAAAAGTTCCAAATAAAAAACATTAGAAGAGTCGTCATGGGAAGAAGAAGAATAAGGGATAAAGAGTTATAATGAAAAATATTCTTTTACAACTCTAACATAGAAGAATATGAATCTTATCTCTAAGAAATAAGTTTGGAAATGGAAATTGAAAATCAGAATACTCAGACAAGAAAATTTATAATTGATATACTGATAAAAATTTATAATTGATGGAATTATGAAAATATGGTAATACCATATAAAAACAAAATGATAAGGTAGAAGTTTTAGTATAAACAACAATGAGGCATATGTTAGATGTCTTATAAGTCTTGATATATTCTTAAGAAACCAATTATGTTCAATAAATATAATATTTATTTACATATTTCAATGGTTTTTTAAATAAGTTGTTCAATTATATTCCATTCCTTCTAAATATTTAATCTCATTACAAAACAATTCAGAAGAGGTTACATGTCTTAGAAAAATTAGAAGCATTAAATTAGTTGGATAAGTCAGTTGTATAAAATAAAGTATAATTTAATGATTTTAAAATATATTTAAAATACAAAAAAAATAAGAGTCAAAAAATAGATGTTTGAATGATATAGACGGTGATATGGATGTTCGTGATGGAAAATTTGACAAGATTACGAAGTATACATTGGAAATCACAAACTATTATCAAAAGTTATCAATACATATTAATGAAATGATAGAACTAGTATATCATTTCAAGACCTCATCTGATTCCAAACATCCCGATATATTATATTTTAAGTAGAAGAATTAATTTCTTGAAGAATAAGTTAATGAGATGAAATTTTATTATCATAAGAACAAGTCTTTAAAAGAAGAATTTAATGAGATTATGCTAGAATTTTAGAGATTTGAAGTAATAGAAGAAAGGCTTAAAAACCTCGAGAAAAAGGAACAATATGAATTGAATAATCAAGGGTAGTTCATGAAAATGAAATTCATCATGAGAAATATCCAAAATAAATAATGATTTATTTTCTGAACATTTAAATCTTATCGTAATATTTAAACAATTTTTAAATGAATAAAAGTATTAATGATGTTCAATTTATATAAATGAGTGAATTTTTTCCAAAATTAGTTGGATTAATGTTTTCTCTATATTATCCTATGGACAAATATTTAACATTCATAAATTGTTTTTGTAAAATTTGTAGTAATAACATTTCATATAATTTCTACCACCACATTTCCTACAAAAAAATAACAAGGGGGATGTTTTTGAGATAAGTAATTTGGGTAGAAGTGTTTAAAGAATTTTTTTTGGGGATAATATATTATATGGGAGAGTTTTATTTTATCCTTATATCTTATTTATTTATTCTGAATATAATTTTTTTAATTATAAAGGAGTCAAAAATAAATAGGAGATAAGAAAAGTTAAGGGATATATGTTCTCAAATGTTTAATGGACTATAATAATTTTAATGTTATTAATATCTATCTTTATGTTTTTTTGTGTTTTTGAAAAAAGGGTTGATTGTTGTGTCGACGGTTTTCTTTCTACTATTTCTACTGTGGTTTTGAAAGTCATACCACACTCATAAAAAGCTGTATTACTCAAATTTTCTTTCCAAATTTTTAGAATGTTTTTGTTGAAACCATATTATTTTTAGAATGTAAAAATACTTCTTAACTAAACGAATTTAAGTTTTCCATATAAGATTGATCTATTAGATAGAAATAAGTTTAGTTCATTGAAAATAAAGAATTATTATATGATATTTTGAGAGATTTACAATATATCATTTTTACTAAATTCCCATCCATCAGTTTGACGATATCTAGTATATCTGTATGACTATATTTCATATATCGGTGTAGCAATATTTAGTCTATTGATATTATGATATATAATAAATTACTATGATGATATTTATTATAATTTTTTTGATAATATCTAATCTATAAGTATTGAGATATTAATCACGTTGTGTGAAAATTTATCGTCAATCATTACAATATTTTTTCAATCGATTGTAATGAAATGTTTCATTCCATTCGAATACAAAGTATATAATCAATGTTAGAATTATTACTACTTGTTAGAATACATTGTAACAAAATTGTAATGGTTCTTCCAAACAACATTATATGAAGTTAATATTTTCTATGTTTTAAAGGGAAGAACATCAGAGGACACTGAATCCAAATCCGAGATTTATATAAATATGACCATTGGAGTGATGCCTATAAATATAAGTGCACTCAATGAGATAAGAACTGGTGCATTTTCAAATAAACACATATAATGTCTTCTCTACCTGAACATAATGTTAATATTCTTTTTAATCATTCCGATATTTTTTGTTCTAAGGATTTAGTGGGAGGAATTGTAAAATCATTAGAATAGTAAGGCTTTTGTATACACTTGTTCTTATCAAGTTTAAAATAAAGTGATTAAAAGGATAGGAAGATTGTTGATACTAACCAGGTAGATTGAGGGATTCTAGCATTTTATAAGACATTAATAATACAAAACTTCATATATAGGGATTATAGTGTATAAATATAAATAACTGATACCAATCTTCATATCTTGGAATTCTATGGTCTTAGAAGGCAGATATTATACCGATCATTGAATCAAGTGATTTCTTAGTAATGAATAATATAACTAACAGTTAGGTTCCAAATTGTGGATATTTTAATTCAGTTTTTCTATCTTCTTTAACTCTTAAGGTCATAGAGTAGAAAAATAATTTTTAAATATTGTAAGTCATTCTTACTTAGTTATAATCTTTTATTTTACTTATTTATACAAGTTATATTTTCCATTGTTCAATTTATATTGAACGTTAGTTATGCTGAACTATTCAATATTCTGAATTACTAGAATGACTTTGAGTATGATACATAATACATTGATCATCAGACACACACTTTGTTCAATAATATTGATAACTAGTTTTTTGTTTTTTGTGTTAGATTAACATTTTAAATTATAAATCACCCCCTCTTGTAGCCATCATATACTCTTACGATCCAAATTTGCATGTAATGTATCAAAAGGTGGTAAATTTGGAGAAATAAATCTCATATAAGGAGTATCCTCTAAAGTTATTGGATCATAGAGGCAACGTTCTATTAAAAAACTAACATAGACAAAGTGATGTGGAGAAACCATAAGTTTGAGGAATCAACTTTGGATTTGAAAGAGGTGATGAAGCATACGTACCCTCACCTATTTTCACATTATTATGTAATATGTAATTTAAAAGGATAAATTATTTAAGGGATGAATTATATACCACCCTAGGAATTTAATATATATCTATTTTAAATTAAATTAAATATCTTTGATATATTAAGATGAACAAAACACCTAGTTTAAAAGAAACACAATACTATATTATTTAAACATAAACATTATAAGATAATTGTTAAGTTGACGGGTCTTAATAGAACTAACTAAATTATGAAAAATTATATAGTTCACAAAATTATAAAATAAAATCAATGGTTATCTAATGTTTACAAATTCAATAAGAACAATTTAAAATTCAAAGTAATGTTTTATAAAAAAGAATAATTTTATAAAGGGTGATTTAGTTACGCATTCAACAGATGTGTTTAAATTTATTTTTAATAAATTTAGAAAATTTAATTTAATAAATTATCTTTATTTTTTAAATCTAATATCATAATTATCTAAGGTTTAACTATTTTAAAATTTTAAAAGTTTTTAATAAATAAAGAAAAATAATTATTTTTTATTAAAAAATACATTTTAATTTAATAAATTACAATACCCAATGGATTTTAATATAGTTTTAAAAGTAAAATTAGTAAATTTTATATTAATTAATCCAAATTAGTGCATTCAGATCAATTTTATATAAAATTTTGATATAATGTTATTAAACATTGGAATGTTTTTCTTTTAGAATCCTATTTTAACGCATCTGTGGGTTTAAATTATAATTAAATTATGAGAATTATGAAATTTTAATTTATATAAATGTATCAAATATTTTTAATCGTAATAATTTATATTATATAATACGTTCAAATTAATTTTTGAGCATAATGAATAGTGAAAACAGTAAAATTTATTTACAGTGGTTAAGATATAAAATGGTTTACTATGGGTTAAACTAAAAATCTAAGGGTTAAAATGACCTAAAACTTTTCTATTTTTTATTTTACTGTAATATATATACCTTATATATTATATTTTTTTTGAAAATTTCCATTTTTATCCATGTTTCATTAGAAAAATATGGGTGGAATTAATTCTCTTCAAAAATTCCTAGTGTGTCCTCTCCCCCACTTATAAAAGCCCATCAACTCTCCTCTCCTCTAAAAACTTAAAAAATACATTAGTCTAATAAATAATTACCCAAATAACTATTTCAATACCATTATTATAATAATATAATCATTTTTTGCGCAAAAATCTAATCTAAGTAGGATTTAGTGAAAACCAAAAGATGTTTTCTGAAGAAGAGGTAATGTCCTTAACCGAGCATTCTATTTTATTTCTTCTTCCATCTACATAAAATATTATTAATACATTATGATATAATTACCTCAATACATTATAAATATTTATATTAATTTACGTTATGTTAATTACCTACAACTATCTCCCCCTCCAACAAATGGGAAACAAAAATGTTGATCGTGTGTACAACGAACTACCACCTCATGATCTGACACAATTAATTTTTAATCACTACTTCAAATGGATGAATATAAAGATATATATAATGTTTATATAGGATATATATGATATAATTATACCAATTGTATTATAATATCACATATACCATCTTACTTTCCATTTCATAGAGAATACGATAACGCCACTCTTGTGTACGACAGACTACAACCTCATGAAGTGAGGTGATTAATTTTCGCTTATGATTTAGATGGAAGGTAAAAAGAAATAATTTAATTTTTATGGATGATAATAATAAAATATTTAAGATTATATAAAAGTAATATATCATATAATTTTAAACGTTACCATTCATTGAAAATGATAAAGTCAATTATGTGTATGGTGGACTACCACATCACGAAGCGATGTGACTCATTTTTTTAAATTTATGACTACAAAATCACAAGGATGTTATGTATAAATATATTCAATGAAATAAAATGATATTAATCAAATAATTATAATTATATAATTATTAAATAACAAAAACATTATTTCTACCATGATTGTCTAATAGTGGAATCACTACTCATTTTTACGTGCAAACTACAGTGTCCTTGATTGTAACATAGTTCGTTTTTGTTGACCATATTTCATGGAAGCTTTAGAAAATATAATTTTTTGTATAAATATTATAACTATATAATTATTACCATTCATGATATTATTTATTTATACTAAATTTCACATTATTCAACATACCAAAGTGATTTGGACATATGAGATGTTTATCGTTAAATCAAGAAGTGTGAATTTAATCAGTTAAGTAATTTAATATGAAATAATAATGAATCAAATAAATATAATAATAATTTTAAAAATGGTATTAATAAATTAAATAATTATCATAATTATTAAATTTAGGGACATAAATAATTCATGTGATGAAATGAGTTCAAGGTAAGGGATCTTTCTAACCAACTATTTTCTTCGAGTTGTGACCATTCACTCTATAACATAATTTATCTCCCTTTAATTTAATGGAATGCTTATAAATATTGTATATATTTATCTCACATGTATAAATATCTCATTTTTATTTCCTTTTATGGAGTAATACATGGCTTATGACTATCTCTCAAATTCTTTCTTTAAAGAATCTCTTTTTATTATATTATAAGATGATATTATTCAACCCATTTCATTCCATGTGAAATTATTATGTTTATGACTTATGATTAATATCCTTATATGGAATTAATATTCAGGTAAATTAAATGAATTTCAATGGTGGTATTATAATTATATATCCCTTTAATGCATTGGGTAATTTTTATTCTCTTTAGACATCTTGCACAAGATTAGTGAGTGAATCAAATATGTTATGGTACTTTGTCCATTATGTGTTGTTATATTGGAATTTATCCTTGAATTATGATTATATTATGTTTTATGTTTATAATTTATTTATTATTATTACACAATCTTATGTTACCATGATCATTATAGTATAGTTCCACTTGTTTACTCATGTAACATTTCTTTTATGACATCTTTTTATACCTTTGACTAATAGGTTAGGCTTCCTTATCATGATTATTCCATTATTGGAAATTTTAGCTCATCAATTTTAGTCATGTATTTCCTAGGTTATACTATGAAGTATTATGATCTCAAATGGATATCATAGATCACAATGGAAAATAAAATAAGGATACTATGTTTTAATTTCCTTCTATATATTATGAAACCATTCTTCCAAATATATTTTCCCTTTATGATCCTTGTATTGTAATTATTGGTTATTTATGTTTAATAACCGTGTAATAATATGTGTAAATGGTATGGGTCATTATAAAAAGGACTTTAGTCCTTACCAAAATATCCACAACGACTCCAGCCGACTTAGTTAAACATTCATTGGCCAGTTGGATGACAATGTATGATTTCTTAAGCATTCCAACTGACATTGATGAATAAATAGAAGAAAAAATAACACTTATAGGGGCCCATAAATTTAACATAAAATTATAAAATTCATGTTATCATATTATAAAAGAGATAGAAAATGTATATGGATCCTTATATTTGATAGGGAAAGGGTATTATACCATTGAGGAAAATATTCTTCCAAAGTTAAATTTCTTACCTCCTTTGAACATCCTACTATGGGAAAAAATTTCATTAAGGAATTAAGATTATAAGGGAATTATTTTTATAATATTAAATAATTAATATTAACCTATACCGTTCTAAAATTCTCATGAACATCCTTGTACATTTATGATTCCACATTATTATTGACAATAGGTTGATGATTATGGTATAATATTGGATCCTTATAAATTTTCATGTCATCATTGACTTTATTACACCATTTCTATGATCCCAAAAAATTACTGAAATACCTATGAGTTTTTTCATGAATGATTTCATCCTTTTTTGTGTTTCTCTACTATATAGATGTGGGAAAATTATGTTGAGTAATAGGTTGAAAAGGTTAATTTATAACGTCTTCATGTTCTTATTCATTTTTTAATAAGTGTAATTATACCTATTAATATTTGGATCATTAATTTAAATTTTTTTGTTTTGAATAAAAATTTCACTACTTTTTCTTAGGGTACTAACACAATCCTTACCTTTAGAGTAAACATAAACTTTGGATGGAATATTAACACTTCCTCGATTTTCAAATCACTGATATTATTTTAAATTTGGGTCATTTTTGTTACCAAATTTTCTTCCCAAGGTCTTTCTTGAAATATTTCTTAATATTTTTAATCAGATACTCATGGTTTGATTAATATTTCTAATTATCATGAGTGATATATAAATTTATAACATATTTGTTATTTTTATTTTGATATGATTGGTAATTCATTCTAGATTGATTATCAAACTGATCATTGTTATACCTATGTTTTTTATTCGTGTTTTGAGGGTGGGATACAAATTGTGTTGATCAAATTTCCTAAATAAGTATTTATTTGGTAATTTCATCCCTGATTGAAATTCTGGTTGGATTAAAAATGCCAAGGTTAATTATTTTGATTACAGAATTGATTTTCCAGATTGTTCTAAAATAGTTTCCTAGGGAATATCCCATAAAAATATTAGGAGGATAATTTTTTTTTAAATACATTGATAATTAAAATAATCATTAATCGAATGAAAAACACATTCCATCTTGATCAGAATTTTTGTTTAAAATTGTGTCTTTTAAGGATAAGCTTCGAATAACATTTTTCAATTCAGATTAGGGTGATATATCAACTGGAATTCAAATTTTAAATTTCTATAATTATAATTAAATGCATCAATAGTTTCATTGGCATGAATTATACACATTATTCCAAATAGATTTTAATTTTTGGACATATTATCCATGAGGTTCCTAGAATAAATAGTGGTCTTAGAAACTAAATCTCCTCCAATATTCGTATCTATCATGCTCATGTCCATCAAGAAAAATTCTGTATAGAAGTATTAAATTAAGAGAAAATATAAAATATGGAAGTGAGGACAACTAAAGAATAATTTTTTAATTTTTCTCAACATTCATGTAAACTCCACCTTTCATTTTTCTTATTAAAATACAGTATATTTTCAATGATTAGTATTCCTAGAATTTGGAAACAATTTATCTAGAATTTTTGATTGAGTTACTGTTAATTCCATATATAGGTAGATTGGGAGTAGTAGAACCACTTCTTAACTACCCCATATAAGCAAAATGGAAAATATCTCATTTTCACTTTGGATTCACCCACCGATTATAGCATCATTGATTTTAAATACATGTTAAATTTTTATAAATTATTAATAGGGCCTTCACATGGTAAACAATGAAATTCCAGAAATTGGTCGATTATACCTAAGATTAAATCAAAACCAAAAGATATTTCAGCGTTACCAAAGAAATTTTGTTGGTTATCCATGTCAGGAATAATGAATTCTTTCAAAATTATATTATTGGCCATGTTTCTAAAATGTGGAATGTATTTTGTTTTTTATGAAATATATTTTTGTCAAATTTGTTATTTTTGATTCAGCATGTTCAAATTTTTAGATTTAATGGTTATTTTATATTATTTTTTTCCTTACTTTCAGGAGTTTTGTAACACTATACTTTCAATAATATTATCTATAAATCATGAATAATTTTAAATATATTATTTAAAAAAAGATTTTGATTTTTTTTAGAATGAATATGTAATTTTTTTTGGTAGCCTCCCCAACAATAGTAGTAATTTAAGAGTTTAGTTGATAAATATCTTAAAGCTACTTTTAGTTTCCCCTATGTTACATAGTGTAGAAGCACCCTGAGCAGTATTTGATGAAGATTTTTTCAAGTGTTTTATTTCAAAATATTGTTTATTTTTTATAGATGGAGGAAATTCAAGGATAAAAATAGTTCAAAATTTTATTAAATTAAAAATATTGAATAAAAAACTGAATCTGTAGTCAAATCCAAGTTTATGACTTAGATAATTTGTTCATCATCACTTAAAAATATTTTCACACTTATTATTATCTTAATTAACGACACATGATCACAAAACTTGATTTTTAAAAGGTTTTTGAGATCAAAAATAATAATCATGGTTTTTGTTTTCCTTCCAGTAAGTGATAGTCAGTGCTCTCAATGATAATTGAGTTCACAGACAATGTTGATTACTCAATACGATTAAAATCACCAAATGATAATTGAAATTTTTAATCAATTATATTAAAATTGAAATATCCCACACAGACTAAATTTAGAAGACACATTCCTTGAATAATACTTTTTCATCAAAGATTTTTCATTCATAGATTGGATGAAAAAATAAAAATAAATGAAAAATGATATGAGCATCAAAAGTAACTTGAAATGAAATGATCATACATATGGGGGAGATTTATAGTTAAAAATTAATTAATTAATCTTATGAATGAATTATTCATTTAAATCTAGTAGGTTTATATAACAAGATACATTATAAACATCATCAATATAAATGATAAATCTTTAATATTCATCTCTATTAATGATTTTTGAATTAATTAAACCTCCCACATCTCTAAACAAATAACCTCATTATTTATACCAACCTCAAGAAAATATATACCTACAAAAATGATATCATAATACTCTAAATAATCTATTTCTAAATCTTACATCATAACCCCAACACAATCATCTACTTTACTCTTTTCCCATATATCCTTCATGTGGAACAATTTATTTCCCACTGTAACATTCATGAGACCTTAGTAAAACCCGTATAACTATTGTGATATAAACATGTGTTAAAAAATTAATTTAAATCTGAAATAGAATATGGTCTTGGTTCATAGTTAATCAACTCCTCTAAAAATCATCATATGTTTTAAAAGAAAACACTTAAATATTTCCCAAGAAGAATCATTTCTTCACTACATCCGACTCTTCACAAAGTGAATTTATCTTTCGATGATTTTTTTAATTTTGGAAACATGTTTCGATATGTATCCCATGGGTCTAGTAACTCTTTCTATAATAACTTATACCAACTAAAACCTGAGGGGGATAGCACTGTAAGAGGTGATTCCCTTCAGGTTTAATGTATTCTCCCCCCCAAGGCCTCCAGATTTGTGTTTGCACCCCAGTTGTACTCTTCTAATATTCAATAATTAAAAAAAATGATGATGATGATAGAAACAAGATTCTATATATCCTTATGATTTTAAAACATTAATAATATTGTTTTATTCATTTATCATTTGGAAATTTATTGATCGTGTTTTGTTTTCACATGATTCAATATCTCTTCATAAAACTCATCCATGAATCATTTAGAAATATTATATATTCTACAAGTATAGAAAATCAATAACATGTTCCCTTATTTATCATCAACATGTTTTTGAGTTATTTTTCTTATTTTGAATGAAGTCCCTTGATCAAGAAACTTCCTATATTAATCAATATAAACAAGTACCAACATTGATTCATTCTCCAAGGCAAGATCAATAGACATCACTAAGGTAAAATGCTATGAAAATTCATTAAAAATATACCAAACATTTCCTTAATTATGATTCTACATATCACTCTTTACAAGAGACTAAAAATTAGAACATGCTTGATTACTTTATCATACCAAATAAATCTCACTGAGGAATTGTATTGAGTATGATGGGTGAAAAAATCACCCATATTGATGCCACATCATTGTATAACTTCTATAACATCATAATCATCAATCGAATCCTACATAATGGATAGAAAAAATAAATGGAAAAACTCATCATAATAGAAAACACAAATCTTCTACATTTTGATTTGATCAGACCATTATGGTACTTCGATCATATTTAATATTCAAATGATGTCAAAAAAATTCATGAATTTAACAAAATCCAACTACCATCCTTTCTGAATATTCTTTTTTAGTGTCTATTATCCTATAATTTGTTTCATTACTCTTTGAATTAAGTTTTAACTTGATTGAGATTAATTTAATTTACAACATCGTATTATTCCATGATCCATCGCAACCCCTAATTAAAATTCTTCATCTAAAATATAAATTTGTATCATTTTTTTCTTTCATTATCATTATATTATCTATTTAAAATTTCATCTCCATTCACACTTCAATGAATTTCATCCTTCTTCTTTGAACTAAACTTTAATTTCAACTTTAAATCCATTCCTAGTTAATTTTGTCAATATTTAAGGGATCTCATATGCACATCCATGATTCCCAGTTTCATTCATTATAGATATTCTAGATATCATTATTCATTCATCCTTGATTTATAGGTGGGTTTCATGAATTATTTTTCATTAATCCCACCTTCAAGAGTAAAACTATCTCTATATTGATAGATCCACTTCTCTCATGGTTTCTCAACTATGGTCTGTAGATACATGCAAGCATGGTATCTCCTCATTTTTTTAATCCACAATAGTTTTTTGGTATCATTGTAGATCATAATTCCATGGACAATTGATTGAACGTGGTGGATTTTTAGTTTTTGAAAACTCTAGGTAGATTAGAGATACAACACTTCCTTCATGTGGTTTCTTGTCCATAACATCTTCAATTTATGTTAGCATGAAATTGTGGGATGAGGAATGTAAAATTTTCGGTTTCATAACCTTTTTACTAGTTAAATACTTTATAAAATTATGAGAAGAAGTCACCTGATTCTACTTGTGATAGGTTGATCCATCATATGACATATTAACATTTTGTTCTAAAAACAACTCTCAAATAGTTACTTTAATACACAACATAGTTGGGAAGTCGAAAATGGCATCATGATAGCCTGAAATTTAATTATTAATGTCAACTTGACACTATATATTTCTTAAATCATAGTTACGGTTTGATATATTATTATTTTTAAGGGGTTAAAATTCAGGTTCCATAGGTATTTATAAATAATGATTGGTTGTGAAATAGCTGAAGAATAAATTCATGCCTTGATGGGGTGATTCCTGATAAGTATCTATTTATAAGGAGAACTCCAGAATTGATATTATGATGTGATATGAATATATAACAAGTAGTCCACTAATGAAGTAAATTGTTATTTTAGGATTTCTTATGCAAGGTGACATCTTTTTCAGCACACAAGCAACCTAGGATCTTCACACTGTATATCTGGGATTCATGACATGAATCATTCCTACCCAATGGGTTTATATAAACTACCCTTTCATATATTCTATCATTCATGTTGAATATCCTCTCTAAAACCATATTTCTCCTCTAGTAACTATTGGGTGGTAATAGTTATTTTGGGTTTCCCCATTTCGTTTGTTGATCTCCAACTAGGATGGATACTTCTCAAACGGAAAGTGTTGCATTATATATTCCATTTCTTCCTGATCTATTTGATTGTAAGTGGTGTTGAGATACATTTTTGAAAGATAATTACTAGGATTTGTTTTATCATTTAGTAACTTATAGTTTCCTTACCCAATTTTTCATTTAGTGGTTAGTTTTAGTGTTTTTTGTGGTGCAGCATGTAAGATTTCCAAGGCTTTCTTTGATTAATCCTCTCTTAAATCCCTGATGTTTATAGAATTCTATTATAATATTTAAGAATATATTTTGGGACCTATATCTATTTTTATTGTATTTTTTTTTTGTTTTTTTTTGGTCTGTAGATCCCATTACGGGTGGTGTCAAACCCAATTTTGTGCTCGGTAGTTCCATTTCAATACAATGTTAGATGAAACTTGAAATATTGTTTTGTTAAAATTTTTATTAAATAAATTAGCATGATTGAATGGTTTTTTTGTGTAAATGGGTTTTTGGGACAAGTTGGTTTCCCCCTTACTTTTGGTAAAAGAAAGGTGTTCATCAATGTCTTATGAAATGGATTTTGAAAAGTATCTTTCAAACCATTATTTTGATAAAAAGTGTCACGACCCGTCGTCAGGGCCTGTGCCGTGACTACCCCAAGCCCACCTTCCATAGGCCAGGGGCTGGAGACTAGCACCAAGGCGTAAATCCCAACAAAAAGGGAAGGCATTGCCTTTGAAAAGTAAACAAGCACCACAGAGTAAGCAAGCAGAAAAGTAAACCCTAAGTAAAAACTGTACAAGCTGTGCTGAAAGTAAAAGGGGCCGGAAATACAAGCCCAACTGTAAAGTACAACTGAAAGGAAAAAACAACAACTGAAAGGGAAAACTGCAGCGTCGAGCCGTCCTCTGGAAGTCCCACCTGAAGGGTGGGTACAGATATCCTCCACTGCTCCTCGGGTCCACCTGACCGCTCCGAGTACGTCCCGCCCAGTGGTCCACCTCCAGGTACCGTCCTGCTCCGCACGCCTCCACCACGATCAGCGCTGTCCGTCGTCTGCAACCAACACAACGTAGTGCAGGCATAGCCCGTGCAGGGGTGAGTATAAGCTACTCAGTAGGGACCCCGAGACCCCCGAAGGTCTCCCAAAATCCACAAAGGATAAGATACAATCACGAAGTAACATCTGACACGACTTAGGTATATTCCCATACATATACCTAAGTCATCAATTCCCGTTCGGCTCCAACATCCGAGCCCAAGTACAACCCAGTCCACACAGGAAAGCAAAACGTAAACCCACATAGGATAGCTCAACACAATCCACAAAGGAGAGTAAACAGTAAATCCACACAGGGTGGATCAACACAATCCACAAAGGAGAGTAACACCAGATTCCGCTCACACAGGTTATACTTTTTCGGATGACGATAAGATGATCACTGAACCATCTAAGTCGTCGGACCCACGAAGGATCGATAGGTACTAACCTCGCAGTGACCCAAACAGGATCGGACCCACACAGGATCGGGCCCACGCAGGACCTGTAGGCGCTGGCTCACACAGAACCGCTGAGCGCTGACCCACACAGGATCAGATCCACACAGGATCGGTAGCACTGATCTGCGTAGGATCGCTGAGTGCAGTAGTCATGATAGTCCACTGAGGATCTCTGCACAGTCATCGCCATAGTCCACTGAGGGTCTCTGTACGGTCGTCGTCGGAGTCCAAGGAGGATCTCTGCACAGTCATCGCTGCAGTCCACTAAGAATCTCTGCACGGTCGTCGCTGTCGAGAAAGCAGTCGCAGCCAACACTAGGGTTCCCACACATAGCAATCTCGTTCGGGAGGGTCCACTCCACGAGCCGAGAGGCTGATACATCAACTGACACAAAGTCCGAAGTTGATGTATCCAAAAGTCCCGTATCGTCAACAGGAACTCAACGTCGCAGACGGCACGTCAATCAGACGCTCGGTCTGAGAGTTATTGGCTTTTTCGTCCCAGGGGCCCGGTTGGTTTTTAAGGCAAAACCAACCCAACCGTTCTCCACCTGCATCCAAACCTCGGGCGGAGTATGCCAAAAGATCCGTCTCACAAATAGGAACTCAACAAAGCTGACGGCACGTCAATCAGACGTCTGTAGCTCAAGATATGAGCGTTTCCGTTCCGAGGGCCCGGTTGGTTTCGTGTACGAACCAACCCGGCCAAACTCAAAGTATTCCGAAACCTTGAGTGCGATATACAGAAACGACCGTCTCGATCAAAGGATCGTGTTTCCGCTAACGGCGGGTCGTTTGGAGGCCCGTAGCTCAAGATACGGCCATTTGAACGACGCCCGTCCGAAGACGGGGGGTACGGGCCCGGGCCGACCCCGGCCTGACCCCCCCGGGGAGTCGGCCGAACCGGATCAACCCGAACCGGGTCGAACCGACCCGGTCCGGTCCGACCAGGGCGCGGCCCGGCCGGTCGGACCGGCCTGGCCCGGTGCGGCCGAGCGGCCGAACGGCTGAGGCGCGCGGGGCGCGGCCCCCGCGGCCTGGTGGTGCCGCGGCCCCCCGCGTGGGGCCGCGCTGAATCATGGACGCAGCTTCAGCCGCGGTGGCCTGTCCGGCAGCGCGCCGGGGTGCCGCCGCTCCCAGCTGCCGGCGCCGCCGCGCCGGCGACCCACGCCGCCTGCGAGTTTCGCGGGCCGCTGGGATCATTCCGGTGGTCCGATTCTCTTCCCGTCTGCGCCATTGCTCCTCCTGGGACTCGTTCTTCACTGCAGGATCGTCGAACATCCGTTGCAGCACGTTCCATCATCGCCCGTCAAATCCGCACAAAAAGAAGAATGGCGGAGGGTTGTCGGGCCGTGTTCGTTTGGCCCGCACCCTCCGCGTTAGAGATAAACAACGGGAGGAAATTGTTCAACAAATGAACCAATAATTTTAATTAAAATAAAATTGTTCATTCGAAACCGGTCCTTTAATTTTTAAAGAACGTTCACGGGAATATAAATAGGTAAATTCCAAATATAAGATCCCTACCTCATTGGTCGTCGCGCGCGAGCGCTCTTCGCGGAAAAGCTCGTCACGGAAGAGGGGGATCGTCGCGTCGTCGCGGGAAGGCATCGCGTCGTCGCGGAATCCGGCGTTGAGCCGGCGAGCTCAACGGACCAAGAACAACAGATTTAAATTATAAATATTTAAATCTGTGTTTCATTTAAAACCAAAAAGAAAAGAACCTTGAGAGGAAAATCCGAAATCACTCACCTCAAACGGTTGGTGATCGGAGATCGGAGCGGGGAAGAACGTCTCGGACGGAAGCGTCGTTGATTTCTGGGTTCGGCGTTCTTCGCATTCTTCGCGTTCTTCGTGTTCTTCGCGTTCTTCGCAAGGGAGAAAAAGATGCAAGGGTCCTCTCAAATCTTCTCAATGCGCAAATAACCAGAGGTCGAGCTTTGGACTTATTTAATTATTACGCCAACAAATTTGAAAACTGGTTAAGAAATGATCCATCAATTCGTTGAATTAATTCAACGAAAGAAACAGCCCATTTAATTCATGAAATAAACTGCCCAATTAAATGGTCTGTTAAGATTTTAAGAAACGCGTCAGTTGACTTTCATAAAGACGGGTTTTCGCGGGTGCGTTTCTTAGTGGAAAGAAAAGGCGGGGCTCGTGCGGGCCCCACCTCACAAATATCCTACCAAGGGGGTAGGATATTTCTGGATAGCATCTTATCCGGATTAACTCAGTTCAAGACGCCTTTAAGTGGCTTCAAGTGGCTTCTAAGCGGCTTAAGTGAAATAAAATAAAGTTGTCTCAAAATTATTTTATTTCTTAACTTTAAGCCCGAAAATTAAAAACCACACCTGAGCAAACACAACTCCGGATGAGGCATTTCTAAGTGAATACCGGCGCTGGGATTTCATCGGTGCCCTCAGAATTCGATTCCGGGCACCGGTACAAAAGTAAGAAAAACCCGCTCGTCCGTTTACTGAACGTACCCGAGCCAAACTTCGAAAAATGATTCCGGGCACACCGGGCCTCGGAATCAGGTGCCGTCAGAGACTGCACTCTTGTAAAATTCCAAAGAAAATCAAGAAAAAAAAATTTCCTTGAAATTTACGGGTCATTACAAAAAGGGTTTTTCTAAATGAATTTTAAAATTTCATAAACCCCTTGGAATTATTTTGATAAATGCATCACATGGGAAGCCTTGGATACTTAGGTAGAAAGTGTAGTATTTTTCCAAATCTATTGGTATTGTTTGTAGGTTCACTTTTTTGTGTATTAATATTCTCCATAGACATGATGAAAAGGATCTAGGTAAATTATATTGACATTTTAGGGGGTTCAATCATGGGGTGATCCTCTTTTCCCTATGATCTATGTCTTAGGGAGTTGAGTATGCACTAGTCTTGTTGATGGAATGAGTATTCTAGCAAGCCTAGACTGTTGTGATCTTAGGAATGTTTACCATTGTTGTTTTTTTCTTATACTATTTTGGAATTTAAATTCAATATTTTATAAATAAAAATAGTTCTTTGAAATGTTATTTGGGCCTTTTTTACCTAGATTTGTTCTGGAACTACATAAAGATGGGAACCATTTAACATGATTTTAATATAAAATGATTAATTGTTGATCATGACTTGTTTTCTTAAAATTTACCATACTGGGATTATTATATAGATTCCTAATATGGCCTAATTGGTAGGGATCCTATTAAACTAGTTAAACTCAGAGCCTTTTATATTTCATCAGGAATTTATAAACCTTGTATTGTATTTGGATGTAGGAAAATGAAAGGTACCAAAATAAGGTAGTGAGGTGTATGTTAGCGTGGTATGGGTAGATGATGATGAGATATTGGCACATTTACAACATAACACAATAAGTAGTTGTTATAGTTATAGTTGTACTTTTTGGTTTTTGGATGTGTAACATGGAATTTTTATTTTCTACTTTTGGGTGGTATGACTACCATTGTTTTTATTTTTTGTAGAATTTATTCTATTTTTGGTTCCCATTGAATAAATATTCCATGTATATTTTTTCATGTTGAAATAAATAATTATATATAGTTATTATTTCATTCTCGAGTTCTATTCACTATATGATGGGGATAGAGAAATTTCTTTGGGTCAGTAGTGTAATGATATGGGTACTAGTTTTAAAGGGTATCCTAAGATGGTTTGTTAAAAAAAATTAATAGAGGCAGTTTATGGTCAGTCATGGGAATGTTGATAGCTATGAGATAGGATTACTAGGACTTGAGAGGAGGGTTTAGTGAGGTCCTAGAAAAATATTTCCAGGATTATCCACAAGTTACATTGGGATGTGGGAATGTGAGTCTCATGTGTTCAATTTTGACCTTAATATTACTTTCAATTTATAATTTTTTTGGTTTTTAATTATATTATCCCAATTCTCTAATAATTACTTATATTCATATTGTGTAGAGGCATGCCTATTGGTGTTCTTTTGTGGGTTCCACATGAGGTTGTAGTGAGATATTCTCCTCAATGGAACCCCCCTTGGGATCTGAGTCATACTGAGGATATCATTTAGAAATTTCATGCCATGTACCAGAATATACCATCAGTCGAAAACCAAGATATTCATGTAATTCAAGTAGTGGGAGAATATAGAGATAGAGATCGAGAGTTCCTAGGTGAGTAACCCATACCTTTTAAGGGAAAAAATGAGATCCAAGATTTAGAGGATTGGCAGGACAAGATCAATCGGATCTTTGACTTCTTAGATACACCTATGGATTTCAAGGTGAAGGGTGTAACATTCAAACATGAGGTTATAAGTAATATGTGTTGGGATTATACGGTGAAATCATATTTAAACATGGGAATGTATTAGAAGGGTTTAAATACCCACTAATTTTATAATTCCTTCTCAAAGAATCTGATGATGTGAAATTTATTTAATTTCATATCAATGAAGTAGGGAGAGCACTCAGTGAAAAGATACACTCATGATGTTTTGTAGCTAGTTGATTTATATTTGATAGTGATAATGAATGATTTGTTATGAGATCAGAAATACATAAATAGATTATAAATATATAACCGATCAAAGCTATATATTCTAAAATTTACCACCTATACTGAAATGGAAGACCTGGAAATGATGGTGAAAATGGATATGGGGTGAAATATTGGTTTCTCTAGATCTTCTGTTCCACCTATTGCCTATTTTAGTGGCCCTCATGAAAATAATACAAAGTGTCTTGATAGTCATATTAGTGGTGGACGTGCTTCATAGCATTTTTCTTCCTCTTCACCATCAACATCATCCAATAGTGTTCCCCTATCTTTCTATCAGTGTGGGAAGGTAGTGCACCATCGATGATATTCTCTCACACCTGTGATGATGTGTAGTGATTTATCCTACTATGGCCATTTAAATATGTTTCATCAAGATATATATATTCCCTATTATGGTTTAGTATCATTATCTCCAAAGGACATTGCATTGTATTCTAATTATTTAATGTCAATATGGCTCTAACCACAGGCCTCTACAGTGAAGCACCCTTACACAATGGACGAGTTTCTAGAGAAGGGTAATGTAGTCCTCTAGATAATTATATGCACCATTCTTATTTCATCTTCTATATCAATATATCAATTTTATATAGGTTCCTCCCCCTCATGTTTTTTAAAAAAATGACATGAACTGGAAAACAAGTTCATGTCGAAGGGAATTTATTAAATCAAAAGGTTGCAAAGGAAATTCAAGGTGAAATATGATTACACCATCACAAAGTTAAAGTTACAATTCAGGATTAAAAATGAATAATATAAAAGTGAATGTGGAGTTTCTATACCTTTTCTTTACTTCATTAGAAAACCCTTCTTTTCTAGGAGAGATTTAATAAAATCCAGAGCTCACAGAGAAGGCATTCAACCTTTCTGTTTAAAGTCAGAAATAAATCAGAAGCAAGGAGACATAGTAGATTTCCTATATAAGTTTTTAAGAATTCCAGATGATGTTAGAAGAGTTCTTCAAGCCAAACAAAGGAGCATTCAAACTTTTGACAAAAGGAAAAATTTCTATCCCAAGCTCCAATGCAAGATATCGGCAGCATCATGCAACTGGCCGATAAGAATACCACATAGAAACACTTAAAAGGGACCATAAAGAATCCAAAATTAAACATGCTATAGAAGATCAAGAGAAAGAAGACCAAGAATCATCTATAGAACCACTTTAAGATGAAAAGATGTAGGCTTGCAAGATAAATCAGAACCAGAAATCCAATCAGCATCCAAAAATACTCATCATATGTCGTCTATAAGCACATGTGTTGTTTAATTTAGGAAGAGAGAATCTCGGTTCCATGTCATAGCATTTGCAATCAAGAAAAAAATCTATCCAAAAAACAACAGATTAATAGAAACCAGAAATAATGGAACTCCAGAAAATAGTCAAATCAAAACACTATGACCAAGTAGATGAAAGAACCAGCTCAATGCAGAAAAAGACCAGAACAACATCAACCAATATGGGGAAACATCCAAGAGCTCAATCTGTTACCTAATGAGCAACAAACCATGATAAAATCCATCTAGGCACGGAATTTTGTAAATGAGATCTTCAGGCAAGGAAGAATAGATGTACAACAGTCCACCATCCAAACAGAATCTCTAGTGCAAATCTCTCAGGAGCTGTGGAAAATATCATCCAACAGAAAAGAAAGAATAAAAGTGGATAAAAGCTGTAAATTAAACTTCCAAAACATGATCATTTTAAGAAATATTTCCTGATTATTTCATTGAATATTTCCTTCTTTGCATCCAAATAGGCACTCTTAGTGATCTCTCCTTTCCTAAAATAATTGTACAGGATTTCATCACTGAGTCCCGCTGAAGAATCAGGATCTTCACAAGATGGCATATTATGTTTATCAACCCTTTATGTCTGTTTCTCTTTCTCTACATGTTGATTTACAATAGGGGAAGATACATTATTTCTAGTAATGTCCATGGAACGAGTGATAATAGTCCTCTCCACATGTGAAAAATCCCTGCGTTTTCTAGTTTTTTTAGGATTGGGTGTAATAAACCCATTTGCATCCACTATTGGTTTCTTACCTTTCCTAGCCATGTCCCTTGGGTATTTATCCTCGATATTAGTAGAATTATCTTCCTTATCACCTTGTGAGAGACTATCTTCAGATGCATCACACATCTCTTTTTCCTCATCTTCCTGAGTGCCTTCTTTTATTTTCACTATCGACCTATCTTCAAGTAAGGGTGAGGGACTATGATGGACATTTGCATTCACCAAAGTGGGTGAAATATCCGTCTCACCCATAACCAGAGAAGAACATTCATGATCCCTCCAGGTGAGCAAAACATCACAATGATCTGGATGCACATTAGAAGTCCCGGGGACTTCCTTGGTAATAGGAGTAAAGATATCATTAGCAGGGTTTGATTTAGGAGGATCCAAGTTAATTTTAGCATTAGCTTTTTCTACCCAAACTGCTTTCAACGAGGTTGAGGTGGTTCAAATTTTTTTTGACTCATATTCCTCCATAGAATGAACCAATTTGTAGTAGCAATTACAATAAGGTGGAACATTTTCAAATAACACCTCTTGAGAATAACCTTTATCACCATTCTAGAGCCAAAATCTGGAAGCCAATTCTTGTGATATATCAATCTTAGTGCAAATCCTAGAAACGAAGGGAGGAGATAAGTTCAATGTGGAAGAATCTAATCTAATCGGAGTTCCAAATAGACTTTCAAGGGATGTTATAGCATGCTGCTTAAATAGATGTAGAGGAAAACCTGGGAAATCGATCCAAAGTGGAACAATAGGGGGCTTAGAACCTATTTCAAAATCTTGAGACCACATTATAGATTTAGCGACACCTCTTGGAAAGAGGAAGGAGGAGGGGTTTCATTACCCTGTGTTTTCACTCTTGACAGATGATGTAAAGTTAGTATGATATTTCATAGTTCTTGATCTAGATATATTTGACACCATCATTAGGATGAAGTTTCTAGTTTCTCATCAATTTGAGATTTATTTTTATCATCAACATGTATTGATCTTTGATATTTATTGGAATTATCAGGTGTTTCAGGGAGACTGATATTGGATGTCTGGTCATATAGGGAGTTCCCTCTTATATCTCAAGAGTCTATTTTTTACTGCCACTATTGATCATTAAAAATTTACTTTTACTAGCGATCTTCCTTTGGTTGTTTTTAATTTTCGAAATGTTTTTCCAAATGATATTACTGGGCATCCTCTAGAATGGGAGGTTGAGTTTACAATTGATCTGGTGTTGGGTACGTAGATTATCTCAGAAACCTGTTATTTTATTTCACCAGATGAGCTGAAATAGCTCATGAGCTTGTTATATGATATTATAAATAATGGTTTTTTTCACCCTAGTGTTTTTCCTATGGGAAGCCCCATTCTCTTTTCCATGAAGTATGGTGGTTCACATTATTTGATCATGAGCTATGGAATATTGAACCGGGTGATAGTTAATAATAATTACCCTTTTCCCCATGTAGATCATTTCTTAATCTATTAAAGGGGGAAAATGATTTTTCAAAATCAATCATTGGTTATGTTTTAATCATCATAGAGTTCCAGAGTCTGATATTCCATATAGAAATTTTAGTAGTAGGTATTCCATTATGAATATCTTGTGACACATTTTGGTCTAACTGACACCCCTATAGTTTTTATGGCTTTGATAATCCATATATTGCATCAGTATCTCTACAAATGTTTTATAATGTTTAATGAGGATATCATAGTTTAGTTGATATCCATGCGTGAGTAAGAGAACCATCTGGATATGGTTTCATATATCATGAGGACTCATCACCTTTATGTGAATATGTTAAAATACATTTTTTTGGATCCAAGAAGTCATGTTTTTGGCGAAAGATATTTAATGACATAGACTTTAAATCAGTCAAGAGAAAGTGAATGCTATCTTTTCATGGGAGGAACCATGTTATTTCATTGAGATACAGAGAATCATAGGTCTTGTTGGATAATATTGATAGTTCATAAGGTATTTATCAAAGAAAGAATCAAACTTTAATTCTCTTACAAATAAAATGTTGAAACTCAATTGGTATACTAAATGTCATAATAATTTTTTGTAATTGAAATGTCTTAAAAAATTAGCTCCTATTCTGATCTAACCCGATCCTGGTAAAGGGTATGTGGTAACTGTGATGATTCTAGTGCTCGACTAGGTTCTGTGATTATGTAGGATGATCACATTTCCAATTATGGATATTCTCATATTCATTCACTTGAGAAAAACTACCCACTCTTGATTTGATGATTTACATAGATATGGACTCACTTAAATATTGGAAGAACTAACTTTTTTCAGAAGAGGTTCAAAACATTTTATTACCATTTGAATTTGAGTAGTATATTTTATTATAAGGTCCTAAATATTATATGGTGATGTTGGGTGGAATACATTCAGATATTGAACATCAATATTGTCTACACCCTAAGGAATGGAAACTTCATTAATGACATTCTCAGAAGTAAAGTTACACTACAAGGTGTTTTGGAATCAAAGGAAGTGTGGAAACTTATGGGTATCATCATGAAATTTCATCTGGATGCATATGGGGATGTTTCTATTAGGACCCGCTCCCTGGGGCTCGGTGCGTGTCTACCCCATGCCCACCTTCCATAGGCTAGGGGCTGGTGACTAGCACTGAAAAGGAATATCCGTTAAAGGGAAGGAATTGTATTTAAACATTTATAGACACACATCCAACCAAATCCCGACAAACTGAAAGGGGGGAAAGTATTCCACTAAAACAAACCTGAGTGCAAGTAACATTGAATGAAAGTAGGCCAAAATAAAAATCCAACAAGTAACTGAAAACTATAAAGTACAAAACGAAAATCTGATGGTCATCTGCTGGAAACCCCACCTGATCATAGATTAGTGAAGATATAGGAAGCCAAATTAGTATATACTACATTCCCAGTCCTATTGGGCCCCACTTGGTACTAGGCCACCATGTCCACCATCATAGCATCCATCAGTACCGTCTCCCTGAGAACCTCTGTCGAAAATTCAATCATCTGCACAAGACCCAACATGTACAGGCGAGGTCCATGCCGGGTTGAGTATAAAAATACTCATTAGGGACCCTGAGACCCTAAAAGGTATCTCAGTAATCAATAAAAGAAAACACCAAAAAAGAAAATACCCCAGAGGTAAAACTACCTAGAAACACCATAACCACATAGCACAAAGTAAAAGGCGCAGCTCACACGAGGTATACAACTTAAAGAACAAGAATGAAGATGATTAGTCATAAAATATGATTATATTATTATGATGAGAAGCTTTGTTTCTGGTTCACACAGGGGTCACCAGATGTTGACCCATAGAGGATTTCTAGGTGCTGACCCATAGAGGATCGCTACATGCTCACCCATGGAGGATCTCTAGTTGTTGACCCACCGAGGATCGCTAGATACTAATCCTCTGAGGATCACTATATGCTGACCCAAAAAGGATCACTAGGTTCTCACCCAAAGAGGATCTTTATGTTCTAACCCACAAAGGATCGCTATGAACAGGCCCACATAGGTTAGCTAAATGATGAACCAAAGAGGATCACAATTCATTCATCATGTCACAGTCAGCCACTTGATTCCGTCACTTATCACACTTGATTTTCAGAGGATCTAGTACTCCAGACATTGGTCATAACTAAACCACCACTAAGTCCCACATATATGTAACCTAAAGGAATATCTTTTTTTAAGGTTTCTAATGTGACAGACGATGCGTCAATCAGACTCTTGGTCTATATAATATAGGCAAGAATGTAAATAGGGATTGGTTAGATTCGAGTGTGATACAAAATGGACGTACTATAACTTCTTCCAAGACTCATGTGTAATATCATATGAGGACCTCCTCGTTGCAAGGATCCTCATTCCATTGATGGATTGTCAATCAGATGCTCGGTCTGTGAGTTATAGCCATTTTAGTAAAACTAGGTTGGTCAGAATTGGATTTGATCCAACCCGGTCAGACCGACCCAAAAGGACCTGAGGGTCCAGCGTGGGTCTAACCGAAACAGAGTATAGGTTTCTTAGGTCTCGAATAGTGCTGGGTCCAGCCCAGTGGGCACATGACCGGCCCGGCTAACGCGGGTCCGGCCCAACTGGCGGGTCCGGCTAGCATTATGAGGCGCGGCCTAGCTGAGGAACCCAACCCACGTGGTATGGGCCAACTTGATGGACTTGACGAGGGGCATCGAGTTTTTCTAGCTTGCGATGCCCATAGGTGGTTCCCTATATCCCCGTAATTGACAGAAGAAGGCCATCCATTTTTCATGCTCACTGAGCGGCCCGAGCAGGCCACACCTCTTCCATGCGGTCGGCGAGAGCCAGCCGCCTCTTTCCGCCAGGTTGCCTACAGGAGCCAACTCCTGTATGCGGCTCCCAGCACTTCCACGCCAGTGGTAACGCACTAGAAACACCTTCAGTCAGCCACCCAAGTTACACTGGTGGTCTGTTTTTCGTCTCATCTATGCGAACGGGTCACCACCTTCACTACGAAGCCCACATAAGTTCTTCGATTCTAGGTTTCTCAGTCTCCCAAGAAGAACGCATGACTTCCAAGATCGGTGGAGGGTCCAATACATGTTCAGATTGGTCAGTGCCCTATACATTAGCTTTTTATTATGGGGTTATAATAATTATCATATATATTAAGAAAAACCCTAAATCAAGACCCTACAACTTCCCGTAAGGTTAAATTTTTCACAGATCAACCTGTTTGTCAGTTGATATGTATTCGTTGAATTTTTTATGAATGGGATTAGATAAATCATTAGACAAATAGAGAAAAAATAACCTGCCTAGATTTGTTGGATCTGCTGATGATGAAGTATGTCATTCACGTCATCATCGAGCTGTGATCGTTGGAATTCATCACCATTTTTCAAACTATGGATCTGATCCTGCAATGTCTGTTGCTTCATTATTTGTTCTTAATTATAGAGGGATGATGTCAGCGGTTCATCATAGATTTCCCATTTATTCCTCCTCCTATCTCCTATGGATTTGATTATTTATAAAAAGAAGCACATAACAGTGTTGTAATTATACAGTGACGTTGCATCATTAATAACTCTATTAATGGACCTCGTTTATCAAACCATATAAAGACTTTAATTAAAGAATCTTATGGAACCGCAGTGCTGTTGATCAATAGATTGAAAAATAAAATAATTTTAGAAAGGTTTTTTTTTAAAGTCCAAAAATTAACCATTCTTTTTTACCCCTTCTGGTCGAACTTAAACATAATCTAAGAAAATCCTAGTGATGCGAGTTCATCACTACCCTCAGATTTCATATACGACCATCAATTTAAATGATAGAATAATCTACTTTCATGTTTACTGAACGTACCTTAAAAAAAGTTCAAAATTTATCTTTCAACCTCAACCCACACTGTTCAAGCTTAGGCTCATCATAAGAGAACACGCCCCCACAAGTTCAATGGTACTCTTGAATTTTCAATCCAAGTTACCATTTAGAAGTTATAGAGATTTAATGATAATATAATTCTTACATAATTATTTTATTTACGGCCAAAAATTGACTTCCACTATCGGCCTACGCTGGCCAATGTTAGGTTCTTCCTAAGGAAAGAATACCCTCACGAGTTCAGTGTTGGTATCATATTTTTAATCCGTGTCACCGTTCATGAACTATAGGAGTTTGAAAAATAAAATAATTTTATATAATAATTTTATTTATGGTTATTCCATTTTCAAGTTTTCTCAATGTAGGACTATGTCGACTAAACATAAGTCACACATAGGGTAAGCCTCCCATCATAACTGAAACGGTACCCTACGATTTTTTATATGGGAACCCATTTAATAGTTATTCCACTTTTTCAGGGAAACCACTCACACAAGCTATTTAAAGGTCAATATTTTTAGAAGTATCATTCTGGGCACTCTGGGACTCGGAATCAAACATCGTCTCATCGTCTAATATCAGAATAACTCTATATAATAAAAAAATTATACCGAAATTTAGGGACATTACATTCTCCCACCCTAGAAGATTATATCCATGAAAGACAAAACAAAAGGCTAATCAAACAAGTGGGGGTAATGAGCACGAATCTGAGCCTCCCAATCCCATGTTCTCTCTTGGATGTTCCTGTGATGCCAACTATCATGAACTAGATGAATAGACCATCTGGGAAGGACCCTCTCATGTTGATACTCTTTATCCACTAAGAACTCTACAAGCATCACCCCATCGTAAATGTCCAGCTCATCGCAGTCGATGAAAAGCAATGGATCATGAACATATCTCCACTGTTGAGACAGATGAAAAAAATCATGCAACCTGTGAATCTATGGACGAAGAGCTAGGCGGTACAACAAATTTCCAACTCAACTTAGAACCTGAAAAGTTCTGATAAACCATAGAGATAACTTGTCATTCCGACCAAATCTCTGAAATCACCGTCGGGGTAAGACCTAATGGAAAACAAGGTCTCCATCTTAGGACTCCACGGGTTGATGTATCTTATCAACATAATACTTCTGTCTGCTCTGTGTTGTCCTCATATACACGTGGATGATCCTCACCTTCTCAGTAGTAGCACGTTCCAACTCGGTACCCATGAGTGGTGAATCACCTAGGTCTGTCAAGCATAGAGGTGATCTGCATGGACACCCGTACAAGGCCTCAAACAGTGCCATTCTAGATGTGGAGTGATAGATATTGCTGTACTCAAACTCCACCAGTGGTAAGTGGTCCTCCCAACATTGACCAAAAATCCAAGACACAGGTACGAAGCTTGTCATCGAAGGTTTGTATGGACATCTCCATCTGACCATCTTTCTAGGGGTAAAAGCTAGGCACAAGCATGCTGGAACCTGATACTCATCTCTCACTTACTGACAAGTGATACATTGCAAAATGAACTCTGCCACCACTTTCTTCATCCATGGAAACCAATGCTGACATCAGAGGTCCTAGTACATCTTCACCACAACTGGATTTACCACCAATGGGGTTGTATGGAATTCCCTCAACACCTCCTCCCATAAAATCACTAGTACCATAGTGCGTTCTCTAAAAAGGGTGATGTGCTCCACACCTATCAAAAATTCATCAAGAGCTTGTCTTGAGGATATCTATGAATGTTGGGCCTCAAAGTCAACATCCACAAGATGTGCCTCCTGAAACACTGAAAGTGTGGGGGAGTGATAGTTATATACTAGAGGTAAGCTGCTCCATCATTATCCATGAAGGTATAGACATCATGGCTAGCTGCTCCATTTCCTTACTTAGTAACTGTAAAATGGACCACATACTGAGCACGTCTACCACCATGTCCCCCTTTCCAGGGATATAGACTATCTCAATGTCATTTTCCTTGAGTAACTCAAACCCTTTCTCTTGTTTCAACTAATGAAAGGCCTATGGGAACCTTTCCATCCATGAAAAAGGATACCCCTTTAACTGAATAATGTGCCCATGGACCCTTTGGTAGTGTGTACTCGCTCTCCACAACCACTTGGTTAAGTTGTAGATAATACACACATAACCTCAATAAATTGGTATCACTAAACCCTTCCTCTGCAAGTACCCAACCTATTCCCCCTGCTTGCGAAGCTCTACAAAATCCATCTCATATACTGATGCTGATATTGGTTCCATATTAGGGTGTATAAAGATATAGAAGTCCTTCCCCCTGTGGATAGTTAATCATATAAAATTATTTTGAAAGGATATTCCCGCACTCCTATACTAATGTTGGGAACTGAAAACTCAAAACACCTGCTACCATGTGGATAAGGCTGGCCGACTCAAGAGTGTTCGACTGCACCCCACTTTGAATGAGTTTACCCCTGCTGCATTTGATTCCTTTTTATCTGACCAAGGAAAACCCCATTACAACACTACAGATTTACCACATCCTTTTTCCTAAAATAGTCAATCTGAGCATGAAATGTGCATAACCCTTCCATACTGAGGATAATGTCATAAGACCTCAACACTGCCACTAAGAGGTTACAATCAAAACTCTTGCCTCAAGGGCTATATCAAACCTTTAGTGTAAGTGCGATAATCGCGTCTCCTTCAAATGGTATCTTCAAACATAATGATAAAGTCAATGTTTTAACTAGAAACTCTCGGTCTTGAATAGGATTCATGACAAGAGGAAATGATTAGTACTTATTCCTATTAATACAGAAGCTAGTAGTAGACACAAACCATACCTCAAATCATTCCTGGAGCCCTTGAATAATACTCCCTAACCACATGCAGCCACTCCCTTCCCCTATCCTATAACTCCCTGATCCTGGTGGGGACTTCTTTAGGGTGATAATTGTAACCTGTTGAAATGTATACAACCTACTTCTTCTCTACTAGCTCCTCTTCCATGTCTGTTGCACTATAGATTCATTTTTCCATATGAATTACTCTTCCCAAAACATTTTACACAACCATGTCTTTGAGACTATTTTCAGTTTCTTGATTTCTCACAGTTGACATTCACTGGTTGTATCAACTCAACAAAATAATCTTAAAACACAAAGGTTCTCTCTAGATCCCTAATATAAGTAGGAATTCTCAAAAGAGATGTGATGTATCAGATTTCACTAAACACATATTTCTTAGGGGTATGATCCTTGAAGCACTAGTCATATCATATTGATCAAGTACCTGGAATTGTTGGGATGCCTTGACGAATACTCTGCTACCGACATGTCATCCTGTCAAAGATATATATACTCCTGGGAAAGCATAACCCTTATATTTTTATGTAAAGAGACTGTTTCTCTATGGAAGTGTTGAAAGATTTCTTCATAGAAAAGTCACCTCATCATAAGATCATTGTAATCTAAACTATGTCATCACCCTGATGATCCACATAGAAGTCTCACTGCTAGGAAAACCATCTTATATAATGGTTCCCTAGAAATATGGAAACTCTCTCACTACCTCAAGCTAGTCCTTAGCCACATCTGTGTCAGGATCTCCACTGAACCTAAGGGGTATCAATCCTTGAAACTCGTGTAAGGCACTAATCCTATATGTTTCCACTATCGATAGCTCTTATAGTAACTTTTGGCCAACAAATAGTGGTATTGTTGGGACACCGCCCGGAGGTACCATCTTAAGAAATGGTCCCAATACCGAAGCCTCTTCAATTTTTGGACCATCATCATGGTCATGTACTATGATCCTTGATAGCGGTCTGCGTGGAGAAATTTTTAAAGAGAATCAAGATGAACCATGATCAAATGGTCATACATTGTGAGTAGACTGAAAATATATCAATAGAATAACATTTTTAAAACATAAGAAAATAGTTTTTTCGGTACCGAGTTGGAAAACAGGGGTTATTGGTGTATGGATATTTTGGACACTGAAACCCACACTAGGGTCCCTGGACTATAATCCAAACTCAATGAACTTAACATTATTGACCCCATTTAATATAAAGACTCTTTTTTATTTTGGTAGAACTGACTACCCTCTGATACCACTTTGTCACGAATCGTCCCCTGGGGCCCATTTAAAAACTACCCCAAGACCTCCTTCCATAGGATAGGGGTTGGTGGCTACCATTGAAAAGGCATATCCCAAAAAGGAAAGGAATTACCTTTTATATTTTATAAACACATTCCCATCTACATCCCAAAACACTGAAATGGGAAAACAATTATTCCACTAAAACAAATATGAGTGAAATTACAAATGAATGAAAATGGGAAAGAATAAAAATCCAACAAGTAATTGAAAATAGTAAATTAAAAATGGTATCTCTAATGGACATCCATGAGAAACCCCACCTGATCATGAGAGGAGTGAAGCTATTAGAATATAAATTAGTATGCCCAACCCTCCCAGTCCTATTGGGCCCCACATGGTATTAGGCCACCATGTCCATCGTCGTAGCATCCTTCAGTCCTGTCCCCATGAGCACCTCTGAAACAATGTTGATATTATTCACTTGACACAACACGTGTGCGAGAATCACATACATGGGGGAGTATAAAAATACATAGTATGGACCCTGAGACCACAAAAGGTCTATAGGTAATTCTTGAAGAAAAAAACATAATGAAAATACCCCATAGGTAAAACCACATAGTAAGAAACCCTACCACATAGAACAAAGTAAAACACGCAACTCACACTAGGTATACAACATAAAGAACATGAATGAAGATGATTAGTCATAAAGAAAAATTATTTTGTTTCTATTGAGAGGCTTTGATTATAGTCAACAAATGGGTCCCTATGTGCTGACCCGCAGAGGATCATTTGGTGCTGACCCACAGAGGAACACTAGGTGCTGACCCATGAAGGATCCCTAGGTGATGAGCCACAGAGGATCGCTAGCTGCTGACCCACCGAGGATCGCTAGATTCTAACCCACTGAAGAATGATATGTGCTGAACCATGGAGGATCTTTGGTGATGAACTGCAGGATATCACTACGTACTGACCGACATAAGATCGCTAAGTGCTAAGCCACATAGGATCATAATTCGTTAATCATGTCACATTCAGCCACTGGATTCCCTCACTTAGCACACATGATTTCTAGATGATCCAAATCTCAAGAAACTAGTTGTAACTCACCCTCCCTGAATCCCCATATGGATGTAACCCAAAGGACCATCTTGTCTTAATGGTTCTAACGTGACAGATGGTGTGTTAATGGGACACCAAATTTGTAAGATATATGAAAAAGGTAAATAGGGTTCAGTTTCATTTTAGTTAGATCCAACCCATATGTAATCCTACATCATTCAAAACTCAAGTGATGTATCTCAAAAATACAAGCTCGTCTCAAGGGTCCTTATACTGTATATGGCCCATCAATCAGATGCCTGGTCTGTGAGTTATAGTTTTTTTAGTGAAACATGGCCGGTCAGGATAGGGTTTGAACCGACCTGGTCGAACCAACCCGACCTGAACTAAGGGTCTTTTGTGGATCCACTAGGGGTTCAGCCCAACCAGCCTATAGGGTCCATAAGTCCAGGATAGGGGCAGGTTCGGCCTAGCTAGTACGGGTCTGGCCTGGCTGGCGTGGGTCCGACCTGGTTAGCACGGTTTTGGCTTGACTGAAGTGGGTTCAGCACACCTTGTGTTGCCCGGACCACCTGAGGAACATGGACCACATGGTGTGGGAAAGTCTACTAAACCCGACGCAAGGTGGTCGGTTGTTCTAGATTTCAGCGATAGCAGGAGCCACCCCACCTCCTTGTAATAGCCGGTAGGAGGCCAACCGATTCATGTGCCCACTGAGCGGACCAAGCATGTCGTTCCTCCATGAAACTGTCTCCAACAACTTGTATGAATGTGGGTGACGATTCTTCCATGAGGCCGGTGTCGGCCGGCTACTGCTTTTGGGCACCGATGCAACAACACATGTGGTGCCGCATCAGAGACAGCTTCCATGGGCCATCAGAGCTGTGCAGTTGGTTAGTTTTCCACACCACCTATGCCTATAGGCCTCTCAGGTCACCGTATTCACTGGGAAGCCTACAGAATTTCCATGTCTCTACGTTGCTCGACCACCCACAAAGAACGCACAACATCGATGATAAATGGAGGGCCTATGCCTTGTTTAGATCAGCATGTACCCTCTACGTTAGCATTTTATTATGGGGGTGATAACAATCATCATATAGATTAATTAAAACCCCAAATCAAGACTAGGAAACAACCTCCCACAGGATATAATGAGTCGCAGATCAACCTGTTAGTCAGTTGATCCACTTTCATTGTATTTTTCAAAAATGGGATATGAGGAATCATTATAAACTTTGAGCAAAAACATTTTCCTACATGGATTCATTGGATCCACTAATAAATAAGTATGTGATTCAATTCATCATCGAGCCGTGATTTTTGGCATTTATCACCATTTGCAACCTTCAAATATGATCCTCCAATGTCTATCGCTTTGTTCTTTGTTCTTTGTTGGAGAGGGAAACTGTCTGCAGTTCGTCAGAGATTTTCCAGGGATTCCTCCTCCCCTATCTAATAGATTAGATTAGTAATAAAAAAACAAATTGTAATGTGGTAATTGTGCTAAGTCATTTCATCATTAATGACGCTCATTAATGTACCTCATTAAGAGAACCATTTAAAGTCCGTGATTAAATCCTCTCGTTACACGGCTGTGTCTCCGCTCATTAGATTGAAAAATACAATAACGTTGGAAATGTTATTTTGTTATTTTTTTAAAATATATGAAATTAACTATTCTAGATGACCCATGATGGTTGAACATAATATTCACCTATGATAATCCCAACACTCCATGTTCAACGATTCCCTCGAATTTCAAATCCAAGAATTGATTTAAAAGATAGAAAAACCTGCTTGCATGTTTACTGAACATGCCTTAAAAAAGATCAAATTTTAACTTTCACACTCAACCCACAATGATCACGATTAGGCTCTGCCTATGGGGAACACACACCCCTAGACCTCAAAAGTACTCTAATATTTTCAATCCGAGTTACCATTTAGAATTTATAAAGATTTAACAATAAAACAATTTTTACTTAATTATTTTATTTATATCCAAAAACAAACATCCACTATTGGCCTACACCTACCAATGTTAGGTTTTTTCTAAGAAAATAATACACTCACGAGATCAGCGACTATCTCAGATTTTCAATTTGAGTCACCATTCGTGAGTTATAATCATTTGAAAAATAAAATAAAATAATTTAATTATTTTATTTACGATTAGTTCATTTTTAGGTTTTCTCACATGAGTCATGTGTCGATTCAACAAAAGTCGTTCCTAGGGTAAACCTTCCATCCTAAATGCAACAATGAACTTATATTTATGATCCTGGAATCTGTTTAGGGGTTATTCTACTTTTTCAGAACTGCTCACACATGCTAATTAAATATTAACATTTTTGGAAAAAACATTCCAGGCACTCCAGGCCTCAGAATCACATGCCATCTTAGCACCTGGTCTTGAAATAATTCTATATAATAAAAAACATTATACAACATTTTTGTGACATTACAGTTACATGTATGGTTATTACCATATTTTATTTAACATAACTTACACTTCAGTCTATTCTATAGGATAAACATCAGGATAAATGCTTTTGATGAATTATGGAATCCTTTAATGGTACGAAGACCATATCTAGTTAATATATCAATTTTTAGATTATTCTTCCCTCCAAGGATCAGTTTTTCATCCCATCATCCACGAGGAATCCATTTTTTCTTGATTATCAAATTTATTTATAGTCCATTCACCCTTTCACTATGAATATGTATTATAAAATGAGATAGAAGTTTTGGTGACTATGTCTGAAGCATGAAATTGTTGTTTTTTTGTTCCACTGTTACACATACTAGAAGATACTAGTAGAGCATGTAAATCCTATTAGATTTCACCAGCCACTTCCAACTCCAATATAACAATTAAAATAAGTTTCTACAGACATTATTTATATATTTTTACGGAATTACTAAGGAAATAATGAAATCTAGGTGGTGATTTATAGCTTGACGAAATCATCTCAATTCATTTAGACAAGGGACACCACTAAAGTTAAACATATGGGTAAGATATACGTGCAAGAAGTAATAATATTTCATGGGGTCCCTTATGCATTTTTTGAAAGGGATACTCGGTTAACATATTGATTATGGAAGAGTCTCCAAGAGGTGATGTTGACTCAGGCTAGATTGAGTATAACTTTCCATCCATAAACATATTGTCATACAGATCATGTTATTTAGACCGTGGAGAATATTATTCATTCTAGCATCATATATTTTGATAATGGGACAACCATATTGGACAATTTGAGTTCTCTCATAAAAATACCTAGCTATCATCGATCTAAGTTGAACCAATTGAAGCCTGGTATGGTTACCCAATAAGGTTACCAATTTGGTGGGAAGACGTGGGAGAGGAAAATATTGTGGGACTAAGTCATTTATAGGTGATTTCAGTGAGGATTCTAGATATATGTGGATGAGTGGTTACAGTTTAGAATTCATAGGAATCATTTTCATTTTTTTGATGCCATCCTTAGGAGTTATCCATTAGTGATTGTGTTTTAAAAAAAATCTTCAGTTTGGTTACCATCATCTTGGGAAATTGGGGAAGGTGGATCCAAGATATTTTAAACTATATTAGGTCATTGAGAAACATGGGTTGGTTTCCTATTAGTCAATATTACCAAATTAGTTAATATGTATACATTATGTGTTTAACATAACTCAACTCAACAAATACCACTATGGAACTTCCCATGTACTGAGTTAGGAAGATACTGATCTAGAGTTATAATTTTATAATTTGGAAATCCAATGGAGATCATTGATTCATAAATGAAGATATTTCAGGGGAAATATATTTTTTTGTTCTATGCATCGTGGAAGATTATATCATATCCTCATGATACATCTGATCATGAATTGATAGTGAGGGTGCATTGGCCTCACCACTTTGAAAAGAATCATTCTTGCATATGAATTTTTGGGGTTTTAAATTACAATAATTGGGTGAATCAAACCATCCTTGTTATGGTATACTATATTTTAATGCTTACGGGGTTGTACTTTCTATTATTATATATATTTTTTAAAGGAATCTAGACCAAGTGCTGGATATAGATCAAATTAATGTTGTGAAGGGTTGATTCCCAACATTATTCTATTTCTTGGTAGAAACCATGATTAACTTTCATGATGTGAAATTGATTTATAATGTGAATTAAATTCAAATCATGAATGGTTTGTTTAGTATTTATAATCATAGGTGACACCTTTTTCAGTGTACTTTCTACCCAAGGCATTAATACAATTAATCAATGATTCACAACAAGAATTATTCCTACTTTATAGGTTTTTATGTTACAAACAACATACTCTTATAAAAATCATCTCATGTCTCCTTACATAAACCCTAGTTCTTCTGCAAGCACTATTGGGTGGTTCCATAGGATTTTTTACATTTGGAAACTTAATCTTCAAATGGGTAGGTTTATTATCTTTTGGAAAGTGTAATATTATATATTATATTACATCATTACCTCTTGGATTCATAATAGTGTTGGTATACATTTTTGGAAGATTATTATTTAGAGGTGATCTATATATCTTTTAATCCATTGTAGTATCCTTAACATGTTTGGAGTTTTCGGAAAGGTTCTATTGTTGTTTGTGGTGTGTCAAGTGATATTTCCATGGTATGTAGTGATATAACCTCTCAAATGAATAATCCTATAATTTAATTTGATTATAAGATGTGGGAATTTATTTTAGGTCCCTTTTCATAACTGTGATGTTTCATTTCCTCTCTTTTTGTGTGGATCCCATTTAGGGAGGTGTGCAACCCAAGTTTGAGGAATGTGGTTCCATATCTATCCTATGTTTGATAAACCATTAAATATCATGATTTTTTAAAGGGTTTTCAAAATTAATTATAATGATTGATTGATTTTTGTGTTTAAATGGTTTTTTTAGTAAATATGGGGTTTCCCCTACTTTTGGTATAAGAGTTTCGCTTTTTAATTAATTTTGAAATGGATTGCGAAAATTGGTTTTCAAAGAATTGTTTTGTTGAAAATGGTTTTTTGGAACAGTATTTTGAAATATGATAAGACATTTTTAAATAATTTTATAAATAACAACAAAAGAAGTCTTGGGTAATTAATTGGATGGGGTAGTATTCGACCTCATCTGTTGGTATTGTTGGGGGGATGTTATCTTTTTGAGATGTTCCTTTACACCATATACATGATATATATATTCTAGGGACTTGATTATTAATTTTTTGGGGGTTCAATTGTGGGTTGTTCTTATGTTACCTTGTCTCTATGTCCAAGGGACTCGAGTGAGTACTAGTCCTCCTGGTGGTATGAGTGGTATAGCTGGCTTGACCTTTTGTGATCCTTGGTATATTTTCCATTGTGTTTTGGCTTGTACTATTTTTGATTTTATATGCATGATCTGTTAAATGGTATTGGTTATTTAAAATATTATTTGAAACTATTTTATCTAGATTGGTTTTGGAACTATGGAAAAGTGGAATTATTTAAAATGGTTCTGAAATAATTTTTATAACTATTGATTATGACATATTTTTTAATAGATAATATTGGGATTATTATATAGATACATGATATGTAACTCCTCAATTGGATCCTACTAAGTCTATTTATCTCACACCTTTTACAATCCATCGAAATTATGTAGACCTTGTATTTTCTTTTTGATGTAGGAAAACTCAAGGCCACATAGTGAGGCAACGAGGTTTTTTCCTACTAGGTATGGTTTTTTGGTGGTGAGATGGTGGGAAGGTTCCGACATATCACATGGAGTGTCTATTGTTGTTTTAGTTTTCTTTTTTCGTTGTTGGACATATTCCAGGGAGTTTATTTTAAATATTTTGGGTTGTATTACTACTGATACCTTTCCTTCTTTAGGGAATCTATTCTGTTTCTGATTTCCTATATATATATATATGAAATGTATGTTATTTTTTTGGTTGGGTGAATGTTTTACCTTTGGTTATTATTTGTCACCTAGGTTCCAATTTCTAGCACGTGGGGATGAGAAACACCCGTCGGTTCAATATCAGAATGGTTTGGGCACCAGTTTCATAGGAAATCCAGGGTTGGTTTGTTACATGATTTTTTGGAATAACACCCCATTGTGTTCAATTCACCAACCATGACGATACTATACAAAAAAATTTATATTATGTAAAAATTTATGAAAATAAAATAAACTATTTAAGATTGAAATTAAATATTAAAATAAAAAATCTATTCAAATAATAGATATTAAAAATAAAAATATAGAATTTTTAAATTAAAGATTCGAAAACATGAAAAATATTTCAAATGAATTTAAAAAAATATTTAAATCAAATAAATGTCAGAAAAACTCAAAAAATTTGATTTAAAAATATAGAAATATTAAAGAGAACATCATTTTAATAATAAAAAATAAAGAACACAGATTTTCATGAAAATATTAAAAGAAAAAAATTCAACAATTTTTTTTCCTATATTCAATAACACTCTAATTAAAAAAATCCAATTCAAAATCTCATTAAAATTCCATATTATATGTGGATAAATGTATCTAAATGGGTCATATCACTTATGAACTTCAACACTCTTCCCATCTAACCTAATATAGTATTCTCAAATGGGGTCCTTCTCCCAAACCTAAGTGATGGACTTGGTGAAGTGGTTTTCATTGGGTGTTTTGGTGTTAAGACCCTAAGATGAAAAAATACCCACTATCTCCGTTTCATCTCCTTTGTTTTGTTTCAAAAATCACCTGAGGGAGCTAATGAAAAAAGAAGATCCCACAATTTTTAATTTTCTATTTGGTGGTAATTATATTCAACATTAATTCATTTGGAGGTATTTTTATAATCTAATATGTATTTCACTATTTACAATATATTAAAAGATGTTTAGATAAATTTTAGGATGGTTTATTAGAGTATCACATTTCCAAAATATGTAGTGGGTTTTAATTCCTTTAGTACTCATTTATATCAAAATTGTTGTTAAATATTTATGTGGTTTATGCAATCCCCCTGTAAATATATTATATGTCATTAATAATTATTTTGATTACAACCACCACAAAATTATCTAAAAAGATTATTTTTAATTAGTTGTTTATCTAAAAAATGTATAAAATATGGAAAATATAAAAAGAATATACATTTTAAATAAAACATATATGCAATACATATATAAAATAAAAGAAATTTATTTTTAATTATTTTATTCAATAAAAAACCATGATCATATATATAATTTTAACATATTAAATATACATATATATATCAAAAAAAACTCAATAAACATTAGTTATAAATTTATTTATCATATATAATACATATTTAGATATAAAAAACATCTACCCTTAACCCATTTACAACCATCTGTCCACAACCATTACTATGCATAGCCAATTCAATATCTATATCTAGTCTCATCATATATGAAACCCATCACATCCCCATCATATATAATTCTTAAAAATAATATTGAAATAATGTCAGATGAGAATAATAAATAAAAATTACAGAATAATTTTTTATAATGTTTAGCCATACCTGAAAATAGATTAAGCATTAGGACTACCTTCTAAAGGGACACATTGGTTTGAAGGCAAAACCCAAACTTCATTCATTTTTTACATGGAATAAATTTTTTAAAATTTATGAAAAGTTCTATGAAATACAATAATAATAGAATATATTTAGACTATACAATCCTAATTCATCCAAAAACACTTCAAATAAAGAAATATATTTCAACTTAAATAAAAAAGAAGACTCAAATCAATTTTCTTTCATTAACATGAGATATTTTAATGGAATATATATATCAACATAACTCAGACTTAACCAAATAAAATATCAAATATCAATGAAACAACTATAAATCAATTAAACAACTAAGATACCAAAAAATACAACCACAAAAAAGCACATCAAAGTAGATTTTAAAAATTAAATAAAATCTCACATTCATAAAAATTAATTAACACAAATAAACATGCTTTAAACCATTAACGAAAAAGGATTAATTTTTTTTTCTCAAAATTTTATATAGTGTTTTCCAAATTAATATAAAATTTCTATGTTAAAATTAATTACTGTCAATTATAAAAAAGAACTAATAGTTTCATAACACAATAAAAAAATATAATTAATGGATCAAAACACATTTCACATGGCATCAATAATTCCCAAAAACCATTTTATCAAAAACAGATGTCATTGATATTTTCACTGATCATCTGCAATGTATAAAAAGATTCAATACATTTCATTAAAATGAAACACATGTAACTGAATATAAAGTTACACACAAAATTTTTTTTCAAATCATTAGACATTACATGATGGGATTCATAAATGGTTTCTATGATAAAAATATCCATTTAAAACAAAAGGTCACCCCTTATAACATAAAAATTCAATAAAACTATCAAAATATTTAAAATTAAAAGGTCTTTTAAGGAAAACTGATGGAAATGAATACATTTCTTAAAGTACATTCTAATTATTGCATGATTAACTAAACCACATAGATGAAATAATCGATTCAAATTGAATTTTTTTTTTCAAATTTTCTAGGATATTTTTAAATTTGAGGTAATTTCATTCATTAAAAAAACTTATATATGACCAGAGAGATGCTTAATTTTTAAAAGAAACCCACATACAACACATAATGTTTTTTGAGAGGATTTAGTTCAAAACCGAAATCATTTGAAATTAAATTAAAGAGAAATTATTATGTAATAAGTATAGATTTTACCTATGTATGATAGGATTTAAGAGAGAAATTTTCCTCAAGAATTGTTACACAGTCCTTTATAATTGATAAATGAAGGTATTTTTTGTTAAATAAATTAATAATCAAAACATATTTTTTTCTACAACGGCTAATATAATAGTAAAGGGAACACAAAAATATCCCATAGTTAGGGGAGTAACTGACTTCTCTTATAAATTAGGTTCATTTATATTACTATATTTCAAATAAATTTTAATATATTCAATGAATAGTAAATAATATAAATGTAATAGATTATTAAATTAAAAAAACAGAAAAAGTCCTCGTATATATTTGAAAAGAATAATAACCTAGTAAATATGAATGTGTAATAGTGTGAAATAACCTATTTATATATTCAATAATATTTATATTCAATGTACTCAATCTATGAAATATTTATTTACAATAGTACATCTTCATTTTCACCCTCCCTTCAATGTTCTATTATTTCAATATTGTTTGGGAAAAACTGCTAAATATATTTTTGATAATAGGGTTGAATCTCCTAAAATATAAATTGTGATTAATAAACCATATCATATAAGTACCTATATTTTTATACACTAATATAAATTCAAAAACATCAAGAAAATTTTATTGGATATTGTTCTTGGAATATTCATAACTCTATAGTTGAAAAATAAAACCTCAAAACAAAAGGGGAGTGGGGGGCCATCACCATACAAAGGGTTGTGGGATTCCACAATTTTTGGGTTGTTAATATATGGATGAAAAATTGATAGAAACAGAATCATTTTGGTAGGGAGATATCATAGGGTGGTAATAGGATTGGTGGGAGAGGTCGAGATCCATCAATGTGGAGGGAGAGATCATGGTGCGGTGAGTAGGAGGTCAGCTGATATCAAAATGGGGTGAGCTCATTAGGTGGTGGTTTGTGTGGAGAGATTTTAATGACCGAGATTGGGTTATATGGATCTCATAGAGGGGGGGGGTGGTGAATATATAAGGAACATTATAAGAGAGGGGTTAGAGTTTATTAAACATATACATGTGGTTTTATAAATACTTCAACTAATTGTTTTTAATTTCGAAATATACTAACGCTTTTAAAAAATCATCCTTATTATTTTTAAAATTTAACAGTGGTTTTAGAAACCATTACTAAAAAACACAAAAATCTAATCAATTTTTATTACTGGTAGAGATTTATAAGGTTAAGTTATTAAGTCATACATTTAGATTTTCATAATTGATTTTGCTTAATAGTTATTATGAAATATGAGGCTGTGTATTCCATTAATAAGAAACCTTTTCATAGGAACCTAGGATCATGTGTTAACCATTTCATAACCACTCATGTTGAATCATTTTTATTTTTGGAGTTCTTCTGTAGGAATTATCTAGGTAACTCATAGAGTTTTTCCAGTAATATGCATGAGGTTTTACTTATGTGTGAGCATGGGGATTCACTAGGGAATGAATGTAGTTACCCTGACCTAGAGACCCAATCAGTTCTTGAGTGAGGATGACACTACCCCAGTAGTTTTTCCTAATTATCTAGGACTGGGTACTAGCTACATATGTCAAATTTTATCATTATGGAATGGTTTACTCACTTGGAATTATATAATGAGTCATTAATATGTTTTCTATGAAATTAGAATAAATAGATTATATTTTAGACATTTCCAAGATTAATAAACACATCATATTATAATGAATAAATAATAACATAAAAGAAATGATGAAAAAAATATATGAATGCAACCAAGTCATGATGAAATATATTTCTAAAAAAAGACTAAAAAGTCATGTATAACTAAACTAAAATTAAAACCTTTAGTATAAGAGGTGATGTGAGCCACATATTGGTTTTAGTTATGGATACAAGTGGATAGATTATATAGTTTTGAATAGTTCTCCTTGTGTTTGGAGGTTCATCGCGGAATCTCATGAAATATTAAATGATAGAACACGGTGTGTTGAGATTTAATTGATGAATAATATAGGCCAGGATAAATGTATGGAGGACTAATGAGAATTATGAAGGATGATAAATGCTATGGTGGGGATTTTTTAGTGAATCTAAACCTTATGGTTTGTAAAAATACAAGAGAATTTTATTTTCTGGTTATAGAGATGGGTTTATATTGAGAATTATGATTGAGGTTAGAAATCAATTTGTTGATCATATTGATAATTTGTTTTGGATATGAATTGAGCTTTGAGAGGTCTCTTGGGTTATAAGGTGTAGGTTTTGAGAGCATTGAATGAATTTTCAATTTTTTAATGAATTTTCTATTAAATATCCTTGGATGATTATGGAAAATTATACAGGTGACTATATAAAATAATTAGAAGTGATTTCTCATGATGGCTGTGGGTTCATGGCTTGTGAATATTTACAGATAACCCTATGTTAAAAGGCATAGGTTGTGATGATACTTCTTAGATGGTTCATGTTATGGACCGAACTCCCTGAGATATGAATTATTTCATCCAACCCCTTGTGAATCCTATAATACCTTTGTTGTAATCCAAGAACAGAATAAGATATTACCCACTAGGATCACATATAAAACTAATGTTTTTCCCTAAAGGCCAAAAAAATTTCATTATGTGTTCTTTTTATGCACTCAAAAATCCAAAAAAAAATCTTAGGTGCTCACCCATCCTAAAACTAATCATTTCCATGAAAAATTTGATATTTTCAAGGAACAAAATAACTGTGAAATGAAATGTTCAATAAAATTTCCTATCAATTTATTTTAATTTATACTTAGAACTAAATAAAAATTTTATTGAATTCTAAAAAGAGAGGATATTTTCAAATAAAATTTATAATTTATTTATTGTATTTATAAATACCATTCATTTAATTATTTATAAATAAATTATTTAGTAGATCAATCTTGAAAAATCTCTATTTAATTATAGGATGAAATATTAAATTCTTATAGATTTAATCATTATGTTCTCTTTAAACCACAGATCATCAACACAGAATTATTCTTATCCTAGTGTAGATAAATAAAATGCTTGTGATGCTCACTATTGATCATAACCAACTCCTTCATGAGAATTATTATTCATTCCAATAGAAGAGGATAATATTTATGCATTCTTTTGAGCATTATAGGGAGGATCTCTTTTGGGATCGATAAGATTCTCTATAGGACTCATTATGCATAAAGAAATAATGTGTCACTCTCTTTTACACCATTGTTGAATGTCATAACCATGTTTATATAGTGTAAGAGTTATAAAATAAGTAATTACAAGTGGGAACTTTTTATATCTTTCTAATTCTCCTCAAACTTCATGTCTAAATAATAATATTATTATTATTTACTTTAATTTCACTGAACTCATGGATATAATAAATATTATTTTTCTTGAATAAATAAATTAATATTTTTTATAATAATGTTTAATATGAAATTTTTCAATACACAAATAAATAAGGTTTCCAAATCCTCATCAATATTTTTTTACACTTTAATAATGACTATTTAATTAATTAAATGTCACTATATTATTCACAAAAAATATATAAATATTATATTCACTATATTTTGTGAATAAATATTTTTTATAAATTCACATAAACACATTAATTAAAATTTTCTACCTTATTAATAAACTACAATAAATAAATATTTTGTTATTATGTAACTAAATAAATAATTATCTAATGGAAGAATATTTATTAAATCTTAAAATAACATATACCTTCTCTCAAATAACCAGAAATTGAATTTATATGACCAAACCAAAAAGAATAATTATTAAACCATGAACAAGGATAGTATATATCTATTTTTTTAATTAAAATTAAATTTAGGTTATAAATATACTTCGTGTATGACCCTCTAGGCTCTATTCTCAATGAAATTAGTCTACACTACCTAAACTCTAATGTTAGCGTATAGTAATATGTCCTAATCTCCCATTCAGAAAGTTGTAAATATCATAATGATGTGTAACCTATTATGAACATACACAATTTAATGTAATCCCTTCATCTTGATATCTCTAATCAAATAGGATGCATACTGGTGTCATCAACCTATATTTTTAATGTACCCTTCTTTGACTTTTTAGAAATGAGTTTTTTTACTACACCACCATGGACATGAACTTAATAAGGAAATTATATTCAAATAAAAGGGCCTATGATATCCTATATTGTTAAATAATATAATGGAAAAATATTTTATTGTTTTATTCATTAATACAACATCACTTTTGATGAACCCAACATATCTTACCTCACAAAGAGAACTTATCATCATAGTTTTCATTAATACAAAAAAATATATGACTCAAGAAATGTATTAATAATAATATTATAGTATATGTATAATTACACCAATCCATGGATTTGAATATCAATTTGAATTATAAATATGGATTTTCTATTTTTAGGTTATTTTCTTATAATCTAATGCACTGAAGATTACCAAGGGAATGCACCATGATAATGTGTCTCGAAGTCATATAAGTCTCTACCCATGATAAACTAAATCATTTGTGTTCCATCAATTGATGTCATCCAAAAATTGAAATTATATTTAAGAATACCATAATTGTATTTCTAAGATCTATTCCAAGTGTGGATCTTCTATGAACTTTCTGTGTGATACCTACTATGGAGTAATTATTAAATACTATTTTGAAAAAAATCGAGATGTGATAAGATATTTTATTAAAATTTAAATACATGAATAAATGTAATCACAAAGTACACAGATGTTGGTTATAGGTAACTAACTCTAACATTCATGAATTTAGAGTTCTTATGAAATAGGATCCTAAAAAAGAAAGGTGCACATTGTTTTTATGGGATGTAACTTGTAGAACTTTTAAGTATCACTTTTCCTAGGGTGTTACATCCCCCCTTTAATGAATAAATCCATTTTTATGGATTGAAAATATAAATCTTAGGGGGTTTCTTTTTCAATGCATGTTGGGTATTAGCTCTGATTCAATTTTTCAGGACCCAACTTCTATGGGCTACGAATCTAGTCATCTGACCCCTTGGGGATCCTATAATACCTTTTATTACTTCCAAACACACCACATACTATTACCCACTAGGATCACTTATCATACTAATTAGTTTTACAATAGTCTAATACATTTTATTTAATTGTAATTTTTTTTCACTCACACACATCCTCATAAAAATCCATGGAAGTCATCCTTTCTTACTTTTCTATAAGAAAAATACATTTTATGGTCCCATTCATATTATCCAAATCTATTAAATGAAGGTTAACCTGGTCGAAATGGGTAGTAAACAGTAGTCTTTTTGTTATCAATTTTTATGGGGTGTTAAATTCTCCTCTGATAATTACATCCAACCACTAGAGAACATTAATTAGTGCCCAAAATGATGGTCTCTAAACACCATAGGCATGCCTCCTCATATGTGGGATGATGTTGAAAAGTAACATGGGTCTTTGATGTAAATATGAGGATACTATACCTCATGTATTGAATAGTTAAATAATATATAATATAACTATGAATTATACACCTTAGAGTATAAATAAATAAAAAATAAATTGGATGTGATATAAAAAAAATTCATCCATGCAAGTGTACAATTCCAATCGACCATCATGTAAATAACATATATAGAATATCAAAAGAAATATTAAAGAAACAATAAACTAACAAATCAACAATAGAAACCATATACAAATATCTCTTCATAAAAAAATTGATCCTAATTGATCAAGAATGTCTTCGCCCCCTACCCAATATATATCCACTACCATGTAAAAGTATTCTTAGGTACCCAACTGAAATGGAAACCCATACATGTAATGAGTACTTAACTCGTTATGGAAGCACCAATTTATTCCCATACATACCATAAAAGCTATTATAGGTGAATATGTAATTCTATGAAAAAATAAAATAATACAATAAAATAAAAAAACAATAATCACATATGATCCTTTGGTTTGTGACCATGATAGACCATACCTCCTTTGGCTAGTGTTGGGGTTTCGTTGAGCATGTCATGATGACTTTACCACCAATGTGATGAACCATGGGGTCTTTTAGACTATTATATATTATAATTATATATGTGCCTTATCTACCCCAGTATATATATATATATATATACATTGTTAATTATATATATTAATATGATAATCCATGGAATTATCTATCCCAATATACAATAGTTCTCAAAATCTATGTCCTGGTGGTCTGAGAGGATTGACCAATCCCACCAAAGGCCCCACAAGCCCCTAATAGCTAGCACATGGAAGGAACACCATCTTATTCCTAGAACCAATCATCCAAGCTCTAAATCCAAGGAATACCCAACAATAGTTTCAATTACCTCCCTATATAGAGTTTTAATGACCACATCAAAGGGAGTATACATGACCACACATAATGTATTTTTCTGTTTCAAATAATATATCACCACCCAAAGGTAGTTTTTGGTGTCATTTATAAAAATTTGAAGAAGTTTTTGGATGAATACCTAACCACATAATCACTATCCCTACCTAAGATCACCCTTCCACTAGGTTCAATATATCCATAGAGAACCCATTGGTGTCACTTGGGTTTTCATAAAAAATATTGGAACCCCACATCAGGTCATTAGTCTTAACAAGTTATTGAGTAATAACCCATCTCAAAAAAGACATCAAGCTCCTCAATAAAGTCAACTCAATAAATTCATATATATATATATATGTACTTATAGACACACAAAGAATTATTTAGTGGCATAACTCATAAGATATTGCTAAATACCCATCTTAAAAAACCAATCCATCACTAGGTTGGTTTGAACACCGAACCTATCATCAAAAAACCCAAGGACTACCCATATTGTACCCATAACTCAAGGTTTTTTTTTAAATTTTCCAAGTTAGAATTCAGTAATACTAAGGGATCCATGGTGTAACTAGGGTTGAATAATGTCCAAAAGCCTAAAATATCTCTATAGGGAACTACATCTTTTTCAAGAGATATCAAGGGTGTCTTACATGAGGATCACTAAGACACAATAACACCATTCACACCCTTACAAGTGTTTATATTTCTCATGGTATCACAAATATTATTACAACTCTGACCATCAGTAACCGAGTCCAATAAGATAACTCACATTAACCAATGCTTCCTTGGTACTTTTCAAGTTTATTTAAAATAAATTATTAAAATAGTTAATCTAAATTAAACACAAAAATTAATTAACTAAAAATGAAAATTGACTTCTATGGTGTGACTCGTCATCACATGTTTCATAAAAAACATCAATTAAACTACATGGAAATTAATAGAACCACCTACCAATTGTATAAATCATTTCGTTTTTAATTCACAACTCAACAACATCTTTCCAATCCCACTAAGAACACCCCAAACCCCTCCATGTTCCACCATCCATCAATTACATACCTCAAGATCTAACGCATTCCAAACGGTAAAAACCAATTATTTTTATCATTTATAATCAATTATTCCATATAATTTAGACGAGTAATAGTCATTGAAAAGTTATCTGGTGTTAAAAAATTGTTTATTATTAAAGAAATATTATATCAACAACTTATGGAACACTCTAAAACCTAGGCATATCCAACTCCAAAATATACCCCACCATTTCCATCATTAATTAAATATAATTTTAATGTAACCCATTGAAACAATTATTGGTGTGACGTACCTCCACCAAAATGATTAGTATTCACATGTTGAAGATGTTATGGGACACCCTCATCATAAGAAGAAATAATGACCCATCCAATTCAATAAATTTAACTATCGTCTAATGAAATTTATATTGATTCCCTAACCTAGGGAAATTAAAATGGGAAGTAAATAAAGGATAAAAATAAAAGACCCCATCATAGTTTAAGTCTTACCTTGAATGTCAATGAAAAAACCTAAATAATGGAAAAAATTAGAGAAGAAGAAATAGTGGTGGATCCCTCTCCTAGCTAGCCTCACAAGTCCAAAATGGGAAGAAGAGGTGGGAGATACCCACTAAGAACTCAAGGGGGTATATTGTAATCCCACCCCCAAAATGTGACACCAGCTAGCTGAGGACTCCCTTATTAATGATACAGTACTATTTTAGCCACAACCACCGAGACAAACCTCCTCCACATACCAATGTCCCCAAATCTATTACAATCATAAAAAACATCCAAAAAAATCACTTTGAGATGTTCAAACCCCATAGGTACATTCTAAAATTATGTTCTCAAAATGACCCATCCCCTAAATCAATCATTCAAAACCCTCTTTAATTTTCCAATTCATCTGGAAATGGACTCTTATAAACCTATTATCCATATAACTTATCATCCCCAATAATCCAAGGAAGTCATCTAGTCATATCACCCAACATACTTTGGTAATCATCTAAAGGCCAAAAAACCTTATTGCATCCTCGAAAGCTAAATGCACCTTCATAGAACAATACGAACACACGATACCCAACCTATCGAAATATGATCCATTAATAATATTCCTTACAAAAACATTGATATGATTCTTTCCCACACGCATTTATCACAAGACACCAAAGGATTCCTTTTCCAATTTCTCAACCATCCTATAGTGTTCTCCACTATATGAAATACCTCATGAAGCCAATTTGGATATATGGTTCTTCCCAACCATTATATTCACCTAAAAAAACATTCTTCCTACCCAAAGATATTATTACAATGGTTCATAACACACTATTCTCAATACATATAGAAAAAATGATCATTTTAAATAACATTCCTCATTATTGATTTCTAAAAGAATTGGATTGTTCTCCATCACCGATGAAGAGGCCGTAAAATTTCTACTTTTCTTAAAAAATCTCCTGCCAACCTCAAAACACAATTTCTGTGCCCAAAATTATAAATGGAATAAGGGTCCCTACTCACTAGATATAATTATATAAAAATACATTATTTGGAAATAATCTATCTAACTTCCCTAAAAAATGATCAATTATCCTTGAAGACACTTTATCTTCAACACTCAATCATGATATCTTTACATTCAAGGGAAATCCATGATCATCTGAACAAAATCATCAAAGACCAAATTAAACATATAGTCAAAAAACCACTACTGCATCTTCAAATGTCTAAAACCATTGTCACGATCTAACCAAAAGCAATGAGGATCTACTTACCCAAATAATTCTCAAATAACCATCATTTCAAACCAAGTATATGGATAATTCATATGCTCTATCCATCATAACCTACAAAACTCCACATCTAGTATACACAGAAGAAATCTAGATAAAATTGAATTTATACATGCACCAACATCTGGTTCCTCTATGACTATCCACTGAACAGTCTATCATATCCATGATTCATCAAACATGAGGTTCACAAGCCTATGACTATTATGAATCTCCCCACCATAGGAGTTTCCTTATATTTTCATCATTGGTTTAAAATGTCGTTCTATATATCCCATATCCCATATTTCTATGAAAAAATTCCCACACATGTCCAAACTTGATCATACATAAGTATCATTACAAAACATAATTTTATCACCAGTTTCCATACCATAGGAAATTCATCAATGAAATCCACCAAAATTAATGTAATAATGGTGGTCACTACCCTCAACCTGACACCTATGCACTCCCCCTATATGGATCCATTACTATTCTTATCGTGAAAAAATACAATGGGTTCCCTCATCAAAGAACACTTGTTACACCCCTCAAGACACACTCATCCATTCCTAACATCTGATGTTAAGACTCTCTGATGATATGTGTCAATTACCATATTATTATTGGATATCTCAGGACATCTAATTCTATTTTTATGTCTCATGTAGTGTGGAAGGACATTTTCACCATCATCAAATCTTGGTAACCCATGACCTCCTGCATCACATGATACTTCATTGGTCCTCATATCGCACATGGACACTGACAAATACAAAAAATAATAGGAACATCATGCCTCTAAAATTAACAAAATTTTCATCAATTAAACATAACGACATATGTTCTCATATGAAAAAATCATAAAACTAGACTCATTCTCAATGAGGGTTATTGCATCAAAACTATGCACACATGCTATAACCACAAATCGTTATCCATGGTGTTCCAGTATCATCCAAACTCTTAGACACCATCTTGTTTCACACTAAAATAAATGATTTCTCCCCAAGACCCAAGACTAAAAGAAAATGAAAAACCAATAGGCCAATGAAATCAACCAGACCTTCCTTTGTAACTCAACCTCGACAGTAAACCTCTTGCACTCATGGTTTTCACAACCCATGAAAATTTCCCTGGTATCTCCAAGCTTATACCATATACTTGGTTATGCTACATGTGAATGAGCCACATATCCCAATAGACTTCCCATACTTCTCATATCCATAGAGATCAAAAACATTATATGACCCCTACAACATGTCCCACACATAATAATAACTAAATACTGACTCACTTAAATACTAAGTCGCATCCCAAATCCACTAGGTCATCCCACCTAGCCCAAAAACTAAAACACACAATGTTCAGAACCCATAAGACATCCTAAATGATCCCATCTCAAACATACCACAAAATATCATGCTCTTAACTACCCTACTCCAAGGTTCCAAACACATAACAATGATATCTCATGCCAATAGATCATTCCATAAGGGAACAAATTATAACAAGAAATCACATATGATATTACCCCATAAAGAATCAAATAATCATTAGTCATAATTTTTATACAAATAATATCATATCCTGATGAATATATGTATCCAGTGAAACAAAACTTCACATTTTGGTTAAGTAAAATTCTATTACAAGCTATACAGGAAATCATTATATAGGTATTTAATAACTCTTTATATAACTAGACATATAGAGGAATCTATTCTAAATGTTCAACTACATGTTAATCTAATTCCTATACCAAACTACTAGTGTGACCACACCTCTTGTACATAAGAGATTATTGCTTCATCCTCATCTTATTTTATAAGAGCCCCACCATAGATCCAGCCGACAAACTGTCAGAAGAAACTACCTATCTAGGGTGGTCTAGCTAAGTAGAATTTCACCAAGAATATATATGGGAAAATACTATATGAGTATTTTTTGATACTTTAAAAAAATAGACACTATTACTAGTGATAAAAATCTTACACAATCAGGTATAAATGTCATGAAGAACCTACATGACTAATCATGATGCATGAGATATGATATAGTTCTTTCCCATGTAGTTAAGAGTTAAATCCATAAAAATTATAAATATGGATACCGTGTAAATCACAATAGGTGAAAATCATATTAATCATAATATCACATACCATGAAAATAAATCCACCTCATAGTAACCATAACCTTATCTAAAACTAGGTGTTCATGGCATACTAGCCTAATATCCACCACAAGAGTCGGTACATTTCAATATCTCTAGTCCACTATCCCCTAATAAATGGAAAATTAAAAATATATCTGAAAACAATATTTAACATCCTGAAACCTTAAACCAATAATCCTTTCATAAAATGATGGTCACTACTCACCTCAGATACACCACCTCATACACCAAAGGTCACTAATTAGTATTAGGTGTCCATGGTGGTACTATAAAGAGACTATACACATATATTTAGTGTGTGATAATAGATAAAATAATTATGTATTATATATATCAGATTAAACTTTAATAATAAATAAACTAAAAAATCTATAAAATGTAAAATACAGGCATATAAGCATTCAAGTTGGATAGCTCACCATAAAGATAACAAATACAAAATAACTAATGAAATGAAATTAAAATATAGTCCTAGTAAATTGTCAAGCCATAGAACATTCTAGTATCCTACCCCACATGAGAAGATCCAACTTGATCCAAAAAAATCTAAGAATCTTCCAAACCATTATATATATCCAATCAAGTTTCTAATATGGTATCCATGAGTAATGAAATCTCGAGCAAGGAGTGAGTATAAAACTCAGTAAGGAACCAACAATGTGGTCCTGTAAATACCAACAAAGTAGTGAAATGGTAACATGAAAATGATTTAATAAATGAAATATTGGTTGAAAATAAATAAATAAATAAATAATCAATGTTGATCCATTGGGCCATGACACCAATTGACCATACCTTCTTCATCCAGTGTCACGGTGACTTAGAGAATATCATGGTCACTATTCCAACCATATATTGATATTGGAGTCTTTCCCCCAAGTGTAAAATATAATTATCTGAGGGAATCATCTACCCCAATATATAGATAACGACGCAAGGAATGTTTATCTTGATATCATAAACTAAGTAATTCTCCAATGCATTATATAATAGTTCCTGGAAATAAAGACCTGACGGTCCAAAATGATCGACCACACCCACCGAAGACCCAGAAATACCCTATAATGTAGTATAGTGGACCATGTAAAACATTCCTTATATTAAATCCTTTAACATATTTAAAATATTAGATTTCATATATAATAATATCCTAAAGTACAATAGGTGTAATGTCTATGAATAATAGCCACAAAATCATCTCATTTTATAATACTTGAGATAAATTCTCCTTAAAGGAACCATACTAGACCATATTCTAGATATATCAGAAGTAAGTCTCAATATTATATCATGGGGAATGAAAACTGATAATGGGGTGAGATCAAACACTCAGTAAGAGGTGAATAATCATTTCATAAATAGATAGTTAATAAGAATAAGTAAATATATGAGCATAAGTGAAATAACAAAACATAAAAAGTGATAACCATAAAACATATGAGATATTAAAATTACATAGAATATGAAACTAATGACAAAAGATATCATCATCGAAAGATTGTATCTATAACATGGCATATTATTATTTATCATAAACCTTGGATAATGAGAGTGTATGATCATAATGAATAAATTTATTTAACTATGGAAAACAATTATCATTGGTAAATATCACTTTCATGTGGCACACCATCTGTGAACATGGTTTTGAGAAACTAAAATATTCTACCAAATACCTATACCATGGGATATAATCTCTTATCCAATGAAATGGAGGGTGATATTGGACCCTCCCTGTAACGCCCCGACCCCAGCTACCCAGAGCCGGTGCATTACTTCGTAACATTGGCATGATCCCAAAAGATCAAGTCTCGAAAGACCGATTAGTTTAGTAGCCTTGGAAACACTAGATACATTCATAAGTCTTTCATTACATCAAAATTAAACAAACTACAAAAAAACATGGTCTTCATAGTCCACACTCATATCTTCACTGATTATTCTTGCAAGTCAGTCATAAAATACTTCTTCACAACCTGGAAAATTTTTAAACATTGAAAGGGGTGAGCTCAAATGCTCAGTAAGGATAACAATAATGCGGAAGCTTTCATAAATAAACATTAACATTTAAGGCAATGTATAACTAAAACAAAAGCCTCTTAAACATGAACTTCAACATAATATGGCAAAAGTAAAATGAGATAATGCCATTTACTTCTTCACATGGATATTCTACTGGTCGAATAATCACATGTAATATCAATAACCACTTTCATAATGAGGGAATGTATAATGCCGGACATTCTGAAACATTTTGTCAAGGCCTCGGCCAAGACATCTAAAATGATTAAGGCCTCGGCCAAAACCATAAATCAAATTGGGAAAGGGCCTCGGCCAATTCCACGTCTAGTTGTCTCATGAGACCTACCGATGCATCGAGGAGCTATAGCGGGCCCCACCCGTCACTTATTAAGTCCAATACATTCCTCATATGAATAGGTTTAAACATATCATAAACCATAACATAATCATATCACATAAAACATGCATAAAGGAAACATAACATTTCCACATTCCAATCACAAGATATCAATACAACACATTGATATAATAAAAACGCTTTCAAAACCATTTTCAATACCAAAATAAAAGTAAGTTAAAACTTTGTATTTATTTTTCATTAAAAAAAGTGATGGCTTGTAGAGGAAGCCGAAACTCAAATAATGGTCACGGCGGCGGAGAAGTCGTTGTCGCCGCATAAGTACGGAAAGAAAAACATTCCCTTTTTGTCGTTTAGTAAAACGCTTCGTGTAAAAAGATTCCTTTTGAATAAATGTAAAAGTCAAAGGGGTTTATACACCGTATAAAAGAAAGTTGTGTATAAAATAAAATATGCCTCAACGAAAGGAGATTGAGACGAAGTCCCATACAAAGATCATTTTTAAAATAAAATAGATATATTATGTGTATTCACAATAGGTACACATAAATAACATAAAAATACAAAATAGGACATAATAATATCATGACATAATTTGAAAGTAGGAGATTAACCCAAAGAATGGAAGTTGGGTTAAGAAGATCCCTTACCTCGTGTCTGACTTGACTCAACCGTTCTTTAACCTCCTGAATAATAAACTAGAGTTAATATATACCTTATTAAGAACCATTTTCAACTTCATTATCCTTATTATATCACTTATTACAATGATATGAACATTATGTAATTATTTAAGTTAATAATGTTCATTTTGTCGGTATTTGGTTCTTAAGTCAAAAATAGGCTTCTTACACTTACATGTTGTTAATTTGGTCAAAGGTTCATTATATCCAGAATGGTATTCATGATGTAGATATCATATATGTCATATATATCCAGTACATACATTCATTTATAATATTACATCACATTTAGAGGTAAGAAATGAAATGCACCGTTCATGGAGACGGTAAGCCGTACGTACGCATGAACGCTACTTCCATTTCTATTTCATATTTTCTGGAATGGAATCATAATGATATGAGAGTATATTATAATTCCAGTATAATAACATATATAATATCATTAACTTTATCCTTCACACATCCCACATATGGTATTAACGAATCAAATCACTTTCAGGGGGCGGTAGTCCGCGCTTCCTAAAATGAAGATATCGTGTTTTACCCATAATGGAAACCATAAAGGTATGCCCAAAATGAAAAAAACAGAAGCTTAAGGAAAACATAAACATATTATATATCATATATAAAAATAGTGACATCATAATGGCCACCTTTGAAGGTGTTAAATGAGTGTTGAACAATCATCGTTTCGGGAGGCAGAATTTCGCCATCCACGGAAACCTTATGTTCTTTAACCATTTGATGTAGTTGTGTGGAAGTGTAGCTCAAATAAATCTTATAACAACATCCTAGTATATTTAAGATACTGGTGTTGTTACAAAAGAAGTAAATAAAAAGAGTTTAGGGGGTTGGAGAAGCAAAATAAAACAAAAGAACATGAGAGAATGAATTACCTTAAAAAGTGTAACTCCTTTTGAGTTGAGCCTAAAGGCTTCCTTTGAAAGGATTCTGCCCAAAGGGAATCCTCTAGGATGAGGAGAGGGATGTGGAGAGAGCAACTGGGCAGGGGTTGGCCGAGCCAATGGCTTGAAGAGTGTGTGAAATGAGGTAGAGGTGGGGGCCTTTTATAAGAGGAGAGGAGGGGCACTTTTGGAAAGTAAAGGAACATTACATTATTTGAAAATGTGTTTCGGTTTTAAAAGGTCCCACATTGATATAATTCGTGGATAAGGTGATAAGGCATCGAAATCCACTCATCCAATTGGTTTTGGCCATGTGTAGTTCATAGATTTTATATTATCTTTCCATTTTATTTAAATCGTCAAATAATGATGTCATCGCTGCATCATTATTATGTCATAAATAATTAAATTTATTTAATGTCTAAAAATTATAAAAAAAATACTATGATATAGGAAATCTTTTTATCTTTCCAATGACTATTTATAATCAAAATTTGGACTTGTGTAACCCTACTTAAAAATTGTTTTAGTAAAACACTTTATGTTAGTGTCATTTTCACTTTAACATTAAATAAAAAGTAATTTATGTTATTTCCCAACAAAAGTGGATCCATGGGGTCCCCAAGTTAGGCCATGGCTTTTCTTGGTCGGCCATGACACAACCAATGAGGTTGGGACATGTGTCTAGGTCATTTAATATTATTAAAGTATTATTTATACCTTAAACTACCCTAATTACCACTAATCGCGATTAAGAACTTAATAAGTTACTATTCACCAAAAAATTATTTTTATCCCATTGAACCACATTTTACTTCTTAATGACAACCATGTATGTCGGATTTTTGAAAATCAAATCACAGAAGTGGTAATATTTCATTTAAACGAAAAATCAGTTATTTAACAACCACTTAGTGGTTTCACTATTCATCAAAAATTGAAGTTTTTCAGAATAAGGCCAAAATTTCACCCTAAGCTATAATTGATATTCCGAATTGAAAAATGATGTCTATTTTACAAAATTCCAAACATATTAGTTGCATTAATTAATTTTATAATTAATTCCCGCTGTCACAACAAATAGCGTGTTTTTAAGAAACAATTTATATCAAAAGATTGGCAATTGTTTATGTCCAATTTCAATGTTAAATTAATTCTAATGACCACCATTGGATAAAATGGTAAAAATATATTCTAATTATACTTTAAAACCATCAAATATTATAATTTATCACTATAAATTATTTTGATTAAAAAAGTTGTTTTAAGTATTTTTCACTATTTATAAAATTTTAGAAGTTCTCAGAAAAATACCAAAAATTCAACATAGGCTAATTTCGATATTACGAATACAAAAATGAAGTCCATTTTGACATATAAAATTTATAATATTTCAAAAAGAAGGTATTACTATTCATAACGGCTACTTTGATTAGTCGCGGTGTTTTAGAACTCGAAGTTGCGTACAATGCAAGCTATTGTATTACTGAATGAGAAGCGTATCGTGGAAGCTCGGGGTGTTACATTCTCCCCTCCTTCAATAAATTGCGTCCTCGCAATTTGAAATTTTTCTTGGAAAATACAAGGTTGAAAAGAGAAAATACCTTTGAGGAAAACCCACATCGAAAATAAGGTTAATAAATATATAACATTAAAAGAAAGCAGGATAAGTACAAAGGTCACCCGATATAGCCCATTATAGGATTCTATGAAAATATGGATATGGAGGAGAAACAAACCATCAAGGTCTGATGGGGAGTTATAGAAAACAGGATTAGGAGAAAGTTTAACCACAAGAAAATCACAAACTTGTGATTGGTTAAACGGTCATTGAATCCCTAGTTGGAAAAGTTAACCGACAACATTTTTGTTTTAAGTTACCTTTTATAATGTTGAGGATTTTATTTAGGAGATTTACTAAGAACGTAAGGGAATATACATACTTGTTATGTATACTTTCATTCATTAATGAATTTTTACCACAAACCCATCTTTTACTCCAAATGGTAACAGAACTCAAAAATATTCTATTTATCCTAATTGTATAAGGTACCAAAGGTTAACACATACCATTTAGATTAGTAAAATTATTTTGTAATAACCAGGGACTTCCTGTAGGCTAGTGGTAGGAAATAAAGGCCTGTCGCACTTTGATTGTGGGTTCGATTCCTACAGCTTTGTCTGACGCGACGGTTTATGCCCCACCCTGCAGGTTGTCCTTTTCCTAAAACTATAGTATTATAATACTCCAAAAATAATCTTCATAAATTTTTTAACCTTAAACCATACTATCCAAAAATCAACTTAATCCACTCCAACCTTTATAGTTATCCAAAATACCTCTGTCCAGACTTTCTCTAAAAGGTCTCTTAATTCCAAAATCAATTTATCAGATTCCCCAAACAAAGAAATGTTTCTCTTATTGTCACATACCAAAAATATGATTACCTTAATCATATTAAAACCTTACTGAAATCAAAAAGTAATGCAGTACAATCCATATATATATATTACATTATTCTTATAACCAGAATATAATCCTTGAGTCCAAAAGCACCAATACATTAGTTATTCTGCTTCAACTGTAGTAATAGCATAAGATTGTCCTTGATCCCTTGTCCTTTTCTGAGGTAAGTTTCCTTGACGCTTAGGACATTCATTTGCATAATGACCCATTTCTCTACAATTGTAGCATTCAACTTTGACAGCCTCTTTCTTTCCCTTGCAATCACGTGCCTGGTGACCTTTTTCTCCACATTTATAACAGACTCCCATTCCTTTTAGGCAAGTACCAGGGTGATTCTTCCCACAATTATCACATAATGGAAAATCCTTCTTTCCCTTTTTCCCTTTATCTGTCTCTTGTTCCACCGTTCTCTTCTTCTCTTGCTTTACTTTGTTGTCATAAGACTTAGAGAATTCCTTTTCTGTCTTGATAGCGCATGAGACTATATCTTCGTATGTTGAGAAAGATTGTGACACTAGAGCTCGACGGAGAAATGGTTTTAACCCATCAAAGAAACGATCAATCTTACTTCTTGGGTTACGTATATAATCTGCAGCATGCCTCGCTAACCTTGTAAAGTTAGCCTCATACATTGCGACATTCTCATCCTCCTTTTGTCTCAGACTCAAAAATTGCCTTTCCATATCCGCTCGATGGTCTCGAGGTAAGTATTTTTCTAAGAACAGTTCTTTGAACTCCTGCCATTCCATGTTTGTTAATTCATCATCTTCCTTTGTGTTTTGAATTAGTGACCACCATTGATCGGCATCTCCAGTGAGGCGGTAAACTGCCATGACAACCTTCTCCCTTTCACTACTCCCCAAGGCATGGAATATTTTCCCTAAGGAATTTATCCATTGCTCAGCTACTGTAGGATTTGTACTCCCATTGAAGGTTGGCGGTTGTTGCCTCATGAAACGGTCTAGCATTGATCCTCCACGTTGCGGATCAGGGTGCTCCATACGAGTAAGGTTGTTATTCATAACCTGCGTGAGTTGTCCCAGTATGGTAATAAGTTGATCAGCACCAGTTGTATCTTCAGGTCCACAATAATTATCTTGAGCAGGAGGGCAATCCCTACACGGAGTTCGTGCATTGATACAGTTTCCATTCCTTCTACTAGGCGCCATTTCTAAACAATGGCATAAACTAGATTAGTTTATGAATCAAAATACATAATTCCATACTTGTAAAATACTTAACATAAATTGAACTATTTATGGATATAATCCATAATCATAAAAAGGTTTTATTTGAGGAAGTATATACTCATAACCGTTCATAGTGGTTTGTAAAGAAAATGAGAATTATCCTAAGCGTATCCCCCGGGAGTGTCGTAACCAAGAGTGCAGCAAGGCCCGTTGTCGTGCACCAGTTCCCGTTCGAGTCTAGCTCAAAGCGGTGTTTTCGGGTTTTACCCCTAGGTACATCTGTGCCAGAGCCGCCTCTACCTGCTCGTATCCAGACAGGGATGTATTGCTCGGAAAACTCATATCATCTCTATAATACCAAAATTCTAGGAAGTTCTTCTATACTAATCCTCGAAGCCTATCTTTGGGCTATGCGTTCTAATCAGAGTTTATCTACATCTAGCTTCCAAGGTTAGTACTAAACTGCCTCTGATACCAACTGTAACGCCCCGACCCCAGCTACCCAGAGCCGGTGCATTACTTCGTAACATTGGCATGATCCCAAAAGATCAAGTCTCGAAAGACCGATTAGTTTAGTAGCCTTGGAAACACTAGATACATTCATAAGTCTTTCATTACATCAAAATTAAACAAACTACAAAAAAACATGGTCTTCATAGTCCACACTCATATCTTCACTGCTTATTCTTGCAAGTCAGTCATAAAATACTTCTTCACAACCTGGAAAATTTTTAAACATTGAAAGGGGTGAGCTCAAATGCTCAGTAAGGATAACAATAATGCGGAAGCTTTCATAAATAAACATTATCATTTAAGGCAATGTATAACTAAAACAAAAGCCTCTTAAACATGAACTTCAACATAATATGGCAAAAGTAAAATGAGATAATGCCATTTACTTCTTCACATGGATATTCTACTGGTCGAATAATCACATGTAATATCAATAACCACTTTCATAATGAGGGAATGTATAATGCCGGACATTCTGAAACATTTTGTCAAGGCCTCGGCCAAGACATCTAAAATGATTAAGGCCTCGGCCAAAACCATAAATCAAATTGGGAAAGGGCCTCGGCCAATTCCACGTCTAGTTGTCTCATGAGACCTACCGATGCATCGAGGAGCTATAGCGGGCCCCACCCGTCACTTATTAAGTCCAATACATTCCTCATATGAATAGGTTTAAACATATCATAAACCATAACATAATCATATCACATAAAACATGCATAAAGGAAACATAACATTTCCACATTCCAATCACAAGATATCAATACAACACATTGATATAATAAAAACGCTTTCAAAACCATTTTCAATACCAAAATAAAAGTAAGTTAAAACTTTGTATTTATTTTTCATTAAAAAAAGTGATGGCTTGTAGAGGAAGCCGAAACTCAAATAATGGTCACGGCGGCGGAGAAGTCGTTGTCGCCGCATAAGTACGGAAAGAAAAACATTCCCTTTTTGTCGTTTAGTAAAACGCTTCGTGTAAAAAGATTCCTTTTGAATAAATGTAAAAGTCAAAGGGGTTTATACACCGTATAAAAGAAAGTTGTGTATAAAATAAAATATGCCTCAACGAAAGGAGATTGAGACGAAGTCCCATACAAAGATCATTTTTAAAATAAAATAGATATATTATGTGTATTCACAATAGGTACACATAAATAACATAAAAATACAAAATAGGACATAATAATATCATGACATAATTTGAAAGTAGGAGATTAACCCAAAGAATGGAAGTTGGGTTAAGAAGATCCCTTACCTCGTGTCTGACTTGACTCAACCGTTCTTTAACCTCCTGAATAATAAACTAGAGTTAATATATACCTTATTAAGAACCATTTTCAACTTCATTATCCTTATTATATCACTTATTACAATGATATGAACATTATGTAATTATTTAAGTTAATAATGTTCATTTTGTCGGTATTTGGTTCTTAAGTCAAAAATAGGCTTCTTACACTTACATGTTGTTAATTTGGTCAAAGGTTCATTATATCCAGAATGGTATTCATGATGTAGATATCATATATGTCATATATATCCAGTACATACATTCATTTATAATATTACATCACATTTAGAGGTAAGAAATGAAATGCACCGTTCATGGAGACGGTAAGCCGTACGTACGCATGAACGCTACTTCCATTTCTATTTCATATTTTCTGGAATGGAATCATAATGATATGAGAGTATATTATAATTCCAGTATAATAACATATATAATATCATTAACTTTATCCTTCACACATCCCACATATGGTATTAACGAATCAAATCACTTTCAGGGGGCGGTAGTCCGCGCTTCCTAAAATGAAGATATCGTGTTTTACCCATAATGGAAACCATAAAGGTATGCCCAAAATGAAAAAAACAGAAGCTTAAGGAAAACATAAACATATTATATATCATATATAAAAATAGTGACATCATAATGGCCACCTTTGAAGGTGTTAAATGAGTGTTGAACAATCATCGTTTCGGGAGGCAGAATTTCGCCATCCACGGAAACCTTATGTTCTTTAACCATTTGATGTAGTTGTGTGGAAGTGTAGCTCAAATAAATCTTATAACAACATCCTAGTATATTTAAGATACTGGTGTTGTTACAAAAGAAGTAAATAAAAAGAGTTTAGGGGGTTGGAGAAGCAAAATAAAACAAAAGAACATGAGAGAATGAATTACCTTAAAAAGTGTAACTCCTTTTGAGTTGAGCCTAAAGGCTTCCTTTGAAAGGATTCTGCCCAAAGGGAATCCTCTAGGATGAGGAGAGGGATGTGGAGAGAGCAACTGGGCAGGGGTTGGCCGAGCCAATGGCTTGAAGAGTGTGTGAAATGAGGTAGAGGTGGGGGCCTTTTATAAGAGGAGAGGAGGGGCACTTTTGGAAAGTAAAGGAACATTACATTATTTGAAAATGTGTTTCGGTTTTAAAAGGTCCCACATTGATATAATTCGTGGATAAGGTGATAAGGCATCGAAATCCACTCATCCAATTGGTTTTGGCCATGTGTAGTTCATAGATTTTATATTATCTTTCCATTTTATTTAAATCGTCAAATAATGATGTCATCGCTGCATCATTATTATGTCATAAATAATTAAATTTATTTAATGTCTAAAAATTATAAAAAAAATACTATGATATAGGAAATCTTTTTATCTTTCCAATGACTATTTATAATCAAAATTTGGACTTGTGTAACCCTACTTAAAAATTGTTTTAGTAAAACACTTTATGTTAGTGTCATTTTCACTTTAACATTAAATAAAAAGTAATTTATGTTATTTCCCAACAAAAGTGGATCCATGGGGTCCCCAAGTTAGGCCATGGCTTGTCTTGGTCGGCCATGACACAACCAATGAGGTTGGGACATGTGTCTAGGTCATTTAATATTATTAAAGTATTATTTATACCTTAAACTACCCTAATTACCACTAATCGCGATTAAGAACTTAATAAGTTACTATTCACCAAAAAATTATTTTTATCCCATTGAACCACATTTTACTTCTTAATGACAACCATGTATGTCGGATTTTTGAAAATCAAATCACAGAAGTGGTAATATTTCATTTAAACGAAAAATCAGTTATTTAACAACCACTTAGTGGTTTCACTATTCATCAAAAATTGAAGTTTTTCAGAATAAGGCCAAAATTTCACCCTAAGCTATAATTGATATTCCGAATTGAAAAATGATGTCTATTTTACAAAATTCCAAACATATTAGTTGCATTAATTAATTTTATAATTAATTCCCGCTGTCACAACAAATAGCGTGTTTTTAAGAAACAATTTATATCAAAAGATTGGCAATTGTTTATGTCCAATTTCAATGTTAAATTAATTCTAATGACCACCATTGGATAAAATGGTAAAAATATATTCTAATTATACTTTAAAACCATCAAATATTATAATTTATCACTATAAATTATTTTGATTAAAAAAGTTGTTTTAAGTATTTTTCACTATTTATAAAATTTTAGAAGTTCTCAGAAAAATACCAAAAATTCAACATAGGCTAATTTCGATATTACGAATACAAAAATGAAGTCCATTTTGACATATAAAATTTATAATATTTCAAAAATAAGGTATTACTATTCATAACGGCTACTTTGATTAGTCGCGGTGTTTTAGAACTCGAAGTTGCGTACAATGCAAGCTATTGTATTACTGAATGAGAAGCGTATCGTGGAAGCTCGGGGTGTTACACTCCCCATCATCATCTATACTTTTGTGTGCCACATAAAATTCATTCAATTTTCACATAATAACAAACCCATGAAAATAAAATGGGTTTCATAAAACTCTCAAATGTAAATCAATAAATTTTAATAAGGAACCTATGGAAATAAAATTGATTTCATAAATCATCCAAATGGAAAAATTTCATTTTTTTATAATATACCTAGGGAATAAAACGGGTTTCATTAAACATTATGAATTAAATTTTTTGATATTGAAAATTAGATTGCCCAAAATATTCTAATAATTAAATACAATATTGTTTGAAACATAAAACATAACTCCATTAGAGATAGAGCATTAGATGATAATGAAAACCCAACCACAAAAATGTTTTTTTTAAAATATTTTGTCTTATTTTCTTTTAAAATTCATAGTTATAAATATCTTTTAAAAATATATACTTTTTTTTGACAAAAAAGAAAAAAATAATTCTCCTAAAAATGGAATTGGTTGAAAAATTATTTCCCCTAGATATAATAATATAAAATCTTTTAAAATGGATGGTTCTGCAAAAAAGAATTTCAATATGAAATTATACAACTCAAAGAAAGGGGTTTGAGTAACCACATCACTTACCTTTTCACTTGACTTCTATAAAAGTTTGTTAACCTTTAGTTTCATCATGATAAAATTATTAATTTCCTATTACATAAACTTATTTATATACATTTCCATGTATTCATTGTATTAATGATAATTCTCTTTATGTATTAGATTTTTTATCTCTTTTTAACATTGACTGTTGATAACTGTAACTACTTACACATGTTTTATAGTGGTCATATCATTAACCATTATTTTTAACAATGTTAATAATTAATATATTATTAATATACTATAATATATAAATTATATGGTTTTATAAATATATTATATCAACCCATAAGTGTTTTAGTTATACTGTGTGAAAATGGAATAAACATTGGGTTATTTAAGATAATTTAGCAAATAGAGATTATATATTAATAGTAAGTTAAATAAAATATAAATCCATTATAGAAGCATATAAAAATAATGATTTAATTTTTATGTTATAATAATAATAGTATTTATGTTCCCATATTAATTCATGATATTGTATTATAACATTGTTCAGCTAGGCTATTAAACTATCCCAAACGTGAGCAACTCGATTGGTGAGAGTGGTTAATAATGATTTTTTTGAAAATATATAATTATGATAATATAATAATGATATTATTATTTTTTTTAATATGTTAAATTATATTTTAGGTTTTTTTGGATAAATAATAAAAAGATATAAGAAAAACAAAAATGTTTCTTCGTGGAGCAGGTTGTCCACACACATATACGATTGACATTCGTTTTTTTTTCAGTGGAATAAATTTAATAAATAATGGTTGTACCATTAATAAAATAAAATATAATGATAGTAATGATACTTATTTCATTATATTATTATGGTTATAAGATATTTGGATGATTTATATGAAGGAAAAAACATAAATAGAATATAATACTTACATTGGAGACAAGATCTTTTGTTGGAATAATGCTTGGAATTGAAGGTATTTGGCATAATTGGTGTGACTAAAGTTTTTATAAAGTGTATAGTGGGATAAAATTGTTTAGTTTTAAGAATTAAATAAATATTAATGTTTATCTTTGAAAGAGTGAAAGGGGAGTCCTTTTATAAGCGAATAAAATGATTCTTTCCGAAACAGTTATCATATATAAAAATTCCATGACACTATTCATGGGATTATGGATTAAAAGAAGAAAAAAGTGGACATTAAGGTTAGTGTGGGTTGAAACTAACCTCAACCAAAAATTTTAAAAAACAATTTACATGTTTTTTCCCTTCTTCCTTAGTAAAATACTCTTAATCATTTTTACTTTTTCCATGTAACTATTTTTTATCTTTATTAATTATTTTTGAAAAAAAAAATTAAAATTTAACTTATTAATTAATTTAAACCTTCTAATATCAAAATCTAAAATCATTTTTTCATGTAAAATTTTTAAATTTGTGAAAAAAAATTTAAAACAAAAATGTTTTATCGTGTTAGAATAGTTTTTTGAAAAATGATGTTTTTCACGTTATAATAAATATATAAGATAAAATTATCATTATTACTAATTTTAATGATATAAACTGATTAATTATAAATTAAATTAAAATTTACTATGATTTAATTGAAATCATCAACTTAATTTCACCTTGAATATACATCATTCAATTAAAAGATTGAAAATAATTTTTATTAACCTACTATTTTAATTATGTTCTAAAACTATAAGACATAGGATTTATATGCTTGAGGAAAATATTAAAATGTATAATTTTTTCCCTAGTTACATATTTTATTCCATAAAATGGTATTTTTAAACATCTATAATAATCTTATGAAATGTTAAAATCATAAAAATTTCAATTTTCACAAAACCCGTATTTGTAGACTAAAAATAAATATTTTGATAAAAAAAAATAAAAAACTCATAACAAGTAAATTTTTATGGGTGTAATTAAAAAAAGAATTTTAGTTTTTAATATTTATATTCTATATTTTTTAAATCAGATTTAATAGAAAATAAATTATAAAGTAAATAAATTTAATTGGAAATATAATTTTTCAATATTAACTCATATTAAATATTAATATTCTAAAGGTAATATATTTTAATGGATTACAATATTTGTGTTTATTATATATTTTTTTAATAAATTTCTTCTAATATGTCTTGATTTTTTTTAAATTGTTTTAGTATATAGTGGATGTTATCTAAAATAATATTTATGTAAGGTTGAATGTCTCAGGATATTATATTCTACCCACCATAAAAATAATTTTATGATAAGAATTGTAATAAAACTAATTAATCGAGTGGGGGTAATGTGTTGTAATTAAATACTTAGTTTAACAAATATATGAATAAATATTATGATTTCTCTATAGAAAATTGATCAGATGAGTGGGCTTATTCCATAACACCTTATCTCTTTGATCTAAAATTTAAATCTGTTGTTCCTCATATAAGATAACATATTCCACTTGAATAGATTATGTATACTGTAAATAAGAATGTTTTGGTATGTACTTTATAAAAATTGATGAATGGGACACATCATAGCCTTAAAATTGGTCACGTGCGATTTCTAAGGGATAATCTACAAACCCGACATGATCAAGGACCAAACTGTAACTAATATAGATTTGGCTTAACTTACCTTCTTCTGAAATATCATAATAATTGTCCAATGAGATATTTGAAGGAATAAATTATCACAAAATTCAAAATCTATCTCTCATTCATGATTACCCTCATAAATGTTTCTGTGAATTTGTGACAATTTGATATGTCATTGAATGATTTGAACCTTCTCCGTCATTTCTTAGATAATGTTAGGACCATTCAACATCCTATATACAACTTCATTCCAACATGTTTGTGTTCTATATCTCTTCCCAAACAACGCCTCATATAGTTTCAACTGAATAATAGAATGTAGAACATTGTATATGATGACTCCACCAAGGGAGGTGTTGATCTCAACATCCTTGTAAATCCATCAAAAAAGATCTCAATATATCTTTTAGAGTTTGAATTGTTCTCTCAGACAAACCATTGGTCTGATTATAATAAGCAATGTTGAATCTCATATCTACCTTTGATGCTTTCTGAAAACATCACTAGAAATTTTAGGTAAACATCTAATGCAAAATAGATATAATCGATAGTTGTACTCCATGAATCACTATTACTTCCCTGATGTAAACCTTTAAGTGTTGGTCATGGGAGAAATATTATTTGATGGAAATAAAATTAATTAACTCTATAAAGAGATCGAATAAAAGACAAATTGAATTATAGCCATTGGAAATTTTGAGGATTCCTATGATGAAATCAATAAATATAAATAATAAATAAATATAAATAATAAATAATAAATAAATATAAATAATAAATAATAAATAATAAGTTAATATAAATAATAAATAAATATAAATAATAAATAATAAATAATAAATAAATATAAATATAAATAATAAATAAATATAAATAATAAATAATAAATAATAAATAAATACTAAATACTAAATAATAAATAATAAATAATAAACAATAAATAATAAATAATAAATAAATATAAATATAAATAATAAACAAAAGTAAATAATAAATAAATATAAATAATAAATAATAACTAATAAATAATAACTAATAAATAATAACTAATAAATAAATATAAATAATATATAATAAATAATAAATAATAAATAATAAATAATAAATAATAAATAACCAGTTACAAATAGTAGATAATAAATAAATCAATGTATATTATAAATAATAAATAAAAAATAATAAAGGAAACACATGAAAAAGTATGAAAAGACGTGATAAGGGATGAAAAATCATGAAAACGCATGAAAAAGGATGGAAAGGCATATGAATAATGAGGCATTAGAAAAAATGAGAATGCATGAAAACTCGTGACAACTCGGGAAAACTCCCTAATAATTCAACATAATCATCATAATAACCCATAAAAAACCATTGATAAAGATAAAAAGTCATGGAAACCCAAATAAACAGTAATAAATGGAGCTACCGTTAAAACCCATCAAAACGGTCATAAAGAGACAAAAACATTGGACTCACATTAACGGAGATAACTTATGATCCGAGAGTCCGTTTTAGATCCGCGACCTGTCAAATCAAAGATCCTGAAACGCTCTTCAACATGAAAGGTGAAAGTTTCTGAATGGACAGACAGATTGGAAGTTATGACCATTTAAAAAAAGCTAACGGAGAACGGGTGATAGAAACGAGACACTGAAAAACATAACAAACCTGATACCCACTAAAAAGGCCATAACATATGATCTAGGATTGCATGTGGGCGCCACGACTAGTAAAACTGAAGCTCATGGAACGAGCTATGATCTGGTAGGTGGAGGAGGCCAAACTGACACGCAGATCGAATGTTAGGTCTGTTTGAAGACAAGTTCGACGGGACACCGGTGACGGAAATGGGGTTTTGAAGGCCTTCGGAGGGGGTTTTTGGGTCAAAAAATCTGACCGAAGTTCTCCTCTGTCAAACCGGTGCATAGCTCTCTTCGCTGGCTTCAATTTGATATGTGGTAGAGCCCAAACGGACACCTGGAGCGAATGTTATGGCCGTTTGAAGTTGAATAACGTTTTTCAACTTTTTTATAACTCTAATATCTTCCACAACTTAGACCGTCTCATGGTTTTGATTATATGTGCCTCTAGATCAATTCATGATCTTCGATTTGACTGGTCGTGGCGCTTCAACGGATGCTCGGATCAAAATTTATGGTCGTTTTAGTGATTTTGGGATTTCTCACGTTTTTATTATTATTTTCATTTCATTTAGCGGCAGTTTCATCGAAACCGACGCTATTTCGAGGCGGTTTTTTAAAAAACCTCTGCTAATCCTCGAATAAAATTAAAATAAAAATAAAAAAAAATTAAAAAAACAATTTTTTTTCCGTTTAGCGGCGGTTTTTTTCGCGGTGGTTCTTAAAACCGCCGCGAAATGATGGCCCAAAAACGCGTTTCACGGCGGTTTTTTAAACCGTCGCTAAACGGCGGTTTTCTTGTAGTGAGAATACCATCATCAGGATATACATTCTAAAATCTTTCTTCATATTATCCAACCATATGTTTTTCTTCATACCTATTCACATCTTCATGATTCTTGAATTAATAGATAAGGATGAACCATTACTATAATCTAAAAGCTCCCCCTTTAGTTCTAGTTATATTGGAGAAAATATCCAGGTACAAAACCTTAATTCCTATCTTTATCAAATTTTAAATTTGGAATATTCACAACCATTTTTGTAGATCTACAACTTCTTTTTGGGATTCATTGATCATTATATGAATGAAATGATGAGTAGTCATTTGGGAATAATAGGATTTTTCTACTACCATTTTGACTTAAAGATTAATCCTTTATAACTACATGAATATTAGGTCTCTTTCAACCCTCATCATTTATAAGTAATCATGATATTTTCTACTTAAATCATCAACCACCTTATTTTCCTTCATAGGGTTCTAATGTATTGATCATTAAAAATCATTAATCACTTCTAACCATATCCTTTGGTAAAAAAAACCCTTTTATTGTCAATATATATTTCAAACTCTTTTTGTTATAATAAATATTAAACATGTCATCATAGAGATAGTACCACTAATTTTATAATGAAAATATAACTGCTAATACCTCTAAATCACGCATCTAGTAATTTTTCTCATGAGTATTTAATTACTATAATACATTTTAAATTACCTTATCATTTTGCATGATCAAGTAAACCAACACATTTTTTCAAAGAATTACTCTATATTTTAATCACTTACCCATTACTGGGTAATGAAAGCATATGAGTAGTGAACAAACACATTTTTCATTCCTTGACAATTTATTCACATTCTTATATTTGAAAGAACATTACCCCATTCTATGTTCACTTGATTAGTATATTTTATAGTTGTGATTAATTTCCCATAAGTAATTGGTAATATCATTATAACTGAATAAAACAATGAAATGTGTTTACAATGGTCAATCTAGTGCAATGTTCAATAACCACTATTTCTAAAGGATCTACATATATTCTATTTATACTGATTACATGGACAAAGAATGAAAACATTCATATCTAGAATTTACATTTTCCTAATTGGGTATATAACTTCACGTTTATTAAGATCATCAGCATAATCCAAAAATAATATTCATTCTATTCAATTCATTTCTCCTTGATTATATAATAAAATAATATATAAAGACAACCTAAAAACAATATTTATTGTACATGAAGTCTATATTCATCATTTCCATGAATATGGAGGTGGAATTAGTCAATACCAATAAAATCAGAATAAAATCATGGTTTTTAATCAATGTTAATAAAACTGTCTCTAAAATTTCATCCCTTTTCACCATAATCTGATGATATCAAAATAGATTTCCAATATTAAATAATTACTGAACTCTTCTGAGTTGACCGAACAAGTCCTTGATATAGGTTAAATGGTATTTACTCTCAATTGTGATCTTCTTATGCTCATGATTGAAAATAAAAATTCAAATTGAATCATAATTATTCATAACAAATAGTACTTGTGCTACACATGGTGAATCGGTAGGGTAGATAAAACCTTTTTTTTGAAATTATCCTTTAGCAATTTCATTAATTATCCCCATTCAACTAGAGCCATTATATATAGACATGTTGAAAAATTCATAAATCTAGTTGTAAGTTAAATTGAGAACTCAACCTCATACTCTAGTTTAAGAGTAGGTTGTTCATTCATAAATACATTATTATATTATAAAATAATAAACATTTCATTAATATTGACTTTGAACATGATCATTTGAGTCAAGAGTCCCTCGTTTTGGGCATCAGAGCACAGATTTTGGAATTTTATTCCAAGGTAAGATTGTCCTTATGTTGACAATTGAGAATAGTTTGACCTAGGATAAATAATGAGGTATCCTTCTCCTGATAATTGATTTTATATCAATATAGTGATATCTAATCCATGAAAAAAATAAAGTCAAATACAACTAAGGGAAGAAGAATTAGATCTATAGGAAGTATCCCCCAATAAATATCAATCATATATAATTTTTATATCTTATATGTGATCATTGGATTAATTTGTGTTTTCATATATTGTTTTATATACATATCATGAGGTGGGGGTTCAACATTATAAACAACATTGTGTGATATAAAATATTGTGAAAAACTAGTTTAAAAAGGTATATGCTGATATAGAATAAGGAGTAATTGTACCTTGCATCTCTTCATTATCATAATCTACCACAATGGCAGTGATCATGAATTCCCTTCCTTATAACGTCAATTCGGGATGCCATTGGGCCCTATTTTTTACATTTTTTCATGGGTTGTGGCATTGATTCGTGACGTTTCCTAACTCCTTTCACCTGAACAATTATAGTTTGGGTAGATCATTCATTGGGACCATTACCTTCTCAATTTGGTAAATCCATTTCTTTTCCTTAAATCAGTAGTTTCAAACATTATAGATGACATTACCACACTTAAAACACTTCTATGATCCTTTAAGGTAATTACTCAATTAATTTATCCCATAATTTTGTCAAGTTAAATGATGAAATTTTATCCCACATTCTATTTACCATCATGTATCCCTTGGTATTCCTCCTTCTATTTCCCTCCATGGAATTCTGAGATACCCAAAATTCCATATCCTTCATTAGTGAAAATCGAACAGTATAATTAAAGATTATAAGGACTCATTTGGAAAAATCATATATAAAAAATATTTTTTAATAAAATGATTAAAAAATCCATTTTACTTTATATATTAGAGATAAAACTATTATCATATCTTAAAATCATTATGAATTTTGTTTCTTATGTCAAAATGGATTTATCCTCCCTTTTTCAACTCTAATAATTCGCTCTCTATATTTTTGTGATGTTTGTTTGAGGAAAATACTTAGTAATGAAAAAATTCTTAAGAAATTTCCATTACATTTAATCTACTTCATATTCATTTATTTAATTATTAATAAGAGTCCACATTATTAGAACTGTCCTTCAAAATGGTAAACATCTAAAACAACCTTCTCTTGTTCTGAGTACTAGATAATGGAAAATATTTTTTCAATCACATTAATCATTTTTCAGCAATAAGTTTAATTGAATATAAATTGAAAGAGGCTAGATGTTACCACATGAAATACTCAATAACAAGATTCTGCCTCATTAGTGTGTTTAATATTTGAATGTTTTTGGCATTATTATTCATATATTGAGATATTTGAGTGATTATTTCCTTGATTACGTGTACTCCATATGTTATTCCATTGGTTTGTTCATTGTGGAAACCATCACATTATCTCTTAAACCCATTATTAGCCTGATTCCTCCTAGTATAAGTAATTTTTATTAAAAAAAGGTGTTTACATGACTAAAAAGTAATTAAGATCATAGTGGAATAATAACATAATTGGAATTAAACCAAAATACCTCTTATTCCATGAAATCGTAATGTTTGTCAATAATTCTTTTAGATAAACCATAATCAATATTAGTTTAAATTTAGATTAGGGTTTCTAATATTTATTATCCAAACCCCTAAAAATAACATAGAATTTAATCATTTAAAATGGTTAGTGAAGAGTATGAGATCAACCAAATCATTTACCATGAGTGTGACTAGCCAGTTTTACAGTTGGTAATCATTACTGTGCACCAAGTCACAATTGTGTTAACATGAAACAAGCTCTATTTGGGGTTAATACTCCTAGGTGCAACTGTATTATATCCTATATCAAGATTTCCATATCTTTATAGGGATAAATTTTCTAGGAAAACCACATAATCAATAATTTATCAATATTATATGATATTATCATTTACTAATTCTCAACTCTTAGGAGTTATACTTAGATTCTATAACCGTAATTCTCAAAATAGCTTTCGTAGTCTCCAAAAAAATTGAACCTTTTCTTTCATTCCATCTGTAGAAACCTAGGATATATGAAACCTTATTTTTCATATATCACATGGCAGAAAACTTATATTTCATGATTAATAATATCCAAAATACGGATAGGTTCAGTGTATTTTGAGAATAGCTACATACTCATCATATTTTAAAATACATGAGATAATTTATCCTTAAGTGAAACATACAAGACCATATTATTGAAATATCATTAGTAATACTCATAATCATAATTATGTAAATGAGAATAAAAGTAAAGAGGGTGATCAAACACTCAGTAAGGGGTGAGTAAATATTTTATCAATAATGATTTCATAAGAATAAGTAAAAACAAAAGCATAGGAGAAATATCATAGCTTCATGAGTGATAATAATAAAACATAATTGATCTTCAAAGTACAAGAAATAAGAACATAAAGTCAAAAAATATCATAATGAAAATATAATAGCTATTATATGTCTTATAAGTATTTAAAAAAATCATGAATCATGAGAGTATATGATCATAACGAATAACAACCTTTAACTATGGAAAATACATTATCATCGGGAACCATTACTTTCATGAGACACACCATAAGTGCCCATTCTTATGATAAATTAAATTATATTCATGAATACCAATCTCATGAGATATAAAATGTTAACCAATTCATTGGATGTAGAAATGGGACCCCACCTATCATTTATCCATTCTTAAGTGTTCCACATAAAAAAATAAAATTTTCACATCATAAATATCCCATTAAAATAAAATGTGTTTTATAATACATACAAATGGAAATAATTAAATTTTCATAAATAACTACTGGGATAAAATGGGTCTCATAAAATATCAAAAATTTAAATCATTCATTTTTCATAAAATGACCGTTGAAATAAAATGGGTTGCATGAAATTTCATGGAATAAATCGTTTGATACCAAAAAATGGATCCCTAAAAATAGTCACAAAACAAAAGAAAACATAGTTTATATTATGAAACATAACTAAATTTTGTATATATCACATTATGATAATAAAAACAAAATCTTGAAATGAACTTTTTGAAAACATTTTTTATTCATCTCTTGAAAGAGTTAGAATTTTGAGTCACTTTTCAAAAAGTCTCACGTGTTTATGTAAAAAATGAAAAGAAAAACTCTCAAGAAAGTAGACTTACTTCAAAAACTATTTTCCCCAAAAATATAAATAGAACATCCTTTGAAATGGAATTTCTTCAAACGTTGAATTTCATTATGAAATTGTATAACACAAAGAATCGAGTTTGAGTTACTATGTCCCCTACTATTAACATTGATTAGCATAGAGATAATTTAACCTCTTGTATAATAAAAATAAGAAAATTAATTACTTAATTTAAAAACTTAATAATATCTATTTCTATATATAATATTTATTAATAACAGTTTTTTTAATGTAATAGATTTTTGTAATCTCTTTTTAACATCAAGCAATGTTAACTTTAAAAATTTACACATGTTTTATAATGTTGAAATCATTACCATTTATTTGAAACAAATTTAATAATTAATATATAATTTATAAAATTTTAATATATATATATATTATTTATTTTTAAATTTTTCATATAATTTCATAACTGTTTTACTTATGTTTTGTGAAATTGGAAGCAATGTTGTCTTATTTCATTAATTTTTCAATTGAAGATGATACATCAATAAAAAGTTTAAAAAATAATATTAATAATCCATAAACATATACCAATCATGAATTAAGTATTATATAATAATAATAGTATTATTATTCTTCCCATAGTCATCCATGATATAGTTATATAACATCATTTATATAGGTGGTTAATCCAACAAAACATGAAGACAAGTTAACACGATGGGTGAGTATGGTTATAGAGGTGTTTATTTTAAAATAATAACATTATCATAAAATAATAATTAATTTAAAATTATTTTTTATGATGCTAACCCATATTTTATGATTTTTGGATAAATAATGAAAAACTTGATGAAAAACAAAAAAATGTTCCTCCATGGAGGAGATAGACAACAAACATGCACGATCAATGTTCCATTATTTTTATAGGTGGATGGAAATGAGAAAATAATGGTTATTAAATTAATATAACAACATATAATATAATAATCATACTAAATTCCTCATATTATTATTGTGATAAGATATTTTGAAGAGTAATATTTATAAGAAACACTTATTACGGAGACAATACTTACATTGGAGACTTGACATTTCCTTTGATATAATCCTTGTAATAGAGAGGATTAGGGTAAAATAGTGTGAATAAGGGATTTAGGAAGTATGATTGTTTTATATTGGAAGAAAAATATCATATTTTTAAAGGGTAATCTGAAGATAAAGTGTAACTTTCAATGGGTGGAAGTTGTATCCCATTATATGGAAATAAATATTCACTTTTGGAAGAACTCTGCATTTTTAAACAATGTCATGAAATTTTTCTATTGAAAAACGATAAAAATTGTATAAAAGTTAAGGCTAATGTGGGTTTTTGTTAACAGAACCACAGAAAATAATTTTAAAACATGTTTGTAAAATTATTTTTCCCTTTATCCATAGAAAAATACTTTTAACATTTTTACTTTTTTCTTGGTCAATTATTGTCTAATATTTTTAATTAATTATAATGAAAAAAATAAAAATTTAACTTACTACTAAATTTTAGCATCACAATTTAAAATTATAGGACAATTTTAGAAAATCATATTCTAAAATGTGATAAAAATTAATTCTAAAACAAACACACATAATAATATAAAAGTAGTTTTTATGAAAATGATGCATTTCAGATTTATATTTATATATAAGCTAAAATTATTATTATTACTGATTTTAATGAGATAAATTTATTTATAATAAATAAAATTATTGTTATATTTTTTTAAATGAAATAATCATATTAATCTCACACTGAAAATATTTCATTCAAAGAAAATATCAAAAATAATTTTTATTAAACAAACATTTTAATTTGGTTCTAAAATTCTTCGACCAAGGATTTATAACCTCAAATAATATTTTATAATCCATAATAATATTCTTTAAATACATGTTTTATTTTTTAAATGTGATTTTTAAACTTATAGGATAATCTTACATAATTATATAATCATAAAAATTATAATTTTCACAAAAATCATATTTTTTGACTAAAAATCAGTTTGAAAAATAAAATAAAAAATCATACTATATAAATTTGAATGGGAGTAGCTAAATAATGAATTTTATTTAATTAAATTTACATTATGAAAATTTTAAATTTTTTTAAAAGAAAAAAAATATATTAAATAGTTTTTATTGAAAATAAAAAATACCAATATAAACTCATATTAAATATTTTTTTCTAAAGAAAATAGATTTTAATGGTTTAACATATTGGTTTTTTTTTGAATATTTTTTAAAAAATTTTATTATAATATTTTTTTAGTTTGTTTATGTTGGGTGTACCATGAAACATAAGTTATCAAATGCAGTACTTGTTTATGGTGAAACAACCAAGGTTGTTAAAGCTAGCACGTGAAAGATACACCATTATTTACCTTGAACCAGGAATGAAAACTAAAAATCAATAGAATACCCACCAGTAGTTTCAAATAAAACTCTATAGATAGTTTGATGAACTTACTAATGGGAGTATTCATGACCACTTAAAAGGGTGTTTCCATTCCAAGCAATAGAACACTGTCGTAAGGGTGTTTTCTATATTATTTTTGAAAAAAGAAGAAGAATGGGTTGGACATACAACTAAAACTTTAATCACTATTTATACCCAAACATACAACATTAGTAGGTTAAATATATCCCTAGGTAACCCACTTGGGTCCCCTAGGTTACCATAAAAAAAATTAAGGGCACCCAACCTGGGGTCACGGGTCTCCACCAAATCTACAGTCATCACCTGTATCACAAAGGGAATTACACTCCTAGAAAGAGTCATAAATATACATGGACTCATAACCATATAAATCCTTCCACAATGGATTCACTCCCAAAAGTTTGATTATATCACATATTAAAAACCTAAGCCATCACAAGGCCAGTCCAAACATGATACATATCATCAAACAACCCAAGGAGTACCCATTTTGAACACACATCTCTAGTGGGATGGAAAATCACCCCAAGTCTAATAAAACAATAAAATGGTATATATGTTTCTCCTAAGGTCCTATATGGCACAAATTTACAAACTCCATCTCCCCAAGTCAATTTACCTCTATCGAGAGGTCTCAAGGGTGTCATATGTGAGAACCATTAAGACACACTCATTTTGGTCACTCCCTTCAAGAGGTGATGATGTCATAGGGATTAAAAACAATAGTAATGGCCTTATTAATCAATTTATATGTCCAAAAGAAAAATTCAGATAGGCCAACATAGCGTTGGAACATATCTGATTCATTTATAAAATAGAATTTAATTAAAATAATAAATCTAAATTAAACACTTTTATTAAATACTTTATAGTGTATGACTGATTAATTGGAATGACTATACGTCACATTAATAGTAAATAAATTTAATTAAATCATATATTAATTACCTTTACCATAAAAATCATTTAAAAATATTTCCATTTTTAATTGACTACCTGACAACTACTACTTATGACCGTGAAGCATCGTACATGGTTTTAATGTTCCATTGACCCTTAATAACACACCTAAGTATCTAAATGATAAAAAAAGTTTTAAAAATAATTAATTATTAAATTTAAAATTATTTAATCCATTTAATTTAAATAATTAAAAATCATTGAAAACTCACCAGGCATACAACGATTGCCAATTCTTCGAGCAATGGGGAACAACCCCACACATAACTCCCATAAACCTATATCAAGATAATGAACCAATATAAACTACTATTAATATCCTTAAAATAATTTAATATTATTTTAAACCATAAAAAATTTAATTTTGTTACATATTTTCACCAAAACGACGAGCCACCATGAGAGGATGACATTATGGATTGCCCACATCGTAAAGAAACAAATCCTCACCGGATTAATATGTTTTCAACACAGTCCTGTGAAATATCCATCATATCCCTAAATTATAGAAAAAATATTTATAATTTAATAGAGGATTAGAATAGTTAAGTCTAATGGAGGTGGATTCTCCCAAATAATCACTAGGTATGTTCCACACAAATGGATAAAATCATAGAAGAACCAAGAAAGGAGCCCCCAACCAGCTTGGCTGGGACAACCAAACAAGGAATTGGGGTGGGGGAATTCTCTCAAAAAACCCAAGGGGTATGAATTAAAATTAATCCAAAATAATTCCCCATGGACTATCTAATGGCTCCCTGGTGGGTGCAATGCCACTTCTCTTTTCCTGAGTCCCCTAACTCTCATATGATCCTCAAACTGAGTCCGAAAATATTAATTTGAGTCCAGAAAACAACCATAATTCCATTAAAAATAGTTGTTCTAAAAAAAATCCATCCTATACATAAATAATTAAAACTTCTCCTGAATTATCCATCCCATACAAATTCAAATTCTTATAGTGCTACATGGTTGGTGGTCAGTCCCAAATTTACGCTATAGGTAGATATGGATGCTTGTAGTACATGTTTGGTATCAAATCTATGGGGAAAAAATATGTAAACATAAGACACTTGAATATTATTGATATATTTTGATATGATTTTATCAAAATATGTGGGGTGAATTTATTTGAAAAAAAACCTGAAATTATTTTAATTGAAATAATGGATGAAAAATTGGTTGATCCTAGGCTTTTTCAAGGGCTAATTTGGATGATTGTTTTTTGTAGATAATTTTAGTTTCACTAATTCAATATGTATCAAGTCAATGATATATGTCCCCTCACATTATTATTAAATTTAATTTCACAAAAATTCAATGAATAATCACCTAATAACTTATAGGACCACTTTTATGATCACTCTAAGAAATAGGTTCGGAGTACAACTTGAAAAATACGTTTTTAAATATTGTAATTATGGAGATGAAAATAAATCATTGAATATAAATAAAAATAAATAAATAATTATAGGTTTAATTCACATAAATTATTATCAATTAATTCCATTCAAAACATTGTTGTTTCAAACCATAATATGTTTATCCTTATAGTGATGAAAATACTAGAATAAAAGATACAAATTTGACTAATAGAAGCAAAAAATGAAATTGGGAAATATGTAAATAATGACCACTCCAACATTTTTTAAATAATTTCTTAATATTTGGTGTGAAAAAATTCATACATTCATAAATTGATATCAATGTGATATAAAAAATACCCAATTAGATAAAATGATGAAGATTTTTTAAAGAAAATAAATATTTGAACAAATTACAATTGAAAATATATCTTACATAGGGAAAGTAACAACAAAACATTAAAATTGAAAGAAAAAACACCAATAATTATTATACCAAAAATAAATTAAATATGAATTATGAATTCCTTGATTTAGTCCCACATTAATCAAGTAAACCCCAATTAATTAGCATAGGTATATGATGGTAGAAACTAAATAGAAAATAATTATTACAACCTTTGACCAATACAATATGAACATCTTCCATTCCTCCACTTAATGGGAATGAACGGAATTGATTATGAGTAAATTTTGCCATTTCATATAAGAGAAAAATGTTTCTAAAAGTTTACCATATTATCATTAATAAACTTATTCATATTGGAAAATTCATTCATAAGTTATGATCAAAACTATGTGCTATATTATTTTCCTTTAAATATACCAAAAAAATAAATATATTAGCATGGGATATCTAGATAACCTTAAAAATGATAGAATTATACTTTATAATAGTTTAATAAAATATTCCTAATGAATTTATATTTCTTTAGTTAACATTTTTTCTTCATTTGACATGAATTATAGGCTCTACATACATTGTTGTGGTATGAGATTACATATTATTTGACCATAAAAATATGAATTTGAGGCCCGATATGTCCATCATCATTTTTTATTCATCTTTTTTATTCCTAAAGATAAACATATTCCCCAAATAAGTCTAATAAAACCCTAAAAAATGAAAATTCAGTTCGTTAATAGAGATTGTCAAAAAAGGTGATGTTTAAATGGGTTTAAATTAATAAAATTTGAACTATAATCACACATATAATGAGAACTTAAATTTAAATTTTGAAAAACAGTAAAATATAATTTTATGAAAAATGATAAACATGGTAGATATTTAAAATTAAATAAAAAATATTCACTTTCAATAGCTAATAACACCGTGAATATGATTTTTTAGTATCATGAAAATTAATCCACAGAAAGATCTAAATTCAATTCACCACCCCATAATAATTTTAATATAAAACATTAAATATAATCACCAAATAATAATCAATTTTAAATTCCATAAAAATGGATTAAAACAAGATAAATATATAAGAATATACTGATTCCAAGACCAATACTATGTTCAAATTCACTAATAACCTACATCAAATTCTAATAAAACTTTAATAAGTTTTTTGAATAGGAAATGCATGAGGGTAAATCTTCATTTAAAGGGGAAAAATAATAGATATTGGTGGAATTAAAATTTCATCAATAAGATAATAATCTATTTTGTTATGAATTATTTTCCAAAATAAAGTTTAAAAGTCCAAATTAGGAAACGATAACTATGGGTTCACCATCCTTTAGTGTCATAAACCACTCATTTTACATCACATTCTCTAAAAAAGATATATAAATTGAAAATATGAGAAACAAATATATGGAGTCACTATCCCAATTTTTAATATTCTGTTCATTTGGTCAAAACATTTCTCTTTATGTTCATTTATAATTATTTTTATTATTTTGGTTCAATTTTTTTTGGATACTCAAATTAAAAGTGTTCCCAAATCCCATGATATGATTAATGGATCCAAATATCTCTAAATCATAACCCTCATTCACAAGGATGTGTAATTTGATATTATGATTAAATGGATGAATATATAGATTGTAAAAAATCACATTAGATGACTATTCCTACCCTAATTATTCTCATTAAATTAAAATTTCATAATGATATGAATTAAGGAAAGATAAATTAAATTACATTCATCTTTAATGTTTCAAAAAGTACATTACCACATGAAAGAATAAATAAATTAAAATTTTCATAATGTTCTAATTATTTTTTTCTCAAAATATAATATTTTTACCCTACCAACATTAAATTACATTTACTATAGCATTGAATTATAATATTTTAGAAATTTTATATTTTGTAATCAGAGGGGTGATTATATTTGAAATGAAATCATGGAATAAAATAACATGGTTTAAAGATGAAGACCAGGAAGAAAGTAATTGATCATTTATATTTAATGTGACATGTAGACTTCTATTAGATGATTGATGATTGAGATTTAATTCATGACAACATGTCAATAAATTGAAAATCCTCTACTTGTTCAACTATTAAATATACCACACCAAAAAAAAATTGAGTAAAATGAAACCCTTAAGGGGTTACTTTAACTGAAATCAATAAAAAACACTAGTTTATTTTTTTGTTTGGTGATGGAAAAAAAACTAAAATTAAACTGTGTTTCCTCCAAGAAAGCCCTATGTTTAATTTCATTATCATCACATGGACCCCCCAACATACCCAATTCCACCTTTCAACACATTAATATTTACCTTTTTGACTACTTTAACTATATTGGGATTTAATATACACCATGGTTGGTGAGAATTGTAAATCATGAGAATAAATTAAATGAATCTTTTATTTAATTAGAAATATTTCAATAATCCCTTGTTGTTTTTATATTCAACTTTCAACATTACCAATCCAATTTAACTCAAGATTCTCCTCATAATCCCTGATTTGAGAGCTCAAATTATATATTTGGAGATCAAGGATCATGTTTTAAAGGTTATTGTCATGTTCACATTCTTCACATTAATGACTCAATTGATTATGGATAGAAAGGGATTATCATGGATGATGAGGCTTTTAACTATATGAACTAATTTTGGGTTATTTTTAAGTAAAATAAATTTTAATTTGTAATTTTTTTAGTTTTACCAAAACATCCTTAATATACACTTAGGGGCTCAAACACTACTATAAGGTAGTTTGAGAGTGATAGATATGGGTTGGAGTTCCTAAATACCTAATAGAAAATATAAATCATATATAATGAGGTTATCATTATATCTTATATCACATAGGCCCTTGATAAATTTTTTCTCTCTATGTTTAACACTGATGTAATGACAACTTGGGTTTTTCAACTTTGTAGGAATTGTTTTTTAAAAGATTGTTATCACATTATCATCCAAATGGTATATGTTTCATGTTTGGGAATTTCATTTCAAAAACAAAATGTTCTTTAAGGTAATTTGATTACATAGGTATGGTTTGGATTGAAATGAGAATAAGGATGTTAAGCCTAAATTTAAATAATATTTCCCTTATGTATCATTCAGCTCAGGTTTTGATTTTCCTCTCAATCTTTGAGAGAAAGGAGGTCCCTTAATTACATGGGGTGGTATTTTTCCATCGCATTATTACTATATTTTTAATAAATTAATGGTTTATATTAATTATTTTCATGATATAATAAATATTCAAATTGTTATGGAATGTTTGTTTTAGGTTTCTCAATAGATTTCCCACTTCTTAGAATAGTCACCACTTTTAAATATTCATTAGAAGATAGTGTGAAACTAGATTCTCTATTTATTATATTGGATAGGATAACCTTGGTGGTAATGGGTGCATTTCCATTTTTTTATGGGATTCCTTACATGTTTTCGAGGTGACACTTATTAATTTACATTTTCATTTTAGTACATTGTTTTTCAAGTAATGAGAGATGAATTGAATGGGGAGGGATTTCTGATGGTTTGTTTATTCAAGGTAGATATTAATCTATTATATGGGTAATTTTATTGGTTTTTGTAATTTTAATACAGGATGTTGGTATTATACTAGTTAGGAATGAAACTAGTTATGGGTTGGAAAATTTTGTGGATGGTATGGATTTGTACCCTACTATTGATTGGTTTGTTGATTATCCTTCTAGTGGTAGCATGAATGGTTATTATACCATATATTGAATGTTTTTTTATCTTGGATAATGAAATTTCATATTATTGATCTATGATGGTTTCAATCATAAAATAACATTCATTATATAAGAAATTGTTGGAAATTGGTAATTCCTATTGTCATGTTTTTAACAAATTGTGAAAATAGGTTTGATAGTTTTTATTTTTTGTAATTTATTGTGATTGGTCTGCTATCCTTCCTTATGTGGGATACGAGTTTAGACCTAAGGATTTCATCTTCCCTGATATATTTTATACAACTAGATTAAGGATGATTCTCATAATATAAATATGTTAAACATGTCGGGTTTTGTTCTAAATGCATTTCAAGATACTTGTAATCATTATTGTGGGATTTTTTATGGTTTTATGACATATAATATTTAAATATTGTTTATTTCATGGGCCTCAACCTTCATTAAATATTAAAAATTGTTAAGGGATTTAAAAAATGATGTAGTTAATTTTTTAGTGTTTCTTTATACCTTTTCCATGTTTTATAGAATTGATCTCTCTATTTTAGAAAAAAAATTAGAAGAACTTTTTAAGTGAATGATTTTAATGGAAGTGAAGTTATTTATTATAAAACAATATTTGGGATTGGTTCCAGTAGTGGATTGATGATGGTATCAAATTCTTCAACAAATTATTTTAATGATCCTAAAAGAAAAAAATAAATAACTGGATCTTATATGAATCAAGTTAATACAGGGGGGGTGCATGAACATAGTTGTTTTTTTTGAAATACTTGATATTATGGTATGTCTTTTAGACTCAATCCCATGAAATATGGGAATTAGTTTAGAATACGTTATTTGAATACATAGTGGGAACCTCATAGGGGAGAAATTATAATGCAATAGGGTGTATATGACATCCCATTATAAAAATATATTTATTTTACATAATTAACAAAACATAAACAATACACCTCATAAAAAAATAACATATCTTAGAAAACCATTTTGGATTTGTGTCTCTAAAGAATAATTTCATAGGAAACCAAATTTATAACCTTGTAAAAAATCACCATAATATAACTCTTCTAGAACCACTTATATACCTTCATATAGGTTACTACTGTAACATCCAAAAACATTTATCATTGAAATTACATTCTTATAATTATGTCATATCGTATAATCACATAAAATCACATTAAAAATGGAATAAAATCTTAATAAATGTATAATTAATGAAATAAAAGGCATTTCTAGAAGTTAAGGAACATATACCAAAGGAATAGTAACATGAACTTTGGAATGGTCACATGAACCTTATGAATAGTAAACCAGAAAATTGAATAGTAAGCTCACCCATTAATGTATAAATAAAATTTATCCATAAAAAAAGTGGAAAGATGATATAATTATATTATATTAAAAGTAAATAAATATATTAAAAACAGTTAATTTAGTGTTTATATTTTTTTGAAACATAAATATTTTATTACAATTTAATGTTTAATTTAATTATTTAATGGAAGTTTTATTTTCATAAAATATAATCACAAATTAAAATTTCTTTGTCCTATGGTTTTAGCATATTTTTATGAGACTATAGAAAATTTTCCAATGTGTTATAAAATCATTTATAATTTTAAAAAATTTATTTTTTAAGTAAATGTTGATTTTAATTAAAAACGAAATTTCTCACATTTATAAAATTATTTTCATAAAATGGAGTTAAATTTTTAATTTAGATCATCTTTAAATGGTTAGGGTTAATTTTTTGGATTTTTCATTAATACATGGATTTTTTGGAGAATAGTAAAAAACAGTAATTTATGGTATATATACTTTATACGTTAAATACACTATTCATTGAGTCATAAATGATTTAATAACCCCTTATAATAACTAACATGATATAATTACTTTATTTAGTCTCATGAATCAACACAATTTCTTGTCTTGAAGAAAATAATAAACTAATGAATTAAATAATGAGAAAACATCACTATATTCCACTATAAATACCACCCCTTCTCCTATCACATCTCAAGTTTTTGATCCTTATCCAGACAATAATCAAATATCTTCACGAACAACCCTCAAACATACAAGATCCTGTTTTATCTTTAAAAGACCAAACCCTTTCCCGAAGGAGGGTTTCATGGAGGAGAAACTAAAGGGGTAAAATCTTCTTTTCTTTTCTATTAATTAGTTTCAAGTTCTTTTATTATTCTCTCTTCAAATACCCTCATCCAGATGGTTTTATAACTCCATTACCTTAAATATATATAAATTTTGTTTTTCTAATTTACTTATTCATCATCATCTCCCTTTACCCCTCCTTTTATACTAAAAATGAAAATACCATCCATGAAGTGTAAATTTATCACATTCATGGATAATGAAATTTGAAAACATTCATAACAATATTCAAGGCTGGTGCTAAAAGATTTTTTTATTTTTAAAACAGATTATAATATATATATATATATATGTAATTTTTGTAAATCATTTTTAAAAAATGATATTAATTAATAAAAGAAGCTGAGTTTGTTGTGATTGAAAACAACCAAAATAAACCCAAACGATTATCATTAATTATTTCTCTAATGATTCATCCTTATTACATAAAACCTAATGATATATAAGACCCATTTAACCTCTATAAGATCATTATTAGAATATAAGTTCAATTATGGATTATTACCTACACTTTACATGACCTTTTGTACATGTATACAAGTAAACTGATCAAGAAAACTAGTGAAACCAATTCTCCCAAACGATGAAATTAAATATATTAACCCATAAATAGGTCATAAATGAACTAAATAATGTTATAATAAATCAAATATAGGTATAAAGTGTTATTAAATTATTAATTAATGAATCTAAATATATTATCCATGAAATTATAACCAATTTAGGAACACCTTTGGACTTCAGATAAAAGATTCTACCCAACAATCCATTATTCATAAATGTTATTCATTTTTTCATTTTATAAAAATGAAATGTCATTTAATTTTTTGTAAATATTCTAAATAATGTTTACATGTTCAAAACTGATGTATCAATATCCTTCCATCCTTCTTTTTTGGTAATATACATATTTTTAAAGGATTCCCTACTTGATTCTTCCTAATAAGTAAGCCTAATTTAAGTGACTTTCATGAATTATTACCCTTTTTCAAGTGAACTCTATAATCATTTTTGAGACAAAATTTTTTATGTAAAATAAATCATTTATTATGAATTTTTTTTGGTTCACTTCTGGTTTTATATAAATTATTATTCCATTTCCTACTTTATATTCTATTTATTATTTACCATTAACCGTAATGAAATGTTTTAATTATAATGTTTCTTAAATAATTTTTTACATGTTATCACTTAAGTTTTATATAACATTTCATTATCTATTACTATTTTCCCCTATGAATTTCCTTTTATGATTTAAATCCTTTCATTCATGTACACCATTTTTATATTACCTTAAGTTATTTTTTTTACAAGATTATGATACCCAATTCATACATGGGATAACCATTAAATTTATGTTTTATTCATTATGTATAATACTTTAAGTGGAACATATATTCAAAACAATGTTGTGATGGGTTCACTCATACAGAACTCCAATGCATTGGCATGTTTTTAGTCTCATTAGATTTTTTGTGTAGTGATCTTGGTGGTTAGCCTTGTCTCACGCTACATGTGCAACGATCTTGGTGGTTAACCTTGACTCATGTTCCTTCATATGTAATGTTACATTAATCATGATTATATAATGTTTTTTATTGTTGAAACATCTATTATGATACCATGATTACATATTTTATGGTTCCTTATATATATTTGTTCCTTCTATATCATCTTGTTATGCCTATTATCCCATGTGATATGCTTTATTCTTATGTTTATTCCATTAATGATCTTTTTTAGCTCATACCTTTATTCATGCTATTCCCATGTTATCCTATATGGATGTAAGGTCCCAAAGTATGTTAGGATCATGTATGGATGAAAAATAAATAATTGTTTTACTTAGTCTCATGTTTTTTATTTATGTACATATTATTACAGAGACATAAGACTTCACGATCCTTGGTTTGTAATTTTATAGTTAATTATGTTTAAAATCATAAAATATTATGTGAAAATGCTTACATTTATATGGTTTGTATCAAAGGAAGGTCTAGTTAGTTTTGGAGATTAAAAATAATGCACATTAGTAATAACCATAGGGAAAAGACTAAGTGAAAGAAAACCTCCCTTAATTTTAGAAATTATAGAGTAAGTAGTTTGTCAAGAAAATACATCACTATACAATACTACATGTGGGAATGGTTTTAGAATATATTTATATTGGAGTAATGAATATGAAAAGGCCTTTATGGCCTGAATCGAGGTAACCTAGTACAATGAAAATGGTCTTTACTGCGCACATGGTATGACGCTCTTATAGGATCCAGGCACAATATAAGCACATTGGTGGGTGTACCGAACTAATTTTTCTTTCTGTTACCAATGATCAATCTTAGATCCATGATGATAATAAGACACTGTATCTTCAGAGTAGAACGACTAATGAAAGTAAAAGCGGACTCCTGAAACCATAGAGAGGATCACCATATGTCGGTTATAATTAATTTAAATAAAAGAAAAGAATTACATTGATGTAATTAATTCATCATTGATATTTCCAGTCATGATTTAATATGATCTATCATGGCTTCATAGATGCCTATTTTTAGGCTTCCACAAGCGATGATCCAGAAGTGTTCAACATATCTCTGTAAATCACTAAATGGATCTCTGGGCGATACCATAGAATAACCATTGCTTGAGATGTTCACCTTTGTCCACCTTGAGAGCCGCTTCCAAATCACTCTCCTCGATCCGGTGGAGGAGGATCTCTCTCTTAACATGAGAGCGTTCTTAGAAGAAGAATATGTTCTCTCTTAACATGATAGATTATTATAAATCCATTGTGTATAACCACAAAAATTTCTTGGTCTCATCATAATTATATAGTTGTTGTTTTAATTACTTAGAATCATAAAACAAAATAATTACCCAAAACATTTTTTTCATGTAATTTAATTCTTAGTAAACCCCATGCCTAATTATAACAGTTGAATATTATTATTACTTGACATGTTCCCATAAAATTACAGCTAATATTATTTAATTAAATAAAAAATATTATTTGTCACAAAATCCCTAGAAAAGCTACGTAGTGTGTATATATTTATATACATGGCGTGTACTTTGGTTTTTCCTTTTTCTTTATTTACTCCACCACATTTATTAGACATTCAATAATGACTATTTATTTATCAAATAAATATCACTACATTACTCACTAATAAATATATTATTTCACCCACACTATATTCTCTAAAATAACTAATGTCGAAATAAATGTGATCAGAAATCCTTGAATAATTGTTAATCCAAAATTGGGAATAATATTTATTCAACTTGTTAAATAAAAATTTAACTGAGATACTTAGACACACTTAGTGTACAACCCTCTAGGCCTCTTTCTTATTAGCATTAGGCAGAGCCTACCTAATGTTCCTGGTCAGATTCTAGAAACTAACCATGGAACCCATAAAGAATTAATTTAGGGATGCAATGATGAGTCACCTTCGTTTAATGATTACCAGGTTATGTAATCCATTTTTCTTGATATCTCGGATAAAGAGGGTTGAAAGCTAGTGCCATCAACCCATGTTCTCGATTTTTATTTCTTTGACTTCCAAAAATTGAAATTCCCCATTTCTCACCATGTCCAAGTATTTATTTAGGCTATATCAATTCCACCAAAGGGATTGAAAAATAAACTCCTGTAATCTAAAAGAAGGTACAATTCCTTTGTCACATTATCTATTAATATAGTATTACTAATGACACACCCAACATATCTTATCTCACTGCAAACACTGTTTCATAATAGTTTTCGACAATACATCTAAGTGCTTGAGTTGTAATACCAGTAATAATAATCATAAATTATAAGGACCAATACACATGTCAACAGATAGGAACATCCAATGACACTATTAAATTTGGATTTCCTACTGGCAGGTCTCATTGTCATAATATCCTCCTAGATATTAGCAGGGGAACACAATATGAGAGCATTCCACAATGTTTTATGTGTCCTCACCCATAATGGCCTATATTATTTGTGTCACTCAAATAATATCAAATGTCCATAAACCATATATTCAAGAATAGTGTTATGGCACTTCCGAGTTCTCATCATAGTAGGGATCCACTATAAACCTTTAGTGCAACAAATATCATTAAGAAATCATCACATGCATTGACCTGCAGAAGAAGAATCAAGATGTTATAAAATATTTATTAATGAATAAAGTATAAAGTAGATGGTTATAGGCCACAATATTCAACAACTCTCATGGGATATTCTTTGGTAAATTCATCAGCCCATTATAAAGAATTATTAAGTGAACAAAAAATACCATAAGAATATATGTTAAGAAATAAATCTTAGATAACATATAATGAAACATTTGAATATAAAACTAGGATACCATTTTATTTTAAAACATTATACTTTATATGTTTAATGTTTCTTTTTATATTATTACTAGCTAAGTATTCAAGCCCCCAATTGAACTTTATTTTTCTTAGTTAATTGTAGGAAATAAAATAACATGTTGAAATAATAAATGTTATAGAAAATATGAAAATAACCCAAATGATATGAAAATTTTGATGGGAATGGGTGATAAAAAAATATATGTCTGTAGTTGCTCAGTTGGTTGAAGTTATGAATAATAACATGAATCATGTGGAATACGCTCCTTCTTTAATGAAATAGCAAGTTGATGTTGAATCCTTAATGTGGAAAAGGCCTCCCATGTTTTGTGGATCTTATGATCCCCTCCTCGCAGAAAAGTTTATTAAATCGATTGAAAATATATTCTTGATCCTCTAGTGCTCATAAAAAGAGAATGTTTTACTGGTGCTTTATCAATTTGATGATGAAACTAATCAGTGGGGGAAAAATATAAAAAATATCAAGTCCATGGAAGAAACTGATTCCATGTATTGGGAGGAATTTAAAAAAATGTTTTTCAATAAAAATTTTCCCTAAACCCTCTCTATTAAATCTAAAGAGAGTTCCGGAGGCTTAGTTAGAAGGAATATGAGTCTATCAGGGTGTATGAAGAAAACATTACAAGGCTTGAAAAGACACCTATGAATTTTTATGGAACACTGAAAGTATGTTGGATTGCTTATTTTGAAAACTAAATACAAGTCTATAAAATGTATAGGTGATTTGATACATTGAAAATAATGAGGAGATTGTTGTTGTTCCCTCAGGGTTGAAATTGAGATCATAAACTCTCAATGGTCTCATGGGACCAGTGATAAAAATAGGAAAATAGAGTCAAATATGGGTGGATCATCCAATAAATCCCATGATAAAAAGAAGAGAAAATATCCCATGTGTCAAAATTGTGGGAAGAAGTATCCATGGAACTATTTAAAGGGAATCAGGAAGTGCTTCTTGTGTGGAAGAATGGGACATCTTGTTAAGAATTGCTGAAGGGACATGTAGAATCCCACTAACGTGGAAAAAGAAAATAATTTCCATATCAATGCTCATCTAGTAGTGTAGAGTTTGATTCAATGTTTGGAATGGATTTGATATCTTTATACATATCCAACATCAACTTTCAGAAAATAGATATCACTCTTCACATTTTGAAGCATCCTCCAATTATGTACAAGTGTAAGGAAGATAAAGAATATCCTTCAAAATAATCACCTCAATTATGGATAATGTATATTTATGAGGATGAATATATAGCTAAAATGAATGAGTCAAAAGAGAGAATCATGCTTCCAGAGATGCCCATTATTACAAATTAGACCAATGAATTCTCTAAGGAGTTGTTTGGTCATCCTTCTAATTGAGAGGTTGAGTTCCCAATTGAGCTTATTCCCAGATATCTAATTATTTCAAAGACACATTATAGAATGGCCACCATTTTAGATACCCATATCTTGACTTAAATGGAAATTACATTACTTTTTCAGAATACTTAATACATAACAAAAAAAGACATCAAAGGACTGTAATAGTTTAGTGTCTTTGGAAACATGGAACATAATCTTCTAATCTTGGTGAAAGATTTTCAACATCTCCAATGAAGATCTTACTTTGTTTAACCGAAAACATTTCATTATATCTTAATTAAAAGAAAACATATGAAGGGTGAGCTCAAATGCTTAGTAAGGGTATGCATGGAGAAAATAAAACAAACAATATACATTTGAACTTCAAAACATGAACATAAAGTTTAAACATCAAAATATTGAGTTGTGAATTAAATCATGGTAGCATGTAAGGCACAGATCATAAAGTAACATCAATCATGATAAAATAGAAGTGGAATAAAACATGTAATTGTGTAAAACCATTAATAACATGATATAATTTCCATAGTAGCCAAGGTATTGCTGCCAAGACCATCTTAGTGGAAAAAGTCCCTTTCTGAATCGAGTTCACTCCACGTTCTAGTCCTGTATAACTGAACTAGATTAAATTACCATTCTAAACATGTCTATATCATGGGATATAAATCTTTACCCAATGCTTTGGAGGGATATATATGTCCCACCCAATTAATAATTAAATCATTCTTACTTGTGCCACAACATAAACAGAAATCCTTCATCACAACCCAATGAATAAAAATGGGTTTCATAAACATCATCCTATCATAACATAATCCATATAAAACAAATGGATATCATTTCATCATAATAAAATTGAAACCATTTAAATAATATATATATTATACTTGAAACATACACATTTGAAGTAATGTCATCTTAGATAGAAAATGGTTTTGATAAAACAATTGAAAATAATTTTTGAGGAAAATATCCTTTCTTCTTAAAAATCAATTTCTTTTCACAAAATTCCACGCTATTTTAAAAGAAATGGGTTTTATTTAAAATAACCATGAAATATTGTAGAGTAAACATCATGAAAATAAGGCGTTATGAAACCGTAAAAATCTGTTCATGTTGTATAAGTTAAAAAAACATTCTTGTCGTACTTTTACTGAAAAAGTCAAAAAGTACCTCGTATGGTAAACAAAAGAAAGATTCCTTACATAGCATGTAGTAAAAGTCAAAATTGGGAAAAAAGGACTTTAAACATACATTAAACCTTTTTTATAAAATAGGGACATGGATGATAAAGATTACACTAGTAAATACTTACGAATAAACAATCTCAGATAAAAATGATAATGGACAAGTTATTCCATACCTTTGGTCTGATATGCTTCGTACATATCTGAACCTCCTATATAATGATTTCAATAATTTACTTGACTTATTAAATAATCATATTCATTGTTATGATATCATATATGTGTAACTAATGACGTTATAGTACCTGTTATTTTGTAAATTCTATGTTAACGCAACGTTTTGAGTAAAATCGTTCTATTTATCGTACGTGTTTGGAATTATTGTTCTTGATATTATTATTACTTATATCATGATTTAATTACTTCCTGAATGTAAATAATGATTTATATATCATATATATTTAGTATACATATATATAATAGGTAGATAAATGAAATGAAATACACCGTTCTTGGAGACGGTAGGTCGTACGTACGCATGAATGCTGATTTCCTTTCCTTATTGACTCGATTGGAAGTAAGTAGATGAAATATATATATATATATATACATAAATCCAGTATCTTTATAATGTCATATATTTCATTATTATTCTATATATATACATTATAATCATTCTTGAGTGGTTAACATGGAGAATGAATCTCATCGTGTCGTGGAGAAGGTAATCCGTACATACGCACGAGCGAAGATATAATTTCCATAATTATTGAATTGAATTGGAGCGGATGATATAATATATCAAAATTAGTATGATGTTATAATAACTATATATAGTTATTATTTGCACCATTATACCCTTCCAAGTAAGGTGGTGGTGGAAAAATAGATTACACCACAGCGTGGAGACAATATTCGGTACGTACACACGCTCGATGATTTTGTTTTCCGTAGGATGGATAGAAGTTGAAATGGGGTTGTTTAATATTTATAATAACAAATTTTAATATTATTGATACTTATGATATTAATTTATAATGAAACAACTAAATAAGAAGAAGTTGAAGAATAAAGAAACTTGAAAGAATTGGTAGAAGAGGTTACCTCTTCTTCAACGCACCTCTTTTATGATTCCTCTTAAGGCACTGGATTTGTCCTTTTGAGGAGAACAGAACCTCTATAATGTTTTTATGGAAGTTGAGAAGGGAAATGGGCAGTGGTTGGCCGATCTTGAAGTCTCAAAGTGTTGTGAAGAGGAGAGGGAGGAGGTGCCCTTTTATAAGGGAGGAGAGGGGCACCTTTGAAATTATAAGAAATATTAATTTATAAAAAATTCAAAACCCACATAAAAACATCCAAAATGATTCCAATACAATTCTTAGATGATATAAAGTTTTAATATTTTCATACAATAAAATTTAGACATGTTTGGAATTTATTTTAAACATTATGAACTTGATTTATACTTATTTAATATATTTAATTTTATTTGTGGTAATAAGATTCTAAATTCTAAATTGTTATAAATAATTACTTATGTACTGTGAATTGTCCATAATTGGATAATATATGAAATTTTAGACTATATAAACTTTAATTTATAATTTTTAAAAAAATTTGTGATTTTTAAACAATCTTATATTATGTTATTTTTATAAACTAATAACAGTGTCAATTTTGACACTATTTATTTATTTGAATTTAAATAAAAGTCTCATAGAATATATCTTCGAAATAAAAGCTTTAATAGATTCATAATAGGTCTTATGTATCTATAAAATTAGTGGATCACATTAAATAGTTCATATAATATTTATTTTATTATTTTTAATACAATTTATTTAGTATTTATCTTAATAAAATATTATCTACAACTTTTTTGTATAATTATTTAATATACATATTTTTTTCATAAAAATAAAAAATAAAATCATATGATAAATATAAATATAATAACTTTATTAATAATATTTATACTAGAATTTATCATCTTAAAATCACAACATTTAAATTGTTATATTTATTAAATTATGAAGGTGACATCTTTGACATCATTTAAAATAAAATAATATAAATGTACTAATCAGTCTTATAAGGATCCTAATGGTCCATAAATCGACCCTTAGATTCTTAGGGTATTTATATACTCGACCAATAATTTTTTCCAAGTTTATGGTCATTTTGATAGGTATTTGTATTTTAATAAAAACTATATTATTGATTTTTCACTAAATAAATAATTTCTTTATCATTAATGTATAAGCTATTAAGGTAATTAAAAATTTATTAAAAATTAAAAATACATTACAATGATAAAGAAAAAAAAAATTATATTTCAAATTAGTATTTATAATCAAATTTATATTCTGTATAACCTTATATTAAAAATAATCTATTTATTAAAGTTTGAGTGAGACACTTCACTTTCCTTTAAATAAAATAAAAAGGTCTTAATGAAATACAAGTGGGTTACATTAGATTCCATTTAGACCCAAGTATGATTTAGGGTATAATATAATAATCCAATTATATTCGGACAAGTGTTATGGTAATTTTATAATATTATACTAACCCTTAATTACCCGATTTACCTTTAACTATGGTAAATAATATTTATCGTAGTTACTATTCATAGTGACTAAAAAAAGTAGATTATTAACATAATTTGGACCTAATAATTCCAAATATGGAATCCATTTTTCCAAATATGGAATCCATTTTTCCAAATTCCAATCAAATTAGTTGCAGAAATTAATTTAAAATTAAACCCGTTATTAAGAAAATGAGTTTTAAAAGTTAAAACATTGCAAAAGATTGAAATGATTTTACCGATGAATTCAATGTAAAATAAATTATAATGTCATAAATTATATTAAATGGTAAAAATATATTCTATTTATAATTTAAAACCATTAAATATTATAATTTAACCATATAAATTATTGCGATGAAAAATAGCCGTTATTAATTAAAATATAGTGTGTTTTTACTATTCATTAAAACATGAAAGTTATCAGAATAATATGTAAAATTTATCCAGAGTAAATTTTTATATCATGATTCTAAATAAGAGTTTTATTTTGTTAAATTGAACTTATAAACATGTAAAAACTAGATTTAAAGTGGGTGCACCATCAAAAGGCGGCAAAACTGCATTTTTTGAAAAATACTTATTTTACCCAAAATATTTATTTTGTTCTCATACCATGTTCTAGAAAATGTGTAAGATGAATAATAATGTTATAAAATTCAAAATTTAGTTAATACTATTCACAATTTCTAGTTCATAATAATATTATAACCATATATCGTTGTTTAGTGAAACTCGGTATTGCGTACTACACATGTTATTGGGGAAGGTCGCGCTTGAATGTAATGTAAGCCAAGAATAGTGTTGTGTATACTTCAAGATAATACAGTGTTTTATATAGTACAAGATAATCTGGGTGTAGCGTATAACACAAGACATCAATGAAATTAAAAATAATAATTTTTCTCATAAAACCTCTAGGTGTTACATTCTACCCCCTTAAAATGAATTTCACCATCAAAATTCATCGGGGTTATAAATGGTTTACTACATGAAAGTTTTTTCATAGAAACCCTTATTGTAAAAATTAATACTAAAACATAATTTTAAAAGTGGAGTATGAAACATAACGGTTACCCAAATTAACTCATCACTGGGTTTCCACATAGGAGAACATAGGTGAAAATATGGATATGGAAGAAAAATCTATGCATCAAGGTCTGATGGAGAGTGGTAGAGAACATGGCTATGAAATAACTAACAATCACAATGCCATAAATTTATGATTATCTAAGGCACCACCTGATTCATCGTATATGAGGACACTCAGACAACTTTTTAGGTTTTCAAGATCATTTCCCTAAAGTTGAACAATTCAAATTAGAAGAAATACATACTTAATTTCGGTACAATCTCACCGTTGTTTGTGCCTTGAACAATTTCCACTTCATCTCTTAAAGAAAAAAAGTTGAATTTTTCATTCTTGATGTGTTATTAGATCATGTGATAGAATGATGGGTCATTCCATCTGTCTCAAACAAAAGGGTAGAAAAAGTTATCAAATATGCCTAAGTCCATATATAGGGAGTTTAATCGTATATGATTCCAAAAATGGAATTATACTTCATCTATCATACCGATTAATAAAATAAAACTAGTTTTTACTAACCAGGGACTTCCTGTAGGTCAGTGGTAGGCGATAAAGCCATGTCGCACTTTGGTTGTGGGTTTGATTCCCACAACCTTGTCCGACGCGATGGGTTGTCGCCCATCCAATAGGTTGTTCTTCATTCTAAAACTACATTATTTTAAAATCCCATAAATAATATCAAAAAAAGTTCTAGCCTTATACAATACTAACTTATGTCCAACATAATCCATTCCAATCTTTAGGATTATCCAAAATACTTATGTTCAATCACATAGTACAAAAAAACAATTACTAGAAATGTCATCAACTAAGAATGTGAATACCATCATTTATCTCCCATATATCATACGATATATCTTATTGGTCACATTCCAAACATGTGAATATCTTAATCATGTATTCTCTTGAAAAATGAATACCCATTGAACCTTAGTTAAAACATGAATGCTGTTAAATGTTAACTATTTCCACATACCAAAATCCCAAAATTTCTATATACTGAAATCATAACTTTGTCCTTATATCAGTCATGAGCTCATTTCATTTTCTCTTTATCCCTTCATTATGCACATATCATCTTCTTTTTAAGAATATCTGAACAACCATTAATGGTTACCGATACCATTCATTATATACTTTCAAATACTTTAGGAAAAACAATTGTGTAACAATCCTTAGATCTGTCTTTATTCCAAAGTACCATTATCTATACAACATAACTCTTGATAAACATAATTCATTCCACTACCTTCTTAATCCATTGACCGAGCTTCAAGAATTATTCCATCTCACATATCATTTATATTCTCTTCATCATCATCCACATATATATTACCCATATGACCATGCTGATTCTATTCTTGAGATTTTCCCTTAGGGCAATGGTTTGCATAATGGTTGTACATTCCATATTTAAAACATTTTACCATTGTGGGTATCTTAGCAATACCATTATCCCTGTTCATGGTGTTAACTGAACCTTTTCCTTTTTAATTACTATCTTTGTGTCCTTTTCCACACCCAAATCATCTTACAATTCCTTTGAAACATTCTCCCTGATGTCTCTTCCCACATGATTTACATGAGGAAAATTGAAGTTTCTTTCCTCTATGATCATCATGAAACTCCTTTATCTTACTAACTGAGTCAGGAAACTTACCAAAGTTGAGTTTATTAATCATATTATGAGATTGAAGATTTGGAATAATAACGATGTTTCACCTTCCAAATACAATTTCATTGGCTTTATCATGAATAATATCATTCGATTGTCCATCATATTCTCCATTAACATGAATCTTCCAGTTTCCAGCCATTTTCTAAAACCCAAAAAGAATAGTGTGAGAGGCAAAAATCATGCTTGGAAAACAACATAATCAAGGGGAGTACTTTCAATCTCTAACATCATAGGTTTGATCCTAGGTTATTCATGATCGTTATCATAATTCTAGAATAGTAACCTATACATATAATTAACCTTAGGGACATCCCTAGACATACCATAGAAATATCTCTAGGAATCTTACTAAAGTTATTGCATCCTGGTTTCCAAAGGTTAACTAAACCTTTCCTCTGATACCAACTGTATAGACCAATAGCTTGATGAACTTGGACATTACATTATTTTTGCGGAATACTTAATACATAACAAAAATAGACACCAAAGGACTGTAATAGTTTAGTGTCTTTGGAAACATGGAACATAATCTTCTAATTTTGGTTAAAGATCTTCAACATCTCCCATAAAGATCTTCCGTTTTTTTTACCTAAAACCATTCTTTATATCCTGGGGAAAACAAAACATATAAAGGGTGAGCTCAAATGCTCAGTAAGGGTAACCATGGAGAAAATAAAACAAACCATATACATTTGAACTTCATAACATGAACATAATGTTTAAATATCAAAATATTGAGTTGTGAATTAAATCTTGGCAGTACGTAAGGCATAGATCATAAAGGAACATCAATAATGATAAAATGGAATGGTAATAAAACAGTTAATTGTGGAAAACCATTAATCACATGATATTATTTCCATAGTAGCTAAGACATTGCTGTCAATACCATCTTAGTGGACATAGTCCCTTTCTAAATCGAGTTCAATCCTCGTTCCAGTCCTGTATCACTAAACCAGATTATCTTACCATTCTAGCCATGTCAATATCATGAGATATAAATCATTACCCAATGAATTTGAGGGAGATATAGGTCCCACCCATCTCATAATGAAATCATTCTTACTTGTTCCACAACATAAACATAAATCATTAATCATAACCCAAATAATAATAATGGGTTTCGTAAACATCATCCCATCATAACATAATCCATACAAAACAAATGGATATCATTTCATCATAAAAAAATTTAAACCATGTAAATCATAGAGATATTATACTTGAAACATAAACATATGAAATTATGTAATCTTATGTGGGAAATGGTTTTGAAAAAACACTTGAAAAGAATTCTTGAGGAAAATATCCTTTCTTCTTAAAAATCATTTTCTTTTAACAAAATTCCACACAATTTTAAATGAAATGGGTTTTATTGAAAATAACCATGAAATATTGTATAGTAATCTTCCTGAAAATAAGGAGTTATGAAACCATAAAAATCCGTTCATGCCGTATAAGTTTAAAAAAACATTCTTCTTGTACATTTTCTGAAAAAGTTATAAAGTACCTCGTATGGTAAACAAAAGAAAGATTCCTTACATACCATGTAGTAAAAGTCAAAAATGTGTAAAAAGGACATTAAACATACCTGAAAACATTTTTAGAAAATAGGGACATGGATGATAAATACAACCCTAGTAAATACTTACGAATAAACAATCTCGGATAAAAACGAGATTAGAAAAGTTATCCCTTACCATAGATTTGATATACTTCATACATATCAAAACCTCCTATATAATGATTTAAATAATGTCTTTGACTTATTACAGAATCATATTCATTGTTATGATTTCATATATGGGTAACTTATGATGTTATAGTACCCATTCTTTTGTAAATTCCATGTTAAAGCAGCATTTTGAGAAAAATCGTTTTATTTATCGTACGTGTTTGGACTTGTTTTTATTGATATTATTATTATTTATATTAGGATTAAAGTACTTCCAGAATGTAAATAATTATTTATATATCATATATATTCTGTATACATATATATAATAGATAGATAAATGAAATAAAATACACCGGTCATGGAGACGGTAGGCCGTACGTACGCATGAACGCTATTTTCCTTTCCTTATTGACTTGAATGGAAGTAAGTAGATGATATATATATATATACACATAAATCCAGTAGATTTATAATTTCATATATTTCATTATTATTCATTATATATACTTTATAATCATTCTTTAGTGGTTAACATGGAGAATGAATCTCATCGTGTCATGGAGACGGTAATCCGTACATATGTACGAGCGATGATATCGTTCCCATAATTATTGAATTGAATTAGAGTGGATGATATAATATCTCAGAATCAATATGATGTTATAATAAATATTTATAGTTATTCTTTACACCATTATACTTATATAAGTAAGGTGGTTGTGGAAGAATATATTACACCACGGCGTGGAGACGGTATTCCGTACATACGCATGTGCGGTGATTTCATTTTCCGTAGGATGGATAGAAGGTGAAATGTGGTTGATTCATATTTATAATAACATATCAGTATATTAGTGATACTTATTTTATTATTTTATAATGAAACTACTAAATAAGAAGAAGTTTAAGAATAAAGATACTTGAAAGAATCGGTAGAAGAGATTACCTCTTCTTCGATGCACCTCTTTAAGATTCCTCTTAAGGCACTAGAGTTGGTCTTTTGAGGATATCAGAACCTCTATAATGTTTTTAGGGAAGTTTAAAAGGGAAATGGGAATTGTTTTGCCAAGCTTAAAGGCTCAATGTGTAGAAACCCAAAGCTTGATGTACATGGACGTTACATTAATTTTGCAGAATACTTAATACATGAAAAAAACAGATGCCCAAATATCGTATTAGTTTAGTGTCTTTGGAAAACACAGAATGTAATCCTCTAATCATGGTGAAAGATCTTAAAAATCTCCCATAAAGATCTTCCCCTTTTGGTTTTCTTACCTAAAACCTTTCTTTATATCATGGGGAAAAGAAAACATAAAAAGGGTGAGCTCAAATACTCAATAAGTGTAAACATAGAGAACATAAAACAATCCATAAACATTTGAATAAAAGAACATGAATAGAAAATCTAAATATCAAAATCTTGAGCAAAGACATAAATCTTGGAAGAACGAAAGGCATATATCATAATGGATTTTGATAAATATCATGGGAATAAATCATGTAATTGTGACAACCATTAAGCACATGTTATGATTTCCATAGTAGCCAAAACATTACTGCCATGACCATCATAGTGGACAAAGCCCCTTTTTGAATCGAGTTCACTCCTCATTTCAGTCTTGTAACACTGAACCAAATTAACTTACCATTCCATCCATGTCTATCTCATGAAATATAAATCTTTACCCAATGACTTGGAGGGAGATATAGGTCCCACCCACCTCGTAATGAAATCATTCTTACTTGTGCCCCAACATAAACATAAATCATTCTTCATAACCCAAAGAATAAAAGGGGTTTCATAAACATCATCCCATCATAACATAATCCATATAAAAAATGGATATAATTTTATCATAAGAAAAGTGAAACAATTTAAATCATAAGTACATTATACTTGAAACATACACATATTAAATAATGTCATCTTAGATGGAAAATGGTTTTCATAAAACACTTGAAGCGAATTCTTGAGGAAAATATCCTTTATTCTTCAAATTCATTTTATTTTAACAAAATTACATTAAATTTTAAGAGAAAAGACTTTTGTTGAAAATAATCATGCAAACTTGTAGATAAAGCCTCATGAAAATGAGGCTTTATGAAACTGTAAAAATCGGTTCACGTCGTATAAGTTAAAAATAACATTCTTCTCGTACTTTTGTCGGAAAAGTCAAAAAGTTCCTCATGTGGTAAACTAAAGTAAGATTCCTTTCTTAAGATGTGGTAAATTTTAAAAAAGGGTAAAAAGGCCCTTAAAAATTACATGAAAACATTTTTAGAAAACAGTGACATAGATGATAACAAAACCCCCAGTAAATACTTACGAATAAACAATCTCGGATAAGAGCGAGATTTGAATAGTTATCCCTTACCTTATGTCTGATATGCTTCATATGTATCTGAAACTCCTGCATAATTATTGAAATTATTTAATTGACTTATTACATAATCATATTCATTGTTATGATATCATAAATAGTTTACTTATGACTTTATATTACCCGTTCTTTTGTAAATTCAATGTAAAAGTAGCGATTTGGGTAAAATCGTTTCATTTATTGTACGTGTTTCACCTTGTTGTTCTTGATATTATTACATATATATCTTGATTTACATAATTCCAGTATGTAAAACATGATTTATATATAATATATATTCATTATATACATATATATATGATAGATAGATAAATGAAATGAAATACACCGTTCATGGAGATGGTAGGTCGTACGTACGCATGAACGCTATTTTTGTTTCCTTATTGAATTGAATGGAATTAAGTAGATGACATAAATATATATATACATAAATACAGTATCATTATTATTTCATATATTTCATTAGTATTCATTATATATACTTTAGAATAATTAATAAATGGTAAACATGGAAAATGAATATCATCGCGTCGTGGAGACGGTAGTCCGTACGTACGCATGAGCGATGATATCATTCTCATGATCGTGGAATTGTATTGAAGTGTATGTATAATATTTCAGAGTAAATATCAATTTACAATAATCATATATAGTTATTTATTTACACCAATATACGCATCCGTGTAAGGTGGTGGTTGAAAATTGATTACACCACGGCGTGGAGACGGTATTCCGTACGTACGCACGCGCGGTGATTTCATTTTCCATAGGATGGATAGAAGGTGAAATAGGGTTATTTAATATTTATAATAACATATCATTATATAAGTAATACTGATGTTATTACTTTATAATGAGATAACTAAAGAAGAAGAAGTAGAAGAAGAAAGAAACTTGAGAGAAGCGGAAGAAGAGGTTACCTCATCTTCGACGCACTTCCTTTAAGATTTCTCTTAAGGAAGTAGAGTTGGTATTTTGAGAAAACCCGAACTTACAGAATGTTTCTAGGGAAGTGGAGAAGAGAAATGGTCAGGATTTGGTCGAGCTTCAAGGCTCAAAAGGGTGTGAAGAGAAGAGGGAAGGAGTGCCCTTTTTATAAAGGAGGAGAGGGGCACCTTTGGAAAAACATAAAATAATAATTTATAATAAAGTCATTTTCGGTTTATAATAGCTCCAAATTGATTGATTTTGATGCTAAAGTAAGGATGTGTTGAAACCCTCTCAACCAATAGGTTTTAGACAAGTTTAGGTCACTATTTTAACCTTATCTTTTAGATTTAACTATAAGTTAAATAATTTAACTTTTACGATGTCCTCTTCTTTTCTTACACTATATGGTTAAGAAACATACTATAACAAGATAAACTAACCCCAAGTGGTTCATTATTAATATATATAACCTTATCTAAGTCATTTTCCCCAACCTGATATTTTAATGAATATTATAACAATTAATAATATAAACATTGTTTTAAAAACTATTTTATGTCAATTTGACACTATTTGGTGATTGATTTTTGGGAAAATCATATCAGCATTATTTGTTTGAAAAAAGTTAATTATATAAATAATAAAATGTCATAGTAACCTAGAAAATTAGTGTAAGTCATAAATAGTCTCAAATTACATTTATTTGGGTATTTATAATATCAATTATTTTAATATTTCATTATTTAGGTAATTATTACATCACCATTTTGTAAAAAATAAATTTAATTATTTAATGTCGAAACATTATAATTAAACTACCATTAGGTAGTAAATCATTTTATCTTTCTAATTAATATTTATAGTCAAATTTATCTTATTTATTACCCTATATTAAAAATGTTTTATTTATTAAACATTGATTTTAACTCTTTTAACTCTTCTTTAAATAAAATAATAATAAATGTCCTAATTTAATTCAATTGGACCTAAAGTGTCATATTTTAATCCAATGGTTATTTTTGGTCGAATTAAACTTATCCAATAGAATTAAGACATGTTTCAGGGTAATAATAATATCATTTTTACCGTTAATTACCCTATTTACTTTTAAACGTGGTAAATAAAATTAAAAAGTCACTATTCACCAAAAATTGTTTTTATCTTATTGAACAACATTTTACTCCTTGATATTTATCGTGTCTCTTAGATTTTCAAAATCACACTCACAGAATTAGTAAAATTACGTTTTATGTAAATTTACAAATTCTCCTAGGAGGTGGGTAAAAGATGGTGAAAAGTTCAATAAAATGTTTATATGTCTAAAATTATAATAAAATGAATCAAATGAATTACATTGAACTTATTTAGTTATTATGTATCAATTTTGAACTAAAATAAAATTAAATAAAATAAATAATTGTTTAAATAAAAAGTCAGTTTTTAAATAGTAACCCAGTGTTTTCACTGTTAATCAAAAATTGAAATTTTTCAGAAAAATACCAAAAATTCACCCTTGGCTAATTTCGATATTCTGAATCTAAAAATGAAGTCCATTTTGAAATATAAAATTTGTAAAATTTCAAAAAGTGTCTATTACTATTCATAACGTCTAGTTCATAATAATATTATAATAATATCTCGTTTAGTGAAACTTGGTGTTGCCTATAACGCACGCTATCGTGAAAGGTCGCGGTTGCGTGTAATGAAAGCCAAGTCAGGGTTGCGTGTAGTGAAAGATTGATGTGTTGTTGTGTATAATAGAATCCAACCATATTTCATTTATACGTTGAATATATATATATATACACACTCAAAGTTCCGTAAAATAACTTCTATCAAACGAACTTGAAATTGTGTGTAACACGATCCAAGATTAGTGTTGTGTATACTGCAAGCTAATACAGTGTTGTGTATAAAACAAGATAATTTTGGTGTCGCATACCACACAATACATCAATGAAATTAAAAATAATAATTCTCATAAAATCTCGGTTTGTTACACAAAGTGTTGTGAAGAGGAGAGGGAGGAGGTGCCCTTTTATAAGGGATGAGAGGGGCACCTTTGGAATTATAATAGATATTAATTTATAATAAATTCAAAACCAACATAAAGACATCCAAAATAACTCAAATCCAAATCTTAAATGAGATAGAGTTTTAATTTCATCAACTAATAAAATTTAGACAGGTTTGGAATTTATTTTAAACATTATCAACTTGATTTATCCTTATTTAATATATATAATTTTATTTTTGGTAATAAGATTCTAAATTTTAAATTGTTAAAATAATTACTTATGTGTTGTGATTTTTCTATAATTGCATAATTTATGACGTTTTAGACCATATTAAATTTAATATATAATTTTTAAATATTTTTGTGATTTTTAAACAATTTTATACTATGTTATTTTTATAAAATAACAATAGTGTCAATTTTGACACTATTCATTTATTTGAATTTAAAGAAAATCCTCACAGAAGTTATGTTCGAAATAAAAGATTTAATAGATTAATAACATATCATATGTGTCTATAAAATTATTGGAGTACATTAAATAGTTCATATAATATTTATTTTAATATTTTTAAAACAATTTATTTGGTATATCTCTTAATAAAATAATTACTACAACATTTTTGTATAATTTTTTAATATACCTATTTAGGGCATAAAAATTAAAATTAAAATTCTATGATAAATATAAATATAATACCTTTCCTAGTAATATTTTTAATCGAATTTATCATCTTAAAATAACAACATTTAAATTATTTTATTTATTAAATTATGAAGGTGACATCTTTGACATCATTTAAAATAATATAATATAAATGTCCTAATCCGTTTTTATAAGGCTCATAATGGCCCAAAAATAAAACCTTGGATGATTAGGGTATATATATACTCGACTAATAATTTTTGTTCAAGTTTCTGGTCCTTTTGATAGGTATTGTTTTTTTAATTAAAACTATTTTATTGATTTTTCACTAAATAAATAATTTCTTCATCATTAATGTATAAGATATTAAGGTAATTAATAATTTCATAAAAATTTCAAATAAGTTACCATGATAAATAAAATCTTTTTATCTTTCAAATGAGTTTTTATAATCTAATTTATATTCTGTATAACCTTATATTAAAAAGAATCTAATTATTAAAGTTGTAGTGAGACATTTCACTTTCCATTAAATAAAATAAAAAGGTCTTAATCAAATACCAGTGGGTTAAATTAGATTCCATTTCGACCCAAGTATGATTTATGGTAAAATATAATCATACAATTATATTAGGACAAGTGTTAGGGTAATTTTATAATATTATATTAACCCATAATTACCCGATTTACCTTTAACTATGGTAAATAAAATTTATCGTAGTTACTATTCATAACGACTACAAAAAATAAAAAGTAGCTTATTAATATAATTTATACCTAATTATTCCAAATATGGAATCCATTTTCCTAAATTCAAATCACAGAAGTTGTAGAAATTAATTTAAAAATAATCCTGGTGCTAAGAAAACGAGATTTAAAAGTTAAATCATTGCAAAAAATTGAAATGATTTTACCTATGAATTTAATTTAAAAACCATGATAATGACATAAATTATTTTAAATGGTAAAAATATATTCTATTTATACTTTAAAACCATTAAATATTATAATTTAACCATATAAATTATTGTGATGAAAAAAGTTGTTTTTAATTAAAATCAAGCATGTTTTTACTATTCATTAAAATATGAAAGTTATCAGAATAATATGAAAAATTTATCTAGACTAAGTTTTTATATGTTGATTCCAAAGAAGAATTTTATTTTTTCAAATTAAACTTATAAACATGTAGAAATTAGATTTAATGTTGGTGCTCCATCAAAAGGCGACAAAACTACATTTTTTGAAAAATACTTATTTTACCCAAAAAAATTATTTTGTTCTCTTACCATGTTCTAGAAAATTTGTAAGATGAATATTAATGTTATAAAATTCAAAATTTTGTTAATACTATTCATAACTCCTAGTTCATAATAATAATAATATATCCATATATCGTTGTTTAGTGAAACCCAATATTTCATACTACACACGTTATCGAGGAAGGTCGTGATTGCGTGTAATGAAAGCCAAAAATATTGTTGTGTATACTTCAAGATAATATAGTGTTGCGTATAGTACAAGATAATATTGGTGTAGAATACACCACAAGACATTATAGAAATTAAAAATAATAATTTTTCTCATAAAATCTTGGGGTGTTACAACCATTGAGCTAGAAGAAGCGAAGAATCCATTACAGTAGAAACAAGATAAACGTTTTATATGCCTCATTGCTTCATTACAGAGTGTGCCAATCCTATTCATCATGAATAATGAAATATCAATGTTAATTTTCATAGATTTTTGTGATCTCAATAGAACCATGATAACGAACAAGTGTCCATTTCCCTAGATAGAATACCTGTTTGATTAGCTACATAGATACAATTACCTATCTAAGGTGGTCCTTCGATCAGGATATCATCAATTAAAGATAATGACGGAAGATATTACCAAGGAATCCTTTCAAAAAATGTATGGACAATATGAGTTCATAGTTACTCACTTCGGGATCACTAATTATCTAACAATTTTTATTTTATTAATGAATTAAATATTTATAGATATCCTCAAAAAAAATTTGGTAGTCTTTATCAAGGATATTCTGATATTCTCCAAGAGAATGGAGGGACATGAGGAGAATTTGAATACTGTGATGAAGTATTTTTGAAGTAATAAACTACATTCAATGTAATGTAAATGTGAGTTTTGGATAGAGGATGTATCATTGTTGGGGAATGTCATCACCAGGAATGGAATATATATGGACCCATCCAAGACAATGGTAATCAAAGAGTGACTTGGGCCAATATCGGTAATGGAGATCTATAGTTTCTTTATCATAGATGAGTATTAGTAATTGTTTTTAGGGAACTTCACACAATTTTCATACCTAAAAACTAATATTAAATGGAAGGGTGTAGATTTTTTCTAGACAGAAGAACAAGAGGAGAGATTTAAGGAGCACAAAAAGAGGCTTATCAATGTAAGAATACTCTCACTCCTGATATGTGGATAACTCTTTTTGGTGTATAATGATTATTCAAAGAAAGGATTAGTTTGTTTACTAATGAAAAATAATTTACTGATAGCTTACACCTCAAGGAAGTTAAGAATTCAAGAGAAAAACTATCCTGTGCATGATCTGGAGTAGGCGGTTGTGATCATTACATTGAATATCTGGGGACATTACCTCTAATAGGAGAAGTGTGAGATATGTACTGATCAAAAGACTCTCAAATATTTATTCAAACAAATGTATATTAATATGAACTATTCAAGATGTCCAAATATAATCAAGGATTATGACTATTTAATCCACTACCATCTTGGTAATGAAAATAAGGTTGAAGATGTTATTAGTAGAAAATATCCAACATCTTTATCAATGAAGAGTATTGAGATGGATCCAATATTCCTATACTTTCAAAGGATGTACATGGGACTCATTAAGGGAAGAATATCATCAATATTTTCTTAAATTATTACTCAACCATCCCTATTTGTAACATCCCAAGCTTCCACGGTACGCTTCACTTTGAATAATACAGTAGCGTGTGTTGTACACAACTTCGACTTCTAACACACACCACAACCAATCAAAGTAGCCATTATGAATAGTAATACCCACTTTTTGAAATTTTATAAACATTATCTTTCAAAATGGACTTCATTTTTGGATTTGGAACATCAAATTTATCTCAGGGTGAAATTTTGGTTCATTTTGGATAACTTTCATATTTTGATGAATAGTGAAAATAACTAAATTTTAATTAAAAACAAATTTTTTAATCGAAATAATTAATAGTGATAAATTATAAATTTTAGTGGTTTTAAATTATATTTATAATATAGTTTTTCCATTTAATAAAATTTTGTTCATTGGACATAATTTAACAATTTAACTAGACATAAACAAGTTTCAATCTTTTGATTGTTATTATATCTTAAAAACACGCTTTTTGTTTTGACAGCGGGAATTAATTTTAAATTAATTTCTGCCACTTCTATGTATTGAATTTGGAAAAAAGTATTCCATATTTGGAACCAAGATGTCCAAATTTTGTAAATAGGTAACTTTTATTTTTAGATATTTTGAATAATTACTTCGGTAAATATTTTATTTACCATTGTTAAAGGGTAAATCGGGTGAATAAGAGTTAGAAAATAATATTATAATAATAATAAACTACCCTAAAATGTGTCATATATTTATTAGTGGATATATTTACGACCATGGTCATCTTTGGGTCAATTTTGGGACCCCATGGAGCCACTTGTAGGTGATAGAGACACTTTATATTAATTAAGTTAAAGTGAATACAAAAATGACATAAGCTTATATATTTTAGAAAAATAATTTTTACATACGGTTATATATGTTATATTTTTTATTATAAATATTAATTATAAATATAAAAATATTTCCTACATAATTATATTTTAGTTATGATTTTTAAACATTGAAAAAGAAAAATATATATGACACAATAATGATGCAGTATTTTCCTTATTAATGAATGAATGAAATAGTTGGTATTATAAATGTTAAAATAAATATAATTTTAATGTTTTGATGACATACACGTATTTTAATGGTTAATATGACATCTTATGATTTCTTAAATGAATTTGTTTCGAATTAATAACGTTTTTAAGGCTTTAAAAAAAATCAATTATGGAGTAGTGTTAAAATTGACATAAATGAGTTTTTACTACAAATATTATATTATTAATTTATATTATATTCCTAAAATTCTAAGGGTCAGACAAGAGACTTATATCATGATAGTTTTATCTTTAATAGACCACCTGGGGGTCGCTTGGAGGAATATAGTAAGTTTATTAAATATATAATATAAAAATACAAATTGACATGGTAAGTGTCAAACTAATTAACTACGAGTTAAAAATAAAAGATAAGGTTAATATAATGACCCAAACCTATTTAACTTATATTGGTTGAGTGGTTTGAGACCCATCCACACCTTAAAATTTAAATAATCTAATTTTGATGCATTAGAAACCAAATATGAATTTATTATAAAATAATATTTCTAGATTTTCCTAAAGAGCCCCTCCGCCCCCTTATAAAAGGACACCACTTCTAACCAATTACACACACCTCTCAAGCCTTTTGGCTAATCCAAAATCTGCCCAATTAAGATCTTTACATCCCTATCATCCACTTAGAATCCTTACCTTAGGCATAAGGCACTTCAAGAGTCCTTTTTGGTTCAAACCAAAGGGAGTTACCCAAAATAAAGGTAACGATTTCCCTTAGCTTCTTTTATTTTATTTTACATATCCAACCCCTAAACTCTATTTATTATTTTATTTTGTAACAAAACAAGTATCTTAAATATATTAGGATATTTTTATTTTAAGTATTATAACTACAATTACACACACATCCATCTAATGGGTGAAGAACATAATGTTTCTGTGGATGGTAACCAAACACCTCACGAAGCAATGATTGATCAATTATCTCCTACCACCTATCATGTTTGACATTATGGTGGAACTGTAATTAAATATGATATTAATGATATTTATTTTATATATAATCTTCTGTAATTCAATTTTATATCATACCATTATTCGTTTCATGTTGTATATATATATGATAATTTCATTTGAGAAAGTGCGGACTACCGCCCCCTCAAAGTGATATGAGTCATTCATACCATACATGGAACGTATAAACGATGGTGTTAATGAAAATAAGTAACAAATATAAGATATTATATTATATTGAAATAATTATATACCTATGTATAATTTGGTTTTTATTATTTTTAAAATGAAAAATGAAATCGAAGTAGCATTCGTGTGTATGTACGGATTACCGTCTCCACGAACGCGATGAGATTCATTTCCCCATCATATCCATTCAAGAATAATTATCGTTTGATGATTAAAAGTAATTTTTGAGGAATTGATATCATTCTGGATATGAATAAGATACAACCTATCAATAACAAACATGACTTATGTAACAAATCATATAAAGGAAAATGAATCAGTTAACACCAGAAACGACGATAATACTAAAATATTATTAACAAAGAAATATTAAAAGATCATATATGATATCATATTTATGTATATGATTCTTTTGTAATTTAATAAAAAATTATTTAACTATTATACAGGAGGTTAACCTACCCTCGACCAAGGAAAAGCACAAGGTAATGGGTTTTAATCTCACTTCTTATTCCCGTGAGATTCATGCCATATTGCCATTATTACCTTTTGTGTGGTGTATTTACTTCCCATAATTGTATTATTTATGTAATACACTTTAATTTATGTGTATTTACATATTCATTGTATGATACCTCTTTCATGGGGTGTATGTTTCGTATGTTACCAAATTTTTAATGGTTTATTTCACAATCTCTTCATTATCTGAGGTTGTTTATACGTAATTATCTATTGGGACCTATTTATCATCCACATCCATTTTTCTTAGAAATTTATTTCATAACATTCTTAATATTTTATGGAATATGGGTTAAAGTCATTTATACCCTTTTTTGAATTTTTATAAGAGGTTTATAAAAGAATCTTTCCATCGTTTTCCAAAGAAGGTCCTTTTTAACCTTTTCGACAGAATTAAAGTAAGAATGTCTTTTTTTAACTTATACGGAGGGTGCGCCTATTTTCCACTGTTTTAAAATCTTAGAAGATTCCCTTATAATATTATAAGAATATTTTCAAAGTAAATGTTTTATTTTATTATTATGTGACTTTTAAATGATTTCAAAATGAATATTTTAAGAATATCTGAAAGGTACTCTTTATCAAAATAAGAATTTTAAATGTTTTAAAGATTTGTATTTCTAAATCTTTTTAATTAATGTCCATGTTTTCAAAATTATATTAAGGATTTATTTATATGGACATGAATATTTGTAAATGATATTTATTTTCAAAAGTTTCAAAGTGGTATGGGACAATTTGATTCATAAATATCTTTTAAATTACTTCCTTAATAAATGTATGACTTCTAAATGATTTCACAAAAAAAGAGATATTTCTCTCAAATAGTTTTTATTTCATCTATGTCAACATCCTTTGATGGATTTTAAGTTTATTTGAAGTTGATTTATAATGATACAAATCTTCTATATTGTATTTAAGTAATTGTGATGTGTTTGACTGTGGCTGTGTTATTTTTATACCATTCATGGTTTATGGAGAAAGTATTGACATTTCGTATGCCAGTTTTAATACGAATGTTTATGTTATGTTTAAACCGGTTCATATGAGGAATGCATTGGACATAAAATGTGATGGGTGGAGCCCGCTATATCTCCTCGATGCATTGGTAGGTCTCATGAGACAAACTATTATCTTGGCAGGAGGCCTTGACAAAATCTTATTTGTAGTCTTGGCACGAGGCCTTGGCTACGTGGTGATGATAGTTTGGAATTATGCATTCTGTCATTATGAATGTGGTTATTGACATTGCATGTGATTATTCAACTAGTATAATATCAATGTGAATAAGTAAATGGCATTATTTCATTTTATCTATGCCATATTATGATGAAGTTGAAGTTTAAAAGGCTTTTGTTTTAGTTATACATTGCCTTAAATGATTATGTTTATTTATTAAATTCTCCGCTATGTTATTATCCTTACTGAGTATCTGAGCTCACCCCTTTCAATGTTTTATTTTTCCCAGGATGTGAAAAAGTAATTTATGAATGACGTATAGGGATAGTCTATAGGGATATGAGTGTGGACTATGGAGACTATGTTGTTGTAGTTTTCATTTTTATGATTTAATTCAAACTTTATGAATGTATCTAGTGTTTCTAAGACTACTAAACTGATCGGTCCTTTGGGACGTGATTCTTTGTAATCATGCCAATGTATTAAAATAATGCACCAACTTCGGGCAACTGGGGTCGGGGCATTACAGCTGGTATCAGAGGAAGTTTAGTACAAACCTTGGAAGATAGATTTAGATAAACTCTGATTAGAGTACATAGCTCTAGGATGTACTTTGAGGATTAGTATAGAAGAACTTCCTAGAATTTTAGTATTGTATAGATTTTTTGAGTTTTCTGAGAAATACATCCCTGTCTGGATACGAGCAAGTAGAGGGAGCTCAGGCACAGATGTACCTAGGGGTAAAACCCGAAAACACCGCTTTGAGCTAGACTTGAACATGAACTAGTGAATGACAATGTGCCTTGATGCACTCTTGGTTACGACACTCCAGGGGGATATGCTTATGATAATTCTCATTTTCTTTACAAACCATTATGAAGGGTTTATTAGTATATACTTCCTCAAAGAATTTTTTTTTATGATTATGGATTATATCCATAAACTGTTCAATTTATGTTAAGTGTTTTACATGTATGGAATTATGTATTTTGATCCATAAACTGATCCAGATTACGCCATTGTATTGAAATGGTGCCCAGTAGAATAATGAGAACTCCACCAATACGCATGATCCAAAGAGTAAGAAAGATCATATCTTTCATGGTCTTAAGCCATAATTTTGAAGGGAAATAGTCTCCCACGTATTATCATCATATGAAGAAAATAGTATCATGTGTTGATATGATAATTAAAGAATTATCTGAATCCTATGGCTTTGAAGGGAATCCAGAGAAGGAAAGGACGATAGAGGAAAGGAAAGATAAAGGGAATAAGGTAAAGAACGATTTTCCATATGTGGTAACTATAGAAAGAATCACCTTGGAAAATGTTTGAAGGGAACGAGAGTATGTTATAATTTTAGAGAAAAAGGACACCAAGTATGTGACTACAAGGGAAAGAAAAAGGATTCAAATGTATAATGCTTCATCTGCAAGGAGTTTGGACACTACGCAAACCGATGTCCAAATCATCAGACTATGCCGCAAATGATGCTATAGGATAATAATCAAGTAATTATACTACCACAGATGAAGAGGAATGACTATTTCTATTATGTTTTTATTTTTTAGTTATTTCATTGAAGTGTTGTATCAATGATGTACTGAAAATAAATAAGGATTTTACTGAATTACTATTTCATTGAGGATTTGAGATTTTTTGGTACTAAGAAGAGTAACTCTACAGTGAGTTAAACTTTTTGGAAATTACATGGTTGAAGGAAAGATAAACCTTAATATGGACCTAATATTTTGGTACAAATTTTGGAATAAGATATGGTTGACTTGGGTAAATTATATTGGATATTCTTGACTGCCTTGAAACTGATTAAATATTTATATATTCCATCATTGTTGGTGTTTACAATATTTTTGGATGGATGAAGTATATCCTGTATTCTATAAGTAATAAGGGATCATGAATGTAATAAATAATGGTTTATCGTAATTCAGGATGTTTTAGTGTTTTAAAAGAATACATGATGAAGACATTCACATGCTATTACGGGGTTAAAAGGATCTATGTTATGTTTACCTTTCATATAAATTTTGGACTATGAGTTTACAGAATTATTTTCGATAAGTATAAAGGTTGGAAGGGATTATGTTTGAATGGTTATTTATGGTTTTTTATAAAAGGACAACCTGGAGGTTGGGCGGCAATCCGTCGCATATAGCAAGGCTGTTGGACAAGAACCCACAACCGAAGGGCGAAAAGGGTGTATCACCTATTTCTACCCCACGTGATGTCCTGGAATGAATAATGTAATTTTTTTAAGGTTCTGATATGTGAATTATAAATTCATTATTTTTGGAACCCTATACGATTAGGATAAATAGAATATATGTATATATTTTAAATCTTTTAGAGTAAAAGATGAGTTTGTAGAAGAAATTAGTTAAAGGATGAAACTCTACTTGTAATGTATATATATATATATATTTATATTTCCTCTTATTTTATGGATAAATTAATTATTAAACTTTTGGGAAGGGATCTTAAAATCAAAAATGTGTTATCCTAATACCTTACGTTTTGTTGAACCAATGGTATTTTAAATCAACATAAATTGGTGGCTTTGAGGCCCACAATTCTACAATTGTTTGTGATTGATGACCTCAATCACTCCCTATAAATATTTACATTTTCCACCAATTATGTATCTTTAATTTCCACCAATGTTCTTCTAATCAAGATCATAATTTGGTGGTGACCCTTTCATTTCTCTTTTACTCTTATTAAGACTAAATTTTATTAACCCAATTTCTGATGTGGGTTTTCCCAAAAAGATACTTTCTATTTTCAACCTTTTATTTTCAAATGACAATTTCAAATTGTGAGGATGCAATTTATTGAAGGAGGGGAGAATGTAACACCCCAATATTCCATGGTATGCTTCACTTTGAATAATACAGTAGCGTGTGTTGTACGCAACTTCAAGTTCTAACACACACCACAACCAATCAAACTAGCCGTTATGAATAGTAATACACACTTTTTGAAACTTTATAAATTCTATCATTAAAAATGGACTTCATTTTTGGATTTTTAATATCTAAATTAGCTTAGGGTGAAATTCTGGTGCTTTTTGGATAACTTTCACATTTTGATGAATAGTGAAAATTAGTAAATTTTAATTAAAAAAAACTTTTTTAATCAAAATAATTAATAGTGATAAATTATTAATTTGAGTGGTTTAATGTATATATAGAATATATTTTTTCCATTTAATATAATGTTAGTCATTGGACATAATTTCACAATTAAACTGGACATAAACAAGTTTCAATCTTTTGATAGTTATTATATCTTAAGAACACGCTTTTTGTTTTGATAGCGGGAATTAATTTTAAATTAATTTCTTCCAATTATGTGTTTTGAATTTGGAAAAATGGATTCCATATTTGGAATCATGATTTCCAAATTGTGTAAATTGTTAAATTTTATTTTTAGACATTTTGAATAATTACTTTGGTGAATATTTTATTTACCATTATTAAAGGGTAAATCCGGTAAATAAGGGTTAAAAAATAATATTATAATAATAATAAATTACCCTAAAACGTGTAGTACCCTTATTGGGGGATATATATCTGACCATGTCCATATTTGGGTCTATTTTGGGACCCCATGGAGCCACTTGTAGGTGATAGGGACACTTTTTATTAATTAAGTTAAAGTGAATACAAAAATGACATAAGCTTATATCTTTTAGAAAAACAATTTTTACATAGGGTTATATCGGTTAAATTTTTTATTATAAATATTCATTAGAAATATAAAAGGATTTAATACATAATTATATTTTATTTTTAATTTTTAAACATTGAAAAAGAAAAAATATATTTGACACAATAATGATGCAGTATTTTCCTTATTAATGAATATATCAAATAATTGATATTATAAATGTTAAAATAAATATAATTTGAAAGTTTTGATGACATAAACTAATTTTATTGGTTAATATGACAAGTTAGTATTTCTTAAATGAATATGGTTTGAATTGATAATGTTGTTAAGACTTTAACAAAAATCAATTATGGAGTAGTGTTAAAATTGACATAAATGAGTTTTTAAAACAAATATTATATTATTAATTTATATTCTATTCCTAAAAATCTAAGGGTCGGACAAGAAACTTATATCTTGATAGGTGTATCATTAATGGACCACTTGGGGTTCCCTTGGAGGTATATAGTATGTTCATAAAATATATAATATAAAAATACAAAGTGACATGGTAAGTGTCGAACTAATTAACTAAGAGTTAAAACTAAAAAATATGGTTAATATAAGGACCCAAACCTATCTAAATTCTATTGGTTGAGTGGTTTTAAACCCATATACACCTTAAAATCTTAATACTCGACTTTGGAGCCACTATAAAACGAATATGAATTTATTATAAAATAATATTTCTAGATTTTTCTAAAGAGCCCCTCCTCCCCCATATAAAAGGACACCGCTTATAACCAATTCCACACACCTCTCAAGCCTTTTGGCTCGACCAAACTCTTCCCAATTAATCTCCTTACATACATATCCTCCTCTTGGAAGCCTTACCTTAGTTAGAAGGAACTTCAAGAGTCATGTTTGGTTCAAACCAAAGGGAGTTTCCCAAATTAAAGTTAACGATTTCTCTTAGCTTCTTTTCTTTTATTTTACTTCTACAACCCCTAAACTCTTCTTATTATTTTATTTTGTAACAAAACCAGTATACTAAATATACTAGTATATTATTATTTGAATTATTATAACTACACTTACACACACATTCATCTAATGGGTGAAGAACATAATGTTTATGTGAATGGAAACCAAATGCCTCACGAAGCGATGATTGTTCAATTATCTCATACCACCTCTCATGGTGGCCATTATGATGGCACTATTATTAAATATGATTTCAATGATATTTATTTTATATATAATCTTATATAATTCCTTTTTATATTATACCATTATTCATTTCATGTTGTATATATATACGATAATTTCATTTGAGGAAGTGCAGACTAATGCCCCCTCAAAGTGATATGACTCATTCATACCATACATGGAATGTATAAAGGATGGTGTTAATGAACTTAAGTAACACATATAAGATATTATATTATACTGGAATAATTATATACCTATTTATAATTTGGTTTTTATTCTTTTTAAAATGAAAAATGAAATGGAAGTAGCGTTCATGCATACGTACGGATTACCGTCTCCACGAACACGATGAGATTAATTTCCCCATAATATCCATTAAAGAATAATTATCATTTGATAATTAAAAGTAATTTTTAAGGACTTTATATCATTCTGGATATGAATAAGATACAACCTATTCATAACAAACATGGCTTACATAACGAATCATATAAAGGAAAACAAATCAGTTAACACCCGAAACGACGATAATACTAAAATATTATTAACAAAGAAATATTAAAAAATCATATATGATATCATATTTATGAATATTATTCTTTTATAAATTAATAAAAATTATTTAACTCTTATATATGAGGTTAACCTACCCTCGACCAAGGAAAAGTACAAGGTAAGGGGTTTTCATCTCACTTATTATTCCCGTGAGATTCATACCATATTGCCACTATTACCTTTTCTGTGGTGTATGTACTGTCCATAATTGTATTCTTTATGTAATTCAATTTAATTTATTTGTATTTATATATTCATCGTATGATACCTCTTTCATGGGGTGTATTTTTCATAAGTTACCAAATTGGTAAGGATTTATTTCACAATCTCTTCATTATCCGAGGTTGTTTATATGTAATTATCTACTGGGACCTATTTATCATCGACATCCATGTTTCTTAGAAATGAATTTCAAAACATTCTTACTATTTTACGAAATACGGGTTAAAGTCATTTATACCCTTGTTTGACTTTTTATAAGCAGTTTATAAAGGAATATTTCTTTCAATTTCCAAAGAAGGCCCTTTTTAAACTTTACGACAGAATTAAGGTAAGACTGTCTTTTTTTAACTTACACTGAGGGTGCGGCTATTTTCTGCCGTTATAAAATCTTAGAAGATTCCCTTACAAGATTATAAAGTTATTTTAAAATTAAATGTTTTATTTTAAAATTATGTGATTTTTAAATGATTTCAAAATGAATATTTTAAGAATTTCTGAAAGGTACTCTTTATCAAAATCAGAAATTTAAATGTTTTAAAGATTTATCTTTCTAAATATTTTTAATTAATGTCCATGTTTTCAAAATAATTTTATGGATTTATTTATATGGACATGAGTGTTTTGAAATAATATTTCTTTTAAAAACATTAAAAGTGGTATGTGACACTTTGATTCAAAAATCTCTTTTAAATTACTTCCTTAATAAATTTATGACTTTTAAATGATTTCAAAAAAAAAAGAAATTTTTCTCTCAAATAGTTTTGATTTCATCAATGTCAACATCCTTTGATGGATTTTAAATTTATTTGAAGTTTATATATTATGATACAAAACTTCCATATTGTATTGAAGTTTTTGTGATGTGTTTGACTGTGGATGTGTTATTTTTATACCATTCAGGGTTTGTGGAGAAAGTATTGACATTTCGTATGCTTGTTTTAATACGAATGATTATGTTATGTTTAAACCTATTCATATGAGGAATGCACTGGACATAAAATGTGATGGTTGGAGCCTGCTATAGCTCCTTGATTCATCGGTAGGTCTCATGAGACAAACTAGTGTCTTGGCATGAGGACATGACAAAATCTTATTTGTAGTCCTGGTACGATGCCTTGACTATGTGGTGATGATAGTCTGGCATTATGAATTCCATCATTATGAAAGTGATTATTGATATTGCATGTGATTATTCAACTAGAAGAATATCCATGTGAATAAGTAAACGACATTATTTTATTTTATCTTTTCCATATTATGCAGAAGTGGATGTTTAAAAGGCTTTTGTTTTAGTTATACATTTCCATAAATGTTTATGTTTATTTATGAAAGTCTTCGCTATGTTTTTATCCTTACTGAGCATCTGAGCTCACCCCTTTCAATGTTTTATTTTTTCCAAGATGTGAAGATGTAATTTGTTAATGACCTGCAGGGAAAGTATGTGGGGATATGAGTGTGGACTATGGAGACTAGGTTACTGTAGTTTTCATTTTTATGATGTAATGTAAACTTTATGAATGTATCGAGTGTTTCCAAGACTGCTAAACTGATTGGTCCTTCGGGATGTGACTCCTTGTAATCATGCCAATGTATTAAAATAATGCACAGACTATGGGTAACTAGGGTCGGGGTGTTACACTATTTGAGAATATAAATGATGATCAAAGAGGTGATGTGGAAATTCAGAAAATGATGGAAGATATTATATATGGGATATCCATATAGATCCAAATGGATGAAGGAGTAATGAGATTTGGGTCACGATTATGTGTACCATCTGATCCATAGATAAAGAATGAGCTTCAGAATGATTCACATAACTTAACATAATCTATTCACCTAGGGAGAACAATGATATATTGAGATATCCAAGAGAAAAAATTGTGGGATAATATAATGAAGGAGATTGCTGAATAACATAAATGAGCCTGGTATATCAGTAAGTGAAGGATGAGAAGAAAATATCAAAATGCTTGATGCAACCATTACACAAATCAACATGGAAATAGGAAAACATCAAAATGGACATTATCACTGGATTTCCAGAGACATAAGTAGGGAAGGATTATATATGGACTATTGTGGAGTCAGAACACTTTATCATAATTTGTTAGGACTTCTCATCAAATCAACATTAAAAAAATACATATCAAAGAGGTGTTATGTTTTCATATAGTACCACTATCAATTGTATCTGACTGGTATCCAAGATTCACCTCAATGTTCTATAAAAGTTCCAAATTGATCTAAAGACTAAGATGAACTTCAGTATACCTATAATACTCAAACTAATGACCAATATGAAAAACATATTCTAACAGTATCAGTCATGTTAAGAGCATGTTCTGTGGATATAAGAGAATGATGGGACCAATATCTTATTCTAGTTGATTTATCTTACAATAATAGTTTCCAATCAGGAAACCAAACGGATCCATATGAAGTCCTTTATAAGAAAAGTTGGAGGACCACAACATTCTAGGATGAAGGAAATGAGAATAATATGTTAGGACCTAAAATGCTTGAAAAATGGTCTAAAAGGTAATAACCATTCAAAATAACAAGAAGGCAACCCAATATCGAATAAGGTCATGAAATTTGGGAAGAAAGGAAAGATAAGTCCCATGAACATCGTCCCCTTTCTGATTCTTGATCGTGTCAGAGCTATGTCATATAGACTATCACTTCCACCTACCATGTCTAAAGTACATGATGTATTCCATGTATCCCTCTTAAAGAAGTAAGCACTGGATCTCTCATATGTAATAACTTTAGAGGTTGTAAAATTGGATAATGATTTTTCATAAAAGGAGTAACAAGTGGAGATATTTGATCGTTGGTATAATGTTATACACAAAAAGAATACTCAATTATTCAAAGAACTATGGAAGAACCATAAGTATGAAGAGGAAACATGGGAACTAAAGTAACCGATGACGGAAAAGTACCCTGACCAATTTTCAACATAGAATGTGAAATTAAATATTTAGGGTGCAATTTCATAAATGGGAATAATGTAATTACCAAAAAATTTAATAAATAAAATTACCTTCTTAGAGTTATTTCATATTTTATAATCACTTAAAATCACATTCATAACACAAAAAAAATCTTTATAAAAAAATAATTAATTAAATAAAAGGGATTTCAAGAAGTTAAGTAATATATAACAATGGAATAATTACATGACCTTAAGAATAGTAGCATTACCCTTATTAATAGTTATCTAGACAATTGAATAGTAACCTCACTAATGAAATTATAAATAAAATTTATCCATTATATAATTGACAATATGATAAAATTATATCATAGTATAAGTAAATAAATATTTAATAAATTATTAATTAAGTGTTGGAATTTTTTGTTAATCATAAATATTTAATTAAAATTGTATAATTAATTTAATTATTTAAAAAAACTATTTTTATAAATTGTATTCATGAATTAATATTTGGTTTTCCAATGTTTTGAACATATTTTTTAGAGACCTTGGATAATTTTTAAAAGTGTTCTAAAATCAGTTATAATTTTAAAAACTGTATTTTTCATGTAAGTGGTGATTTTAATTAAAAACTAAATTTCTCATATGTAGATAATTATTTTCATAAAATGGAGTCCATTTTGGAATTCTACATGTAGAAAAATAGTTTTGGTGATTTTTGGGTATTTTTTTTTGAAATACAAGTATTTTTGGTGAATAGTAAAATATGATAATTTATATGTTAAATACACTATTACGTGAGTCACAGACGATTTAAGAACGATTGGATAGAACTCAAATGATTTAATTACTGCATTTAGTATCATGATTCAACAATATTTCTGGTGTTTGTAAAAATAATAAATTAATGAAATAAATAATGACAAAACACCCCACTCATCCACTATAAATACCATCCTTCACCACCTCTTCTACTCACACCTCTAAATATTTTATATTTTTCCAAATTATTCTCAAATAACTTCCCAAACCTACACCCCCTGTCTATGAACTTTTGTTCTCATGAAAAGACCAAAACCCTTTCTATAAGAGGTTTTCACGGAGGAGAAACTCAAGCGGTAGATTCCACTTTTATTTTCTTTTAAATTATTTTCAAGTTATTTTCATATTTTATCTTTACCTTGCCTAATAGAGATAGTGGGATAAGTCCAATAACTTAAATTTAATATTAATTTTTTATTTATATTGTAATAACTCATCAAAATCACTTTTACCCAACCTTTTATACTAAAAATGAAATCATCATCCAAGACGTGTTTATTTGTCACATTGAATGACGAAAATGTTTTCGATTTCTGTTATTGTATTCAAGGATGGTCATGAAACCATTTTTATGGTTGAAAAAGATTAATATATATATATATATATAATATTTTTGAACAATATTTTAGACATGATATTAATTTATAAATCAAAATTAGTACGTTTTGATAAAAAACATCAAAATAACCAAAATATTATCATTATGTATTTATCCAATGATTCATCCTTATTCCATAAAAAATATATAAAAGAGAATTTTAATCTCTTAAATATAATCAATAATATATAAGTATAATTTTGGTTAATTACCCCCACTTTTCAAGATCTTTTGTACATGTATATAAGTAAACTGATCATGAAAACCAAGTAAACCAACACTCCAAAATGATAAAATTGAATCTATTAACTCATAAAAGTCCATAACTGAACATAATAAAGTTATAATAAATCAAATAAATTTATAAAGGGTTCTTTAATTATTAATTAATGAATCCAATTTTATTATCCAGTAGAGTAATATAAAGTTAAGAACACCTTAAAACCTATGTCAAGGGATTCTACTTGAACCTCCATTATTCCTTCTTGTTATTCCATCTCTATTTTATACCAAATGAAATTCTATTTTATTTTAATGTACATATTTTAAATTATTTTTATATTTTGCAGTAACAATTATCATGATCCTTCCATCCTTTTTTGGGGGATATATATGTTTTTAAAAGGATCCCTACTCGATTCTTCTTGATAAGTAAGATCAATTTAATGGAACTACCTGAATTCTTACCGATTTTCAAGGGCACACTATAATATATTTTGAGACACCATTATTTTTCTAAAATAACTCATTTTATTATGAGAACATTCTTACTTAATTTTTTGATGTAAAGTATTATTTCATTTTCTACTTTCTATTATCATTAATATTTATATTAAAGCACAATAAAATGTTTTAATTATAATGTTTCTTAAATACAATTTTTACATCTTATCACAACAGTTTGACATCACTTATCATGATTTATAACTATTTTTTCATATTAATGTCCATGTATGATGTAATCATTTTCTTTCATGGAAACCATTATGATATTCCTTTATTGTATTCCTTTTCACAAGATTATGATACTCAATTCTTACCATGGGTAACCCTTATGTTTATATTTCATTATTTATGTATGATTATTCATGTTTCACTCATATTCATGAAAATGTTATGATTGGTGCGACAAGATATTTCTCCAATTCAAAGGGTAATTTTTAGTCTCATGAGATGTCATGTACATCTTTCTTGGTGGTTAGACTTGACTCATGCTCCATGTGAAACAGTATTGGTGGTTATCCACGACTTGCAATCCTTTGTGTGAAATGATCATAGACCAATGTGTTGGAATCATGGCTATTCTATGAATAAATTGGAGTATGATTTGTGTTTTTTATCAATCCTCAGTGTTATTTCATAATGTGTTCCAGTTAAGTGATCATACAGTTTAAGTGGAGAACCGTTTTGAAGGTGGTGTCATTTCCCACTGTTTGCCAAATTTTTGGGCCTCAAAATCAGAAAATTAAGACATGGATTATTTGTAAACGGAGGTGCGCGCAAAGAGGATGTGGTGCATGAAAATGGTGGGTTGTGCATGAAATATTTGAGATGTGTAGGAAAAATAGTGTTGTGCATGAAATAGTGGAGTGAGGTTTTTCACGCAAATAGTGTTTCAGAATCATAATGTCAGAAAATGGAGATGGCATGGGCTGCACAAAAAATTTGAAGATGTGAACGAAAAAAAATACTTACACGAAATACTAAGTACCGAATTAGAGGTTTTTCGCGCCACAAGGGGGTATGCACGCGTGGGTCTAAGATTCCTATAAATAAAACTTAAGCCCCCTCTTTTCATACGGGTGAAGACTGAGAGAAGTTATAAGGTATGATGAGTGTAAAAGGATTGCATAAAGGGAGTTGCATGAAAATTTTAAGCTTGTGCAAAAAATTCAGACCCGCGCAGAAAAATTCCAAGCTGCGCAGAAAATTCAGGCTTTCACGAAAAAGGTGATGTTGTGTGAAAAACATGAGGTTGCGTGTAAAACTTGGAGTTATGCTATATTTTCAGTGAAACCTATTTTCTTATTTCTGATTATCCAGTTCAGTGGTTCAGTTTATTCATGTGCATCATTTCTGGACTTCGACGCAAGCACAGTCTCGTGCTAAGCAGAGGCAAATACTTCAATGAAAATCTATTGAAGAGACCTTCAGGACTATAAACTGACTGGGTCTTCAACAATGATAGTGATCCTGGGGGAGTAAATGAGCATGACCTAAGGGATGCAGTGAACTATCTATGAACTTATGTAAAGAAAGTGTGGCTTGGACAGAGTGACTGTACATTAACCATTGTAATCCATAACTAGTGAAGTTTAGTGGAATAAGGTATGACTGACAACTTGTTAGCATATGCTCCTTAGACTTAGCCCTTTGTGGTGAACCAAGTAAAATTGATGTGTCAAATTCCTGATTTCATTTGTTTGACAGGTTTAACAAGTTCCTACAAATGTGGGAACAAGATCCACAACTTTAAAAAGAAAAAGTTGACACCCTGATTCACCCCTCACATCTGAAGGTGTTTCAGGGTCCTTTATAAGGAGTATGTTATGTTTCATGGTGTTTACACATCTCTTATGATATTTTGGATATATATTTTATTCATACATATGTATATCTATTTCTTTTATGATGTCATAGTATGCCTACAAACCCATGTTTTATTCTTTATTCTTTTATTTATTCCCTTACTAGGTTCCTTAGCTCATCCCATTTTTCATGTTATCCCATAGTTTTCCTATGAAAATATAAGTTCTCAATAGAGGTTAGAAGATTAGAATGGATGATAAATAATGAATTTTTTTTATTTTTTCCCATGTTTTTCAGTTTTATGTACCTAGTCTTCCAAAGACAATGGAATTTATGGTCATTGGATTTTAATTTGATAAAAATTATATTTTAAATCGTGTTATATTATGTGAAAAGGATAGGTTATATATTTTAATTATCTTAATAACGTGTGGAAGGAAATCCTAAAGAAAAGGGTGAGCTCAAAATCTCCAGTAGGGAAATCTTAGGAACACTCCATCAATGGATAGATCATAATTATATGATAAAATATAATATGAGGATGAATTTACTATTAAAAATAATTGGATAAAATAAGAGTTGTCCATAAATCAGGAAATAAAAACATGTAATCTCAAAATAAAAACATATACATTGAAATGGGATTGTGAGATAAGCATGGAAACAAGGCATAAGAAAATGATATCATAAGATCATGAAATTATAATTATTTTTCTACAACATAAAACATGACATCATATTAATAAGTCAAGGATCATTGAGAAGAATATCATACTGGGAAGAGTCCCATGGTGAATTGGATTAACTCCTAATTCTCATAAATAAAGTGAGAAGAGCGCCATCATGGAATAGGTTAAATAAGTAATCCCATACATAACATAGTGGAAAAAGTCCCATTGTCTATTCATTCCCTAAAAATATTAATAACATCTAATGGGATGTAATACATTACCCAGTGCATTAAAGGGATATATAATTTTGGTCTCACCAATTTGATAACATAGTGTTCTTAACATAATAGAATATAAACTATACATGGAATCTCTAGAGATAAAAACATTACCCAAATACATTGGTTTAGTATATAATTTGGGTTAAATCCATCACATCATATAATGTACATGCCTATGTGATCCATATAAAAAACATAAAAATTTCCTCAAAGCATCATTAACCTGAGAAACCAATGGTTTTAGGATTATTTTCCAGAAACCATGACCAAAACACATTTATATAAATATGGTGGATAGTTCAAAAATAACATATCCCTAATTAACAAATTATACATAGAAGGATATAGACATAGATGATAAAACAACCATGAAAAAGTAATGCTTCAAATGATACCACATAAGAAGGGATCAAGAATTGGATTGGGTTATACCATTAGTCCAATACCATTATTGATAAATATAAATAGTTTAAATTATAAATCATCAATATTAATAAAATAATTTTTTTAAAAAATAAAAAGTAAAATATAAATGAAATAATAAAACTGATTTAGAAATCATTTTTAACAATGTTGTACACAGAAATATTACCGGTCATATTAGAATGGATTTTAAAAAATGTTTACGTTTAAACATTGAAAATTTTTAATATTAAAATTGTATCCATGAATGGATTATTAAAAAATATAAAGATAATTTCTATATAAATATGATCTGTATGATAAAAAAGTTTACCAGTGAAGAAAAAACCTCTTGATATTTTTAAAAATACATTATTTGAAAAAACAGCATCATATAATGATGTTATAAAAAAATCATTTTTAGGTGGGGTAAAAGTAAATATTATTTTCATAGGTTTTAATACATTGGGTTTCAAAATATGATAGTAGAATATTGGAGGGAAGTGGAAAAAAATTTCATCTATGGAAAACCATCAATTAAGGGGATGTAAATTATTCTTTAAATAGATTAATTTTCAATAAGGAATAGAATTTATAAATAAGAATTATTTGAATTAAAATTTATCTCTTAATGTATAAATATGGTATACCATACGAAATGAAATATGGAGTTCATTTTGAAAACATTATTAATCAATAAAACAGATTTAATTTTGAAATACCCATATATTTTAGGGAATATAACAATTATTATACCTAGAAAGAAAGAGAATTAATGGAATTGATGTTTCTAATATCAATAATAATTCAATTTATTGGAATTAATGAGAATTAGTTTCACTATAAAATAAAATATTTGTTCATAATATTAAATAATACATTAATGAAGGGTGATAGAGATAGAAAACCCTTACCTTTTATCATGTTTTCCTTGAATTCACTCTGACTTCCTTTATAAAACAATTTATTATTTACTTTTTAAAGAACCTTATTCCTAAATATTACAATTTATATTCCTTATTTAAATTCATTATATATATATATATATATATATTAATTATATGTTATCTACTTTCAATATCATGTGTGTGTAATCTTGATAATTTTTAACTAGTTTCATAATATTAGTGTTATTATTCATCATCTCCCAATGTTCTTAATTAATGATCATAAAATTTTATATATTTTATTTTTTATAATTATTTATTATTTTAATAATTTCATTTCTTATTAATTTTAGTTATTATATGTGAGGATGAGGTTTTTGATGAGATTTTTTGGGTAATTGACAATGACTGAACAATATTGTTTTAATTAATGAGTTAAATGATTATATTTATAATAAATAATGAAAAATAAATCATTATTTGCTAAATAATAACCAATATTATGTTTCCAATTACATGCTTGATATAAATTCATATAATTTCACTTGTAGGGGGTTAAACTGACCAAATAAGAACATAGTATAATCTATGTTTGAGTATGGCTATGAAAGAGAATCTTTTTTTATAAATAATAATAAAAAGGTATAATGAAAGTTTTAGATTTTTGTGGTGATGAATCATATTTGGGAATAGTATTAAGAAGAAGTTAAGTTAAAAATAAGTTGTCACTTATAAATAAATATATCACTCTCTTGGCTTGTTCATTTTAGGATGTTAGTTTTACAATGATCCCTTATTTATAATATTAATTATATAGTTTTGCATTTAATTTGAAAAAATATAAATATTTACAAAATTAATATATCTATTCACTCAACCCATTTCTAGAACCATCCTTTAAAGGTTGAAAATAAAAATAAAAAATTTTGTTCTGAGAGGTGGTAGTCTGTACACTTATATGAGCAATATTTTCATTTTAACAATTGAATAGAATAGGAATATATAATGGCTATAGAATCAATCTAATAAAAGTTTGGTATATTTTGTTATAAAAATTTATTTATACACATATGTTTGAAATACTTTTGGAGAATGGTGAATGAAAAGGATAAAGAATGAAACTCAAAGAGTAGGTAATACTTATGTAGAGATTTCAGATCTTATGTTAAGGAATTATTTTTTAATGAAGGACTCAAAGAATTTTTTTGAGGATATATAATTCAAAATTTGTATAAGGTTTATATTATAATAAGATTAGGAATATTTTATGGTAATATTGAACTACATGTGTGGCATGAAATGGGTGGAATTTTTCTCCTTATATAAGTGAAAATGAAAGAAAAATAATTGGAAAAGAATATTGGGTAAGGGGTAAGGATTATATTTCATATGTGTTAGGTGATTTAGGTGGGGATATGGTTTATATAGATTTATTTTTGAATTTAAAACCTCAAAATGTTATTTTATATGATTTTTGATTCAAATTAATATAGTAATATTCGAGAAACATTTGATTACAAATTTTTACACCTATTAATCTATATTAAAATCTCACCATGTTAATTATTTTATTACTAAAAATATAATATGACCCAAATTAAAAACTTCTGATGTGATGTATCCAAATTTGGACCCCAATTAATCAAATTCAATTTCTAAAAAACCAAATATCTTTTAAGTGACAACATATGATTTGTTGGAAAGCTGTATTTGTATAAAAATACAATTTTAATCCTTAATTGTAGTAAATATTATTTAAAATTGATTAATAATTAAATATGTGTTAATTTATTCATATATATATATATATATATATGTAATTAAAATATTAGAGTCTTTATTTTAAAATAGTTAATTTTAATTTAAAATAAAAATATTTAAAAAAGTATCATTCCTTAGAAAAGTTTTCTTACCGTGGTTACTAATATTTATCTTAGTAATAAGATTTTATTCTTAAAATGAAATTGAAAAAATTAATTAATTTTAAATTGAGGAATAAAAAATTTAAAAATATTTTATATCATTCAATTTACAAAAAAATTATTTTAATTCCCGAGAACATAATGTATAAAAACAATTTTACGATACATGTATCTTATATAAATAAAATAAATTTAGTACTTAGTGAGTGATAAATACTGGATATATGTTCAGATATTTTATTTTAAATATTATAAATAAATTCCATTTTAAAAATTATTAAAAATTATAATATAATCTCCACAGTTTACATTTTCTTTAGAAAATATATTTTTATGCATTAAATGATTTTATTTGTTATTTAGCTTTACTGATAGATGTGTATGAATGAATTAATATTAAAAAAATAAATTCATTTTTATTTCTACATACATTTCATAATATAGTTACCTCTATATTTTACCATCCAAACCAACTAATACATTTTACCATTTACATAATTGTTTTCATCGTTTTGTTTTTGTGTTGGTTGTGAAGCGTGGTATCAAACACAATATTTATTTAAGTGAATAATTTCTAAAACCATAAGTTGTATCATTCCACATAAATAAATTATTTAAATTTTTTTTATTATAACTCAATAATATTATTATTTTATGGTATTTCAAATTTATACATGACTCAAAATATGATTTTTATAGATTTTTCAACCTTACAAACTAATAAACATATCTTTTTTCCTCTGACTATGCATAATCATAATATTGAGTTTTATAAAAAAAATTGATCAAAGTGAAAATAATTATTCGATATCATTATTTATAATATATAATTTTATTCTAAAGGGTTTTCATAATCATCATTACATTTATATATTACCATAGGTTTATATGAAATGTTATTTCATTATTTCAAAAAATATATTCCTCTAATTATAGAGAGGTGAATCAATTCCCAAAATCACATTAAATTTTTAAGAAGTAAGGATAATAATACTTGAATGATTCATAATCCCACACACGTTGAATATGATTCATATGACCACGATACAATAATGATTCCATAATATTTTTTTACATCAATCGAAAAATTGTTGGTGAAAAAATACATGACAGAAGACATTCACAACTATAGAGTTCGGAATAAGTGTACCTAGTACCACATAATTTTCATAGTCCACATAAATGTAAGTCATTTATAGTGTATCCTTATGGAGAAAATTATTTCCCCCTTTCATGTTAAATGAAATCTTCCTTTTACACCAAGGTGTCTCCTCCTTCATTTTTACAAAATGAAGATTGAATCTTTTATCCTTCAAAATATTTATCACCTGAACATCCACATGACTCCTTTATTTTATTTTCTAGGTGTTTTTGGAAACTCAACTATTTAAATGTTGTTAGTCATAATTCTTGATAAATGTTTTTTCATAATCATAAGGTTTCTCACCCAAACACTTATCCTGGTATGTTTCTTGTTGGGAAAATCTCTATTTTTTCCTTGGAATCCATTATTAACATGGTTCTATCGAGCTTAAACAATTACTAAAACCAAAACGGGTTAAATTTATTAATGAATAATTAAAATTATAATACAATTATAAAATCTTATTGCTTAAATACTCAACAATGAAATATATTACTCTTTAAAACCATCAAATTATGGTTCCATTAAACCAATATCAATATCGATTCAATATAGGTTTCTTTGGGTTTGGTTCTTTCATTATTCATAACAAAATTACTTGACATAATAAATTATTCATAATGTATCACGAGGATAATGTGATTGACCAATGAATATACCCCAAGTGTGTCAAACCATGTGTATATTTATGCAACTTTTTCAAATACCAAGTGAAAATTGAGTTAATATCCCACATGACCCATTCAGGTTAATTACCCCCGATGTACATTTTTTTAGATACTAATCCCGTTTTATTATCTATAATGGCATTTTATATCCATGAAAATCACATAATATCGACATTTCCAAAAATTCTTGATGTTATCCTATACTTGGACTTTTCCATTGGGTTTTCACATGAGTTATCTAATCCCAATACCCTATAAAAATATAATAATCCTTAAAAATAAATAAACTCTCCATCGACACCAACTATCACATCACAAGATAAAAACATAATTATTTTAAATCATTTCCAAAATAACAACATATCTCGCAAATAATCTCACATAGACTGGAGAACCTTTTGTGATTAGTTTATTTGAGGACGAGTTACATCTATAATTTATTATGTAAAATTGTAAACCTTTTTCTATATTCAAACACTTATATACCCCCTTATTAACTTTATAATAATTTATATGTATCTTAATAACAGGGATAATGGAATCATAATTAAGTGGTGATCTCAAACACTCAGTATGGAAAAAACATCCAACATTTGATCATGGGATAGATGAAAAATTTATGAGAGAACAAGAGTAGGGTAAACATTTCTTATTAAAATGAACATGGGACAATAATAATTTTCAATAAATCATGAAGGAAAGGCATGTAATCACAAAATAAAAAATATATACCTTGACCTATTATTGAGAGATAAAAATTGAAACATAACATATTTAAATGATATCATATGATCATCAACACATATACATGGGGAAATAATTAAAAACATGACATCATTTTCATAAGTCAAGGCTCACTACCAAGAATATCATAGTAGATAGAATCCCATGGTGGATTGGGTTCACTCCCAATTCCAATAAAAATGGTATATAGAGTATAATATTAGATTAGGTTCACTCCTTAATCACATGTAAAACATAATGAATTGTGTCCATTCATGGATTAATTTTCACTCCCTAAAACTATACATAACATCCCATGAGAGATATTAATTTATCCAATGCATTCTGGGGCAGTATAATTCTCGTCCCACCCATCACATAACATAGTTTTCTTAGGATAACCAATCATGCCCCACACATGATATTTCCTAAGAATAATAATTACCCAATGCATTGTAGGGATATATAATTTTAGGCCCACACATCACATCATATTATGTATATTCTTAAGAGTTCCACATAAAAACATTCAAAATTTCATCAAATAATAACTAACCTAATAAAGAAATGGGTTTCATGATTATTTACACAAATTGTGACCATAAAAAACAAAATAAAAAAGGTAAGTGCTTGTAAAGTTACAAATCCCATGTTTTCAAAAGAAACATAGAAGAATGTTAATATAGATTGAAAAATACACATTCAAAAAATACTTTAAATGACATAAAATAAGAAAGGATTATGAATTGTATTATTTGATACCATGAGTAAAATCCTACAAAGGGTAAATATAAATAGTTATTAAATCATGAAACATATATCCTACGATGGTAAATAATTTTGGAAATATAAAGGAAAAATGAAATTAAATCATAAGAGTTTTTGAAAAAAAATTTAACATTGATATAAAAGATAATATTATTGTTTATTTTCAAAATAGTTTTTAAAAAAATTATCTGAAAAATATAAAAAATTTAAATTGAAAATAATATCTAATAATGTATCTCTGAAAATGAAAAAATTTATCCCATAGAAATGTGTTCTATAAGATAAAACATCTGATCATGGAAGGAAAAACCTTTTTATATTATTAAAAATACCGTGGTTTTTAATAAACACATCATATAAAGATAAAATAAAACCTATTTTTAAGAATGGTAATAATGAAATATGTTAGTAACAAATGTTAATACGTAATAGGTAATTAAAATTAGATAGGAGAGCATTGAAAAAATATTGAAACATTGACATGGGTGATAAAATTTCATTTAAGAGTATAAGAATTAATCTTTATATAGTTTCATTATCAATAAGGAATAGAATTCATCAACATGGATAATTAAAATCAAAATTTATCTCCCCATACATAAATAAGTTATATTATATTAGATGAAATAAAAAGATTTTGGGGAAACACTATAACTCAAGATAGAAAATTAAGGAATGAAATACACTTATATATTAGGATAGATATCAATCAAATTTCTAGGATAGGAAGGGAATGAAATTAAGTGAAGTTTATAGGATAAATATTAATTTAATATATTATTAATCAAGGTAAATTAGTTACACAATACAAAATAATTTTGGTTTATAATATTAAAACCTCTTTAATAAATGATTATATTGATAGAAAACCCTTACATTTTATCTTTATTTCCTCGAATGATATCTAAACACCTGTATAATTAAAATAAATATATTAATTATTTATTTAAAAAATAATAATTAACAAATATTAAAATTTATACTCCTCATTTATAATCAATCTCTGTTTATTGATATTAATTAGTTGTTATCTATATTTAATATCTGGTGTGACTAGTATTGATTGTTTTCAACTAGTTTCATAATAGAGTTGTTACTATTAATTATTATACCAAACATCATCTATATCATGGAATTATAAGTCTTTTAATTTAATTTTTATAATTATTTATAATTTTATAATTTTATTATAATTATTTTAGTTATTATCATTGATGAAGAAGTTGGTGACATAATTGTTTTGGTAATTGATAATAAAAAATGATTTTATTTTTATTAAATTGTTAATTTTTAATAAAATGAATAAAAAACATTATTTAATAATTAATAAACAATATTTTGTTTCCAATACCATCCTTGATAGAAATTAATAGCATTGTTCAACTTGGTTGTTAAATTGGGATAATAAGAACATGCTGCAATCTATATTTGAGTATGGATATGAAAAAGATTATTCTTTTTATAATACCATCCTCAAAAATTATACTAAAATTATTTAGATATGATTATAGTGATTAATAATAAATGGGAGTAGTTATAATAATATTTTATAATAAAAAGGTTTTTTCACTTATAATTAAATTTTTTTTCCCTCTTAGTATGTTTGTTTTGGGGAATTAGTTTTACAATAGTATATTATCTAAAATAATACTTATATAATGAATAATTAATGTTTTATTAATATAAACCATTTAATAAATAAAATATATACTCATTTAATCAATTTCTATAACCATCCTATAATGTTGGTGTGGAAGAAAAAAGATTTCATTAATGGATGCGGTAAAATTAACAAGTGTATGAGGAACATTTCCAATTTTTATTCTATTGAATGGGAGGGGATTTATATTCTTATTATACAAAAAATATAATAACTTTTCAGAATATTCATTATAATAATATAATAATATATATTTCTAAAATTGTTTTGGAGGAGAGTTTATGATAATGATAGAAAAAAGAAGTTAAAGGGTAAGTAATATTTACACAGATAATTTTAATCTTATCTTGATGAATCCATTGAAGATGAAGGAAATGAAGATACATGTTGAGGCTATAGGATTTAAAATGTTTATATCAGATCTAAGAGAATGAAATTTCTTAGAGAAACATGATAGTTTTCATCCAGTGGCATATATTGATATGAGTGGAAATGTACTCCTTTTATAGGTGAAAAACTGGGATAAATCATTAGATATAAATGTTGGGTAAGGGGTAAGAATAATATTACATGATAGGTAGGTCAATTTTGTGGGGATATATTGCTGAGACATTTTATTAGTACCTCACATCCTAAAAATATATTTTAAAAGGTAAAAGAATCAAATATATTTAGTAAAATTCAAGCCACATTAGATTATCCATTATAACACTTTTTAATCTTGAATAAAATTTATCAATGGTAAGTATTTTATTAACAAAAATATAACATATCCCTAATTATAAAATTTTGATGCACTGAATCTACATTTTTACTCAATTTTTCAAATACAATTTATGAAAATTAAAAAATTTATTTTAAATTTGAAACATAAAATTGTTTAAAAACTATTTTTTGTAGAAGAAATATCATTTTAGTCATTAAGTGTTCATAATATAATTTAACATTGATTAAAAATTAAATGTGTAAGATCACAGATGTTATGAAGGTATTTAGTTGTTTAAATTTTTCATTAAATTTCTTTTTTTGGTTAATGAGATGTTTCTTGAGAGTATGAGGGGTCTCAAGCGTGTTCTAGGGGGTCAAGGAATGAAGGGAAGAAAAACTGTGCCAGCCAATGCAAGGTGCATGGTTAGCACATGATCATGTAATCCATGCATCCTTCCTAATCAAACAGTGTATCCTTGGATAGTGGTTTTCTACAAGTTTGGTTCATATTTTTCAATTTTTGTGGAGTTCCCTAGGTAACCATGCAACCTCACTTCACATAGATAGTGGTTGGTACACGGTTTGTGCATTGTATGACAAACAATATGCACCATTAAATTTTGAAAAATTTATAGTTTTTCCATCTTACGAGTTTTTATACCAACCTTATTTTTCTCCCTTGTATCCTACCTCCAACCATAGTGAGGAACTATAACCCTAAAGGGATCCCAAAGATCGATCTCTGTAATTTATATGAAATTTGGAGTGTCGTCAGAAGCAGATTCAATATATGGGTAAGGCTAACCTTCTTCATTCATCTCGTTCCTGGATTAGGGCTGGTAACTTGAGAAATATTCTTAATAATCCCTAAAAATTACTTTTTATAGTGGTATTTTGGTAAAATCTTAAAATTTTGTTTAAATATGAATCTAAGGCTATGATTAAGAGTGAGTTCGTCAACAGATTTGAGGTAGGTGGTCTACAAGTCATATCCCATAGTCGTTGTGTTTATTTGTGCATGTTTGTTTTCATTATTGGTTATCCATTACTGTGATTATTAGGCCTTTGGATATATTTTGGAAAACGGACATATAAATAACGAATTGAAACCCAATGAATCCCCATGGGATACATTGAGGATGATTTGACCAATTAAGGGACATCCATGAGGTGCACCGACATTCTATAATTTAGGTAGTGGTAAAGCCACCTGTGGAGTTGATGTGTGAAAACATGGAGACCTTGTGAAACATGTTAAAATGTTTTTGTTGGTTGAAAATGGATTATTTAATGTTGTACCTATGGTTTAAAAGGCATAAGTGGTTGTTTGGAATGGCCAGTAAATGGGTTAATTGGGATATTGTGATTAAGTTAAAAGGATTAGGAAATTTTCTAGAATTTCTAAGAGGGTTAGTACATATTAAATGACAAAAATGTTAAATTTTTAATGGATTTTGAATTGAAGAATGTGTTAATATATCATCATAAGTGAATTTATGAATATATTGAATTGGGTAATACATAGGAAATGAAGAATATGTTAATTGAGTTCACATATGAAAATGGTTGAAAATATTAAATGGGTTAATGTATGAGAATTAGTGAATATTCTTAATGTGTTTAGGCATAGAACATGTGAATTGAGTGAAATTGAAATGAATTGTGAATAGAAATGTGTTAATGGTTTATGGCATAATATTATTTCCCATGTTGATTATTATGCGTTATGATTTTTATTTTTATTGGATGTGTTCGATTGAGATTTTGTATATGTGTGGTGAATGGAATTATAAACAAGTGCACATGGAATAGTAGTGTGGGATATTTACAATGGTTATATGCCTACAAGATGAGTTAGACCGAGGCTCCAGACTCCACCCCTCAATGAAAAGGTTGTGGAAGGGCACAGAGTTCTATTCCCCTAATAGTTAAATTCCACCATGACTGAGGTTTTGATGTGGGGACAATGTGGTTGTTGAAGTATGTGTATCCCTAGTGAGATAGGGACCTAACATATTCTATTATGCTTAGTGATGATAACCTTAAAACCATATGTGGAAGATATAAATTTTTAACCCATGGGATGCATGTTGAAAATGAATTATGTATTGAAGATGATGCAATGATGAAAAAGGAAAAAATGTTAGAAATAGAAAAATTAGGAATTTTTTCTAATATTATTAAGTTATACTTTTTTAATTGTATTTTATTTTAATTTTCCTTTCAATATATTTTTAGACAGGATATTATGTTGACACCATTGGTAGTGGACTACTGAGTTATACTCACACCCTACTAGGGACTCAATTGGTTATCTGAGCAGATTTCATGCATTTAAGATAGGATAAGGGAAAGGGCCCCATGATTTGGAGTTGAGTCATGATTGGGAGGTACATGGATGCAGTTCTAGATTTAATTCACGACCATTTTAGGGACTTCACTATTTTCTTTATTTGGTGTTATCATCACTTGTTACACTACTAGTATAATATGTCATATTTCTTTTGGATTGAACCCTATTAGGGATATGGTTAGTTATACACAATCATGGTTAATTCTTGTTGCTTCACTATTCTATTCATATTCTAATGTACCATACTTTGGAAAAGAGGTTATATTATCCCCATATGATCTTTTAGATCCTCGATGCTGGTTGGGAACCTCTGGAATATTGGGGGGTGATTAACATCATGTGGCGACCTAGATTTGAGCACCTCTTTAGTGGATTCTATGCTAGGGATGTTACAGAGTAGTATTAGATCGGTTCTTTTCTATGAATTATCATTTGGGGATGGTAGACTAAAGGTTAGTAAATTGTTGGGCCATGTAAATGAGCTCATTCTGGGGAGTATCTAAACCATTTATGATTGCAAACCCAAGTCACCTAGGTTGGAAATTGTTGTTATTGTTGTGTGTTGTAACATTTGATGATATTTCACTGTTGGGTGATGCACTTGTTGTGTGATGTGACCATTTTATGATATTTATCTGATGTATGAAATGGAACTCGTTTGTGCAATCATGCATCATTAGAGGAACCTAAGTGTGTAAGCGATATGCATCAGGATATGTACACACATGAGATGAGTGTGTGGGACATAAAGGGGTAAAATTCATCTTACCTCCTTAAACAACATGAAAGAAATGTTGTTTAATAAAATGATGACAATGGGAAAAAGGTAACATAATGTTGTATAATTTTTAAATAAAAATAATGTAGGGAATGGTTAAATAATCATTCTTGATTAAGGGTTTCATAATAGTTAAAATGATTATTGTAACACGTTTCAAAAAAGTTAAATTTTTCTAGGAGCAAATGATTGGTGGTATAAAAGTGGAAATTGATTTTAAAAGTGTTTTAATGGATGATTTGGGACTATGAATGTTTTAAAATTCTTGTTGACCATGTCCCATCGTAGGGATGGTCAAGGGTAGGGTTTTCGACATAATAAGGTGTGTTTGGATAGTTTATGAAAAATAATTTCATTATGGCAATTGGAGAGCCATAAATTGTAATTATGTGGAATATTTATGTCTTATTTATAAATTTTGAGTTTGTAATTGTAGATAAATTCTACCATTAAGACATGTGCCATCATGTATGGAAGATGATATTGCTGAGAATTATCCCTCAGTAGTAGATCAATAAGACCTTGTGATTTATGTTTATTGGGAAGGAAATTACAATGATAAATTCGTTCATTTTTTGAAGATGATGGAATAGGTCTTAGGGAGGTATGTACTAATCATGTTTGAACATACTAGAGTGTTCCAGATAAAATAACCTCCATCATTTACTAGAGAGGGAAGGGCAGAGACAGCCGAGTTTCTCATTCATTCCATCCAAATAAATATATATCATTTGAAGACTCCATACAAAAAATGAGTCAAGTTGGTGGAGATATGTCGTGAGGTTAGGAAACGTTTTAGGGGATATTCTTGGGTAAGATAGACTAGGCCAAAGGTATGATATAGAAGGACTTACTAGAAATGTTTCTAAAACACTTCTACATAAAGATCTTGAGGCAATAGAAGGCTATAAAGTTTATGAGTTTGAACAATGGGGTTGTGTGAGTGATGGATTGTTGTATCCATTTAACTAACTTATGTCACTTCATTTAATCATTTTAAAGAGGTAGGTAATCTATAGAGAATCAATTATATGATGAGATTAGGCATGAGATCATGTGCACGGTGAATATCTTCCATTTAAAGAGGTTGGAAGAGGTAGTGGATTAGGCTCCTATTTCAGAGGAGAACGAAATGTGGGATTCAGGTAGTGGATTTGTGGTACCAGTTGGGTGGAAGAGTGTTAAAACTTATGAGGTAAGGAGGATTCATTTTGGGAGTTTTCATCATGGTGGTAGTCCATAGAGTAGTCAAAAGAGAGGGATAACCTCTCAGAGAGGTGACCGACTATTCTGTTTTCAGTGTGGTAGGTTAGGGGAACAAGCTCTTTCAGTATCCTTGACCACCAGTTGACTGCTGGCTGTGAGGTAGGTTGGGACATATGCATAGTTTGTGTTGGAACCCGTGGATGTTGAGAAATGATGGAGGATTGATACGAGTAAAAATTACAGGCAGGGGTAGTTACCCTATAAAAGAAAATTTGTAGGATCTAGACAAGATAAACTATCACAGGTGGAAGATGTGGTACTCCATGGTGAGAGCACCCCTGTCAATAAGATAGTTCAACTCTAGGAACTCTGGCCTGGGCCTTGGGTAATGGGGAAAGAATGTTCATGCAGTTCAGTCTACACCTAGGGGTGGCGAGGTTGAGCCATCAACATTTGGAGGTATGATTCTTCTTACTTTTATACTATCTAGTGATTTATTTGACACATACACCACACACTCTTTTTTCTGATCATAGTTTGTAGTTGTGGTGGGCCTATCAGAGGAATTTCTGTGTGCGGTTATGTCAATTGATACTTCATTGGTGTTGTGATCCGAGGATATCAGAAAATGTAAGGGTTATACTCTAGAAGTTTTTGCGTATCATTTTTTTGTGGGACTTTTTCATTCTCGAGATCTTAGGATTTGACAAGAGTTTATGAATGGATTGGTTAGTGATGTTCCTGGACCATATCGACTATTAGCATCATTGATTAATGTTCACCTCTCTTGAGGGATAAAATTATGCCCTTCATGGTGAGTGGTATGTTCGATCAGGATGAGCAGGTCTAGTTTTCCTGCAATTCGGAGAACACACATACAAATTATACTATTTTATGCTTGATTATGGAGGAGTAGAGATGCATATATTTACTCCCATGGTGTATCAGTTTTAGGATTTGTTTCGTGAGGTATTCATAGGGTATAAACCTAAGAGAGATGTTGGGTTCATGCTACAGTTTCTTTCTTGAGTAGAACCTGATTCCATTCCTATCTATAGAATGGAATTAGAAGAAATCTATGAGATTAAAACCCAGTAAAAGGAGTGAATAATAAAGGGATGATTAATCCTAATATGTCACCATGGAGATCTCTTATCCTTTTTTAATAGAGGTATGAGGGGTTATTACGGTTATGTGTAGACTATAGAAGGATGAATGCGATTATTTTAAATAATATATATACTCTTCCTTGAATTTATGATCTATTTGACCAACTGAGAGGCGATTAAATGTTTTAATAAATATTTATGGTCTAATAACCACAAGATGAGGGTGAGGCCTTCAGATATATCACAGAAACACTTTAGTAGAAGGTACATACTGTATGATTTTGTTGTAATTACATTCTGGTTAACCAACACAATAGAAGTGTTTATGGATTTAATAAATTGGATCTTTCACACATATCTGGATCAGTTCGTGGTTGAATTTTTCAATGACATCTTCATGTACTTTAACACTCATGATGGTCATTCCAAACATCTTGGCCTAGTTCTAATAACACTATGATAGAAGAGGTCATATGAAAAGATATTGAAATTTCATTTCTGGATCAATAAAGTTCATTTATTGGGACACATCATTTCAAAGGAAGGTTTGTCAGTGGATCCTAATAAATATCAAGTAGTAGTATCTTGGGTGAAGCACAAGATTTTTTCTAATGTTTGGATTTTTCTTGGGTTATATGATTATTTTTGAAAACTTATCATGGATTTATTTTATTTGGAATCTGCACGCTCAATCTTGACCAATAAGGGCATCAAATTTTAGTGGGTCGGGGTGTGTGAGGATTCTTTCTAAGAGGTTAAGAAGTGGTTGATGACCACACTAATTCTGATCCTTCTTAAGTTAGGAAAATGATATATTGTGTTTTATGATTTGTCATGTGTTGGTCTTGGAGCTGTGTTGAAGCTTGATGGTCATGTTTTTGTGTTTGGGTCATAAAAGTTGAGGCCTCATAAAATAAATTACCCTATACTTGACCTTCATTTGATCACAATGGTTTATTTCTTGAAATTTTTGAGGCATTACTTGTCGGTAGAATAGATTACTATATATACTGATCATTAAATTATTATGTATATCTTTTCCCAATGTGATCTGAATCTTTTTCATTGAAGGCTTCTTAAGTACCTTTAATCCATTACTTTCGAGTTGGTTCATACACTAGTAAAAAAGAATAGTGTTTCTTATGCTTTGAGTCAGTAAACTAATGAAAAGGATGTTCAGTAATCTAATTTTGAGTGGAAGATAATGGAATTGTTTATTTGCAATAAATCTAGAGGTAGATTCTGAGCATGAAAAAACAAAAACTTCATCCAAATTAGTGGAGTCCAAGCTTTTGTGTTGGGTTAAAGAAGAGTCATCTTGAGTGTTGAGAATGTTTGTCTCTGAAGGATGGTTTTAATGGTGGGGAGGAACCTTTTATTTGAGATGTTAGTGATGATTATACTTTCAGTGTTAGTGGTCGTGTGGTTGTGTCATTGTGCATGCAAGAAGAGTTGATGAGTGCATTTCATACACCGAAGTGGGTTATGGATACTAGTTTGACTAAGATAAATTATCATCTTCTTAAGAAATACTAGTGGATGATAATGACGAATGAAATTATGAGTTTTATGTCATGGTGCCTTAGCTATTAGAAGGTGAAGGCTGACCATCAGTGCCTAGGTGGTTTGATTCATCTATTTAACATTCCAAAATTAAAGTGTGATAATGTAATAATCTATTTTTAAATGGTTCTTCCAAGGATTATTCGAAATAATGATCTAGTCTAGGTTGTTTTGGATCGGTTGACTAAGGTGGATAATTTCATGACAATTCTTGAGACATTCACTATTCACCATTTGGGTGAGTAATATGATTGAGAGATAGTGTGGTTTTATGGTGTACCAAGAAAAAATATTTTCATATCATGATATTCATTTCACATAGTGCTTCTCATAGGAATTATCAAAGGAGCCTGATACCTAGGTGTTTTTTAGTATGTATTTTCAACCGCAATTGGATGGAGAATCAGAGTGTATGATTTAGGAGTTGGAGGACATGTTGAGGGATCATGACCTAGATTTCTGTGGTTCATGGTAAAATACTTATCACTTGATGAGTTTTCCTACAATATTATTTTTCTGGATACGATATCAATGAAACCATTCGATGCACTCTATGGGGTACTATGAAGATCTCCACTGTTTTGGGAAGATGCTGGAGAGTCTGAGCTATTGGAACTTAGTCTCATTCATGAGACATTATAGAATGTTCAATTAAATCATAAATATATGGAAACAACTCATAGTATGTAGAAGTCATATGAAGATTGTTATATTCAACTTTTGGTGTTTATGGTGGGTGATCGTGTATTTCTTAGATTTTCACCAATGTTGGGTCACCATCAGATTCAGAAACAAGGCATGTTGGGTCCCTATTATGTGGGATGATTGAGATTATAGAGTGGGTCAAACTTGTGGCATACTGATTAAATCTTCCACAGTGGTATAGTTTCATGCATAATGTTTTCCATATTTCATTGCATTAGTAGTATCACTATTAACCATTTCATGTGGTTAATGTTGAGAATCTACTTCTTAGGGAAGATGAATCCTTCAAGGAGAACTCAGTTCATATCGTGGATCATAGTGAGAAAGTCTTGCGGGGAAATATTGTGCTTTTATATTGTGTCTTTTGGTAGTGTGGAAACATTCAGGAAGAAACATGGGAGTCGAAATTGGATGTGCGGTGATAGTGGCCCGATCTCTTTTCTTCCGAAACATAGTGATGCTTGGAAGCATAGCTCGATGAAGTGCCATTATAATGGGGTGAGGTTGCAATATCCTTGACAACCTAAAAGTATGTATTTTTTAAATGTTGGTTTAAATTTAATTGTTTGGTTAACGAGGTGTTTCTAAGAGTAGAGGGGTCTTAGAGGTGTTTTAGGTGTTTGGGAAATGAAGGTTAGGAAATACGAGCCTACCTACACAAGGCACATGGTTGGCGCACAATTAAGTAAACCGTAGAGCCTTCCCAGTCCAACAGTGTGCCATGGAATTGTGGAATTCTACAAATTTGTCCCATAGTTGTCAAACCGTATGGTGCTCCTCTAGTAACTGTGTATCCTCACATACCTTATAATGTGTCAAGCACATGGTTTTCACACAGTTTGGTAAACTGTACCGACAAACCATTCTCCCCAATAAATGATGAGAAATTTATAGATTTGGATTCTTAGTATTTTTAATTCTCACCAGAGGTTTCTCCATATTATCCTACCATCTGGCCTGGTAAAAAACCTGAACCCTCAAGATCCACCAAGGATCTATTTCCCTCACTTCTACGCCATTATTATCAATTTTGGTTGTGTATTGATGATCTGGATAATTCTAATCTTCTCATTTCCTATATTTTCCATACTAGGGATTGTAACATGGTTAATATTATACTAAATCCCTAAAACTATATTTTCTAGTGGGATCTAGGTTGGAGCTTCAAATGAGGATTGAATGTTTATCTAAGTCTACAATGAAGAGTGTGTTTGTTAATGTATTTGAGGTAGGTAGTCTACAAGTCATATCCCATAGTCATTGGGTTGATTTTAGCATGTTTAGTGGCCTTCTTGGTTATCCAATATTGTTATTTTGTGTAATTTGGTGATATTTGGTAAAATAATTTTGTAAATAATGAATTTTATCCCTCACAATCCACATGGGATGCATTGAGGTAGATTTGACAAATTAAGGGTCATCCCTGCGGTGCACTGACATTTCCAAACATTGGAAGTAGTAAATTGAAATGTGGAGTTGATGTGTAAAAATTTATATCCCCTGTAATACTTCTTAATATGTTTATTTGGCTTTCTAATGGAATATTTATATTTTTCCATAGGGTTGAAAAATTCACAAGGTTTTTTTTCATGTCTTGAAAATTGATTAATTGGGTTAATTAATATTACGTATCAAGTCTTAAGAATTATGATAGAAATTATTAATAGGGTTAGTGAATATTAAATGAGGACCATTTTAAATTGTTAATGGATTTTTAATGGAATAATTTTTGAATGGATCATTATAAGTGAGTTGATGAATATGTTTAATGGGATGATACATGGATAATGGATAATGGATTAAATGAGTAAAAATATGAAAATGACATAATATATTAAATGCATTAACATGTGAGAATTAGTTAATATACTTAATGAGTTTTGGTATAAGACATAAGAATTGGACAAAATGATATTGAAGTGTAAATAGGAATGTGTTAATGGGTTATGGAATTATATTATTTTCAATGTTGATTATTGTGGGTGTTGATTTTTATTTTTATTGGATTTGATTGATTGTGATATGGTATATGTGTGGTGAATGGAATGATTTTAATGTGCAAATGACATGGTAGTGTGGGGTATTGAGTGATGTTCTATTCCCATGAGTCAATTTAAACCAAGGATATAAACTCCACCCCTCCTTGCACATTTTAGATATGGGGATAGAGCTATATTCCCTTAACAGTTTCATTCAACCATAACTGACGATTTGAGGTGCAGATAATGTGTTTATCCCTAGTGAGATAAAGACTTTCATTATTATCTTATTCTTAGTGATGATCAACTTAAACCCTTATGTGAACTATATAAATGAAAAAACCATGAGACACATGGTAAAAATGAATTATCTAATGAAGATGATGTAATGATGAAAATATTACTAAGGTTAGAAATGGATAAAGGGGATATTGATAACTAATGGAACCAAGTTTTATTTTGTTTACTTGTATTTTATTTAATTTTTTTATGATATATCATTTTTACTAGATATTATTTAGAAACCAATGGTGGTGACCTAATGATTCATACTCACAACATTCTCGGGCCTCCATTGTGTATCTGAGTAGATTTCATTTTTTATGCCAGGTTAAGGGAAAGGGATCCATAATTGGGAGTTGATTCAGAATTGGGAGGAACATGTATTAGGTTCTAAACATTGAGTCATAACCATTCTAGGGACTTCTCTGTTTTGTTTATTTTGGGTTATCTAAAAATGTGACAATACTAGTTTGACATGCCATATTTTTTTTAGTTTTTTGTTTTACCCAATTAGGGAATGGTTAGTTATGAATGATTCTAGGTAATTATTATTTCTACCTTAATTTATTTATTTTCTACAGTCTCTTACTTTATTAAAGAGGGTGTAGTCTTACCGCTTGATCTTTTAGATCCCCACTGCTAGTCTGCAACCTCTAGTGTATGGGGTGGCATAATTGAGGTCATGTGGTGACTTGGATTGGAGAATCGGTTTAGTGGATTCTAGATCGGGGATATTACAAAATGAGTGTTATTTTATTTTTATATATATTTAAAAATTATATTATAATTTTTATTTCAAAATGGATTAAATTAATTTAAAATCACAATTTATAAAAATGTATCATTCCTTGAAAATAATTATTTTACATTAGAAATTGATTTCTATATTGGTAACGTAATTTGACAACTAAAAACAGAAATTGAACTCATTTTATAATTTTAAAATGATGATTACATATATTCGAATTTTTTTATATGTTTTGATTTCGGAAAATAAATTTTAAAATAATAGCATATAATTGATAAATATAATATAAAGAAACATTTATCTTTTAAGAAAAGAATAATTTTATTAATTTCAAAATAATAATTATTTGATGAATTTTAACTTATTTTATTTTATACACTATAAATTAATAACATTTAAAAATTATTTATCCATAATATAATAAACATTATAACATTTGGAAAGGCAATTTTTAAGGAGAAATACTTTTAAGCACAAAATTATTTTATTTGTTATGTACACATAATAATTGGATTATATTAATGTGTTAATATTAAAAAATGGAATTTATTTTCATTTCTACATAAATTTAAAACTTTGGTGAACTATATATTTTACCCACTAAATAAACAAAAAAAATTTACTTGTTGAATAACATTCTATGATTCATTTGGTTTGGTGTTTTTGTGTGATGAAAGTAATCCAACACAATATTTATTGAATAGAATATATTATAATATCTAAGGGTGTTATAGTGTGTTGGTCTGTAAAGGTGTGGTGTAGTTTTCCATGGTTTGATCGATCACATTCTCCAGGTTTAGGGAATCTTTATTTGGGTTTCCATTTTTGTTCACACCAAGGTTTATAATAGCGAGTCCTAGAATATTCTTCATTATAATTGACTCAAATTTCGAATCATGATTCATAGGAAGAGTATTATCTAAAGGTAGAAGTCCCATTTCAATATTTTAATACCTAAACCTATAAATTTCCACCTTAACTAATTAGTTTGATAGGTCACGCATATAAGACATACACGGCACATAAGGGAAGAAAGGGGGAATATAAAAGTAATTTGGTTGAGAATAGTGAAATAGGGTGACGGTAGACTGAGTGTTTTAGATGAATTAATTGGGTATAATAAATAGATCCCAAATTTAGTCTCTCCCAAATTTACTCAATAGGTAGAGAGGATCTGTTACAGCATATGTAGGGTGTAGAATCAACATGGACCTATGAAGTGATCCTAAGACTGACGGACTTAACGGCCTGATGGCCTCAATTGTTTTTTATTTTTTTGGATAAAACCCCTTTTAATGATAAAGGGGAGAACCTCACATGACTTAAAAGAGATAAATACATAAACATAACCTGGTACCAAAACAAGAATACTATAAATGACCCTCCCAGCATCAACCAAATTATTGAAAGCCTCCACCAATGCATATATACTCAGCAAGATGTCAAATGAAAAAATGAATGGCCCTGGTAGAGATGAATAGGCCATACCCTCTCAATCTTCCGAATCTGAGTAGCCTTGTATATTGAAAGATACATAATTTGAGTCCTCATCAAAATCATTTTCTTGTAGAAAATATAGACCAAGACATCATCCAAAATACAAACCATAAAATTAAAAAATGACTTAACATTCAAAATGGTTTCTCAGACCACATCCATTTGATGAACCATACTCATGAGGTTTTCTATAGATCTAACCATTTCTGATGGTTTCAATAAAATTTCCATTCCAATATGAAATATTTCCATCTTTCCATAAATTTCAATCTAACTCTACCTTTATAACCAAAAAATATTATCTATCCTCACTCCAATAAAAACTAGAGAACTAGAGATCCTTCATCACCAAGATGCAGATCCATAGCCTGAAACACTCAATCTTAGTAACAAATATAAAAAAAATGGAAATCCATTTTCATAATCCATATATCGAATCCAGTATCCACCATAATGAAGAAAAATATGAGGAAATATCTAGACCAGCACAACTCAACTGAAATACCCCCTTGCCTTGTCTTAGAATTCCACTTCCATGAACCACATCCACAGATGAAAAAAATCATCACCACGATTCTAAATTAGAAACCAAATGAATGCCATGGATCTGGAGAAGAATCATGGACCCCATACTACAAGAAATATTCAATAAGATTCATCCACACCCAAAACCAAACATGTGAATCGAAAATAAAGGAAAAACTATCACCTCGAGAAAGATTGATTGAACACCCGACCACACTGGAAGAGGTATTACCACAAAACAGAATCATGTTCCTTCACCACCATCATGATCTATCTCATAGACCACAACGACCACCCCACACACTTACTTCTGAAAAAAATCCATGACTTCGACCCTCATACTAAAGAAACTGGATTTTTTATTGTTGGATTCACCGCACCGCCAAATGAACCAAACCCAGCGAAGGTGGGAAGAGTGAGGAAAGAATAGTAAATAGTGGGAAATAATGAGGCCGCCAAGCCCATGAAGTCACCATGACACCGCCACTGAGAGAAAAACCACTTCCTCAAGATCAATGAGGCGGAGTGTTGTGGATGATCTATAGAAGACCCGAGAGGGAGGGATGGTAGGAGGTGAAAGGGGAAACCCTAGTGAGGTGATTCCCCTTACTAGCTCATCTCACACCAAGTCTATTGTCATGGAAATCGTGATCATATAACAATATGATATTATTTAATGTTTTGGATATTAATTTGAAAACTATTTGTGGTAATTTATTTTAATAAAAAACATAAAAATATTTTATTAGAACAACTTAGGAGAATGGGGTGATCCTATGTTGTTTCTAGGGCCATATTGAAATAATATTTTATATATAAATTTATTTCCACTAATTTTAGATGTATAAAATCAATGAGAAAAGTCCACCTACATTATTAATTAATTTTATTTTTTTATAATTCTAAAAACCTAAGAACATTAAAGATCACTTTTAGGAACCATACAAGGCATAAGAACATACTACAACTCACATTGTATAAATTTTAAATTAAATGAATATCAAGAATCCAAAAAATCATCAAATAGAATATTCAATTAAAAAATAATTAGAGGTTTACACCTCATTACCCGACTAACCGACCACTATATAGTGGATGGTCGATATTAAAATACCCCAATACCACCTCCATAGGATATGTGTTGGAGACCCAGTTTTGAAAGGCCTTACTAAAATATTTGGAAGTTTCCTTAAGATCCTATATGCACACACCAAATAATCTTTAGAATAGATGTCCCGACCTGAAAATATATGTAAATGAAATGCAGACAGATCTGGGGTCCATATATCAAGGACCTGACAACAATAAGAGGTCAAATACTCCCTTTTAACCCTATGATTCTTTAAAATCACTGTTAACTATCTGTTACCTACATAATACATGACACATGAATGCAAAGTCCATGCATGGTTGAGTATAGACATACCTAGAAGGAATCATTGAAAACTGGATGGGATGAAAATAAAAGACCTGGTAGAATGAGGAAACACTACACCTAGAAAGAGAGAAACAAAATCCAACCAACAATGTTATATTCTCTAAAAAGAAACACAAAATATGGGGAAAGGGGATCACTATTTTTTTAAACAAACGAAGGCATGAATTGGTCACCCAATTCATGCCCCGAAGAAATTTATTAAATCAAAAGGGTAACAATACAATATCAAGGTGAAAAGAGTTCACACCAACCAAAAGTTTAAGAGCAGAACATGAGATATATCGAGGAAAATCATTCACCTCATGCAAAAAGAATATAAAACTAGTGAAATCCCTAGGTCCTCAAGCAGAGTCATTAGGATGTAATGTCTGCAGGACTTTGTCCTTGCCCAGAATCATCGGCAGCAGCACATCTGATGTCAAATTCAAAGATTTTTTAGGATCTCCCCCAATTCTTCTCCACTTTCATAGCTTTCTGTTCACATATTTCCAGTAACCCGTGCATATATCTTTGTGTTAAAATAGTCAAATGTATCTCCAATGCTGGATCTTCCAATATGCAGTTTATCCAAAAATCAGAGAGTTTCCCTATTGGAAAAAATAGAACAGTCTGAGCCCTCCTCCCTTGTAGTTAGCATAAATAGACAATAACACAGCAAATCCAACAAATAGAGTAATGAAAAATACGGATACTCCAATAAGAAGTCCAGTCTAGATAAAAAACATCCTAACAGAGCAATAAATATGCAAATTTTCCCATAGCTTCCTTTCCATAGCTATCAAATAGACAGGACTTGCTGTTTAGACCAAAGAATTAGTATACTTGAATCTAGCACTTTAAGTAGGGAGAATAAGTATTCAAAATCAACCAAAGTCCAGACAAGAACAAGCTGGATGTATAAAAAGTAAAGACCGTGTGATTGAAGACATCAAAAAAATACAGAGAGCAGAAAAATAGTTCACCAAACCACATTAACATGGGGTAAACAACAGTATAGAAACACAGATATTAACAAAAAAAAAGACATCATGGAAAACTCTGAAACAAAAGTAAAATCCATCAACTCATCATGATAGACTAATTAATAATACAGTCAAAATCTATAAGCACCAGTATAAACAAGAGCATCTGCATCAATCAGAAAATACCAAATCCTGCATTGTTGAGGCCAAAAAAAAACATCAAATATGAATTAAGGAGGTTTTTGAAACTTCCTCTTCAATTTTTCATTGAAGATATCCTACTTAACAACAATTTAAGTGTTCTTTGAGATCTCCCCATTTTGAAAAGATTTATTTAATATTTCATCTCGGAGCTTCTCTGAAGATTTAGGGTCTCAGCAGTAAGGTACATCCTGTTTTTTACCCCTCCATGCTGTTGTGGGACCTCATCATTTTGAGATATGTCAGGGGCTGAAATCACTTTATGTGACATCTAACTTAGAGGTTTAACTTGAGTAGATTCATTAGTTTCCCTTCTATGAGGATCAATATAAACATCCATTCTTGAAATGTCAAAGGATAGAGTAACAATAGTTCTTCCAACATGGGAATAATCCATACGTTTCCTTGTTTTTTCTGGGATTGGGTGTAATTAACCCATCATCATCCACTATTAGCATTTTACCTTTCCTAGCCATAGTTCTCAGATAATATTCCTCAATGTGAGTAGATTTTTCTTGCTCTTCATTTATTGAATCAATAATTTCAGAAGAATCTCCCCCTCATTATCAGCATCCTCTTGAGTATCATCATTCATTTGCACATTCGACACTACCTCAATAGGAGGGGAGGGGTTGTGAGGAAACCTAGCAACCGCAACTATTGGTAAAGTCTCTTTTGTTAGATGCTCACCTTTTTCCATATAAATATTGTCTTGATCTATCCTAGGAATAAAAATGTCCCTAGGTGATGATATCTCATTAGAAGTCCCGGTGACATCCGTTGTTATTGTCAAGGTTCCACCAACAGGCCCAGCTTTAAGATCATCAGAGATCTTTTATGAACCAGATTTTTCCACCCAAACTGGTTTTCCACGAGGTTGAGAGGGTTTCAATATGTGAGATTCATATTCCACTATCAAATGACCAATTTTTTAACATCACATACAGTAGGGAGGGACATTTTCAAAAACCACTTCTTGAATAAACCCTTTCTTACCATTTTGAAGCTAGAATCAGGATGGAAAATCAGAGGAGATGTCAACCTCAGTGAAAATCCTTTCAACTAAGGGTATATAAATATTTTAGGTACCAGATTCTAATCTAATCATAGTTCCAAAGAGACTAGCAATTTACTTAAAGAGCACGCTGTTTGAACAAATGCAGGGGTAAGCCTGGGAACATGATCCAGATAGGAACAATAGTAGGTTGTGACCCAATTTTAAAATCTGGAGACCACATAAATACCTTCAGAGAGGATCCCCAAAGGACCAAGAGCCTCGAATCCAAAATCTATAACAATCATAATCCGAGGTAAAGCGAAACGTGACCTGTATAGAATTCAGAAGCCTAATGTGAAAGTTTTTAAAGCCAATATTCTCAAGGGTTTTGCGTAAAAGGACATAGAATGGCGATTTTTGATAAAGAGACCTACATGAACAAAACAGGGTCTGAAGAGAGATCCAATACCTCATCTTTGGAGAAATCAATTGCCGATAGACCTATATTTCTATATGATTTTGGAACAAGATTGATCGAGGCCTTCGATTCTGCACAAGGAACTCTACCCGTGACCACATCTGTGAATGTTCTCTCATCTTGGAACCCTTGATATTCGATGTTAGGGTTTGCTTTCCTTTTTACCGAGAGCATTATCATGCCAGAACCATGGGGAAAGGGGATCTATATCTCCCAGTATAGCCTTGGAAAATATTTTTCCATCCTTTCGAAAGGACAATCATTAATTCCCAACATCTCCCGTTTCTATTGAAATAAGTATTCGTGTGGAGAAACCACATGTAATTCCCTGACCCCAGTTACCCAGAGTCGGTGAATTATTACGTAACTTTGGCATGATAACAAAAGATCAAGTATCGAAAGACCGATTAGTTTAGTATCCTTGGAAACAATAGATACATTCATAAAAGTTACATTATATGATAAAGTGAAAAAATACAATAACATGGTCTCTATAGTCCACACTCATATCCCTTTCTGACTATCCCTACAGGTCATTCATAAAATCCTTCTTCACATCCTGTAAAACATTAAAACATTGAAAGGGGTGATCTCAGATGCTCAGTAAGGATAACAATATTGCGGAAGCTTTTATAAAAAGCATTTAAGGCAATGTATAACTAAAAAAAGCCTTTTAAACTTGAACTTCAGCGTAATATGTAAAAAGTAAAATGAAATAATGCCATTTACTTATTCACATGGATATTATACTAGTCAAATTATCACATGAAATATCAATAACCACTTTCATAATGATGGAATGCATAATTCCAGACTATCATAACCACATAGCCAAGGCCTCGTGCCAAGACTACAAATAAGGTTTTGTCAAGGCCTCGTGCTAAGACACTAGTTTGTCTAATGAGACCTACCGATACATCGAGGAGATATAGCGGGCTCTACCCGTCACTTATTAAGTCCAATGCATTCCTCATATGAACAGGTTTAAACATATCATAAACCATAACATAATCGTATCACATAAAACATGCATAAAGGAAACATAAAATTTCCATATTTCAATCACAAGATATTAATACAAAACATTGATATAATAAAAACACTTTCAAAACCATTTTAAATACCAAAATAATATAAAATTAAAACTTGGTAATTATTTTTCATTTAAAAAAATTATGGCTTGTAGAGGAAGCCGAAACTCAAATAATGGTCACGGTGGTAGAGAAGTCGTTGTCACCGCATACGTATGACAAAAAACATACCCTTTTGTCATTTAGTAAAATGCATCATATAAAAGAGATTCCTTTTGAATAAACGTAAAAGTAAAAGGTGTTTATACACCATATAAAAGAATGTTTTGTATAAAATAAAATATGCCTCAATGAAAGGAGATTGAGACGAAGTCCCTTACAATGATCATTTTTGTAAATAAAATAGATCGTTAATTTGTATTCACTATAGGTACATATATTTACTGTAAAAATAAAATATAGGACATAAAAAGATATTTCATACAAAATAATAGTACAACATAATTTAAAATTATAAGTTTAACCCAAAGAAAGGAAAGTGGGTTAAGAAGTTCACTTACCTCGTCTCTGACTTGACTCGATCGTTCTTTATCCTCCAGAATAATAAACTAGAGTTAATTTCTACTTTCATAAGAACCTTTCTTCATGTTCATTATTCCTTTTATATCACTTATTGCCATGTTATGAACATTACGTAATTACATAAGTTAATAACAGTCGTTTTGTCGTTCTTTGGTACTTGAGTCAAAAATAAACTTCTTATAATTACAAGTTGTTCATGTGGTAAAATATCCATTATATACAGAAGTGTATTCATGATTTAGATATCATATATTTCATATATATCCATTATATATATGCATTAATAATATTACATAACATTTAGAGGTATGAAATTAAATGCACCGTTCATGGAGACGGTAAGCCATACATACGCATGAACACTACTTCCATTTCTATTTCATATTTAATGAGATCATAATGATATAAAGATATATTATAATTTCAGTATAAGATCATATATAATATCATTTACTCCATCCTTTATACGTCCCACATATGGCATTAAATATTCAAATCACATTGAGGGGGCGGTAGTCCGCACTTCCTAAAATGAAATTATCGTGTTTACCCATAATAGAAATTATAAATGTATGCCATAAATGAGAAACAAAGAATTGTAAGGAAAACATAAAAATAATATATATCATATATAAATATAGTGAAATATTACTGGCCACCATGATAAGTGTTAAAAGAAGATTGAACAATCGTCATTTTGTGAGGGAGAAATTCGCCAACCATAGAAACAGTATGTTCTTTAGCCATTAGACGAAGGTGTGTGTAAGTGTAAATCAAATAATTCTCATAAAAAAATCATAGTATATTTAAGATACTTTTTTTGTTACAAAATAAAGGAATAAAAATTTTTTAGGGTGTTGGAGAAGCAAAATAAAACAAAAGAACACAAGAGAAGACAATACCTTAAAATCGGGTAACTCTTTTGGATTTGAGCCAAAGGCTTCCTTGGGAAGAATTATGCCCAAAGTGAGGCTTCTAGAAGAAGTATAGGGAATTTGAGAGAGTATTTGGGTAGAGTGTGTCTGAGCCAAATGGCTTTGAAGGTGTGAATAAGGTGGTAGAGGTGGGGGCCTTTTATAAGAGGAGAGGAGGGGCACTCTTGGAAAGTAATGAAATGTTACATTATTATGAAGTACCTTTTGGATTTCAAAGGTCCCACAATTATATATTTCGAGGATAAGGTGATAAGGGATCTCAATATACTCATACAATAGGTTTTTGACATGTTTGTGTCTTAGATTTTACATTATCTTTTCATTTTATTTAAATCAATAATTAATGAGGTAATCACTGCTTCATCATGGTGTCATAAAAATTTTAATTTATTTATTGTCTAAAAATTATATAAATAAGATCATGATGTAGGAAATATTTTCATATTTCCAATTAATATTTATAGTCGAAATTTTAGCTTATATAACCCCATGAAATATTTATTTTAGTAAAACAACACATGTTTGTGACAATTTTATTTTTACTTTAAATAAAAAGTTATTAATGTCATTTTCTTACCCAAGTGGCTCCATGGGGTCCCCAAGCTGACCCATGGATTATATTGGTTGTCCATGAGTCATCCAACAAGGGTATGTCAAGCGACAAGATATTTTAATATTTTTATAATATCATTTTTACGTTAAATTTCACTAATTACCTTTAATTATGATTACTAAAACATAAAATTTACTATTCACCAAAAAATTATTTTAATCCCACTGAAAAAAAAATTTCTTCCTAATGACAACCATGTATGTAGAATTTTTTAAAATAAAATCACAGAAGTGGTAATATTTCATTTACACGAAAAATAAGTTTTTAAACTTCCAGTTAGTGGTTTCACTATTCATCAAAAATTGATGTTTTTCAGAAAAATACCAAAACATCACCCTAAGATATATTTGATATTCCGAATTAAAAAATGATGTCTATTTTAAAAAATTTGAAACATATAAGTTTCATTAATTAATTTTATAATTAATTCCCATTGCCAGAACAAATAGCGTGTGTTTAAGAAACGATATAAATCAAAAGATTGACAATTGTTTATATCCAATTTCAAAGTGAAATTAATTTTAATGACCACTAGTGGATAAAATGGTAAAACTATATTCTAATTATACATTAAACCACTAAATTTTATAATTTATCACTATAAATTATTTTGATTAAAAAGTTGTTTTTAAGTATTTTTCACTATTCATCAAAAATTGGAAGTTCTCAGAAAAATACCACAAATTCAACATAGGCTAATTTCGATATTCCAAATCCAAAAATGAAGTCCATTTTGAAATATAAAATTTATATAATTTCAAAAAGTGGGTATTACTATTCATAACTACTACTTTTATTGGTCGCGGTGTGTTAGAACTCGAGGTTGCGTACAACACACGCTGCTCTATTATTCAAAGAGGAGCGTACCATGGAAGCGTGGGGTGTTACATTCTCCCTCCTTAAATAAAATGTGTCCTTGAAATTTAACATTTTTCTTTGAAAATAAAAGGTTTAAAATAGAAAATACATTTGTGGAAAACCCACATCAGAAATAGGGTTAATAAAAATATAACTTTAAAAGAAATAAAGAGAAGTACAAAGGTCATACGAGATAGCCCATACTATGATTCAATGAAAATATGGATATGGAGGAAAAATAGAACATCAAGGTCTAATGCAGAGTTATAGAAAATAGGGTTAGGAGAAAGTTAACTATAAGAAAATCACAAACATGTGATTGGTTAAACAATCATTGATTCCCCAATAGGAAAATTTAACTGACAATGTTTTGGTTTTAAGTTGGCTTTTATAAAGTTGAGGAATTTATTTATGAGATTTACTAAGAATATAAGGGAATATACATACTTGTCATGGAGACTTTCATTCTTTAATAAATTTTTACCACGAACCAATCTTTCACTCAAAAAGATAATTGAACTCAATAATATTATATTTATCCTAATCCTACAAGGTTCCAAATATTAACACATACCATTTAGATTAAGAAAACTATTTTCTAATAACCAGGGACTTCATATAGGCTAGTGGTAGGTAATAAAGTCCTGTCAGAATATGGTTGTTGGTTCGATTCCTACAGCTTTGTTCGACACGACGTGTTATCCCCCCACCTGAAGGTTATCCTATTCCTAAAACTATAGTATTATAATATTCTAAAAATAATCTTCAGAAATTTTTTGACCATATAAAATACTATCCAAAATTTAAACTTAATCCATTCTAACATTTATATTTATCAAAAATACCTCTGTCCAGACTTTCTCTAAAAGTTCTATAAATTCCAAAATCAATTCATCAGATTCCCCAAACAAAGTAATGTATCTCTTATTGTCATATACTAAAAATATAATTACCTTCATCATATTAAAACCTTAATGAAAACATCAAGTACTGCAGTAAAATCCTTATATATCACATTATTCTTATAACCAGAATATAATCATTCAGTCCAAAAGCACCAATACATTAATTATTCAACTTCAACTGTAGTGACATCATATGATTGTCCTTGATCCCTTGGCCTATTCTAAGGTAAGTTTTCCTAGCGCTTAGGGAATTCATTTGCATAATGACCAATTTCTTTACAATTGTAGCATTCAACATTAACAACCTTTTTTTCCCTTTCAATCATGAGCTTGGTGACCTTTTTCTCCATATTTATAACAAACCCCCATTCCTTTTAGGCAAGTACTAGGGTGATTCTTTCCACAATTATCGCATAATGGAAAATAATTCATTCCCTTTTTCACTTTATCTGTCTCTTGTTCCACCACTCTCTTCTTCTCTTTCTTTACTTTATGGTCATAAGATTTAGAGAATTCCTTTTTTGTTTTGATAGTACACGAGACAATATCTTCGTATGATGAGAAGGTTTGTGAGACTAATGCTCGACCGAGAAATATTTCTAACCCATCAAAGAAACGATCAATATTACTTCTTGGGTTACATATATAATCTATAGTATGACTCACTAACCTTGTAAAGGTATCCTCATACTTTGTGACATTCTCATCCTCCTTCTGCCTTAGACTCAGAAATTGCCTTTCTATATCTGCTTGATGGTCTTGTGGAAAGTATTTTTCTAAGAAAATTTCCTTAAACTCCCTCCAATCCACACTTGATACTTCTTCATCTTCCTTTGTGTTTTTAATTAGAGACCACCATTGATCGACCTCTCCAGTGAGGCAGTAAACTGCCATGACAACCTTCTCCCTTTCACTACTCCCCAAGGCATGGAATATTTTTTCTAAGGAGTTAATCCATTTCTCAGCTACTAATGGATTTGTACCCCCATTAAATGTTGGCAGTTTTTGCCTCATAAAGTGGTCTAACATGGATCCTCCATGTTGCAGATCTATGTGCTTCATACGAGTAATGTAATTATTCATAACCTGAGTGAGTTTTCCCAGTATGGTGATAAGTTGATCAGCACCAGTTGTATCTCCAGCTCGACAATAATTATCTTAAGCAGGAGGGAAATCCCTACATGGAGTGCGTTCATTGATACTGTTTCCATTCCTTCCACTAGGTTCCATTTCTAAACAATGGAATAAAGTAGATTAGTTTATGAATTTAAATACATAATAACAAACTTGCAAAACACTTAACAAAAATTGAACTATTTATGGATATAATCCATAATCATAAAAAAGTTTTCTTTGAGAAATATATACTCATAACCCTTCATTGTGGTTTGTAATGAAAATGAGAATTATCCTAAGAATATTTCCTGGGAGTGTCGTAGCCAAGAGTGCAACAAGGCCCATTTTCATGCACCAGTTCCCATTCGAGTCTTGCTCAAAGTGGCGTTTTCAGGTTTTACCCCTAGGTACATCTGTGCCAGAGCCGCCTCCACCTGGTCGTATCCAAACAGGGATGTATTGCTTGGAAAACTCACAAAATCTCTATAATTCCAAAATTATAGGATGTTCTTCTATAATAATACTCAAATTTTATCTTCGTTCTATGTGTTCTAATCAGAGTTTATATAAATCTAGCTTCCAAGGTTAGTACTAAACTACTTCTAATACCAACTATAATGCCCTGACCCCAGTTACCTAGAGTCGGTGCATTATTACGTAACATTGGCATGATCACAAAAGATAAAGTCTCAAAAGACCGATTAGTTTAGTAGCCTTGGAAACAGTAGATACATTCCTAAAAGTTAAATTACATCATAAAGTTAAAAACTATAATAACATGGTCTCCATAGTCCACACTCATATCCCCTTCTAAAAATCCCTGTAGGTCATTCATATAATACTTCTTTACATCCTAGAAAATATTAAAACATTGAAAGGGGTGAGCCCAGATGCTCAGTAAGGATAACAATATTTCGGAAGCTTTGATAAATAAACATAAACATTTAAGGCAATGTATAACTAAAACAAAAGCCTTTTAAACTTGAACATCAGCGTAATATGGCAAATGTAAAATGTAATAATGCAATTTACTTATTCACATGGATATTATAATAGTCGAATAATCACATGCAATGTCAATAACCACATTCATAATGATGGAATGCATAATGCCAGACTATCATAACAATGTAGCCAAGGCCTTGTGCCAAGACTACAAATAAGGTTTTGTCAAGGCCTCGTGTGAAGACACTAGTTTGTCTAATGAGACCTACCGATGCATCTAGGAGCTATATCGGGCTCCACCTATCACTTATTAAGTCCAATGAATTCCTCACATGAACATGTTTAAACATATCATAAAGCATAACATAATTTTATCACATAAAACATGCATAAAGAAAACATAACATTTCAACATTTCAATCACAAGATATAAATAAAATATATTGATATAATAAAAACACTTTCAAACCCATTTTCAATACCAAAATAAAAGAAAATTAAAACATGGTAATTATTTTTCATTTAAAAAAATTATGGCTTGTAGAGGAAGCCGAAACTCAAATAATGGTCACGGTGATTGAGAAGTCGTTGTCACTGCATACGTACGACAAAAAAACATAATCTTTTGTCGTTTAGTAAAACAAATCAAATAAAAAAGATTCATTTTGAATAAATGTAAAAGTAAAATTGTTTTATACGCCATATAAAAGAATGTTGTGTATAAAATAAAATATGCCTCAATGAAAGGAGATTGAGACGAAGTCCCTTACAATGATCAGTTTGTAAATAAAACAAATCGTTAATGTGTATTAACTATAGGTACACATATGTAATGTAACAATACAATATAGGATATAGAAAGATATTTCATACATAATCATAGTACAACATAATTTAAAATTATAAGTTTAACCCAAAGAAAGGAAAGTGGGTTAAGAAGTTCCCTTACCTCGTGTCTGACTTGACTCGATCATTATTTAACCTCCTGAATAATAAACTAGATTTAATTTCTACTTGCTTAAGAACCTTTTTCAAGTTCATTATTCCTTTTATATCACTTATTACCATGTTATGAACATTATGTAATTATTTAAGTTAATAACAGTTGTTTTGTCAATCTTTGGTACTTAAGTTAAAAATAAACTTCTTATAATTACCAGTTGTTCATGTGATAAAATATCCATTATATCCAGAAGTGTATTAATGATTTAGATATAATATATATCATATATATAAGCATTATATATATGCATTTATAATATTACATAACATTTAGATGAATGAAATGAAATGCACCGTTCATGGAGACGGTAAGTCGTACGTACGCATGAACGCTAAATTTCATTTCTATTTCATATTTATTGAGATCATAATGATATAAAGGGGTATTATAATTCCAGTATAATATCATATATAATATAAATTACTCCATCCTTTATACATCTCACATATGGCATTAACGATTCAAATCACATTGAGGGGGCGGTAGTCCGCACTTCCTAAACTAAAATTATCGCATTTACCCATAATGGAAATCATAAAGGTATGCCATAAATGAGAAATACAGAAGCATAAGGAAAAAATAAACATATTATATATCATATATAAATATAGTGACATCTTAATGGCCACCATGAGAGGTGTTAAAAGAATATTGAACAATCATCGTCTCGTGTGGCAGAAATTCGCCAACCACAGAAACAGTATGTTCTTTTACCATTATATGAAGGTGTGTGTAAGTGTAAATCAAATCCATCTCATAACAACATCCTAGTATATTTTAGATACTGTTTTTGTTACAAAATAAATGAATAAAAATATTTTAGGTGGTTGGAGAAGAAAAATAAAACAAAAGAACACAAGAGAAGACATTATCTTAAAATCGGGTAACTCTTTTTGATTTGTGTCAAAGGCTTGCTTGGGAAGAATTATTCAAAAAGTGAGGCTTCTAAGAGTAAGAGAGGGAATTTTAGAGAGTATTTTTTCATAGGTTGGCTGACCCAAATGGCTTTGATGGTGTGAATAAGGTGGTAGAGGTGGTGGCCTTTTATAAGAGAAGACGAGAGGCACTCTTGGAAAGTAATGAAATGTTACATTATTATGAAGTAATTTTAGGATTTCAAAAGTACCACAATTATATATTTCTAGGATAATGTGATAAGGTATAAAAATATACTCATCCAATAGGTTTTTGAAAAGTTTATTTCTTATATTGTGCATTATATTTTCATTTTATTTAAATCGTTAATTAATGATACAATCACTCCATCATCATGGGGTCATAAATCTTTTTAATTTATTTAATGTCTAAAAATTATATAAAAAATATCAAAATGTAGGAAATATTTTTATCTGTTAAATGAATATTTATCATCTAAAAGTTAACTTATATAACCCCATGTAATAATTGTTTTAGTAAAACAACACATGTTTGTGACAATTTTATTTTTTACTTTAAATAATTAGTTATTAATGTCGTTTTCTTACGGAAGTGGCTCCATTGGGTCACCAAGTTGACCCATGTATTTTATTGGTCTTCCATGAGTCATCCAATAAGGGTAGGACAAGTTTCAAGATATTTTCATATTTTTATAATATCATTTTTACCTTAAATTTCACTAATTACCTTTAATCACAATTAATAAAACTTAAAAGTTAATATTCACCAAAAAATTATTTTAATTACATTGAACCAAATTTTTATTCTTAATGAAAACCATGTATGTCTTATCATTGAAAATCAAATCACAGAAGTGGTAATGTTTCATTTATAGAAAAAATTATTTTTTAAACTACCACTTAGTTGTTTCACTATTCATCAAAAATTGATGTTTCAAAGAAAAATACCAAAAATTCACCCTAAGATATATTTGATATTGTGAATTCAAAAATGATGTATATTTTAAAAAATTCAATAAATATAAGTTTCATTAATTAATTTTATAATTAATTCCCACTGTCACAACATATAGTATGTTTTTAGGAAACAATATAAATCAAAAGATTGACAATTGTTTATGTCCAATTTCAAAGTGAAATTAATTTTAATGACCACCATTGGATAAAATGGTAAAAATATATTCTAATTATACTTTAAAACCACTCAATTGTATAATTTATCAATATAGATTATTTTGATTAAAAAATTTGTTTTTAAGTATTTTTACTATTCATCAAAAATTGGAAGTTCACAGAAAAATACCAAAAATTCAACATAGGATAATTTCGATATTCTGAATCAAAAAATGAAGTCCATTTTGAAATATAAAATTTATATAATTTCAAACAGTGGGTATTACTATTCATAACTGTTAATTTTTTTGGTTGCGGTGTGTTAGAACTCGAGGTTGCGTACAACACATGCTACACTATTATTCAAAGAGGAGCGTACCATGGAAGCTTCGAGTGTTAGCCCAAACCTTTTGCACTATGCCTCATTGTTTAAGGGGAATCAATCATCAATTAAAGGAACCAATACCTAGTTTGATAGGGATATCACTCTGTAGTTAGAGAAGTCACACCGTAGTCTATCTAGGTGTACCACTAAGTAGGTAGAGGACCGACACCCTAGTCCAGCAGGGGGTACCACTCAATTTCTAGATGGGGAAACCACTAAATATTTGTTAGAGTGATACCAATTACTAGGAAGATGACCCATACCTGAGTTTGTTAAGGGGGGTACCACTCATCAGGAAGATGGAGTACCCACACCTTAGTCCACTGGGTGTTCCACTCAGTAGTTTTAGGACACACACACTAGTATGTTAGTGGGTACCACTTTTAAGTTATATGGAGGACCCACAACCTAGCCAGTCAGGGGGTACTGCTGAGTAGGTATAGGAACCACAACCTAGTTCCCAAGGGGGTACCACTTAATAGTTAGATAGAGGTCCCATGTCCAGGTATGTTAGGGGGTACCACTCACTGATCCTTTCTGATCATTGTCATTGTCAATCACCAACTAAAGAAGAATCAAGTTTAGACAATTGTGAATCATATCTCAAAAACCAGTCTTAAATCTACCATTAATTTCTACGTAGAAATAAACTCGGTTTAGGATACTCATAGGAGAAAATCCTATTCCAAATGCAGGAGGTATGAATGGAAGTAGTTTTCTGAAAATGTGAAGTACATGATATGAAAGGGGTTCCAAATAGTGTTTGAATTAACATATCTTCCTGGTCGTGTCCTTAACATCACATGTATCACAATCCATGTACCATTACATGACGAATAATGATACTTACATAGTGTGTATGAACAACATGGGGGCTACTCATGTGATCCTAATCATGACTATGTCCACTTCCCATAATCTAGTACACAATGTGAACCTATCCATGTTTGTGTCCATGCACTCCCAAAGTATATTATAGGATCCTAGAAATGATTCACATAGCATGTGGGAGTCCTACATAATGTGTTATTTTTAACTCATCCTGATACCCTAGACACCATGGTCCAGAGGGTATACACCATGTGTCCTTTAGACTAATGGGGTATAATCATGTTTTTCATAAAACCCATGAAAAAACTCATGTTTCAACCAAGTTTGGACTTGCAACGATTATTCTCCCTGTTGGACCACCTCAAATTTATGGAAACCTCATTCAACTATTGATTTCAGACATTTGATTATCAGAAATCAAATATCGATCCTTCTGTATGAATCCCATATTCCAATGGTGCATCTCTTGCCATATACCATAGTATTCAAATTATTCCAAGATAATATATCTATGAGAATCATCACCAACACTATATAAAGTACAAAGATCCATCGACAAATCTCTTTCCTTATCATCATTTTCAAAACATCCATGAATCCATTGTTCAATCATGCAAAAACATTCCGTAGAAAGGTCGAACATCGACCCTGTAGGCCAAAGATGTAGAATGCGAAGAACTATAGGGGAAGAGAAGAATAAAAGAGGTAATAAATATCATTATAACATAATTCATTCTAATGATTTAATTTGGGAAATCCGGGGTGAGAGACATCGAATAATGAGAAGAAATATTGAATAAAAAACATGTGGGTCTTATGTGAAGGTTTTAAAATTCTTCAAAACAATGAAGATAATTAAACCATTCTGGATTAATTAAAATATTTGAGAAATCAGAAAAAAAAAGTTTTGTATCACAGAATTGGATCATGCATCTTTGAATAATTCATTTTCCAATGATGGAGAAAACCCATTGCCTTTGTTGTACCTTGATTCACCTTGATCCGATTGTCGGTCATTATCTGATCTTGATCCTTCAATTAATAATGGAGGAAAAACCTCTCAACTATCCTAGGATTATGAATTTAAACCAAAAGACTCACCATATAATATAATTTTAGAGGAAAATGGTGTAGTTCAGTTATTTATATATAAATAAATTATTTATTTTAATTTATATTCACCCTCAACGAATACCTCTACTGAACGTCCTGCGTCAAACAACATTAGGTCATGGTGAGGATAAATCCAATGTTCTAGATTCAACTGTAAATTCAAATTTTTAATCAAGGACTATATTTATTTTATATTCCATTATTTTTGAATGACTACATGTGAATGATATAAATGATTTTTAATATTATTGTAATATAATTTCTGGGATCACTGCTCATTGGAATCACATAGTGTCTTGACACATTGCTTCAAATATGTTTCTCAATATATTTAAAAGTATTATAATAAAACAAAACAGGGTCTATAGATTATTCCCTTCATCACAATTTTCATTATTAAAGAGAAAAAACCAATTAAAAAAGGGGGATACTAACCCCACATTTGGAACTCCCTCTCCCAGGGGATCCCCTCCATGCCCCCATGCTTCCAGAAAACATTATCCATTGGAATGATCTATCCACACATGATCCTCCCATGTCAACTTCGATCACCAATAGCCATGGTATTAAATTGGTTCCATCATATATTTCCAACTCTCTCTGGTCAATAACATGCATAATATCATGTGTTTATCTCTTTATCTGTGACATGTGGAAGAGATCATGCACTCGCTCCATTTGTGGGGGTAAGGTGCAGTTGTAAGTGAACTCAAAACCCATATACAAGATACTAAAATGTAAAATAAACTCTAGGGTTATCCTACCTATCTTGATGAGTCTCAAAAATTCCTCATCGCGGGGAGGCTCATGGGAAAATGGTCTCCTTTATCAAACTCCAAGGGCCTATGATGTCAATCTACATAAGATTTCTACCAACTCTGGTCTATCCACATCCACTAATAGATCATATCGACCTTATCCATCATCACCTAAAGCATATTTCTTATAATAAGATATGAAACACCAATCTTAGTATAGTATATGGGAATCCTATAGTGTCTCCCATACAGGGTCATGAAAGGTTCCATGCCTATAGTAGAGTGATAACTATTATTATGTGAAAAATCTAACAAAGGTATGTGATCCTCCAAACTATGAATGATGTATAATATGAAATACCTTAGTATATATTCAAGTAACTTGATATATTTATAGGTATTCCCATCCATCTAGGGGTGAAAAGATATACTCATCCTCATCCAGGTCTCGAATTCCTCATGCATGCCTATCCACAACCGTGACGTGAACCACACATCATAGTCCTAGACAATCATAATGGAAGTACATGAATTCATATGATATCATGCATGCACAACTACACCAAACACTCCACTAAAATTTTCTCTATGATATAAAGGTAGTGTAATGACTTGAAAATTTGATAATTTATCACCCATATGGAATCATGGATTCTTGATGTCCCTGGAATCCCGTTCAAAAAGTCCACGAACTTGTCATACCATGGACACTCAAAAATTTGAATATGCTATAGCAAACAATCAGAAACATACTGATAATCCATTACCTAATGACATGTGGAAAACCAAGAGAAAAACTAGACAACACTCCATCTCATGATGACCCACAAAAAACTACGGCTAAAGGATCTTGTACATCTACCACACACTATGATGTTGAACCATGGGAGAAGTTTGAAACTCGATCATCACCCATATCACATCATGTCTAAAACCACCGTCTATCGCAAGAAAAGGATGAAATGTTTCCCTCCTTTATGGAATCTATTTGAAGAGTCTCTTTAGGATATATAGTCACGTTGTACCTCACAATCGATGTCTCCCAATAAAGACTCCCTCACATTGAATTAATAGAGGATTCTACACCATCAAATGAAGAAAAATAGAACGCGACTTATCAACTAGGATTAGATTCACGGAAGACAACTAATTAAGTTCATCTTCCACTAGGAGATAACACGACTTCCTTCTCGAGGAATACACCACTACATTGACATTCCAAAGAGTATAGAATATCTTAAAGTCATATTCTTATAAGAAATCAAACTATAACCTATATATTATGTTAATTTATAAATATGTAATGACATTAATGAGAATATTATGTTCTGAGTAAACAAAATAATATCCTTGAAGATAGTGGAACCACAAACTTAGTGTGAAGACTACTGCTTCTAACTACAGGTTGTGATATTTGTAGTTCTAATCATGGGGGACCAACTTTCTTGACCGATATGCGATCACTACCTACCTTTGTATCAACACACAGCTAAGTCTATCTCTAGAGACATCATAATACACAACATAATAAAGTTTTCCACTGGTTGATGGAAAATAAGAGATCTTTTCATCCTTAGTATAAACTCTTATAAGGCTCTCAGACACAGTTCAATCCATAAAAATGTATTCCTTTTCTATGTTAGTGTTTTCAAAGTGTCTACAATCATGGATTAGTCTACCAGAAAACTTTTTTAGTACCCTGGAAAACTAAGAATACTATGAACCTATAATAAGAACATGCTTGGCTCCCAAGAAACAACTACATAAAATTTTACTCATTCCATAGTTAATACATGATCATAAATTACATTCCCAAGAACCAGAAACATATAGACCTAGAACTAAATATTCGAGATCATAATATATTGATGGGGCTCCTGATGAATGTATAAGACCATTCCCAAGTTCTCTTTATGCCCTCCTATGACATAGAGTATATTATTATGTTTTAAATGAAGAAAAAATTAAATTTTTCCAATAATATATACTGTATTTGGTTCATCAGATCCATAAATATAGAAATAAAAATTTTCAAACTGAAAGACATTAGTAAGAACTCATAGTGTACATAATGACATTAGAATTTCATCTTCAGAATATCATCCTCATGAAACCTCAAATTGTGGTAGTCAGAACTAATATTGATATTTGAGAACCCTCTCGTACCTCAAAACTAGTCAAGGTGTTCACCAATCCTTGAAAAGGGGTAAATTTTCTTTATTGTGGCCCGGTTCAGGCAACAAAAATCAAAACAAAGACACAAACACCAGTCCAAAATTTTCAATAACAAGACATCATCTACCTAGGGAGATGCACATGGTTTGATAAGACCATCCCTTAAAAGGTCCTCCAACAACACCCTAATCTCATAGATCTTAGTAGGGTCCATTTGATACACCAAAGAAGACATCAAATTAGTTACGAGGTGCATGTCGATTAAAATCTCCATCTACCTCGTTAAAGGTATTTCCACAACATCTACAAGGAAGGAATAAATAAAATCATCTAAAAATGAATGATTCTTTATTCATGAATATTATAATACACTAAAGGATAAATTCACCGACATACGGGTGATGACTTGCGGTTTCCTGGTCACAAAATCCACATTCCATTCAATGAGATCTCTCTCACCCACAAAGAAGAATCTCATAACATATGTCTAATGGTATCTAACTCATCTACAATGATATTCTATATGGGATAGGACCATAAAAAACTATTCCTTAACTAATATAAATACATATGGATTCATTGAGATGAAAAATTGTTCCCCCAAGTAACTTTCTCCACCAATATATAGTTTGATCTACTTGAATAAGAAAGTTATCGAAGAAAAATTCCCTTTAGAACCCTCAAGGAAACGTTTCTAGGTTAATGTCTCAATTGGGAGACCCAAATCTCACACAAGGAGTGAGTATATGAAAGAATGAATCTCATATTTTTCTACTTTTATTGAATTGAGAGTAGAATAAACACAAATCATACACTACTACAAATAAGCCCATTAGCGACCGCCATTGGCGGTCGCTAAAGGGCTTTAGCGGCCGCGCAACGACCGCTGGCGGGTCGGCCTTCAGCGACCGCGGCGCGGTCGCTGAAGGCCCTCTGCCGGGCACCTATAGCGACCGCCTATGGCGGTCGCTATTATAAAAAAAAAATTAAATTTTTTTTTTTGAATTGAATATAAATATATATATATATATATATATGTGTAAAAATATTCATATATATACTATTAAATACAATATTTTAAATATATATATATATATATAATATATTTTAAATGTTTTAATATATATTTAATATATATATAATATATATATAATATCAAATCATTGTGCTATAAAAATTTAAAAACTTCGATTCAAGAAATAATCTCATTTCAGGTCGTTCGGAGCACGTTTGCTCCGAATCGGACCGCCGCACGCCGTTTTGGTGTTTAACGGCGCCGGAAACGCGTTTCCGGCCGCCGCGGTCACACGGAACCTCCGAATGAGGTGTCGTCTGGGCGACCATTTCACAATTCACGCCCCGGATGTTGTCGTACGGTTTCGTGGCATTCGGAGGTCGTTCGGGTGGTTTTGACCCCCCAACGCGCCATTTCAGCGCGCGCCGCGCTGCTGAAAACGACACAATCGGACGTGCCGCACGCACCGCACGTCCGATGGACGTACGGCCTCCTCCTGCATCCCAGGAATAATATTTCTATCGTTCCCGTGCGGTTTCAGGTCGTTCGGAGCACGTTTGCTCCGAATCGGACCGCCGCACGCCGTTTTGGTGTTTAACGGCGCCGGAAAGGCGTTTCCGGCCGCCGCGTTCACACGGCACCTCCGAATGAGGTTCTGTCTGGCCGACCATTTCAAAATTCACGCCCCGGATGTTGTCATACGGTTTCGTGGCATTCGGAGGTCGTTCGTGTGGTTTTGACCCCCCAACGCGCCATTTCAGCGCGCGCCGCGCTGCTGAAAACGACACAATCGGACGTGCCGCGCGCACCGCACGTCCGATGGACGTGCGGCCTACTCTTTCATCTCAGGAATAATATTTCTATCGTTCCCGTGCGGTTTCAGGTCGTTCGGAGCACGTTTTCTCCGAATCGGACCGCCGCACGCCGTTTTGGTGTTTAACGGCGCCGGAAACGCGTTTCCGGCCGCCGCGGTCACACGACACCTCCGAATGAGGTTCCGTCTGGCCGACCATTTCACAATTCACGCCCCGGATGTTTTCGTACGGTTTCGTGGCATTCGGAGGTCGTTCGGGTGGTTTTGACCCCCCAACGCGCCATTTCAGCGCGCGCCGCGCTGCTGAAAATGACACAATCGGACGTGCCGCGCGCACCGCACGTCCGATGGACGTGCGGCCTCCTCCTGCATCTCAGGAATAATATTTCTATCATTCCCGTGCGGTTTCAGGTCGTTCGGAGCACGTTTGCTCCGAATCGGACCGCCGCACGCCGTTTTGGTGTTTAACGGCGCCTGAAACACGTTTCCGGCCGCCACGGTCACACGGCACCTCCGAATGAGGGTCCGTCTAGCGGACCATTTCACAATTTACGCCCCGGATGTTGTCGTACGGTTTCGTGGCATTCGGAGGTCGTTCGGGTGGTTTTGACCCCCCAACGCGCCATTTCAGCGCGCGCCGCGCTGCTGAAAAGGACACAATTGGACGTGCCGCGCGCACCGCACATCCGATGGATGTGCGGCCTACTCCTGCATCTCAGGAATAATATTTCTATCGTTCCCGTGCGGTTTCAGGTCGTTCGGAGCACGTTTACTCCGAATCGGACCGCCGCACGCCGTTTTGGTGTTTAACGGCGCCGGAAACGCGTTTCCGGCCACCGCGGTCACACGGTACCTCCGAATGATGTGCCGTCTGGCCGACCATTTCACAATTCACGCCCCGGATGTTGTCGTACGGTTTCGTGGCATTCGGAGGTCGTTCGGGTGGTTTTGACCCCCCAACGCGCCATTTCAGTGCGCGTCGCTCTGCTGAAAACGACACAATCGGACGTGCCGCGTGCACCGCACGTCCGATTGACGTGCGGCCTCCTCCTGCATCTCAGGAATAATATTTCTATCGTTCCCGTGCGATTTCAGGTCGTTCGGAGCACGTTTGCTCCGAATCGGACCGCCGCACGCTGTTTTGGTGTTTAACGGCGCCGGAAACGCGTTTCCGGCCGCCGCGGTCACACGGCACCTCCGAATGAGGTGCCGTCTAGCCGACCATTTCACAATTCACGCCCTGGATGTTTTCGTACGGTTTCGTGGCATTCAGAGGTCGTTCGGGTGGTTTTGACCCCCCAACGCGCCATTTCAGCGCGCGCCGCGCTGCTGAAAACGACACAATCGGACGTGCCGCGCGCACCGCACGTCTGATGGATGTGCGGCCTCCTCCTGCATCTCAGGAATAATATTTCTATCGTTCCCGTGCGGTTTCAGGTCGTTCGGAGCACGTTTGCTCCGAATCGGACCGCCGCACGCCGTTTTGGTGTTTAACGGCGCCGGAAACGCGTTTCCGGCCGCCGCGGTCACACGGCACCTCCGAATGAGGTGCCGTCTGGCCGACCATTTCAAAATTCACGCCCCGGATGTTGTCGTACGGTTTCGTGGCATTCGGAGGTCGTTCGGGTGGTTTTGACCCCCCAACGCGCCATTTCAGCGCGCGCCGCGCTGCTGAAAACGACACAATCGGACGTGCCGCGCGCACCGCACGTCCGATGGACGTGAGGCCTCCTCCTGCATCCCAGGAATAATATTTCTATCGTTCCCGTGCGGTTTCAGGTCGTTCGGAGCACGTTTGCTCCGAATCGGACCGCCGCACGCCGTTTTGGTGTTTAACGGCGCCGGAAACGCGTTTCCGGCCGCCGCGGTCACACGGCACCTCCGAATGAGGTTCCGTCTGGCCTACCATTTCAAAATTCACGCCCCGGATGTTGTCGTACGGTTTCGTGGCATTCGGAGGTCGTTCGTGTGGTTTTGACCCCCCAACGCGCCATTTCAGCGCGCGCCGCGCTGCTGAAAACGACACAATCGGACGTGCCGCGCGCACCGCACGTCCGATGGACGTGCGGCCTCCTCCTTCATCTCAGGAATAATATTTCTATCGTTCCCGTGCGGTTTCAGGTCGTTCGGAGCACGTTTGCTCCGAATAGGACCGCCGCACGCCGTTTTGGTGTTTAACGGCGCCGGAAACGCGTTTCCGGACGCCACGGTCACACGGCACCTCCGAATGAGGTGCCGTCTGGCCGACCATTTCACAATTCACGCCCCGGATGTTGTTGTACGGTTTCGTGGCATTCGGAGGTCGTTCGGGTGGTTTTGACCCCCCAACGCGCCATTTCAGCGCGCGCCGCGCTGCTGAAAATGACACAATCGGACGTGTCGCGCGCACCGCACGTCCGATGGACGTGCGGCCTCCTTCTGCATCTCAGGAATAATATTTCTATCATTCCCGTGCGGTTTCAGGTCGTTCGGAGCACGTTTGCTTCGAATCGGACCGCCGCACGCCGTTTTGGTGTTTAACGGCGCCGGAAACGCGTTTCCGGCCGCCGCGGTCACACGGCACCTCCGAATGAGGTTCCGTCTGGCTGAACATTTCAAAATTTACCCCGCGGATGTTGTCGTACGGTTTCATGGCATTCGGAGGTCGTTCGGGTGGTTTTGACCCCCCCAACGCGCCATTTCAGCGCGCGCCGCGCTGCTGAAAATGACACAATTGGACGTGCCGCTCGCACCGAACATCCGATGGACGTCCGGCCTACTCCTGCATCTCAGGAATAATATTTCTATCGTTCCCGTGCGGTTTCAGGTCGTTTGGAGCACGTTTGCTCCGAATCGGACCGCCGCACGCCGTTTTGGTGTTTAACGGCGCCGGAAACGCGTTTCCGGCCACCGCGGTCACACGGCACCTCCGAATGATGTGCCGTCTGGCCGACCATTTCAAAATTCACGCCCCGTATGTTGTCGTACGGTTTCGTGGCATTCGGAGGTCGTTCGGGTGGTTTTGACCCCCCAACGCGCCATTTCAGTGCGCGTTGCGCTGCTGAAAACGACACAATCAGACGTGCCGCGTGCACCGCACGTCCGATGGACGTGCGGCCTCCTCCTGCATCTCAGGAATAATATTTCTATCGTTCCCGTGCGATTTCAGGTCGTTCGGAGCACGTTTTCTCCGAATCGGACCGCCGCACGCCGTTTTGGTGTTTAACGGCGCCAGAAACGCGTTTCCGGCCGCCGCGGTCACACGGCACCTCCGAATGAGGTGCCGTCTGGCCGACCATTTCTCAATTCACGCCCCGGATGTTGTCGTACAGTTTCGTGGAATTCAGAGGTCGTTCGGGTGGTTTTGACCCCCCAACGCGTCATTTCAGCGCGCGCCGCGCTGCTGAAAACGACACAATCGGACGTGCCGCGCGCACCGCACGTCCGATGGATGTGCGACCTCCTCCTGCATCTCAGGAATAATATTTCTATCGTTCTCGTGCGGTTTCAGGTCGTTCGGAGCACGTTTGCTCCGAATCGGACCGCCGCACGCCGTTTTGGTGTTTAACGGCGCCGGAAACGCGTTTCCGGCCCCCGCGGTCACACGGCACCTCCGAATGAGGTTCCGTCTGGCCGACCATTTCACAATTCACGCCCCGGATGTTGTCGTACGGTTTCGTGGCATTCGGAGGTCGTTCGGGTGGTTTTGACCCCCCAACGCGCCATTTCAGCGCGCGCCGCACTGCTGAAAACGACACAATCGGACGTGCCGCGCGCACCGCACGTCCGATGGATGTGCGGCCTCCTCCTACATCTCAGGAATAATATTTATATCGTTTCCGTGTGGTTTCAGGTCGTTCGGAGCACGTTTGCTCTGAATCGGACCGCCGCACGCCGTTTTGGTGTTTAACGGCGCCGGAAACGCGTTTCCGACCGCCGCGGTCACACGGAACCTCCGAATGAGGTGCCGTCTGGCCGACCATTTCAAAATTCACGCCCCGGATGTTGTCGTACGGTTTCGTGGCATTAGGAGGTCGTTCGGGTGGTTTTGACCCCCCAACGCGTCATTTCAGCGCGCGCCGCGCTGCTGAAAACGACACAATCGGACGTGCCGCGCGCACCGCACGTCCAATGGACGTGCGGCCTCCTCTTGCATCTCAGGAATAATATTTCTATCGTTCCCGTGCGGTTTCAGGTCGTTCGGAGCACGTTTGCTTCGAATCGGACCGCCGCACGCCGTTTTGGTGTTTAACGGCGCCAGAAACGCGTTTCCGGCCGCCGCGGTCACACGGCACCTCCGAATCAGGTGCCGTCTGGCCGACCATTTCACAATTCACGCCCTGGATGTTGTCGTACGGTTTCGTGGCATTCAGAGGTCGTTCGGGTGGTTTTGACCCCCCAACGCGCCATTTCAGCGCGCGCCGCGCTGCTGAAAACGACACAATCGGACGTGCCGAGCGCACCGCACGTCCGATGGATGTGCGGCCTCCTCCTGCATCTCAGGAATAATATTTCTATCGTTCCCGTGCGGTTTCAGGTCGTTCGGAGCACGTTTGCTCCGAATCGGACCGTCGCACGCCGTTTTGGTGTTTAACGGCGCCGGAAACGCGTTTCCGGCCGCCGCGGTCACACGGCACCTCCGAATGAGGTGCCGTCTGGCCGACCATTTTCACAATTCACGCCCCGGATGTTGTCGTATGGTTTCGTGGCATTCGGAGGTCGTTCGGGTGGTTTTGACCCCCCAACGCGCCATTTCAGCGCGCGCCGCGCTGCTGAAAACGACACAATCGGACGTGCCGCGCGCACCGCACGTCCGATGGACGTGAGGCCTCCTCCTGCATCCCAGGAATAATATTTCTATCGTTCCCGTGCGGTTTCAGGTCGTTCGGAGCACGTTTGCTCCGAATCGGACCGCCGCACGCCGTTTTGGTGTTTAACGGCGCCGGAAACGCGTTTCCGGCCGCCGCGGTCACACGGCACCCCCGAATGAGGTTCCGTCTGGCCTACCATATCAAAATTCACGCCCCGGATGTTGTCGTACGGTTTCGTGGCATTCGGAGGTCGTTCGTGTGGTTTTGACCCCCCAACGCGCCATTTCAGCGCGCGCCGCGCTGCTGAAAACGACACAATCGGACGTGCCGCGCGCACCGCACGTCCGATGGACGTGCGAACTCCTCCTTCATCTCAGGAATAATATTTCTATCGTTCCCGTGCGGTTTCAGGTCGTTCGGAGCACGTTTGCTCCAAATCGGACCGCCGCACGCCGTTTTGGTGTTTAACGGCGCCGGAAACGCGTTTCCGGCCGCCGCGGTCACACGGCTCCTCCGAATGAGGTGCCGTCTGGCCGACCATTTCACAATTCACGCCCCGGATGTTTTCGTACGGTTTCGTGGCATTCGGAGGTCGTTCGGGTGGTTTTGACCCCCCAACGCGCCATTTCAGCGCGCGCCGCGCTGCTGAAAACGACACAATCGGACGTGTCGCGCGCACCGCACGTCCGATGGACGTTCGGCCTCTTCCTGCATCTCAGGAATAATATTTCTATCATTCCCGTGCGGTTTCAGGTCGTTCGGAGCACGTTTTCTCCGAATCGGACCGCCGCACGCCGTTTTGGTGTTTAACGGCGCCAGAAACGCGTTTCCGGCCGCCGCGGTCACACGGCACCTCCGAATGAGGTTCCGTCTGGCTGACCATTTCACAATTTACCCCCCGGATGTTTTCGTACGGTTTCATGGCATTCGGAGGTCGTTCGGGTGGTTTTGACCCCCCAACGCGCCATTTCAGCGCGCGCCGCGCTGCTGAAAATGACACAATTGGACGTGCCGCGCGCACCGCACATCCGATGGACGTGCGGCCTACTCATGCATCTCAGGAATAATATTTCTATCGTTACCGTGCGGTTTCAGGTCGTTCGGAGCACGTTTGCTCCGAATCGGACCGCCGCACGCCGTTTTGGTGTTTAACGGCGCCGGAAACGCGTTTCCGGCCACCGCGGTCACACGGCACCTCCGAATGATGTGCCGTCTGGCCGACCATTTCAAAATTCACGCCCGGATGTTTTCGTACGGTTTCGTGGCATTCGGAGGTCGTTCGGGTGGTTTTGACCCCTCAACGCGCCATTTCAGTGCGCGTTGCGCTGCTGAAAACGACACAATCAGACGTGCCGCGTGCACCGCACGTCCGATGGACGTGCGGCCTCCTCATGCATCTCAGGAATAATATTTCTATCGTTCCCGTGCGATTTCAGGTCGTTCGGAGCACGTTTGCTCCGAATCGGACCGCCGCACGCCGTTTTGGTGTTTAACGGCACCAGAAACGCGTTTCCGGCCGCCGCGGTCACACGGCACCTCCGAATGAGGTGCCGTCTGGCCGACCATTTCACAATTCACGCCCCGGATGTTGTCGTACAGTTTCGTGGCATTCCGAGGTCGTTCGGGTGGTTTTGACCCCCCAACGCGCCATTTCAGCGCGCGCCGCGCTGCTGAAAACGACACAATCGGACGTGCCGCGCGCACCGCACGTCCGATGGATGTGCGACCTCCTCCTGCATCTCAGGAATAATATTTCTATCGTTCCCGTGCGGTTTCAGGTCGTTCGGAGCACGTTTGCTCCGAATCGGACCGCCGCACGCCGTTTTGGTGTTTAACGGCGCCGGAAACGCGTTTCCGGCCGCCGCGGTCACACGGCACCTCCGAATGAGGTGCCGTCTGGCCGACCATTTCACAATTCACGCCCCGGATGTTGTCGTACGGTTTCGTGGCATTCGGAGGTCGTTCGGGTGGTTTTGACCCCCCAACGCGCCATTTCAGCGCGCGCCGCGCTGCTGAAAACGACACAATCGGACGTGCCGCGCGCACCGCACGTCCGATGGATGTGCGGCCTCCTCCTGCATCTCAGGAATAATATTTATATCGTTCCCATGTGGTTTCAGGTCGTTCGGAGCACGTTTGCTCCGAATCGGACCGCCGCACGCCGTTTTGGTGTTTAACGGCGCCGGAAACGCGTTTCCGGCCGCCGCGGTCACACGGCACCTCCGAATGAGGTGCCGTCTGGCCGACCATTTCACAATTCATGCCCCGGATGTTGTCGTACGGTTTCGTGGCATTAGAAGGTCGTTCGGGTGGTTTTGACCCCCCAACGCGCCATTTCAGCGCGCGCCGCGCTGCTGAAAACGACACAATCGGACGTGCCGCGCGCACCGCACGTCCGATGGACGTGCGGCCTCCTCCTGCATCTCAGGAATAATATTTCTATCGTTCCCGTGCGGTTTCAGGTCGTTCGGAGCACGTTTGCTCCGAATCGGACCGCCGCACGCCGTTTTGTACGGGGGTGCGGGGGGCTGTACGGGGGTGGCGGGGGGCTGTACGGGGGTGCATGGGGTGCTGTACGGGGGTGCGGGGGGCTGTACGGGGGTGGCGGGGGGCCTGTACGGGGGTGGAGGGGGGCAGTACGGGGGTGCGGGGGGTTGTACGGGGGTGCTGGGGGTTGTACGGGGGTGCGGGGGGGGGGGGGGGGGGGGGGGCTGTACGGGGGTGCGGGGGGCTGTACGGGGGTGCGGGGGGGGGGGGGGCTGTACGGGGGTGCGGGGGGCTGTACGGGGGTGCGGGGGGGGGGGGGGGGGGGGCTGTACGAGGGTGCGGGGGGCTGTACGGGGGTGGCGGGGGCCTGTACGGGGGTGGCGGGTGGCAGTACGGGGGTGCAGGGGGTTGTACGGGGGTGCGGGGGACTGTATGGGGGGTGGCGGGGGGCTGTACGGGGGTGGCGGGGGCTGTACGGGGGTGCGGGGGGCTGTACGGGGGTGCGGGGGGCTGTACGGGGGTGCGGGGGGGGGGGGGGGGTTGTACGGGGGTGGCGGGGGGCCTGTACAAGGGTGGCAGGGGCCTGTACGGGGGTGGCGGGGGGCATTACGGGGGTGTGGGGGGGCTGTACGGGGGTGCGGGGGGCTGTACGGGGGTGCGAGGGGGGGGGGGGGCTGTACGGGGGTACGGGGGGCTGTACGGGGGTGGCGGGGGCCTGTACGGGGGTGGCGGGGGGGCAGTACGGGGGTGCGGGGGGATGTACGGGGGTGCGGGGGACTGTATGGGGGGGTGGCGGGGGGCTGTACGGGGGTGGCGGGGGGCTGTACGGGGGTGCGGGGGGCTGTACGGGGGTGCGGGGGGCTGTACGGGGGTGCGGGGGGGGGGGGGGGGGCTGTACGGGGGGTGGCGGGGGCCTGTACAAGGGTGGCCGGGGCCTGTACGGGGGTGGCGGGGGGCATTACGGGGGTGCGGGGGGATGTACGGGGGTGCGGGGGGCTGTACGGGGGTGCGGGGGGGCTGTACGGGGGTGCAGGGGGCTGTACGGGGGTGCGAGGGGGGGGGGGGGGCTGTACGGGGGTGCGGGGGGCTGTACGGGGGTGGCGGGGCCTGTACGGGGGTGGCGGGGGGCAGTACAGGGGTGCGGGGGGTTGTACGGGGGTGCGGGGGGGCTGTACGGGGGTATCAGGGGGCTGTACGGGGGTGGCGGGGGGCTGTACGGGGGTGGCGGGGGGCAGTACGGGGGGGCGGGGGGGTTGTACGGGGGTGCGGGGGGGTGTACGGGGGTGCGGGGGGGGGGGGGGGGGGGGGGCTGTACGGGGGTGCGGGGGGCTGTACGGGGGTGCGGGGGGGGGGGGGGGGGGGGGGCTGTACGGGGGTGCGGGGGGCTGTAGGGGGGTGGGGGGGGGGCCTGTACGGGGGTGGCGGGGGGCAGTACGGGGGTGCGGGGGGTTGTACGGGGGTGCGGGGGTCTCTCCGGGGGTGCGGGGGGCAGTACGGGGGTGCGGGGGGTGCTGTACGGTGGTGCGGGGGGCTGTACGGGGGTGGCAGGGGCCTGTACGGGGGTGGCGGGGGGCAGTACGGGGGTGCGGGGGGTTGTACGGGGGTGCGGGGGCTGTACGGGGGTGCGGGGGGGCTGTACGGGGGTGCGGGGGGCTGTACGGGGGTGCGGGGGGGGGGGGGGGGGGGGCTGTACGAGGGTGCAGGGGGCTGTACGGGGGTGGCGGGGACCTGTACGGGGGTGGCGAGGGGCAGTACGGGGGTGCGGGGGGCAGTATGGGGGTGCGGGGGGTTGTACGGGGGTGCGGGGGGGCTGTACGGGGGTGCGGGGGGGCTGTACGGGGGTGGCGGGGGGCTGTACGGGGGTGCGGGGGGCTGTACGGGGGTGCGGGGGGCTCTACGGGGGTGCGGGGGGCTCTCCGGGGGTGCAAAGGCCATCCCATTTATTACAAAAGTGAAAAATAAAAGTGATAACATCTAATTAATACATATTTCTTTTATCGATACCATACTGAAATTTATAAAAAATATATTGGATAATACATAATCTATAATATCAGATTTATTGATCTGTTAGAATTAGTTCGACTTTTTCAAATGTAGAATCATTCAAGATTATCTGATCAAAAACTCAATATGTGTATAAAATATTTAAAAGACCACCATGGATGGTAATAATGCATTACTTAAATGAATAAATACAGTACATCAATATCAACCCTACCAGTAAAAACAAAAAACATATCTCGTGAATATATGGTCCGTCACGCGTTGCCATCACTGCTACCTCCTTCTGGTGGGCCAGGTGCCTACAACAAATAAACATTATAAATATTTTAATAACAAAAATAATTTAAATTAAATAAATAAATACAGTATATACCTGCGTCGTATGATCCCCTGTACCATCAGCTCGACGCACATATTCCCGCAGTGCTCTAACCTCAGCTGTCAATTGCGCATTTGTCTCCTCGGAAGCGTGCAGCCGTGCCTCAAAATCTGACATCTGCTGTGTTATATGAGCAACAGCAGGACCGACAACCGCAGCGCGTGACACTACAAAACGAGGAATCCCTGCTCCATAGGTCAAACTATAGCTATGCTCGTTTCGACCAATAATGCGATGAAAGATCTCATCCCGTCGAATGGGAAGCTGTCGCTGGTCCTCTGGAAGATGTTCTAACTCAACTTCAAATTGATCCTGTGAAATATTTAAATATATATAAATATATATATGTTAATATATATATTTATGTAATTATTGGTAAGTACAGAAACTTACTATCAATGCTGCAACCTCTGGATCATTGCGATCATGAGTCCTTATCCACACCGACATTTTATCAGTTGCTGCACCTTGCCCTCGCAACTGTATATTAAAAGAATATAAACACAAAACCATATTAATTAATAAATTAAAAAAATGAATAATATATACCTCATGTCGGATCTGAGACACGTGACGAGTCTCGAGCCTGTGAGCTGGTCCCTGCAACGCTCGATTCTCCGAATGGCGTGTTGACACCTTCTACATTCAATTCATTCAAATTTCAAACAAATCACATATTCTTGAAAATATATATACAGCAAAATAATTAATATACAAACCGAAACACCCTCAGTAGACCAATATGCAACCAAGTCACGCCACTGATCCGGGAGGACACCTCTCGGGACTTTTTCCAAAATGTCAAGGGCACCCACATTTGGTACCCAGTGGTCCCTCTTCACATTGCCTTTATAATCTTTCCATAGCTTACGGCATTTGCTCATACACACGGGCCGAAACACTTCAGGGCATACTTTCAAATTTTGCTATAATGAAAATAATCAAACATATTAGTATTATTTATAAATAGAAAATAAAGTAAAATTATTTTATTACCTGAACCTCCCTCCATAGACGATCTAATGTGTCCTGAGGGATAGAATCCCAATCACGCGTGGTCAATGGAAATCGATGTGGGTCACGTATGATATGACCCAGCTGACGAATAAATGCCGGGGCATTCGGTCCCACGGGATGAAATACCTCATCAAATGAAACATCTGTCGTCGTGTCGGAATTCCATGATAATATGCCACGACCAGGGCCTCTCCTGCGAGAGGAAGAACTAGCCGAGTCTGATCCTGTTGAAAACAATTTTATATATAAATTGACAAATATTATATATATATATATATATATGTCAATTACATAAAAAATATAGACAATGACATTCAAACATACCTCGACCCTGAGACGTAGATGCCTCAGATGGATGATGTGGATTTTCTGCCTCTTCCCCTGACATGTCTGCAGTCATACAAAATATCAGTAATGAGTCCAAAGTGTTTAAAAGATAAATTGGATTGTTCTTAATAAATCAAACTTGTACAACTGTTAATCAAACAAAAAATGGATTGAATAATTAGTTGTGAATGAATTTTAAAAAATCAGAAAGTTAATCAACCTAAATATTTATGACTGAATTAACTTACAAAAGTGAGGATTAAAACTTATAAGGATTTATAAAATGATTAGATAATTTATGATATCCTAGGACATTCTACTGAATAGCGGGAAAACAATTATACCTTTCATTAAGCATGAAAATCGACCGTTTCTCCTTAAACAGCCGCTCTGACCCAATAAATATCTTCTTCACGTTGAACTACGGTATGTTGATCAAGTTGTTGGTAAACAAACGGAACAGTCTCGGGTTCATCTTCTTCAAATAAAAACACTCCTCGCCGAGACATTTTGACAACAACTTGCCAACTTGGATCCGAAGGCAAAGTAACGAAGAATACTTGTTCCGCTTGTGATGTCAAAATGAAAGGTTCATTCTCAACTCGTTCGTTATTTCTGTATAACATATAGTTAAAATTCACCAATGAAAACTGATATTGATCGCCTTTACATCCACGCACTAGATCAACCCAATTACACTTTAACAATATGTACTTCAAACCGTGTGTGTATACAACTTCAATGATGTCTATCAATTGACCATAGTAATAACCATAATCGACAAAGGGACAACCGATGCCACTGTTTTGTGTTGCTCGTTTGTCGTCAACATCTTTAATGCGAAATCGAAAACCATTAGCATCAATAGCTTTACAACGACGAGCCGTTATAGATGGACCCTCAGCCAGTTGGATAAATATTTCAGGTAGCGTGGGGTCCCCTAACTCCCTCATCTTACGAACCTACATAATTTATAAAAATCAATACTGATATATGCAGAAAGAATTAGTTTAATACTTCACTCATAATGAAAATCAATTTATACATACATAATCCTTGAACCAATCATGAAATGCCGCATAATGAGATTGTTGAATTTGCAACTCAGTCGCACGATGCATCTCTTCTTTTATCTCATTAATGTGTTTCCTGCAAATGATTACGCGATGTTTAAAAGATCAACTTATGCAAAGAAAACATGTAAAAGTTATACAAGCACATTGATAAGATACTTACTGCATTAATGGTGCAACTGATGGAGTATTGAACAAGATATATCGATGTGCTTGTATCCACTCGATGTTGTCCATATCAAATGTGGTTCCTTCTCCAACTGGACCATCATGAATCCGAGAGGGCTTATCTAATTTTGTTTCAACATCCGTAAGATATTCTGCACAAAAGGTAGTACACTCATCCATCAAATAACCATTGGCTATTGATGCCTCTGGACGAGCTCTGTTGCGTACAAATCTTTTCAATGTACTCAAATACCGTTCAATAGGATACATCCACCTGAATTGCACTGGACCAGCAGCCATTACTTCATCAGTTAGGTGCACTGTCAAGTGGACCATAACATCGAAAAATGAGGGGGGGGGGAGTTTCTCAAAGTGACAAAGCGTAAGTACAATTCGGTCCTGCAAACTTTTTAAATCACTCATTCGTTGATTTCTTAAACAAAGCTGTCTAAAAAAATTACTCATCTCAATCAAGGGATGAACAACATTGGGGGATAAACAATCACAAATTGCGATTGGAATCAACTGCTGAAGTAATATGTGATTGTCATGACTTTTCAACCCTTGCAATGTCTTGCTCGTCAGATTCACACACTTTGAAATATTAGAAGAGTAACCATCAGGCACCTTGACCATCTTCAAAATGGAAAGAAATGTCTCTTTCTCCTCTGTAGTCATCGAATACTGTGCAGCAGGCATATATGCCTTGTTTCCTTCAGCTAACTGTAAATGCAATTGTTTCCTTAAACCCATTTCTTCCAAATCACGGCGTGCATTAACATAGTCCTTTGACTTTCCACTGACACCTAAAATGGTCCACAATATGTTATCACAATCATTTTTTTCAATGTGCATGACATCCAAATTATGCCTCAACATGTTAGTTTTCCAATACGGAAGACTATAAAAAATACTTTTCTTTTTCCAATTGTGACTACGCTGCCTACCCACAGCACGAATATTACGTACTGGAGGAGCCACCAAATCCTGAATTTCATATACCGTGCGGATGTTTTCTTCCTCAATCTGCGATAACATTTCGACTCCTGTCATGATCTTTGGTGCTGGGCTGAACTCTCTAGAACCATCAAATGCCACTCTGTCCTTTCTGAACCTGTGCTGGGTAGGGAGAAAACGCCTGTGACCCATGTATGCCCATTTTTTGGAATGTTTAAGCCATACAGATTTTTTACTTTTATTGCAACAAGGGCAAGAAAATTCCCCTTTCGTACTCTAGCCTGATAAATTTTCATAAGCTGGGAAGTCATTTATTGTCCACAATAAAGCTGCATGCAGTTTGAACATTTCATTCGTTTCGCAGTCATAAGTCATCACACCATCGCCCCAAAATTCATTCAACTCATCAATCAATGGCTGAAGGTAAACATCAATCATATCCCCCGGACTTTTAGGTCCATCAATAAGAGTGGAAAGTAATATAAATTGTTGCTTCATACAAAGCCACGGAGGAAGATTATATGGAACCAACACCACGGGCCATGTGCTATGAGTTGCACCAACCATAGACTTGAATGGATTGAAACCATCTGCTGCCAATCCCAATCGGACATTACAAACATCTTTAGAAAAGTCGGGATGTCTCTTATCAAAATCCTTCCATGCATGAGAGTCTGCCGGGTGGGTTAACATGTCACTTTCATGAACTCTTTCTGCATGCCATCTCATTAAATTAGAAACTTTAGATGACATAAAAAATCTTTTCAACCTCGGTTTAAGGGGAAAGTAACGCATTTGCTTTACGGCAATCGGTTTCCCCTGTATCGCAATCTGACTTTGATGAGTCTTATTTCCCCTGTTCTCTTTCCACCTGGAAGCGCCACAAACCGTACAAATATCCAAATGAGCAGTTTCATTTCTAAACAACATACAGTTGTTTGCACATGCATCTATAGTCTCATATGTAAAACCTATGTTCTCTGTCAACTTACGAGCATAGTAATACGACTCAGGAATCTTAGCGTCGACAGGAAGAACTTTTTTTAATAAAACCAAAAGCATGTCGAATGATGTGTCTGACCAATTATTCAAAGTCTTCAAATGCAACAACTCCACGATAAACGACAATTTATTGTAAGAAGTACATCCAGGATATAATTCTATTTTCGCATCATCAAGTACTTCATAAAACCTCCTCGAATCACGATCTGCACCAGAGCGAAGATTTATCTCACCGGTCTCAAGATTCTGGATGTCAATGCCTTCAAGATCAAACCCACGTACCATTTCAGTAAGCATTTCATGTATTGGATCAGTCATCCTTGCATCAACATCCATCTGAGCTGCATCTGTATTTTGACAACGAACATATTTTTCTCCATGACGAGTCCAACTCTTATAATTTTTCAGAAATCCATTTAAGAAAAGGTGCTCCCTCACAGTATCTCATGTGAATTGATATCTGTTAGCACATTTTCTACATTGACAACTAATATAGTCACTTTCAAATCCTCTCGTGAAGTCAATAAACTGCATAATGCCATTGAAATATTCTCTAGACGTTCGATTTGGAAGATCAATCCAACTCTTATCCATAATAATATCTGTATAACAAACATTTACACAATACTTATTACATTTACATTTTTCAAATCAACTATATTCAAAATAAATATTAACCATTTGTTTATGAACCATTGATAAAATAATAATGTAACTGAAAGCTCATGTTACTTGATTGAGCTACAAACCTGAAAGGGAGGGGAGCCGAAGGCGGTGCTGCGAGGGAGAGGAGGCAGCGAAGGGGAGCCGGAGCCAAAGGCGGTGCGGCAAGGGAGGGGACGGGCGGCGGCGACGGCGGGGAGCTGGAGGAGAGGAGGCGGTGAGGGGACGAGGGACAGGCAGCGAGGGGGGGGGGTGTCCGGGGTCGGGGGGGGGGGGGGGGTGGCTGTCCGAGGTGCGGGGAGGGGTGTCCGGGGTGTCGGGGGCCTGTCAGGGGTGCGGGCAGGGGTGTTCGGGGTGCGGGGGTGTCCGGGGTGCGGGGGAGGGGGGGCTGTCTGGGGTGCAGAGGGGCTGTCGGGGGTGCGGGGTGGGGTGTCCGGGGTGCGGGGGGCCTGTCCGGGGTGCGGGGGGGGGGGGGGGGGGGGGGCTGTCCGGGTTCGGAGGGGGGGTGTTCGAGTGCGGGGGGGGGGGGGGGGGGGGGGGCTGTCCGGGGTGCGGGGGGGCTGTCCGGGTTCGGAGGGGGGTGTCCGAGTGCAGGGGGGGCTGTCCGGGGTGCGGGGAGGCGTCCGGGGTGCGGGGGGCGGTCCGGAGTGCGCAGGGGGGGGGGGGGGTGTTGTCCGGGGTGCGGGGAGGCGTCCGGGGTGCGGGGGGCGGTCCGGAGTGCGCGCCGGGGGCTGTCCGGGGTGCGGTTGCCGTCCGGGGTGGGGGGGGGGAGGTCCGAGAGGCCGGAGGGCGGCGGCCGGAGGCCGGAGGTCCGAGGGCGGAGGGCGGCGGCCGGAGGCCAGATGGCAGGCGGCGGGGGAGGCCGGGTGGCGGGGGAGGGCGGGCGGCGGGGGAGGCCGGGCGGCGGGGGAGGGCGAGCGGCGGGGGAGGCCGGGCGGCGGGGGAGGCCGGGCGGCAGGGGAGGCCGGGCGGCGGGGGAGGCCGGGCGGCGGGGGAGGCCGGGCGGCAGGGGAGGGGAGGGCGGCGCGAGGGAGGGCGGCGAGGGAGGGAGGGGGTTAGGGCGAGGGAGATCGAGGGAGATCGAGGGCGCGAGGGGGGGGGGGCAGAAACCCCCCGAAATTTATTAGGCAGGTTAGCGACCGCCATTGGAGGTCGCTAATGGTGAGCTATAGCGACCGCCAATGGCGGTCGCCCGAGTCTGGGGTCTCCAATTCCCCCTTTTCTAGTAGTGATACTGCTAATCATCTTGTGATCTTCTAAGTCCTAAGCCTCCATAGCCTACAACTTAACACAACCCCATCTCCAATATATCACAGCCTGGAGTGGGCCTCTTCGTAGTGGTGGTGGAAGAAGATCATAATTTCACCCTCCATAAAAAATATCCTAATATGGGATCCCCACCTGCTACTCTACTAGATCCACCTCCCAAGGGGCTACCCTAGCGACAACTGGTAAATCCATGATCACAAAGATTCCTCTACCATGGTGGTCCATCCTTTATTTCTCGACCATCCTAAGAACATTAGGATGGGAAATATTATGCCATATAACCATTCCCATTATATGAATAACAATTCCCCTCTTTGGGCTACTGTGATCCTTTTCATAGTCCCTATGCCACATTACTATGTGCCTGAGTCAACCCATGAGGGGATATCATTTATCAAGACCCTTCTAAATGAAACATACTAGATGTTATAGGTGAATCAGATCTATGACACCCACTCCAAGCTCCAGGTGCATGGATTCTCTCAGAAATGAATCTCACCATCATCGATTCCCTCTGTAGCACTCCATTATATTTGGTAATGAAAAATAGAAAGACACTATCTTGGATTTCTTAGCAAAGACACTATTAAAATTTTCTCTCCTAGAAGAAACCATCACAAATAATACCAGGGGAGTGACACATAAGGTCACTGAACCTCTTAGAACACTAAAAAATGATCATCCCTACATGTTGTACCTCCTACAAATCATGAATCCAAACTAAGGACAACCATGATAGGTTGTACTCATCAGGAAAAAGAAAGATGCAATTCAGACCATGAGAGTGCCAAAATATTATGTTAATTTATTACTAATCTCCAGCATCTCTTTTTTTCTCCATGGAAATTTATGTCTACCCTCACAACCATATGGTCATTCAAGGAATGCACATGTTTGAAAACATGGATCAGAAACTCAGGCCATTCCACCACTACCTAGAGATCTGGATCACAAAAGAACCTCAACGGCCACTGGCGCTAGAACACCTATAGTATGCTAATCCAATGACCATAAATAGCATAATATGATTTTATTATATACTTATCGATAGGTAGGGGTTCATATAACTTCCCACCTAGAGGAAATATCTCATGTAATGGCCCCTGAATTGAGGCCTTATAACCCATCTGACCGTCTTCATATTCCAAAATCATAAACTTGTCTTACTATCTTTCCGAAGGAATCTTGGAAATTTAATCAATATGTACAATGGTTAGATACTTATATATATATATATAAGTATATATATATGGGTATCTTACTAAATAAGTATAGTAAAAATACTCAATCTTATATGTTTCATGTACCAAAGTTCCCCACAACCAATGTCTCATTATGTTGATTTGACAAGTGGGTAGTTATAGTCTTGGTGAATCAATACATTTTATTCTAAACCCATACTATGTTTTTAACTAGAGAGCTACACTTGGGGAACTTTGACACCATTTACCTATTTTCCAAAAAACACCTCATAAGGGGATAAAGTACAAACACCATCCCAAGGTAGAACCGCCTATGGTAAAAATCTATCATGAATCTACCCACTGGATCCCACCTATCCAGAAAGATCCTAAGACACAAATACACAAATCCTACCTCTATAGGCCAGGTTCATCTGAAAATTGATGAAATGCATGACTATAAATGGTGGAAATGGCCTAAAGTGCATATATTCATGTAACCAAACATCTCCATGCAGATGTTTTGAAGAATAATAATAAAATAAATCAACATTTAGAGTAAAGAAATGAAAATTTAATACCAACTATGGAAATACAAAATAGTGTGATTGTGTAATATAAAAAATAAATTGAAAAAATACATGCCCAAATTGAACAGATCTCCCAACTTAAAAATATCTGGAAAATAAATTCTATGATATATTGGCTCTAGTTTTCCTAGGCACACCCACTATATACAGAAAAATGCACCCATGTTTTCTTATGCGCATCTAAAATCACTGTTGACCTATTCTTCATCTTTGCAAGACATGAAACATGCATGAAAATCCCATGAAAGGGTGAGTATATACATTTCATATAGGATTCCATTAAAACTGGAGGAAAAAAAAATAAGAGACATGATTACAGTAGAAATATCACCTCATAGAAAGAGATAAAGAAAATCAAAAAATGATATATATTCTCATAAAAGAAACTCTTATGGGAGAGTAAAGTTATATCTATTTGATATCACAGCCTAGGAATGTAACACCCCGAGATTTTATGAAAAATATTCTATTTAATTTCATTAATGTATTGTGATTGTACTCTACCCCAAAAGGTGCTTTCAAAACACGTATCCCTAACTTGGCTTTCATTACACACAATCGCAACCTTCCACGATAGCGTGTGTTGTACACAATACCGAGTTTCGCTAACCAACGATATGTTATATAGACTAGTCGTTATGAATAGTAATACCCAATTTTTGAAATTTTATAAATTTTATCATTATAAATGGACTTCATTTTTGGATTCAGAATATTGAAATTATCCTAGGGTGAATTTTTGGTATTTTTCTGAAAACTTTCATTTTTTGATGAATAGTGAAAACACTGGGTTACTATTTAAAAACCGACTTTTTATTTAAATAATTATTTATTTTATTTAAATTTATTTTAGGTCAAAATTGATAAATAATACCTATATAATTTCAATGCAATTCATTGGAGTCATTTTATAATAATTTTATATATATTAAAATTTTATTGAACTTTTCACCGTCTTTTAACCACCTCCTAGGAGAATTTGAAAATTCACATAAAACATAATTTTACCGCTTCTGTGGGTGGAATTTTGAAACTTCGAGAGACATGGTTAATATCAAGGAATAAAATGTGGTTCAATGAGATGGAAATAACTTTTGGTGAATAGTAACTTTTTACTTTTTTTAGCACGGTTAAAAGTAAATAGGATAATTAAGGGTAACAATGATATTATTATTACCCAAACACATGTCCTAATTCTATTGGATTAGTGTAATTAGACCAAAAACAACATTAGGAATAAAATATGACTATTTATGCCCATTTGGATTAGATTAGTACATTTATTATTAATTTATTTAAAGAAGGGTTAAAATAGTTAAAATCAAAGTTTATTAACTAAAGCATTTTTAATATAGGGTTAAAAATAAGATAAATCCGACTATAAATATTCATTAGAAATATAAAATGATTTCATACATAATGGTCTTTTATTTATAATTTTTAGAGATTAAATAATCTAATTTAATTATGATACAATGATGATGCAGTAATTATCTTATTAATGAAATATTGACATAATCGATGTTATAAATACCCAAATAAATGTAATTTAAGATTTTTGATGAATTACATTAATTTTATAGGTTAATATTCCATGTTAGTATTGCTTTAGTTCACTTTTTTCGAACTAATCAATCAGTTATGATTTTCACAAAAATCTATTACCAAATAGTGTCAAAATTGACATAAAATAGTTTTTTAAAAAAATATTATATTATGAATTGTTATTTAATTCCTAAATATCTAAGGTTAGGTCAAATGAATTATATAAGGTTATATATATTAATAATGAACATATTGGTGTTCTTTTGGCTTGATATAGTATGTTTATTATCCTTACAGTGTAAGAAAACCAAAAGATACGGTAAAAGAAAAATTATTTAACTTAAATTTAAATCTAAATGATAAGGTTAAAATAGAAACCAAAACTTTTCTGAATTCTACTGGATGAGAGTATTTCTACCCTTACCCATCTTATCTTCTAAATAACTCAATTTGGAGCTATTAAAAACCGAATATGACTTTATAATAAAATAATATTATTTTGTTATTCCAAAGGTGCCCCTCTCCTCCCTTATAAAAGGGCACTTCCTCCCTCTCTTCCTCACACCACTTTGAGCCTTCAAGCTCGGACAACCTCTGCCAATGTATCTTCTCCACTTCCCTAGAAACATCATAGAGGTTCTGTTTTTCTTCAAACACCAATATTAGTTCCCTAAGAGGAGGTTTCAATAAGGCATGTCGAAAAAAGAGGTAATATCCATTACCGATTCTTTCAACTTTATTTCTTCTTCTACTTATTCTTATTTGGTTGTTGCATTATGAAGTAATAACATAAGTATCACTCAAATACCGATATTTTATTTTATGTATTAAACAACCCTATTTCACCATCTGTCCATCCTACTAAAAAAGAAATCACCACGCGTGCGTACGTATGGAATATTGTCTCCATGCCGTGGTGTAATCTGTTTTCGACCACCACCTTATTTGGATGGGTATATTGGTGTAAATAAATTAAAATATATGATTATTGCTAAGTTATATTGATTCTGAAATATTATACATACGCTTCAATGGAATTCCTCAATCATGGGAATGATATCATCACTCGTGCGTACGTACGGATTACCGTCTCCACGACGCGATGAGATTCATTCTCCAAGTAAACCATTCATGAATGATTATAAAGTATATATAAAAACTAATCATGAAATATATGACATAATAATGATACTAGATTTATGTGTATATATATGTTTTTCATCTACTTAATTTCGTTCAATTCAATAAGGAAACAAAAACAGCGTTCTTGCGTACGTACGACATACCATCTCCATGAACAATGTATTTCATTCCATTTAATCGATATATCATATATATATGAATATACTAAATATATAATATTATAAATAATTTTTTAAATTCTGTAATTAATTAAATTAGGATATAAGTAATAATATCAAGAACAAAAACTCCAATCATGTAAGATAAATAAAACGATTTAACCCAAAACGTTGCTTTAACATGGAACTTACAAAAGAATGGGAAATATAAAATCATAAGTGAACAATATATGATATCATAACAATTATTATTATTCTGTAAGAAGTCAATGAAATTATTTAAATCATTATACAGGAGGTTCAGAAACGTACAAAGCATATCAGACCTAAGGTAAGGGATAATTTATCAATATCATTTTTATCCGAAATTGTTTATTCGTAAGTATTTACTGGGGTTATCTTTATCATCCAAGCCCATGTTTTCTAAAATTGTTTTCATGGATGTTTAATGTCCTTTTCACCCAATTTTTAATTTTAATACATGGTATGTATGGAATCATTCTTCTACGAGGTACTTTTTGACTTTTCTGGAAAAAGTATGAGAAGAGTGTTTTTTTAACTTATACGGCACAAATGGATTTTTATGGTTTTATAAAGCCTTATTTTTATGAAGCTTCCTCCAAAAGATTTCATGACTATTTTCAACAAAATCATTTTCATTTAAAATTGCATGATGTTTTGTGAAAAGAAATTCATTTTGAAGAAGAAATGATATTTTCTTCAAGAATTCATTTCAAGTGTTGTATCAAAACCATTTTCCATCTAAGATGAAATTATTTCATATGTGTATGTTTCAAGTATAAAGTCTCTATGATTTACATGGTTTCACTTTTCTTATTATGAAATTATATCCACTTCTTTTATATGGATTATGTGATGATGGGATGATGTTTATGAAACCCATTTTATTCGTTGGGTTATTATGAATGATGTATCTTTATTTTGTGGCACAAGTAAGAATGATTTCATTATGAGATGGGTGGGACCTATATCTCCCTCCAATGCATTGGGTAAATATTTATATCTCATGAGATAGACATGGCTGGAATGGTAAGTTAATCTGGTTCAATGTTACAGGATTGAAATGAGGAGTGAACTCGATTCAGAAAGGGACTTTGTCCACTAAGATGGTCTTGGTAGTAATGCCTTGGAAACTATGGAAATCATAACATGCGCCTAATGGTTTCCACAATTACATGTTTTATTCCCATTCTATTTTATCATGATTGATGTTCCCTTAAGATATATGCCTTACGTACTTCCAATATCCATGTCTTTGCTCAAGATTCTGATGTTTAGATTTTATGTCCATGTTTTTGCATTCAAATGTTTATGGATTGTTTTATGTTCTCTATGTTTACCATTACTGGGCATTTTAGCTCACCCCTTTTATGTTTTCTTTTCCCTAGGATATAAATAAAGGTTCTAGGTAAGAAAAAACAGGGGAAGATATTTATTGGAGATGTTGAAGATCTTTCACCACGATTAGAAGATTATATTATGAGTTTCCAAAGACACTGAACTATTACGGTCCTTGTGTGTTTGTTTTTTTATGTACTAATTATTCCAAAAAAGTAATGTAATGTCCATGTACGTCATGCTTCGGGTCTCTACAGTTGGTATCAGAAGAAAGGTTTTGTCAACCTTTAGAAACTATGATGCGAAAACATTAGTGAGATCCCTAGATATATTTCTAAGGTATGTCTAGGGATGTCCCAAAGGATAAGTATACATATAGGATATAGTCCTATAAATGCGGTAACAATATAAGAATTTAACCTAAGATAATAGATATTGATGGTAATCCCCATTTACTATGATGTTTTCCCTATCATGATTTTTACCTCTCACACTATTCTTTTTGGGTTTTAGAAAATGGCTGGAAACAAGAAGATTCACGATAATGGAGGATATGACGGACAATGGAATGATATTCTTCATGAGCAACCAAATGAAAAGGTATTTGGAAGTCCAAACATCGTTATTATGCCTAATAATAAATCTCATAATATAATCAATAATATCAACATTGGTATGTTTCCTGACTTAGATAATAAGAGAAAGATGGAGTTTCATGATGATCATAGAGGAAATAAAGTTCAATTTCCCTCATGTAAATCATAAGGGAAGAGGCATTGGGGAGATTGTTTCAAAGGAACTGGAAGATGCTTTGGGTGTGGAAAAGGCAGACACAAAGCTAGTAAGTGCAAAAGAAAAGGTTCAGTTAACACCAAGGACAAGTATAATGGTTTTGATACGACATCAACAATGATTATATGTTTTAAATGTGGAATGTATGGGAATTATGCAAACCAATTCCCTATGGGAAAATCTCATGAAGAGAATCAGCATGATCATATGAGTAGTATTTATGTGGATGATGATGAAGAGACTACAAATGAAATATGAGATGAAAGAAATGATGAAGCTCAGTAAGTGGTTAAGAAGTTAGTGGAATGATTGTATGTTTATAAAGAATAATGTATGGTACTATGGAATAAAAATCATCTAAGGATTGTTACACTATTGTTTTTCCTAAAGTATTTTAAAGTATATGTTGAATGGTACAGGTAACCATTGAAGGTTATTCAGATATTTTTGGAAAGTAGATGATATGCGCATAATGAAGGGATAAGAAGATGATGAGATGTTTGATTGTTTCATGAGCTCATGACTAATAAAAGGAAATAGTTATATCATGGTTCGAGTATATAGAATTCTTGGGGTTTTGGTATGTGGAAAGAGTTAACTTTTGACAGCACTCATGTTTTCACTAAGATTCAATGGGTATTCATTTTTCAGGAGAATACATGATTAAGGCCTTCAAATGTTTGGAATGTGACCAACAAGACATATCTTATGATATATAGGGATCAACGATGGTATTAACATGCTTGTTATATGAAATCTCTGGCAATCATTTTCACTATAATATGAGAATGGACTATAATATTATGGATAAGCCTAATGATTGGAATGGATTATAATGGACATAAGTTAGTATTGTATTTTTAGAAAAAAAGGACATCCTGTGGAACGAGCAACAACCCGTCATGTCGGACAAGGTTGTGGGAATCGAACCCACAACAGAAGTGCGGCATGACTTTATTTCCTACCACTGGCCTACAGGAAGTCCCTGGTTAGTAGAAACTAGTTTAATTTTATTATACAAGATGATAGATGAAGTATAAGTCCATTTTGGAACCATATATAATTAATCTCGCCATAGATGGAATTATGTAAATAACCTTTGCTAAATTATGTTTGAGACAGATGGAATGACATATCATTATATCGCATGATCTGCTAAAACTTCGCGAAAGACAAATTCTACTTAATTTCTTAAAGAGATGAAGTGTAAATTGTTCAAGCCATGAACCATGGTGGGATTATACCAAAATAAAGTATTTATTCTAATTAAAAATCTTCAACTTTATGGAAATGATCTTGAAAACCAAAAATGTTGTCCTAGTGCCCTTATATCCGATGAATCAGATAGTACCCTAGATCATCACAAATTTATGGATTTGTGATTGTTGGCTTTTTCATAGCAATGTTATCTACCACTCTCCATCAGAACATGACAGTTAGATTTCTCTTCTATATCCATATTTTCACCTATGTTCTCCTATGTGGAAACCCAGTGATTAGTTAATTTGGGTAACAGTTATGTTTCATACTTTAGTTTTTAAAGTCAAGTTTTGGTATTCTTTTTTACGATGCGGGATTATATTAATGAAAATTTCTAGTAGTAAACCATTTATAACCCCGACGAATTTTGAGAAAGAAATTATTTTTAAGGGGGGTAGAATGTAACACCCCAAGATTTTATGAAAAATATTCTTTTTAATTTCATTAATGTATTGTGATTGTAATCTACACCAAAAGAAGCTTGCACAACACACATCCCTAACTTGGCTTGCATTACACGCAATCACAACCTTCCACGATAGCATGTCTTGTACACAATACCGAGTTTTTCTAAACAAAAATATGTTAGGTAAACTTGTCGTTATGAATAGTAATTACCACTTTTTGAAATTTTATCAATTTTATCTTTCTGAAATGGACTTCATTTTTGGATTCAGAATATAAAAATTAGCCTAGGGTAGATTTTTGGTATTTTTCTGAAAAATTTCAATTTTTTATGAATAGTGAAAACACAGGGTTACTATTCAAAAACCGACTTTTTATTTAAATAATTATTTATTTTATTTAAATTTATTTTTAGTAAAAATTGATACATAATACCTATATAATTTCAATGTAATTAATTGGAGTCATTTTATAATAATTTTAGATATATAAAAATTTTATTAAACTTTTCACCGTCTTTTACCCACCTCCTAGGAGAATTTGCAAATTCAAATCAATCTTAATTTTACCACTTTTGTGAGTGAAATTTCTAAAATCCTAGAGACATGGTTAATATCAAGGACTATAATGTGGTTCAATGAGGTGAAAATAATTTTTGGTGAATAGTAACTTTTTACTTTTTTTACCACGATTAAAAGTAAATAGGGTAATTAAGGGTAAAAATGATATTATTATTACCCTAACACATGTCATAATTCTATTGTATAAGTGTAATTCGACCAAAAACAACATTAGGAATAAAATATGACCATTTAGGGCCACGTGGATTAGATTAGGACATTTGTTATTAATTTATTTAAAGAAGGGTTAAAATAGTTAAAATCAAGGATTAATAACTAATGAATTTTTAATCTAGGGTTATACATAAGATAAATTTGACTATAAATATTAATTAGAAAGATAAAATGATTTAACACATAATGGTTTTTTATTTATAAATTTTAGATATTAAATAAAATAATTTATTTATGACCCAATGATGATGCCGTAATTAATTTATTAATGAAGTATTGACATAATTGATGTTATAAATCCCAAATAAATGTAATTTGAGTCTTTTTATGAACTAATTTAATTTTATAGGTTAATATTCCATGTTAGTATTGATCTAGTTAACGTTTTTAGAACTAATCATTCTATTATGATATTAACAAAAATAAATTACCAAATAGTGTCAAAATTGACATAAAATAGTTTTTAAAACAAATATTATATTATTAATTGTTATTTTATTCCTTAAAATATAAGGTTCATCAAAATTACTTAGATATGGTTAAATATATTAATAATAAACATCTTGGGGTTCTTTTGACTTGTTATAGTAAGCTTATTAACCTTATATTGTAAGAAAACAAGAAGACACGGTAAAATAAAATTTATTTAACCTAAAGTTAAATCTAAATGATATGGTTAAAATAGAAACCTAAACTTGTCTAAATTATATTTTATGAGAGGAGTTAGACTCATACCCACCTTAGCTTCGAAATAACTCAATTTAGACCTATTAAAAACCGAATTTGACTTTATAATAGGATAATATGTTTAGTTATTCCAACGGTGGTCCTCTCCTCCCTTATAAAAGGGCACTTCCTCCCTCTTTTCCTCACACCACTTTGAACATTCATGCTCGTCCAAACCCTTCCAATTTCTCTTCTCCACTTCCCAAGAAACATCCAAGAGGTTCTGGTCTTCTTCAAAGACCAATCATAGTGCCATATGAGGAGGTTTCAATAAGGCGTGTTGAAAGAAGAGGTAATATCCGTTACCGATTCTTTTAAATTTATTATGAAGTAATAACATCAGTATAACTCATATAAATATATGTTATTATAATTATTAAAAAACCCTATTTGACCATCTATCCATCCTACAGAAAACGAAATCACCGCACGTGTGTACGTATGGAATACCGTCTCCACGCCGTGGTGTAATCTGTTTTTAACCACCACCTTACTTGGATGGGTATAATGGTGTAAATAAATAACTATATATGATTACTTCAAAGTTATATTGATTCTAAAATTTTATAAATACACTTCGATGCAATTCCACGATCATGGGAATGATATAACCACTCGTGCGTACGTACGAACTACTGTCCCCACGACCCGATGAGATTCATTCTCCATGTAAACCATTCATGAATGATTATAAAGTATATATAATAAGTAATCATGAAATATATGACATAATAATGATACTGTATTTATGTGTATATATATGCATGTCATCTACATAATTTCATTCAATTCAATAAGGAAATGAAAATAGCGTTCATGCGTACGTACAACATACCGTCCCCATGAATGGTGTATTTCATTCCATTTAATCGATATATAATATATATGTGTATATACTGAAGATATATTATATATATATAAGGTTTTATATTCTGGAATTAATTAAATTTGTATATAAGTAATAATATCAAGAACAACAAGTCCAAACATGTACGATAAATAAAACAATTTAACCCAAAACGTTGCTTTAACATGGAACTTACAAAAGAACGGGTAATATAAAGTCATAAGTGAACCACATATGATATCATAACAATGAATATTATCATTTAATAAGTCAATGACATTATTTAAATCATTATACAGGAGGTTCAGAAATGTATGAAGCATATCAGACCTAAGGTAATAGATAATTTATCAATCTCATTTTTATCCAAGATTGTTTGTTCGTAAGTATTTACTGGGGCTATCATTATCATCCAAGCCCATGTTTTCTAAAAATGTTTTCATGTATGTTTAATTTCCTTTTTACCCATTTTTTACTTTTACTACATGGTATGTATGGAATCTTTCTCTTACGAGGTACTTTTTGACTTTTCCGGCAAAAGTACGTGAAGAGTGTTTTTTTAACTTATACGGAACGAACGGATTTTAATGGTTTTATAAATCCAAATTTTCATGAAGATTCATCCAAAAGATTTGATGACTATTTTCAAAAAAATCATTTTCTTTTAAAATTGCATGATTTTTTGTGAATAGAAATTGATTTTGAAGAAGAAATGATATTTTATTCAAGAATTCATTTCAAGTGTTTTATCAAAACCATTTTCCATCTAAGATGACATTATTTAATATGTGTATGTTTCAAAAGTCTCTATGATTTACATGGTTTCACATTTCTTATTATGAAATGATATCCATTTGATTTATATGGATTATGTGATGATGGGATGATGTTTATGAAACTGATTTTATTCGCTGGGTTATTATGAATGATGTATGTTTATTTTGGGGCAAAAGTAAGAATGATTTCATTATGTGATGGGTGGGACCTATATCTCCCTCAAATGCATTGGGTAAAGATTTATATCTCATGAGATAGACATGTATGGAATGGTAAGTTAATCTGGTTCAGTGTTACAGGACTAAAACTAGGAGTGAACTCGATTTAGAAAGGGACTTTGTCCACTAAGATGGTCTTGACAGCAATGCCTTGGCTACTATGAAAATCCTAACATGTGCCTAATGGTTGCCATAATTACATGTTTTATTCCCATGCTATTTTATCATGATTGATGTTCCCTTATGATATATGCCTTACGTACTTCTAAGATTCATGTCTTTGCTCAATATTTTGATGTTTTGATTTTATGTTCAAGTATTTGCATTCAAATGTTTATGGATTGTTTTATGTTCTCTATGTTTACCCTTACTAGGCATTTGAGCTCACCCTTTTATGTTTTCTTTTCCCCAAGATATAAAGAAAGGTTTTAGGTAAGAAAAAAAGGGGAAGATCTTTATCGGAGATGTTGAAGATCTTTCACCACAATTAGAAGATTATATTCCGAGTTTCCAAAGACACTAAACTATTACATTCCTTGTGTGTTTATTTTTGTTATGTACTATGTATTCCGCAAAAGTAATGTAATGTCCTTTTACGTCAAGCTTCGGGTCACAATAAGGAAATAGATCTTCCATAAGTTAAAATGGCCGATCATTGATTCCTAGCATCTCACATGTTTGTCCGAAGAAGTAACTATGTGGAGAACCCACACTTATCCACTATGCTACACAATGTAGTGGGAGAAATATCTAAGTAGAATACCCTTACCCTTTGCTATCATGGTGGTACCACTCAATAGGTAAAATAAAAACACCCTGCTATATCAGGGGTGTAAACCATAGTAGGTAGAGTACCCACACTTGAGTTTATCGGGGGGGGGGGGGTTCCACTCCTTAGGTAGATGGAGGACCCACACCCTAGTCCATCAGGAGAGTACCACTTAGCAGATAGATAGAGGACCCACAAACTAGTTTGTAATGAGGGGTACCACTCAGCAGGTAGAGGACCCACAACCTACTCCATCAGTGATGTACTACTCAGTAGGTAGATGGATGACCCAAACCTTAATTCGTCATGGGGGGGTGGGGGGTTACAACTCAGTAGGTTGCGGAACTACACCCTATTCTACTATGGGGTTCCACTAATTTGGTAGATATAGGACCCACACCATATTACATTAGGGGATACCACTCCCTAATTATCCTATCATATCACTACTATCATCAATAACTTCATAAAGAAGCATAATATTCTAAACTTCCCACATTGTATCTAAAAATAAACTACAGAGGCCACCATTTCATTATACATGAAAAAAACATTGGATATTCTATCCATTGGCCAAAATATAATCCCAAACGAAGGAGATATGAGATGTAGAAGTTTCCTAAAAGAGGAAGTACCCGACATTTAAGGGTGTCCACACAAAGTATGTGCCCACTATTCTTCATATTCAGGTCCTCCCCAACACATGGATCACATGCCACATAGTAAAAAAAACATTTAAGGGTACTTACACATCATTCATGGCCAGTGAAGGCCTACCCATGTGATCTTGGCCATGACTATGTCCACTTGCCATGTACCAGTACACTGTGTGTGCTTGGCCATGTCCATGTCCATGTACTGTAGTAGAATACGTTGGAACTTGAAATTTTGGTTACACATCATGTGGGGGTCCCATATGGTGTGTTGTATTTAACTCACCCAAAAACCTTATCCTTCATAGCTGGGGGACTACGTGCTGTGTAGTTGGTATTTTACTGAACCATTAAAAATCCTTACATGTCATCTAGATTTGGACTTATATATGTGATTCCATCCACTTGACCACCCATAATTGGTGGAAACATCATCAATACCATGATTTAGGCCCTCTTGGGGCCTTAAATCGAATCCCAATCCTTCTGCGTGAAGCCAACATGCTTTCATATTTTCTCCCAGTGTCTCCAATAGTCTTCCGATCAATCTTGAATCTCAGATCCTTGGGAATCATCACAGAAGTCCCTAAACAGATCATGATTTATCCAAAAATTTACATCCCGGTCTTTGTTCACACAACCACCATTAATATGGTTGTTTGACCATGATCGAATCTTCCTTGACAAAGACGAACTGCAACAGCATAAGCCAAAGGTGAAGAATTATAGGGGAAATCACCATAATATAGGTGATAAACATCATTCTATGAGAATTAATTTCCACAAATTTCATATAGGGAAATCAAAGGTGAAAAATATTGGAAAAGAAGATTAATTGAATCAACAAAATGCAGGTCTCATTGGAAGGTTGAAAATACCAAAAAATAAAATTAGTTAATTAAACCATGCTTGATTAATTCAAAATGGAAAGAAATACAAAAAAATACCTACCTACCTCTATATTGGATCACTCATTACTGAATAATGAAATATAAAATTATAGAGAAAACCTATTGAATTCTTTGTAGATTTATTCCCCTTGATCTGTTTGTTAGTTGTTTTTGGATATCGATCCTTCAAGGAATAATATAGGAAACTCTTATCAATGATCCCAGGGCTATGTGGATAACCATAGAGATTCCTAATAATATATTATTTCTAGAGGAAAATGATTTTGGTAATTTAATTTGAAATAAATAATTAAATTATTTATTTTAGTTAATACTCACCAGCCAATGGCTGGAACTTTCGGACATCCTAAACCAACGAACATTAGGTTAACCATAGGGATAATTTCATGCTCTAGATTCAAATGCGGCTTGGAATTTTCAATCCAAGAAGATATTAAAGATATATTACATTATTCATGAAATAATACATGAAATTCATATAAAATATATCTCATATGTTTATTATATTAATTCTACTCTCATTGGGCCTTGGAATCATATGTCGCCTCAATGTATGGCTCTAAAAACATTTATTTATATATTTTAAATTCCAACATGTAATAAACATGGTATGTACATTACAAAACATAAATTAACATCCAATATATCACCTTTAAACTTCCATGTATCATCCCTTAAGATGTTTATCCTTTAATTGATTCAAAGATCCCAATGAAATATGGGAAGTTGACTAATATAAGAGGAATCAAAGAGGAGAAAACTAGTAAATAATGAATAATCCATCATGGTGTTAGTAATTTCAATTTTTTTGTTTAAATAAATTCACACCTTGAGAGAAATATGGTAATTTGATATAAAAAATAATAGAATAAGATAATAGTCATACCTTTTATTAAGGAATATGATTGAATTGACCAATTTAGAATTGAAAATCTAACAAGCTTAGGAAAAGTAGCATCATAACATTAAAATCGAAAAAAAATAATACCCGTATTTATTTTATCATTGTAATGCCCCGACCCTAGTTACCCAGAGTCGGTGAATTCTTACATAACATTGGCATGATCATAAAAGATCAAGTCTCGAAAGACCAATTAGTTTAGTATCCTTAGAAAACAAGATACATTTATAATTCTTACATTAAATCATTATGTGAAAAACTAAAACCACATAGTCTTCATAGTCTAAACTCATATCCCATCAGACTATCCCTAAAAGTCTGTCATAAAATACTCCTTCACATCCTGGGAAAAATAAAACATAGGAAGGGGTGATCTCAGATACTCATTAAGGATAACAGTATAGAGGAAACAATCTTAAATAAGCAAAAACTTTTAAGGTGATGTATAACTAAAACAAAAGGATTTTAAACTTGAACATCACCATAATATGTAAAAGATAAAATAAAATAACATCATTTACTTATTCACATTGATATTCTACTAGTCGAATAATCACATGCAATACCAATAACCACTTTCATAATGATGGATTGAATAATGCCAGACTATCATAACCATATAGTCAAGGCCTTGTTCCAAGACTACAAATAAGATAATGTCAAGGCCTTGTGCCAAGACACGAGTTTTTCTCATGAGATCTATCGATTCATCGAGGATCTATAGCGGGATCCAACTGTCACTTACTAAGTCTAATGCATTCCTCATGTTAATAGGTTTAAACATAACATAATCATTTATATTAAAACTGGAATACGAAATGTCAATACATTATCTACAAACCATGAATGGAATAAAAATAGCACTTCCACAATCAAACATAACTCATTAAAAACAATATGGAATATTGTATTGTAACTGATTAACCTCAATCGAGAATAATTAAATATATTGACATATATGAAAATAATCATCAAAACTATTAAAGAGAAATATCCCCCTTTTTCTTGAAATCATTTAAAAGTTACACTATTTGTCAAGAATCCATTTAAAAATAGATTTTTGAATCAAAGTGTCTCATACCACTTTGAAACTTTTAAAAAAAATTTAATTTTAAAACATTATTATCCATATAAAAAAATTCTTAAAAGCTTTTTTAAAATATGGACATTAATGAGAAAGATTTAGAATAATAAATCTCTAAAACATATAAAATGATATTTTAGTTAGAGTTTTTAACGAATAGAGAGACACTTGAATAAAAATAATTGATGTAATAAAAACTTTGTTATATCATGAGAATAAATGGATTCATGATATACTAATTCAAAGTACATTATATAAACCATATAAAAGTTATTTGGTGTATAACAACAAAGAAGTCTCAATGGATTATAAATTGAGATGAAATCTCTTATAAAGATGATATCCTTAGGATAAGGATAAATCAATAACATAATTATGTGTGAAAAATATAAATACACTCAAAATGATTGGATATTCAGTGTAAATCAATCAGAGGACATTCACACATATTCTTGTAAAAACAACACCAATGAATTGGATATTTAACTCAACAAATGGATATTTAGTTAAAATAACTCATATCGAGTTCATATCAATGACTTGAGAAATTATCAATGGAGTAATTATGTGTATCAAAATTATATCCAATGAAAGGGGAGTGGAAATTATGACATAAGAAAATGAATAGTAATTCCACACATAATCTTGGAGTAAAATAATCAATGATGTATGCGTAAAGTCGAATGAGTGGAAATTGAAATATCAAATTCCCTTATTGATTTGATAACATATGAAACATGCACCCATTAAAGAAGGATCATACAATGATAATGTATATATCCATAAATTAAATTATATTACACAATTAATACAATCATGGGTAGCACACACACCTCATGCAATAAATAAGTGGTGAACAATTGAAGTCTCACGGAATTAAAAGTGAGATAAGAAACCCCTTACTTTGTACTTTTTCATTGGTTGAGGGGAGGTTAAACTAATTTATAATGGTTAAATAATTGTTATTTAATTATACAATAATAATATAAATTAATATGATATCATATATGATCTTTTATCATTGATTTGTTAATAATATCTTAGTATTATCGTTGTTTTAGGTGTTAACAGATTCGTTTTCCATTATATTCTTTATTATGTGAGCCATATTTTTTATGGATGGGATGTATCTTATTAATATCCATAATGATATTAAGTCTTTAAACATTTTTTTTAACCATCAAATGAAAATTATTCTTGAATGGATATGATGTGTAAGGAATCTTATCGCGTTTGTGGAGACGGTAGTCCGTAGGTACGTACGAGCGACGATATCATTTTTTTGATATTAAAATAATATATATTTGGATGGTATATGTTATATAAAGAATAATTATCAAGTTATATTTATTATTTGGATAAATTAAGCATCATTATCATACCCATCCAGATAATAATGTATTGAATAACAATTACACCACAACGTGGATACGGTAGGCCGTACGTACACACGTATGGTGACATGTCATTAAAGGGATGGATAGAATAATGAATTTGGTTATAACATATTTTTAATAAAATCAGAGTTTATAGACGATATTGGAGTTATTATCTTATAATGTAAAAAACATAGAAAAAGTAAGTGGAAGAATAAGAGAACATGAAAATGGGTGGTGAAATCATTAACTCTTCATCGGGTACTTCCTTTTGATTTGATCAAAATGGATCTTTTGGTTGGTTTTCTGACCAAAGGAAGGCCTCTAAAATTAATCTAGGATAGTGGGGAGGATATTCGAGCATGGTTTGGCTAAGAAAAATGGCTTTGGAGGTGTGAATGTGAGAGAAGTGGAAGTGACCTTTTATAAGTGGGGTGAGGGGCAACTTTGGAAAAACTTAAAATATTATTTTTTAATAAATTCATATTCGGTTTATAAGGGCTCCAAAGTGACTTATTTCGAGGATAGGGTGGGTATGGGTTGAAATACTCACAACCAATTGGTTATATACAAGTTTAGGTTACCATTGTAACCTTATCATTTAGATTTAACTTTAAGTTAACTAATTTAACTTTTACCGTGTCTTCTTTATTCTTACACTACGTGGTTTATAAACATACTATATACTATCAATAAAACACAATGTGGTTCATTAATGTCATATATATTATCATATAAGTCTTTTTTCTTGAACCTTATATTTTTAGAACCATTATATTAATTAATTATATAATATTATTTTTTTTAAAAACTATTTTATGTCAATTTTGACACTCTTTGGTATTTGTTTTCTGTTAAAATAATAAAAGAATGATTACGTACAAAAAATACATTGAATCAATACTAACATGTCATATTACCCTAGAAAATTCGTGGATGTCATAAAAACTTTGAAAATATATTTATTTTAATATTTATAATACCATTTATTTGATTCTTTCATTAATAAGGTAATTACTGCATCATCATTGTGTCATTAATAAATTTAATTATTTAATCTCTAAAAATTATAAAAAAATAAAATTATGTAGGAAATTTTTTATCTTTATAATGAATATTTATAGTTGATTTTATCTTATGTATAACCCTATATTAAAAATGGTATAGTTATTAAACATTGATTTTAACTCTTTTAACTCTTCATTAAATAAAATATTAATAAATGACATAATCTAATCCAGGTAAACCCTAAGGGTCATATTTTATTCCTGATGTTGTTTTTGGTTGAATTAAATTTATAAAATAGAATTAGGACATATGTTAGGGTAATAATAATATCATTTTTACCCTTAATTACCCCATTTACTTTTAATCGTGGTAAATAAAAGTAAAAAGTTACTATTTATCAAAAATTATTTTTATCTTATTGAACCACATTTTACAATTTTATATTAACCATGTCTCTATGATTTTAAAAATTCATCTCACATAAGTGGTAAAATTATGTTTTATTTAAATTTTCAAATGCTCCCATGAGGTGGGTAAAAGACGGTAAAAAGTTCAATAAAATTTTTATATATCTAAAATTATTACAAACTGACTCCAATTAATTACATTGAATTTATATAGGCATTATTTATCTATCTTGACCTAAATTAAATTAAAATATGATAAATAATTATTTAAATAAAAAGTGGTTTTTAAACAATAACCCAATGTATTTCACTATTCATCAAAATTGATAGTTTTCAGAAAAATACCAAACATTCACCCTAGGAAAATTTTGATATTACAAATCCAAAAATGATGTATATTTTACCAAATTGAAAAAATATAAGTTTCATTTAATAATTTAAAATTAATTCTCCTTGTCAAAACCAAAAGGTATATTTTTAGCAAATAATAACTATCAAAAGATTGACACTCGTTTATGTCCAATTTCAATGTAAAATTACTTATAATGACCAGCATTGGATTAAATGGTAAAAATATAATCTATTTATAATTAAAAACCATTAAAATGTATAATTTAATATTATAAATTATTTTGATTAAGAAAAGTTGTTTTTAATTAAAATATAGTATTTTTTACTATTCACCAAAATATGAAAATTATCAGAAAAACCCCAAAAATTTATTGAAACTAACTTTTTATGTCCCAATTCTAATGAAAAAGTTTATTTTGTAAAATTTAATATATAAATGTTTCAAATATTGTATTTAAAAAGGGTTCACCATTAAAAGGCGGTAAAATTGCATTTTATGAAAAGAAACTTCTTTTATCTGAAAAATGTATTTTTTATTACATTATGTCTAAGAAGCTCATAATACAGATTCTAAAATTATAAGGATTATATAAAGTTCAAAATCCAGTTAATACTAGTCATAACCGCTTTTGAACGGTTAGTTTGGTAAGTCGTGGTGCGCTTGAACTCAGTGTTTCATGTAGTGAAAGTTATTGAATTACTTTGATAAAATAATGTACTACAACATATTGGGGTGTTACATTCTTCCCTCCTTCAATAAATTACATCCTTGCAATTTTAAATTTTTCTTCAAAAATAAAGGTAGAAAATATAAAATACCTTTAAGGGAAAACCCAAATCGGAATTTTTGTTAATAAAATTTAGTCTTAATCATTGGAAAAGAGGAATAAAAAAGTCACCACCAAAATATGATTGCGATTAAGAGAACATTGGTGGAAATTAGAGAAACATAATTGGAGGAAAAACATAAATATTTATATGGAGTGATTGAGGTCATCAGTCACAAAAAATTGTAGAATTGAGGGCCTCAAAGCCATCAATCTAGGATGATTTAAAATATCATCGGTTCAACAAAACATAAGGCATTTGGATAACACATTTTTAGTTTTAAGATGCCTTACCAAAAGTTTAAGAATTTATTTCTTCATAGAATAAGAGAAGAAATATATATATATATATATACTTGACAAGTAGAGTTCCATATTTTAACTAATTTCTACTCAAACTCATCTTTAACTCTAAAAGATAATAGAACTTAAAAAATATATTCTATTTATCCTATTCGTTTAGGGTTACAAAAATAATAATTTATATTTCATCTACCATTCCCTTTAAAAATACTACATTATTCAATCCAGTACATCACGTGGGTTAGTGATAAGTGATACAACCTTGTCTCCCTTTGGTTGCGGGTTCAAGTCTCACGGCCTTACCGGATGCGACGAGTTTCTGTCCAACCTCTAGGTTGTCCTATTTATGGAAATACAAATATAACCATAACAATAGTATCCAATTTCAAACGTAATCCATTATATCATTTAGAATTATCCAAAATACATATATCCAAACTCTCAGTCCAAAATTCATAAGGAAGTTAAACATAATGATGATCATTTTTGCAAGGTAATAACATGTGAACACCTTCATCATGTATTCTTTTACAGCACCACAACATCCTGAATTACCAAAATAATCCATCTCTTATTCCAAAATCACTACATCATTATCAGGACCATATTAAGGATTACCTTTCCTTCAACCATGTATTTTCCAAAAAGTGTATCTTACTATTATGTCACTTTTCATAGAACCATATAATCTCAAATCCTCAATAAAATAGTACTGCAGTACAATCCTTATTTATCTATATAAATTATGTAACTAGTATACTATTGATACAACACTCAAATGAAATAATTCTATAATAACAACATAAAACACTAGTAAATCCTCTTTATCTATGGTAGTATCGGAACTTTATTATTATCCAATAATATCATTTGCGGTATACTCTTATGAATGGGTCATTGATTCGCGTAGTGTCTCAATGCCTTGGAGATGAAGCATTTTACATTTGAAAACTTTTTCTTACCCTTTTAATCACATACTTGGTGTCCTTTTTCTCCAAACTTATAACAAACTATCATTCCCTTCAATAATTTACCAAGGTGATTCATTCCACATTTATCACATATTGGAAAATCCTTCTTTTCCCTCTTCCCTTTATCAATCTTTTTCTCTTCCCTCATTTTCTTCTCTTGCTTCCCTTCAAAGAGATAGAACTCAGAGAATTATTTACTTATCTTATTAACACATGATATTATTTCTTCTTATGTTGAGAATAAATGGTATACTACTTCCCTTATAAATATTGTCTTAATACTATGAAAGATATAATCCATCTTACACATTGGATCATACGTATTGTTGGAGTTCACATTCCTTCTACTGGGCACCATTTCTATACAATGGCATACACTAGGTCAATTTATGAATTGCAATGAATAATTCCAAATTTGTAAAATACCTAACATAAATCTAACAATTTATAGATATAATACATAAAATTATTTTCTTTGAGTCGATATATACTTGTAAATCCTTTATAAGGATTCATAATGAAAATGAGAATTATCCAAATCATATCCCCCAGGAGTGTCGTAACCAAGAGTGCATCAAGGCCCATTATCATGTTCCAGTTCCCATTTGAGTCTGGCTCAAAGCTATTTTTTCCAGTTTTACACCTAGGTACTTATGTGTCAAAGCCACCTCTAAATACTCGTATAAAGACAGGGATGTATTTTCTTGGAAAACTCACAAAATCTCTAAAATACCAAAATTCTTGGAAGTTATTCTATACTAATACTCAATATCTATCTTAGGGTAATGTGATCTAATCAGAGTTTATCTAAATATAGTTTCAAAGGTTATTTCTAAACATCCTTTGATACCAATTGTAATGCCCTGACCCCAGTTACCTAGAGTCGGTGCATTATTACATAACATTGGTATGATCACAAAAGATAAAGTCTCAAAAGTCCGGTTTGTTTAGTAGACTTGGAAACACTATATAAATTCATTAGTTTTACATTACATGATAAAGTGAAAAACTTCAACAATATAGTCTTCATAGTCCACACTAATATCCCCTCAGACTATCCCTGCAGGTTAGCCATAAAATACTTCATCACATCCTGGGAAAAATAAAACATAGAATGGGGTGAGCTCAAATGCTCAGTAAGGATAACAATACAGTGGAAACCTTCATAAATAAGTATAAACATTTAACGAAATTTATAACTAGAACAAAAGACTTTAAAACTTGAACATCAGCATAATATGGAAATGATAAAATCAAGTAATTATATTTAATTATTAACATGTATATTCTACTATTTGAATAATCACATGCAATATAAATAACCACTTTCATAATTATGGAATGCATAATGCCAGACTATTATAACCACATAGTCGAGGCCTCGTGCCAAGACTACAAATTATATTTTTTCAAGGCCTTATTCCAAGACACTAGTTTGTCTCATTAGACCTACCAATGGATTGAGGAGCTATAGAGGGCTCCACTCGTCACTTACTAAGTCCAATGAATTCCTCATATGCACAAGTTTAAACATAACATAAAAATTATTATTATAACTAGCATATGAAATGTCAATACCTTATCTACAAACCATGAATGGAATAAAAATAGTACATCCACATTAAAACATAACACATTCAATACAATATAGAAGATTTTATTGTAATTGATATACCTCAATCGATAATAGTTAAGGATAATTGACATAGATGAAAATAATCATCAAAACTATTAGAGAGAAATATCCCTATTTTTCATGAAAACATTTAAATGTTACACAATTTACAAAGGAAGACATTTAAAGACATCTTTGAATCAAAGTGTCCCATACCACTTTGAAACTTTTGAAAGGAATTTTAATTTAATAAATTTAATGTCTATATAAATAAATTTTTAAAACCATTTTTAAAACAAGGACATTAATTAGAAAGATTTAGAATAATAAATCTTTAAAACATTTAAAATGATATTTTAGTTAGAGTTCCTAACCAAAAGATAGAAACTTGAATACAAATAATTTAGGTAATCAAAACATTGTAATATAATGAGAATAAAGGGATTCATGATATACTATGTCAAAGTTCATTCTATACACCATATAAAAGTGATTTGGTGTATAACAACAAATAAGTCTCAATGGAATAAAAAATGAGATGAAATCTCTTATAAAGACTGTATCCTTAGGTTAAGTATAAATCAAAAACATAATTATGTGTGAAAAATATAAAAACACTCAATATGATTGGATATTCAGTGTAAATCAATCAGAGTACATTCACATATATTCTTGTAAAAACAACACCAATGAATTGGATATTTAACTGAAAAAATGAAGATTGAGTTAAAATTACTCTTATCAAGTTCAAATCGATGACTTGAGAAATTTTAAATGGAGTGATTATGTGTATGAAAAGTATATCCACAGAAATAAGAGTGGGAATTATGAAATAAAAAATGAATAGTTATTCCATACATAATCTTGGAGTAAAATAATAAACGAAGAATGTGTAAAGTCGAATGAGTGGAAATTGAAATTTCAAATTCCTTAATCGATTTGGTAACATACAAAACTTACAAAAATTAAAGAAGGATAATAAAATGATGATGTAGATATCCATAAATTAAATTATATTTCACAATGAATACAATCATCGGCAGTACACAGACCACAAGCAATAAATAAGTGGTGACCAATGGAAATCTCACGGAATTAAAAGTGAGATAAGAACCCCCTTACATTGTACTTTTTCCTTCCTCAAGGGTAGGTTAACCTCCTGTATAATGGTGAAATAATTTTTATTGAATTATAAAATAATCATATACATGAATATGATATCATATATTATCTTTAACATTGATTTGTTAATAATATCTTAGTATTATCATCGTTTCGGGTGTTAACGGATTCGTTTTCCGTTATATTGTTTGTTAAGTGAGCCATATTTTTTATGGATGGGATGTATATTATTAATATCCAGAATGATATTAAGTCTTTAAACATTATTTTTAACAATAAAATAAAAATTATTCTTGAATTGATATGATGGGGAATGAATGTCATCACATTCGTGGAGACGGTAGTCCGTACGTACGCACGAGCGACAATATCATTCTTTTGATATAAAAATAATATATAATTGGATGGTATATAACATATAATAAAACAATTATCATGTTATATTTATTATTAAAAACAATTACACATCATTATCATAACCATCCAAATAATAATGCATTGAAAAACAATTACAACACGACATGGAGACGGTAAGCCATACGTACGCACATATGGTGACATGTCATTCAAGGGATGGATAGAATAATTAATTTTGTTGTACCATATTTATAATAACATCACATTATATAGAATATATTGGAGTGATTATCTTATAATGTAAACAACAATGAAAAAGTAAGTGGAAGAATAAGAGAAGATGAAAGAGGGTGGTTAAATCATTACCTCTCAACGGGTTCTTCCTTTTTATTTGATCAAGAAGGATCTTTAGGATGACTTTCTGACCAAAGGAAGCCCTCTAAGATGGATTTATGATAGTTTGGAGGATATTTGGGCATGGTTTGGCTGATCCAAATGTCTTTGGAGTTGCGAATTTGAGAGAAGGGGAAGTTCTCTTTTATAAGAGGGGTGAGGGGTATATTTGGAAAAACTCAAAATATTATTTATAACAAATTATATTCGGTTTATAATGGCTCCAAAGTGAATTATTTCAAGTATTGGGTAGATATGGATCGAACTAATCTCAACCAATAGGTTTTCTACTGGTTTAGGTTTCCATTTTAACCTTATCATTTAGATTTAACTCTAAGTTAAATAATTTAACTTTTACTGTGTCTTCTTGTATTCTTACACTATATGGTTAATAAACATACTATATAATACCAATAGAACCAAAATTGATTCATTAATGTCATATATATTATCATATAAGTCTTTTTTCCGAACCATAGATTTTTAGGACCATTATAATAATTACTACTATAATATTTGTTTTATAAACTATTTTATGTCAATTTTGACAGTATTGGGTATTTGTTTTTTGATAAAATAATAAAAACATTATTTCATAAAAAAAATACATTGAATCAATAATAAAATGTTATATTCCCCTATAAAATTCTTGGATTTCATAAAAACATTGAAATTATATTTATTTTAATATTTATAATACAATTTTTTTGATTCATTCATTAATAAGGTAATTACTGCATCATCATTGTGTCATTAATAAATTTAATTATTTACTCTCTAAAAATTATAAATAAAATACCATTGTGTAGGAAATATTTTTAGCTTTATAATGAATATTTATAGTCGTAAGTATCTTATGTAGAACCCTATATTAAAAATAGATTATTTATTAAACATTGATTTTAACTCTTTTAACTCTCCTTTAAATAAAATAATAATAAATGTATTAATCTAATCCATGTGGACCTAAAGGGTCATATTTTATTACTAATATTGTTTTTGATCGAATTAAACTTATCCAACAGAATTAGGGCATGTTTTAGATTAATAATAATATCATTTTTACCCTTAATTACCCTATTTACTTTTAACCGTGGTAAATAAAAGTAAAAAAGTTACTATTCACCAAAAATTATTATTATCTTATTGAACTGAATTTTATTATTTTATATTAACAAAATCTCTCTTATTTTCAAAATTCAAATCACATAAGTGGAAAAAGTAAGTTTTATGTATATTTGCAAATGCTTCTAGGAGGTGGGTAAAAGACGGTAAAAAGTTCGATAAAATTTTTATATATCTAAAATTATTATAAACTGAATCCAATGAGTTAAATTTAATTCATATAGGTATTATGTATCTATTTGACCTAAAATTAATTTAAATAAAATAATTAATTATTTAAATAAAAATCCGGTTTTAAACAATAACTCAGTGTTTTTCACTATTCATAAAAAATTGAATGTTTACAGAAAAACACCAAAAAATAACTATAGTTTAATTTTGATATTCTGGATCAAAAAATGATTTCTATTTTACCAAATTCATAACATAGAATTTGAAATTATTAATATAAAATTAATTCTCGTTGTCAAAACCAAAAGGAGTATTTTTAAGAAATAATAACTATCAAAAGATTGACACTTGTTTGTGTCCAATTTCAATGTAAAATTACTTACAATGAACAACATTGGATTAAATGGTAAAAATATAATCTATTTATACTTAAAAACAATTAAAATTTAAAATTTAACAATATAAATTATTTTGATTAAAAAATGTTTTTTTCAGTTAAAATATAGTATTTTTCACTATTCAGCCAAATATGAAAGTAATCAGAAAAACACCAAAAATTTATTGAAACTAAATTTTTATGTTCCTATTCTAAAGAAAAATTTTATTTTGTCAAATTTAATATATAAAAGTTTCAAATATTGGATTTAAAAAGGGTTCACCATTAAAAGGTGTTAAAATTTCATTTTTTGAAAAATACTTCTTTTATCTGAAAAAATGTATATATTCTTACATTATGTATAAGAAACTGATAATATGGATTCTAAAAGTATAAGGATTATATAAAGTTCAAAATTATCTTAATACTATTCATAACCGCTTTTGAACGGCTAGTTTGTTAAGTCCTGGTGTGCTTGAACTCAGTGTTGCCTGTAGTTCAAGTTATTGAATTACTTTGAAGAAATAACGTACTATGAAATCTTGGGGTGTTACAATCACTAGTACTGAAAATAGTTAATTATGAAGTCTTTTTTCAATCTATCATCACCCAAATTCACCCTTATTAATTAGGGTATTCATAGGTTGGTGAAAATTAAATGGAATGTTGATTTTCAACATTTGACTAAAAAATGAGAGCTTTATTACATGCCTTCATTTGATTCACCTTAAAAAAATTAATTTTTGTTGAATTTGGATAGTTATTAGAATTGAAAAATGTTCCCATATATTTACAATAATATCTCTACAAATTTTAACCAAATTGGATTACTCATTCTAAAGTTATGTTTGAAATGGTTGACTGAATGTTTGGCCCTTAATATCTATCCCAAAATTTCAACATTAAAATTTTCCTCCTAGAACACCTTATGAATGAATGAATTATCATTTCCTATAGTTTAATGAAATATTTACAATGAAATTATATATCTTCAATTTAAATACCAGCATCATTTTACATGAATTGTGGAGTTAAAACAGTTTTAAATTCCAATGAAAGAATCAACTTTCCCAATAAATTTCTATAATCAATGCCTGAATGTCCATATTCTTTTGAAAATCTTATACCATTAAAACAGAAAAAAACCAAAAAAATGAATAATAAAATCAAGAAATTTGAAATTTATATAATTAATAGATCATGTTTTACAAGGAAATGTTTAAATGAACAGAGGTTAATAAATTTTAATCATGAATTTCACATATGATTGGAAAAAATGTACAAATTATAAATCACATTAGCCTAGGAATTTTTTTTAGAAGTGATTTTATTTAGAAAATTTATAATGAGTTAGAGGTACGATCTTCTCCGTCATCAACCTATTTATTCCCCTTGTATATCTATAATATTTTAGTTCTCTATATTAGTGTTCTGAGTTTTGATTCCATTAGATCATGGTGGAATAATACATATATGATTGAATTTTTGTTTCACTATGGATAGAGGATGTCATGTAAGAAAGAATGTAAGACATATTTCGTAGTTTCAAATGACATAATATAATATTGTATCTTTATTATGGTTATTGATGAAATTTTAAATTGAACAAGTTTTAGTTGACAATGTTTTTTATTGCTACGGTGTTTGGAGTATGCCATGGACATTCTAGTCATAGTTCTTATGGTCTATAATGCGATGATATAATACTGCTAGTTTTTAGAAAAATATATCAATTTGAATTTAATAATACAGTTTAATATAAATTGTTGTAATTAATTGAATTAGATGTTGTGGACTAAGAAAGGAGCTCAATAATGGATATGATATTGGATGAAGCTTGGATGAGCTTGGGTGGTTGTGAATGGGTTTTCATAAAGGGAGTGACTATGTGCATGGGGTGGGTAGTCCTTGAAAATCTACTTAAAGTATATACATCATTTTTATGTTCATGTGAAATGTGGTCTCTCCTCCCAAGAGCAATTAAAATTATGTAAAAAAATGAATTGTTTTATTTGAATTTCATAAAATGAACAGTGTTCCATGGGCCATGATGGAACCGAGGATATTTTCTCGATTCCTCATTCATTAAGGGTCAAGGTGTTAATTTTGAATGGATTTTAAGAGATAAATTGAACCCTAGGGTCATAAATGAAATGAAATGAGTGATATTATTAGACATAGAGATAATATAAATATGAGACACTGAGGTTCATATCTGGTGCTGTAGTGACATTATGGAAATGGTATTTTCTGACAACTATGTCTCAAATGGTGTGGATGTTAATTAGGTTATGATAAGGCTAGGTATTTTATAAAACTATGATGAGATTTTACTATCTATGTATTGTTACGTTGTAGCTTGTAGGGTTGTAATTAGAGTTTGGGGATAAGTGATGATTGATGAGATGTTTTTACGTCTCATGTGGGATATGGAATACCATTATGAGATTTGGATGAAAAACTAGTGAGTATAATGAGTGAGGTTTGAGTAATATGTATAGGTGTTATGAGAGGGAGAGTATTTTTTCCATGTGACTAGATTAAAACATCCCCTATAGATATGATATATTTTGATGATGTTATGGATAGAACATATGAAGATTAGGATGGATGGGTCCCATGGGATGAATGAACAACATGAGTGTTGCATATGGGTGGTTGCTAGCATGTAAGGAATATGATAGGTCAAAATTAACCTAGTGGATTCCCATGATGGTGATATGATAAAGCTATTGGATTCTCCACGATGTTCTTGTGAGTCTGGGATAGTATTAAGGAGAATATATTTGTGTGTGTGGTCATCTGTTGAGACATGCTCAAGGTATTGGTTAGGAATCATGTGGAAATACTAGGTTATGTGCTTGATATGGTATAATAGGGTATGTATGATAGGTTCTTGTGTGTTCAAAACACATGTGATGATGATATGTCTTGGTATTCACCATTGGGTTATAGTTCGTTAATATTTACTATGTTTCAAGTTTGGGAGAAAGTATACACCCAAGTCCCTAGATGGCGTGATATATATTTCTATGCAAGTATAGGTATTTCCATGAGTTTCTAGATGATATGTAATGGGTTTCATGAATGGATAATGCATACCTCTAATTTTCCTGATAAAATGATAGTTTTTTCCATGTTGGATTCATGTAAAACCCTAAGTTACCGAATGATATGTGTCATATCCCAGACCGGTTCACTCTATTAAAAGTAACTGAAATTATTGCAGATAGGGAATAAAAAACACCATCTAATATTCTAGAGGATAAAAACTAGTGGTGAGTTCCTAGGTCGTGTTTATAGGAAAATTTTCCCTTAAATTGTAGTAAGACACAAGGGTAAATAACCACACATCATCTAAAAAAGTATGTAAATAGAGTGCAGAAGCAATCAATATAAATAGAGATATAATAATATATTAAATGTTGTAAAGGACCAAAAAAACATTTCATATATACAAAACTAATTTTAAACTTGGATGATCATGTATGTAAGAGTAAAGGAATTGAACAAAAGTAAATGTACAAGGATCTACTACCAACTCTGAGCTAAACCATATTTCTAGTCTCTAAGATACTGCTATGCTACTCAAGCCTAATCATAATAATACACATGATTCAATTTGCTCGATCATGAAACCCTAGACATTAACCCCATCCTTTATGAATTTGTGCTCAACGTGAAAATATACATAATGTTCACATTCAAATAGATATGTACATACATGGGATGATAAAAAATCTTAGTAGACCCCCCCCAATGGTGAACCTATACACTGATGCCATATTTACATGGTAATGCAATATTCTCAACCCATCCCATAAAAAATGTAATTAAATAAATAAAGTAAAACCATAGTTGACCCTTTTTCCCATGAACCTGAAAAATTAGAAATCTATTGAATAATATATTGAGTTTGATTTCATAAAACTCAATAAATTTATAATCAATTAATCATTATGTCTTTAATCCCGATTGACAATACCTGCTTCAACCAATGTTGGAATGTCACTAAGAAATATATGCCCCAACATGGGGATACATGTCATATCCTTGGGATCACCAATACATTACCCTAATATATATATATATATATATAATGGATTCAATGCATCAATTGGAAATCCTATAAGTGACATAGCCCATACATTATATATGATATTTCTTGAATTATCTATCTGATACCTCAATAACATATATGGAATTTAAAGTCAATTAATCAAGTCCATATATGTGGAATTAGAGTTCCATAAATCATGTTCATATCTGTGGAATGTGGTGACCTACAATTTTAATCATATTACTATGGAACATATAAGGACTCGACCATAAAGAATACACAATCTTGAATTAATTGAATAATCCACATTGAGGATCTTTTCCGATTTACAGTTTTAGAGAATTAGAACATAACTATTAAATTACATCTCAAAAATTACAGGGTAGACACTTCTACTCAGTTTAAATTTTTTTTCTTAAAATAAATACTCTTGAAAAAAAGTGTCATATCTAGCCCCTTGTTTTAGACAGCATGACTTTTCATTGATCCCATCTTTGACCCTATTCATCTTTAGGTCCTGTAAAAAACATTTCAAAACATGGGATGAGTATAAAAAGCTCAGTAATGGTTAAAAACAAAGAAGGAAAACATTAGTCCATCATTGCATACATAACATAAGCTCTTTGACGTACCTCATGAAATCATATGATTTTTGAATAACATAAGGAAATTATAAATATTAATGGTAAATTGTGGCATCCATATAATACATACATTGTAGCTATCACAACAACATAATGAGTTACATTGGAATACCCATCACAATATATTCTCTAAATATCTTAGGAGAAACATTCATGTTTACATCCGTCATGTTACAAAATGCATTGGAGAGCTATCTCGGACTCACTCTCCATAGGTTTATCACGTAACCACCCGTATACATAACAATGCCCAAGAACCAAAACATATTCGTAACACATAAAACAATCAAAAAGGAAAGATACAATTTCCATATTTAAATCACAATATAACATTTAAATATAGTGACATAACAAATCCATTACCCAAACCATTTTCTGTACCAAAATACGTGAAATAGTATATGGTATTTATTTTCCTTTTAAAAACATTACGACTTGTTAATCAAGCCAAAGATCAAATAATACCCACGATGGCGGAAAGGTCATTGTCACTATGTATATTAAGAGAAACATTTTTTTTTAATTTAGTAAAAATATTCATAGAAAAAGATTCCCTTTGAATGAAATGAAAATTCAATGGTTTTTATACAGCGTATAAAAGAAAATCGTCTATTAAAACAAAATATGCCTCAATGAAAGGAGATTGAGACAAAGTCCCTTACCTCATGTCCGACTTGACCTGTTTGTTGTTTAATCTCATGAATAATAAACTAACGTTAATTTATAATTTATTAATAACCTTTTTCATGTCTATTATTACATTTATATCAATTATTACCATGTCATAGACATTATGTAATCATTTATGTTAATAATGGTTGTTTTGTCTATATTTGGAACTTGAGCCAAAAATGGACATCTTATAACTATAAGTTGTTCACATGGTAAAACATTCATTATATACAAAATGAAATTCATGATTTAGATATCATATATATCATATATATCCAGTGTATACATTTATTTATAATAGTACATAACATTTTGAGATAAGAAATGAAAAGCACCGTTCATGGAGACAGTAAGTCGTACGTACGCATGAACGCTACTTTAATTTCTATTTAATATTTTAATGGAATGAAAACATAATGACACCTAGGTATATTTTAATTCCAGTATACTATCTTATATAATATCATTAATTCCATCCTTTATACATCTCACATATTGCATTAATGAGTCGTATCACTTTGAGGGGGCGGTACTCCGCACTTCCCCAAATGAAATTATCACCTTTAAGCATAATGGAAACCATAAAGGTATTATATAAAATGAAAATACAGAATAATAAAGAAAAAAAAAACATAATATATATCATATATAAATATATTTTCATCTTAATGGCCACCATGAGAGGCTATATGAGATAATTTAACAATCATTGTTTCGTGAGGTGTTAGTTTTCCATTCAAAGAAACATTATGTTCATCACCCATTAGATAGAGGTGTGTGTATGTTTAGTTTGAATAATTCTAAAAAAACATCCTAGAATATTGAGGATAATGGTGTTGTTATAAAATAAAGGAATAAAACGAGTTTAGTGGTTGTAGAAGTAAAATAAAAGAAAAGAAGTTAAGAGAAACAGTGATCTTAAATTTGGGTAACTCCCTTTGGTTTGAAACGTAAGGACTTATTGAAGTGCCTTCTACCTAAGGTAAGGATTCTAGGAGGAGGAGAAGGATCTTGAAAGCTCATTTTTTGTAGGGGTTGAATGAGACAAGAGGCCTACTAGGTGTAAGGAATGGGTTAGAAGTGTTGTCCTTTTATAAGGGGGAGGAGGGGCACTTTAGGAATGTTTGAAAATATTGTTTTATTATAAAATTATATTCAGATTAGAAATATCCAGAACTCATTAAAGATGAATATAAGATTACTCATGTACGAAATAAAATCATCCAATAATAATTGGACAAGTTTTGGATGTTTTTTTAATATTTATAATCTTATTTATTTAAATTATTTATCAATGAGGTAAATACTACATCATTATTGCGTTATAAATAATTTATTTTATTTTATGTCTAAAAATTATAAAATGAATACCATAATGTATTAAATCTATTTATCTTTCCAATAAATATTTATAGTCAAAGTTATAACTCATATAACTCCATGTAGAGATTAATTTACTAAAAGATATTTGTTTATTTCAGTTTTTCCTTTACTTTAATTTAATTAAAATAAAGTGTCATTATCACTTCGATGTGGCCCCATGGGGTCCCAAAAAATACAAAAATATGACCATGGTCGTAAATGACTCAACCCATATGGTTAAGACATGTGTTAAGGTAATTTTGTATTACTATGATATTCTTTTTATCTTTAATTACCCTATTTACCTTTAACCATGGTAAAAAAAGTCAAAAGTTACTATTCATCAAAATTATTTTCATCCTATTGAACCACATTTTACTTAATAATTATAATAATGTATGTTGGATTTTTGATATTTAATCCACAGAATTGGAAAATTTTCATTTAAATAAAAAAAGACATTTTTTAACTACGACTTAGGGGGTTCACTATTCATAAACAGTTGATGTTTTCCCGAAAAATACCAAATATTCAGCCTAAGCAATATATAATATTCTAAATAAAAAAATGATGCATATTTTAACAAATTTAAAACATTGAATTTGGATTAACTAATTTAAAATTAATTCTCATTATCAAAACAAATAGGTTGTTTGTAAGAAACAATAACTATCAAAAGATTGGTACTTTTTATGTCCAATTTCAAAGTATAATTAATTCCAATGACCAAAATTGGGTTAAATGGTAAAACATTAATATAATTACACTTTATAACCAATTAAAAATAAAATAGAACCATATAAATAATATATATTAAAAGGCACTTTCGAATTAAAATACAACATTTTTCACTATTCCTAAAAAAATTAACTTTATCTAAAAAATACAAAAAACTACCAAAAGTAAATTTTGATGTCCCAATTATAAAGAATAATTTTATTTGTTCAAATATAACATATAAAAGTGACCAATACTAGATTAAAATAGGGTTCTCCATTAAAAGGTGGTAAATCAACTTTTTAATGTAAATTATGCTTAAAATTAGATTCATAAACATTTTAAGCCTCTAAATTTTATTAGATAAATGTAAAAAAATTAACAAACATGTATAATCATATTTTAGATAGTTCTATTCATTACCTCCAATACAATATCTAGGTGTTAACTACATTTAATATAATATTATTATATTATTATTGTTCGATGTAAGATTTCAAGGAAACCTATTATTGCGTATCAGGCACGCCATCGTGCATATCAACCCCTTTAAAGTAAAATTAATAATTAATTCACAAATATGAATAATTATGAAAATGTATTATTCCTTTATTTACCTGGGATGTTACATCCATCCCCACTTTTCGAAATCATGTCCTCGAAATTTTTTTCACATATAAATTAAATGGGTGTATTTATCCCTCATAGCATTTTTAGATTCCCACGTTCCCTATTCAACAATATAGTTTTTCCACAAAACCATTACATGGTGAATTACATTATTTCGCAACACTTTATCTCTTTGTTCAAGAATCTATACTTGTTGTTTCTCATAGGAGAGATTCTCTTTCAACTGAACTACCTCTGGACTTAAAACATGAGTAGGATCTGGCATATACATTCTTAACATTGAAACATGAAAAACATTGGGTACATGGGACAAACCTGTAGGTAAATCCAATCTTTATGCAACTGATCCAACATTATCCAAAATTTTATAAGGTCCATTGAACCTCAACCTCAAATTTCTCTTCGTACTAAAATGCATCCCACTTTTCCAGGTAGAATCTTTAAGAAAGACATGATCACCTACCTCAAAAGTAAGATCTTTCCTCTGATTTTCCGCATAATGTTTCTGCTTTCTCTGAGATGTTCTTATTTGATTCTAAATCAACTGATCCTTTTCTGCCATCTCTTCTACAAATTCTGGTCCCCTCAACTTCCATTCACCTAGTTCATACCAAAAAGCTTGAGTTCGACACCAATTTCCATATAATGCCTCAAATGGAGCCATCTGTATACTGGAATGAAAACTGTTATTATAAGAAAATTTAACCCAAGAAATATGTTGGTCCCAAAATCCCTGGTAATCCAGTGGACAAGCACATAGCATATCCTCCATAGTTTGAATTATTTGTTCTGACTTCTCATCTGATTGAAGATGAAAAGTTGTACTAAAATTTAATTAAGTACACAATGACTTATGAAGGCCTTTCTAAAACGTAGAAGTAAACATGGGATCATGATCAGATACAATGGAGAGGGAAACTCCTTGAATCCGGACTATATCTTTAACATAAAACCGATAATGTTGATCTACAGTCAATGTATCTCAAATAGGAAGGAAGTGAGAATATTTAGTCAACTGATCAACAATAACCCTAATTGCATTATTAACACGAGATGTCTTCTGTAATCCCACAAAGAAGTCCATGGATATATTTTCCCATTTCCACTCTTGTACTGGTAATGAATGAAGTATCCCTTTCAGTAACTTCCACTCTGGTTTATCCTACCAACAATTCAAACACTTCATAGTAAAATCAGCTATATTTCTTTTCATTCAATCCCACCAGTAATACTCCTGAAGATATTTGTAAATCTTGGTACTGCCAAGATTAACTGAAAACAAGGAACTATGAGCTTCATATAACAACTCATTCCTCAACTTTGACTCACAATGCACACATAATCTCTTCTCAAACCTCAAAACACAATCATTATCAACATTAAAATTAGGAAACTTACCCTTATGAACCAACTCTACCTTTTTCGGTAACTCATTATCTACCTTCTGTGCTAGCTTAATTCTGTCTAAAAGAGATGATTTCACTGACACCTGAAACAAAACAGAATAATTTCTTGCACCAACAAATTCTATGCCCAAGTTCATCAAATCAAAAAACCAAAGTATCTCTTTCCAAGCGTAGCATGGTCAATGTAGCATTAATTTTTCGAATCAATGCATCAGCCACTTTATTTTCCTTTACTGGGTGATAATGAATCATGAAATTATAATCCATGATTAATTCCAACCATATCCTCTGTCTCATGTTCAATTCTTTCTGATTGAATATATAATTCAAACTTTCATTTTTAGTATATATTTCACATTTTAATCTATACAAATTATGCCTCCAAATTTGTTAATGAAAAAACAATAGAAGCTAATTTCAAATCATGTGTAGGGTAATTTAACTCATGAGGTTTCATATGACGTGATGAATAACCAATTACCTGATCATTCTGCAAAAGGACACAACCATGTCTTTTCAATGAGGCATTATTTTAGATAACAATCTCACCATTTCTGGAAGCCAGTGCCAAAACCAGAGTATTGAAAAATCTTCTTTTCAATTCATAAAAACAATCATCACATTATTTTGTACAAATAAACATAACACATTTTCTAGTAAACTTAGTCATTGGATTAGATAACCTTGGAAATTTCTCAACAAACCTCATGTAATAACCTACCAAACGAGGAAAACTATTATTCTCGGTTATATTTGTGGGTCTTGGACATTCTTCAACCAATTTTGTTTTAGCAAGATCAGATGTTATGCCATTTTTTGAAACAATGTAACCATGGAATGAAATTTGTTGTAACCCACACTCACACTTAAAGAATTTCCCAAACATTTTCATTTTTTATGTTTTGCAATAAAACCCTTAAATGACTTTCAAGATCCTCTATACATTTAGTATGAACCAAAATATCATCAATACCGTTTATTCCCTCAGTAAACCGATCCATACTACAACAAACTGATCAATTTTGATTCTGACCATCTTAGGATGCTGATTTGGAAGGTTGTCTTCCTCCTGATGTCATCCCAACATAGATGCCCTATTTCCTATGCAGAAACCATTCTAAATAGAGAGGTATCTTAGGTGAAGCAGCAAGGTAATTTTTAAATGCTATATCATTTTAATATCAACATAACATAATTTATGGATATTAATTTAACAAATACCCTAACTCTTAAAGTTACCTAAACTGACCTTTGATACAACTATAAGGACCCGACCTTAATCATTACACTATCTTTAATTAAATGAATAATTCACATTGAGGATATTTTAATGTTTAGTGTTTTAGAGATTTAGTCCATAACTATTACATTAAATCTCAAAAATTAAAAGGTAGACACTTCTACTCAGTTTCAATTTTTTTTCGTAAAATAAAAACTCTTGGAAAAAAATAGTCATGTATAGTCCCAGGTTTTAGATACCATGAATTTTCGTTGATCCAATCCTTGACCCTATTCATCTTTTAGTCCTGTGAAAAACATTTTGAAAATTTGTATGAGTATAAAAATCTCTGTAAGGGTTATAAAAAAAAAAAAAACGTTAGTCCATCATTTCATACATAACATAAGCTCATTGACATACCTCATGAAATCATAAGATTTATGAATAACACATTGAAAACATAATTTATAAAGGTAACTTGTGACATCCATAGCATACTTACATTGTATCTATCATAGCTACATTGGGAGTTACGTTGGAATACCCATAATTGTATATTCCTTAAATCTATTAGGAAAAGTATTCCCCTTTACCTCCATCACATTACCCAATGCATTGGAGAGCTATCTCAGGCTCACCCACCCTAGGATTATCACAGAACCACCCTTATATGTAACAATGCCTAAGAACCATAACATAACTGTAACACATAAAACAAATATATAGGAAGGATAACATTTCTACATTTCAATCACAATATATCATTTAAATATATTGACATAAGAAATCCATTTTCAAAAACATTTTCAACACCAAAATATTAAAAAGAGTATATGGTATTTATTTTCCTTTTAAAAACCTTACAACGGGTTAAGGAATCCAAGGATCAAATAATAATCGCGGCAGTGGAAAGGTCGTTGTCACCACGTACGTTAAAATAAACTTTATTTTTTGTAGTTTAGTAAAACACTTCGTATAAAAATATTCCGTTTGAAAGAAAAGAAAATTCAATGGTTTTTACAGAACATATAAAATAAAATCATGTATTAAAGCAAAATACGCCTCAATGAAAGGAGATTGGGATGAAATCCTTTACCTCATGTCTGACTTGACCCGTTCATTCTTTAATATCCTGAATAATAAACTAATGTTAATTTATACTTACATAAGAACCTTTTCATATTTATTATTCCTTTTATATCACTTATTACCATGTTATAAACATTATATACTCATTTAATTTATTAATGGTCGTTTTATCGATATTTGGTACTTGAGTAAAAAATGGACTTCTTATAATTACAAGTTGTTCAAAGGTCAAAATTTCATTATATAAAAAACTATATTCATTATTTAGATATCATATATATCATATATATCAAGTATATACTTGTGTTTATCATTGTACATAACATTTGGATATATGAAATGAAAAGCACTCTTCATGGAGATGGTAAGCTGTATGTACAAATGAATGCTACTTTCATTTATATTTCATATTTTAATTAAATGAAAACATAATGATATATCGTTATATTATTAATAATGTATAATATAATGTATAATTTCATTAATTCCATTCTTCATATGTACAAAATATGGCATTAATTAGTCATATCACTTTGAGGGGGTGGTAGTCCGCACTTCCCCAAATGAAATTATCGCGTTTACCCATAATGGAAACCATAATGGTATGATATAAAAGGAAAATACAGAATCATAAAGAAAACATAAACATAATATATATATATATATATAATATAGTTTGATCTTAATGGCCACCATGAGAGGCGGTAGGAGATAATCGAACAATCATCGTTTCGTGAGGCGTTAGTATGCCATTCACAAAAACATTGTGTTTTTCACCCATTAGATGGAGGTGACTATATTTGTAGTTCGAACCCTTCTCGTAAAAACATCCTAGTATATTTATTATACTGGTATTGTTATAAAATAATGGAAAAAAGTAGTTTAAGGGTTGTAGAAGTTAAATAAATGAAATGAAGTTAAGAGAAACTGTTACTTTTAATTTCGGTAACTCTCTTTGGTTTGAACCAAAAGGACTTATTGAAGGGTATTATGCCTAAGTTAAGGCTTTTAATAGGAGTATAGGTATCTTGAGATATTATTTGGGCATGGGTTGGATGTTCCAAGAGGCTTGAGAGGTGTGAGGAATGAGTTAGAATTGGTGTCCTTTTATAAGGGGAGGAGGGGCTCTATAAGATAGTTGGAAATATTATTTTATTATAAACTTATCTTCGGTTTATAAAGATAAAAAACTAATTAAAGATAATTAATATATGAGTAATGTTCGAAATAAAATCATTAAACAACAATTGGAAAAGTTTTGAATATTGTTTTAATATTAATAATCATATTTATTTAAATCATTTATCAATGAGGTAAATACCCCATCCTTATTGTGTCAAAAATAATTTACTTTATATGATGTATAAAGATTTTAAAGTAAATAAAATAATGTATAAAATATTTTTATCTTTCTAATTAATATTTATAATTAAAAATATTACTGATATAACCTCATGTAAAAATTAATTTACTAAAATATATTTGTTTATGCCATTTTTGCCTTTACTTTATGTTAATTAAAATAAAGTGTCATTATCACTTCCATGTGGCTGTATGGGGTACAAAAATAGACCCAAATATGCCCATGGTCGTAAATGACTCAAAAAATATGTTTAGGGAAAGTGTTAAGATAATTTTGTAATATTATGGTATTCTTTTTAACCTTGAATTACCCTATTTACCTTTAACTGCGTTAAAAAAGTCAAAAGTTATTATTCACCAAAAATTATTTTCATATTATTGAACCACATTTTACATAATAATAATAAAAACGTTATGTTGTATTTTCTAAATTCAATCCAATTAAGTGGTAAAATTGTATTTAAATAAAAAATCTAGTTTTTTAACTACGACTTAGTGGTTTCATTATTCATCAAAAATTAATGTTTTTAAGAATAATATCAAAACATCAGCCTAATATATATTTGATATTCAAAATTAAAAAATGAATTATATTTTACCAAATTCAAAATATAGAATTTGGATTAATTAATTTCAAATTAATTGACGTTATCAAAACAAATAGCATGTTTTTAAGAAACAATAACTATCATAAGATTGATACTTGTTTATGTCCAATTTCAAAGTGAAATTAATTCCAATGACAAACATTTGATTAAATGGTAAAAAAATAATATAATTAAACTTTAAAACAAACTCAATAAATAATATAACAAAATAAATAAATTAGATTAAATGGCACTTTTGAATTAAAATACTGTATTTTTCACTATTTATAAAAATTGAACTTTATCAGAAAAATACAAAAAATTTTCCAAAAGTAAATTTAGATGTCCAAATTCAATAGAAGAATTTAATTTGGTCAAATAGAACATATAAAAGTGACAAAAACTATATTTATAGAGGGTTCACCATTAAAAGGCATTAAGTCAACATTTTAAAGTAAATTATTCCTAAAATTAGTTTCATTAACATTTTAAGCCTCTAAAATTTGTTGGATAAATGTAAAAAAAATTCAAAAACATGATTAATCATATTTTAGTTAGTTATATTCATTATCTACAATAAAATTAATATGCATTAACTAAATTTAAAATAATATTATTTATTATTTGTGTGCAACAAAATATTTCCTAGAAACTCGTTGTTGCATATCGGGTACGCCATCGAGCATATTAACCCCTTTAAAGAAAAATTAATATTTATTTCACAAAAACGAATAATTATGAAAATGTAATATTTCTTTATTTACCTGGGATGTTATAGAACACCATATCCACTAATTTCAATAATATCAATTTAGAACACCTTGTCCACAATTTTCAATCATAAAAATAGAATTCCATAACCTCTTTTCGGGACTAATAGGTACATCACGTAATCAATTAAGTCTCATAATAAATTTCCAAGGAAGTTTGTCAGGGCATATCAATAAGGTGATAAACAATAAAATGGGTTCAAATCCCGGGTCCAAGGAAACACCTTTTGGACACCCCATCCTAGAACCACATTACATCACGAACCAAGGGATGAGTTCCAGGAAGAATGTATGGACTCGTAAATGAATAAAAAGCTATGTAAAGATATAAAAAAAGAATTGTTTCTCAAATTCCTAAACCCATAACTATTTCAAAATCCCCTTGGGATTATAAGTTTATTATGGGTTATAAGATGAAACTTACTTCCACCTCTACCAAAACACGCAACACACTTGACCAGGGCAACTCAAACACCAAGTTACCCATTGGGTCCCCAAAATGAAACAAGAGGTAGGCATCCTACTCAGGATCCTCAATGTATACACATAATAAAAGTAATCCCTATTGGGTTCCTTAGAATGTGTAAGTGGAAGAATCCTACATAAGATCCTCATAAAGAGTACGTGGAGGCTACCTACATGGGATTCAAAAAAGAGTAAGTAGAAAGAGGTATCCTACATGGCCTCCTCATCAATGCATATTGTTTTTTATATTTAAATGACTCTTTTAATGGGGTCAGTTGAACCCACCACAAGTCCAAACCGATAAAAAATTCACGCACAGAAAAAACCCAAGAGCCAACTAGATATACATCCTAATCACTAAACAAACCAAGGAACCATGCCCATTATAGTTATCCTCATTTAAAAATTAAAATTTAAAAATCAAAACATAACACAATTTAGAAAGAAACTAGAATGTTCCAGCACTATATGCACGCCTTACCTACCAACTTTCATCCATCACCACTAGAGAATTTGTCATAACTCGTCCCTCGGGGCCCGTGTCGTGACTACCCCAAGCCCGCCTTCTATAGGTTAGGTGTTGGTGACTACCACCAAATGTGTATTCTCTAATACTGGGAAGACATTACCTTTATAACCTATATACACATGCAACCAATCACATATCAAGATCTGAACGCAAGTCAACTATATAGTAAACATATGAGTACAGTAAGTAAAAAGGGGCCAGAATACAAGCCCAACTAGAAGTACAAGTACAACTGAAGAAATAGAAATAAAGCTACTGGGTTGTCCTCCAGATTCCTACCTAAAGTGTAAGTACAGATAGCCTCCTCAACAATCCATGTCTGTTCGTCTCCTCCATGTATCGACACATCATATGGTGTACCTCTGGGCACCGTCTAGTCCTGGTACTCACATCCTAGATCAGTGTTGTCTGTCGTATAAATCCAACACAAAACGTTTCAGGAAAAGCCCATGTAGGGATGAGTATAACAATAATCAGTAGGGACCACGAGACCCTCTAGGCCTCACAAAATCCAACAAGGATAAAAAAATGGTATGAAATAAATAGATAACCATACTTAGGTATATTCCCATACATATACCGAAGTTATTAAGTAATCCATATCAGTCATGATGAAAACATAGAGGTTCTAACTCAGCTCAACCAAGATTTATTCTAGGGGTTGTGAAAAATACCATTTTAAACACCACGACTTCTAGAAAACTCCTCCTCTATTGAGTAAAGTGGACCTACCGCATCACACAGTGTCACTTCCCACTAACCTTGTACTGCTGAGTTACTCCTCCTTTCGTGTATTGTGGGTCTGCCATGTCAACAAGGCACTCCCCACTACTACAAATAACCCTTTTATTTGTTCTAATAAAACCCCTTTTATCAGTGCTAGAAAAGCGCTATTAAAGCCGGAAAAGATAACGGAGGGGGGGGGGGTCCCCTTTATCAGCGCTCCAAAAAGCACTGATAAATACCCCTTTTATCAGCGCTAAAAAAAGTACTGATAAAATGGGACCTTTATCAACGCTAAAACAAAGCACTAATAATGGGGTCCTTTATCAGAACTTTTTTAAAAGCACCGACAAAAGTTAAAAATATTTAAAAAAAATTAAAAAATTAAAAAAATTAAAAAAATCATGCCAATCGGGGGATTTTATAGCACTTGGTCCCCACCTTTTACAGCACTTTTCCACCCCCTCAAGTGCCCCCATGCAACCCCTCCACCCTTTATCAGCGCTAGCTCCCATATTCACTCATGCGTGCTTGCCCCTGCCTCTACTAAGTTTTGAACTCGAGACCTCCCTCCTACGCATCTAAGCCTTTACCACTCCTTTGTTTTGATTTGTTTTCCATTTCATGATATCTTTCTCTCTATATATATTTAGTTATATTTATTCATATAGTAATATATATTTATATTAATATACATATATAGATATATTAATATATATATATATAGTAATATTAATATATACATATAGTTATATTAATATATATATATAGTTAAATTAATATATTTCTCTATTTATCTATATATATATATATTTAGTTATATTTATTCGTATAGTAATATATATTTATATTAATATATATATATATACAGTTTTATTAATATATATATATAATTATATTAATATATATATATTTATATTAATATATATATTTATAGTAATATTAATACATATGTAGTTATATTAATATATATATAGTTAGATTAATATATATATAGTTAGATCCATATATAGGTATATAAATATTCATATATTTGTATTTTAAATAAAATTGACATTAGTTATTATTTAGATAAAGCTAATATTGTTTATATGTAAACATATTTTATTATTTATATTTATAATTATATTTTTATGTGTGAATATATAAAAAATATGTATATATTATTATATATTTTATTTTAAATAGCTGTGAATTATAAAAAATGAAAAATTTCAAATACATAATTTCAATATGAATGTAATTCCTTGGAATAAATTCATTACCCACCAAAAAAATCAAATCATACCCCCCTTAAACGAGGATGAAAAGCCACAAAATGTTAAACAATCTGGGTACCCCAACAAAAAACTATGTTTTGGAGGCCTTCTGAGCCTTTTGTGGCCTCATAAAAACCTTGATTAGGGTACCTCCAATTATATGGATGTAGAACTCATCGTAGGCTTCGATTTTATATGTTCTAGAGCTCAAACGGACACCCGGATCGAAAGTTATGGCTGTATAAAGTTCGAGTTGTGTTTTCAACATATTTTGGATCTTTTTTCTAACTTTTCTAATTTTTTTAGACTTCAAATTGCTATTAAATTACTATTAATCCATAATAATTAGAAAATTATAATTTAAAAATATTTTTTTAATTTTTTTATAATCGATTTTCACTAAATATCTTATATATTAAGTGTAACTGTATATTTATAATTATCTAAAATATATTTAAAATTATATTTAAAAAATATATATTATATTTATATCAATATAACTATATCTATATATTTAAATATTAATTTATTTTTTAATGAATTTTTTCTTTTGGAAGTAGACCCTTTATCCGTGCCTTTAAAAAAAGTACTGATAAAGACCCCCCTTTATCAGCGCTAACGAAAAAACACTGATAAAGGGGGTACCTTTAACAGTGCTAAAAAAAGCGTTGTTAAAGTGGGTACCTATATTAGCACTAAAAAAGTGCTGATAAAGGGGTAAATTTATTAGCACTTTATTTAGTGCTGATAATGGTACCCCCCCGTTATCCGTGGTTTTTCATTAGCACTGATAAAAGGGTGGCGCTCGCCATGCCCCATTTTGTGGTAGTACCCCACTGTGGGTCTGCCACGTCACCAAGGCACTCCCCCTCATAGCTTGATGAGGTACTCCTCCAGTTGAGTACCGTGGGTCTGCCGCGTCACCAAGGCTGTCCCCAATGAGGGTCTACTGTGTCACCAAGGTGATCCCCACTGGGCCAGTCGAGTCACTCTAAGTCGAAACAGTTAGCAGTCGTCAAGTCTCAGCCAACCGATGGGTTTCTGCACTATGCCCACTTGTCTCTGGGAGGATCCTCTCCATGAGCTATAGGTCAATACTCAAACTTCCACAAAGATTCATGAAGAAGTATGTCAAAGGTCCACCACGTCATAAGGGTCTCAACGCAACAGATGGCGTGTCAATCGGACGTCCGGTCTGTGAGTTATTAGCCTTTTAGTCATAGGACCCGGTTGGATTTTTGCTCGATCAAACCTAACTATTCTCCAGATTAATTCTAATCTTAGTGGGGAGTCGCTCGAAGGGAACGTCACGCTCCAATATTTGCAGTGCTGTTGATGGTTCGTCAAATGGACGTCCGGTACCAAATTATGGCCAAAATTAGTAAATGTGTTGTAGTGGGCCTTGGTCCTGTTCGGGTCGACCTGGCCCGACCCGCTGCTTATGTCCTAGCCCGCAGTACGGCCCGTACCTGTTGGGTTCGATCTGGCGCGCTAGGTCTGGCCTGACCTACAACGAGGGGCCGCGGAAGGCCGCGGGTGGTAGCAATGGCTTGAAGCCGTGGAGCGGCTCGTCCGGGGGTTGCCACGCGGGCACGAGGCCACGGGGCGGCTCGGAGGATCGCCATGGGGCACGATCCTGGGTTGCGTGGAGGGCCAGTGGGAGCGCAAGCCAGGGTGGGTCGTAGGGTCGGCGGGCGGCGCGAGCTGGAGCGCCTCCGAGATCCGCGGGCAAGGGCGGAATGACCAGGGCGTGTGGTCGAGGCATGCGGCCAGTTGCAGAAGTCGTGAGTGGCGACACCGGTCACGGAGGCCGCGATTGGAAATTCCATAACCTTCATCGGCATCATCGCCTTCCTCCATTTCGATGAACACCTCAATTCAACAAAAGGATTTCTCAGAGTTCGGGCCATGTTAGTTTGGCCCACACATTCTGTATTAGGGCTGTAGAAAACGACTAAACTTTAATCATGAATCAAGAATGAGGATATTAATCGAGAAGATTCTAAAATTTAATAACCATCCCGACCTCATATAGTTTGTTGTTGACGATGAGGAGGGAAGTTCGGTCATCGAGGTTGTCCCACATCGGTTGCCTCCACAAGGTGCTTCCAAGGAAGTAGTCGAAGATGTTCCTCGCCAGTGTTCTTTTTTTGGAGGAGCGTTCTACGTGGAGGAAGTTCTTAATTGGAGAGCTTTCTCCCAAAGTCTTTCTCTCCCCAAATTCAACCAAAATAATAGATTAGCCCATCTATTATATTTTTGGAAAGAATTCAAAAATCATAATTAATTAAGGTGGGTGGAATAATAAATTATGGGAGGGGTTGTCATAAAATTAATTAAAGGGGGTGGTGGCACCATTATGTGGGGAGCTCAAGAGGTTTCTCCCCACTTAATAGGCAGTTCAAGAGGTTTTATCTTCAGTTGGTCCCAACCATCACATCCTCTCATGGGAGGTAAGTTCGTATGGTCCCCACCACTATAACCTCTCATGGGAGGTTTAGTTTAGGAGGTACCCACCTGAAATATCCAAATTGAAGCACAAAATAAAATAAAATGATGATTATTTTATTTTATTATTTCGAAAAAACACCAAAAAAATTATCTTTATCCCTTGACCAACTAAGGTCGAGTTTAAAGTCTCCTTAATCAAATATCGGTGCTTCGAGTTCAACGGTGCCCTCAGATTTCAATTCTGAGTACCAGTTCAAAAGTTTGAAAAACTTGCTCGCACGTTTACTGAACGTACCCGAAAAAAAGCTCAAAAATTGATTCCGACCACACCGGTCCTCGGAATCACCTACCATTAATTTTTTCAGACTCGTAAAATTCCCATATATTTAATACAAATTACATGGAAATTCCAGGTATTTATAGAAATCCACCACCCGAGACATCTCACCGCAATCATCATAGTAAAACACTCTATGATCCACTCGTGGGTTGAAATATAGTACGCCCCATCACCTACATCGCCCCCATCAATGTTTTAACCATCATCATTAGTACTTCAAGAAACTAAATATAACATTGTCGCCATCCTATCATAACCGAAGCTGTTAAATGGAGCAACCTAAAACTCATCAACAATGAAAAACCCCCCCATACACACATCACATTCTCTGAAAAATTGACTTATATGATCATTCCTTGGAGAACCGATGACTACCCAAATGAAACCTCCAAAAGATCTGAAAAACCATCGTACCTGACCTACTGGGAGAGGAGAAAAGGTAGTCGAGGCTAATGAAGGGTTAATACAACATGATATTCTGGGGGAAAGAGCCCTTTTCCAAGGACCATTCGAGTAGACCAAAAATCCATCGCCAAAAATCAACCGCACACAACTCCCTCCAAGAAGAGGATTAACAACAAAAATAGAAACCATCCAGATTTAGAAAACCATAACTTGAAGAAATAGAATCAAACAAGCAGAGGCTTGAATTGAGGCAATAAAAAGAATAGGTCAATGATAACCTAAAAAGAAACTCCAACTAGAATGAGGGAAACCGAAGAAGAGAACTGGAGAAAAAAATAACCCCGCATTACCCCTAAACCCACTGCCATAATCCCAAACCCATCTGAAGAACCAACACACCCATCCATGCTGGGGTTGTGTGTGTTGAGTCAGATCGGCGGGGGTGGAAGGGGAGATAGATAGGTATCTCTGTAGAATCAAAAGGAAATGAACCTGATGAGAAAGAACTCGAAGAAAAAAAAGAGGTCCTATCACTACATATAGGACATCAGAACCCGAGGAAGGTGATTTTGAAGCCAAAATAGAGGAATGAGTAATGAAACCCTAGATACAGGGACAACAAAGCAGATAGAGGAGGAGGAAAATCCCATCCCTGGCAAGGAGCGCATGAAACCCAAAAGTGTGGTCGATTCCAGAATCCAAGAGTGGCCCCTAGGAGAGTGGGTGCCATTTTTTATCCTATATAGAGTCCTTGGAAATAGTGACTATGTAGAAGCATCATAAATTGGATCATAAATGTGAAAACAAAACTGTAGAAATCTTATATAGGATCCTTGGTCACATTCTAGGTTTGTATGAACTCCAATCCAATCTATCTCATAAAGTTTAATCTCAGTCCTTCTAACTTTGGGGTATCTAAAGATACACAAGATAGGGTCATTGGTAATCCTATACCATGTCCACTTACCATTTCATATGGCCCCCAAGTAGATCTCATACTAGTACTCACACTCTAGAGATATTAAAAACTATTTGTTAGAGGAAGAACATATCCATTAAGGGTCACTCGCCCTAAAATCCTTTTCATAATTCCTCAACCCCCAAGGGGTTCACCATAGAAAATTATGTGGAAACACCCTAAATAGACACCTCTTGTGTCCAATTTTGATTCTGATGCTTCAAAACATTAATGACTCAAAAATGGTAGAAAGGGAGAAGTAAACAACAAGTATACCTGAGTAAATAGTGTATACCCACAAAGCCCCACATGAATGTGTACATATAACAAACATGGAATATACAAAACCCAAGTACGTGGTGTTTAAAATATGTACAAGTTTTGTACCCTACAAGGGGTTCCCCACCATATACCTCACATAGCATGATCGTGTTCTTATACATGTTGAGTACCCCACATAAGGTATCCCCATATACCCTATATAGTGAGGTTCCCATATACGTTATTTCAATCCATGTACATGGCTACGTGGTTGATTACTACTACATGGAATATACACTAAGTACACGCCATATTTTTTCAAAAAATCCCTTTCTTTTATACTGGACTACATGGACAAGTAACAGTAAACTTCATGTACTATAAATAAACAACATGTACTTCCAAAAACTCATCATCCCTGAATAGTAATAGTATATGGTGTGTGTTCATAGAACCACATGCCTTGTGTTTGGAATTTCATGAACAAGAACACCTTCAATAATCTTCAAATCCATGTTTTCCCTATTTTAATAGTAGATTTACTCCATGGGGTTCCATATATGTGATAATAGGTCCTTAAAACTATAAATATATAAAAATTTTGTGATATATATAAAGATCAAAAAAAGAATATTATTTTTGGTGTAATCCACGGAAGCTTCATCTGTATCCATGCTTCGTAGCTACCGCATGACGATAGTTCTCCCCTTGAGATGCGTGGTGGCAAATCCATCACCCCCCCATCTCTGCATCCCCATTTTATCTCTCACTCATGGGAAGGGGAATCCTAGAAGGGGAACACATGAGAATCCCCAGTAGAAGAACAAAAAATAACATAAAAAATAAAAATAAAAAAGAATACAAAAAGGGGGATCAGGCCTAACCCCAACACCGTACATGATTTTATTAGTCACATATGAAATAATACCCATTAAGAACATGAATAAGAAGACATGATATAAACCTAATTATCCATTAAATTAATATCACAAAAAAATTCACTTGAATAAAATAATATTTTTTTAATAAAATATTAAATAATAATTATTCAGTGACAATATGAATGACTCATATTTCCACCAAAATCAGTTACTATGGTATAAAAACTATTGTCGGACCAATGTATTGTTCATGAAAATTATCCATGATCATTTCTTGGGGAGGAAGACCATTTTAACCCTCATGATAATCCAAAATTAAAAAAAAAATTCTGCACAATTTCATTGTCTTGAAAAACTCAACTCCTAACAAACTCCCCACAATAAACCTTATCATTCCCTCGAATCTTTGGTAGTCAATGAAGACCATTGTATCACCCAGATTAAATGAAAAACTATGCTATGTTGACCATCTATTGAGCAGTCCAACAACATTTACAACTCTCCTTATATGGGAGACTTTTAACGATGGATGAGAAAAATATTATCTACCATATGAGTACAATTAAATTTGTTTAAAACATTACTTTAAGATATATGAACCAAGAACAATCCATCATCGAACATAATGATTTTCATGACCAAAACCACTCATCCAAATTATAAAACCAAAAATTCAAAACAACACATGTTCCTGCATCCTGTGAATGGTTTTTATAGAAATAATAAAATTTAAACACCTAAAGAGGGTCACCACTCTCCACGACCAATGGTGCCCTACCCACCATATGGATTTCCATGTACTGATCCAAGAGAACAAGCTCAAAAGGTTCCATTGGAAAACAAGAGAGGATATTTATAAATATTATTGCATAACTTATGATCTGTTGTCTTACTTAGGATGATGTGAAGGTATTGGGAATGATCATCTCTAGAATATGAGTATACTATGATTCCATCGATAGGAGTGTATCGATCTCCTGGTCTATGATCACATAAACCACTCTATACATTAATTTATCTAATCCCTAGGACTATGACTCCCGATAATGTGGGTCAAGGACCACCATCAGGTCAACCACCTTACACCACCCAATTTATTCTCAATGTGTCCTCTACTACATAAGTAATTTTTTAATTTTATCAGAACTCCTATGAAACCCTGATCGAAACATTTAATGAATCCCCAGTCCTTAAATTCAACACGACCACCCACAAATTAACAATTCAAATAGTATCACCAATAAAAAATACATAACATGATCACTCGACCCATGATTTAGTGAGTTATCCATCATAAGGCCATGATGGATATGCTACATGATATTTCTGCTCTATTTACCCAGAATATCCCATGTAACTGCTCTTCAAAATTGATCACCACACCTATTCCATGATTTATTTTGGGGCCTCTCATCACCTGACGTTTTTTTCAATATTAAATCATCAAACACAAAAACACTGGTCCACAGGGCTAGACACTTGAAGATTCATGCCCATTGAACTCAGTCTCAATACACAAGAATCCAAGGTGCTTCCCTAAAACCCAATGGATTCTTCATGACTATATCAAAAATCCTAATAATATCCCATGTATCAGTCTCAATATGAGTGTACGACCATTATCACTTCCTAAAGAAGAAAATATAAACCCAGGATAACCCATAATAGAGGATTCCCTTAAACAAACCAATCACCAACCTAAATGGGTCTGAGTCAAATCAAAGGGTCTCTAGGTCTCCCACCTGGATCTAATGATCATGTTTTATATTAGGGTCACTAGGTCCAACCACATAGCCCCAAATGTGAAACCTTTGACTAAGGTAATATCTCATTGGGGATTATCCACACATTTGTCTCACAGTAAGTCATTTAATGTCCCTAAAAACACTTTTTATGGGATGTAACATTATCATAAACCTATGGGGTACTAAAAATATCAACATTACTATAATAATATGAGTTTTCAATTACATTATTTAGTGGAAAACCCCACAAAAGTTTTACATCATAACCTATTTAATTTCAAAACATTGATAACTTTTACCATTAAGGAAATAAATCAAATAAATTTTCCTTCTAAGAATCAACCTAACAGTCCCTGATCCTATTTGATAATCCTTATAAGGAAAGAATGCTAAGGGTCCATGACATGAAATTAACAAAATATAAGAACTAACCCTCACCAGAAATTCATATAATGTAATTCCTCTTCGTCATTCTAGATTACTATTAATGTTTAGGTACCTATCAACATGAAAATAACGGATCTGACTACATAACCATAAATGAAGTCCACTTAAGTAAAATATCATAGCATTATAAATGTGAAAAATCTATGTATGTTGTTCTCATTTTTTAAGCTTCACATAAAAGGATAGACCAACAATGGGTCTACTAGAAAGGCATCAACTTGAATCACTGACCTATTAAAGTCAAACACTTTCTAGGTTGTTACTCACACATTAAATAACTACACCAAAGTAAAAACACCCCATGATGAGTCCATCACTAGGAACCTTGTACCCCATCTACCTACTAGGGCCAATACACCTCCCATTCATTAGGACTAGGTCATCAACCTCACTACCGAACTTCTAACTATATATGCATATGATCTGCCATAGGAATGATATATATATATATAACTGTGTAGAATTCCACAAAGAACCCTTATTAGAAAAAAAAATTTAGGTTTTTTAATACATTGAATAGGGTAACCTAGTCATTATTAGTATAATCAAAATATAGGAGGGCTATAACTTGTGGGAACTACATACAAAATATGATGCAATATATACCTATATCCTTCACTGTAAAAGAGTTCAAATCAATAACCAACCAATTTCAAATAGGAAGAGAGATAGAAAACCACAATAAATCATAACTCCACATCACATATACATCAGTCAAAGAAAAATTCAAATAAAAATATGTTATCACATATCAAGAAAAACAATCCCATATTCATGGAAATTATTACATCCTACTTGAATAGCTACTCTTGATGGGAGAATTCAATATCCATAATATGTTTTAAAAAATGCATAATTCTCTTATCTATCATATCCCAAATAGTAAATCAATAGAAAAACAAACGCCTTTAATTCCACTATGTTCACTTCCCAATCTTGTTCACTATATAAAAAACAAATATTGATGGAGAAAAGGCCTCAATAATGCCTCCCCATATAACAGAGGCTACTAATTACCATTGGGGTCCTGGGGTTTCTTTTTTAGGATACTATATCATCATATCAGAGTATGATATGAGTGGATATAACAAAAAAACCCAATTAGTAAATAAAATGATTGTGGAAGGAATAAATATAAACATGGTTATAATATTAAATAAAATATACTAAATACCCAAACAGGAAAGTAACTAATTTCTTAAAGAACCCCAGTGAGGACAATTGGTAACAATAGAAATCAAGAGGGATACCAAAATACATGATTTAGATTGAATTTTAAATTCAAAAAGGGGTACCCAACCTGAGGAGCCCTTGAGCTATGTGACATCCTCGACAGCCGGAGACTTGTCGCCTGCTTCCACTATCATCATCCAAATAAACCATTGTCATCCTAAATGCCATCCATCACCACTGGATAAAGTTATTGGAGAAAAATAAATGATAGATCCATTAAATCCTAATTGAAAAACATCGATGAAAACAACTGATATCATCCGCATCAATTGACATAGTCATCACCACCATCCAAACATCACTCAATAGAAGTCTTCGTATCACATCAAACACATAAACACAAACAGATACCAAACATAAATATAAGATCACCGAACATGCACCAAATCTTTAAATGATGAAAAAATGAAAAAAACAAACCAAATCCAAATTTGATGCTGCAATCACTAGTCAGAATACTTCAGACTCCACACTTGAAAGATCCACATCGAAGATCGTTGAAGACTACCGCAGATCATATTGAGTCCTACACTCGCCTCCTAGAATAAAATGACCATAAGATTTCACATCCAAAACATTCCTTGAATCCATCACAGCAGTCCTAGTATGAGATTTGTGAAAGTACATGAGGCTAAATCAGCAATGATTTAGACATGGACTCAACTGGGAAGCATCATCGCTAGGAACTCCAACCCAAACCCTCGAATCCAATTATTCTATCCGAAAAGAACACCTAAAACAACATCAAAGAAGAAAAAATCACCAAGAGATGAAACACTATGAAATATGGGGCTGGATGCAAGCCATGGACCTAGAAAACCCATGATTCTTCGAACCACACATCCCAATCCTTCTTAAGAATAAATAGTGCTCCAAGCCAGAGTGGGGCTGGAAATGCAGCCAACCAGGAGGGAGGAGCAGGGGAAGAGCCAAAGAGGGCTACACTAGGGCCTAAGGCCAACAATGCGGGGAGAATGATTAGAATTGGAAAATATTAGTTAAGTAGAAAGAATAGGGAAGTAGGGGGAGATGATGTTGGAGACCGCGTGCATGCCCCCCCCTAAAATTGACTCAAGGAACTGTAGCAGGAGGCTGGGGAGATGGTGTTGGAGAGCGCATGCATTCCTCCCACCTGATATTGACTTATGGAACCGTAGCAGGGGGTCAGAGAGACAAATTTACTCAGAGGCTAAATTTTAATCATTATAAAGGCCCAAATAATAATAACAGACATATAACACTAGTCACTCACTAGTTTTATCAAATATATATGATAAAATGAAAGTGATAGAAATAAATTATTAATGATATACTAACAACTCTATGTCTAACAAAATACACTATCTTAAAACACTTATAAATTTCTCTAGTCTTATCATAAGAAACCACACAAGAAACTTCTCTAATTCATACAACAATGAGCCTCATCCATATCCATCATGCATCTTTACTCAACCCCAAAACCTATTATATATTATACACATGCATTATGATTTTTGTATAAGGGGTGAGAAAAAAATATTATTAGGATACCCCCAATGGTGAAACTATACTATGCTACCATTATTGTATACTCATGAAATATACTTAGCATAGATTATAAAAAACTAGAATAAAAAAATTAAGTAAAATCATAGTTGATACTTTGGTCTACACACCTGATTCATTGAACATATGATGAATATGATATTGAGAAATAGTTAATACCACTGAAGCCAAGCATAATCATTTTGATCCATGGGCTTGTAATCCTGATCGAACATACCTACCTCAGCTATCACAAGAATGTATCTAAGAAATCTACATCACTATAGGGGATACATTACATATCCATGGTGTCACCCATAATCACCTCTAATATATTAGTAATAAGGATTCAAGGTATTAAATAGGCATTCAATAAATAAGGAACTTAATCAATACATTATAAATTATAGTGCATGGAGTATTAGTCGAGGACCTCAATAACATAAGTGGATTGCGATATACACTAATCTAGTGCATATATTTATATAAAATGTCCATCAATTGGGTCCATATCTATATAATTTCATGTCTACCAATCTTAATCATGTCACTATGGAATTTCTTGTGCAATCATTTTATACATATAAATGTGGAACACCTTATCGTCCAATTTTAGTCATAACCATAGAACACCCTATATATTTTCTTGAACTAAGAGGACATAGATGAAATTTTACAAAAAGTTCCAAATAAATGAAATGGAATGCCATATACATCACAAAATAAAGAAATGATGATAATCAAAATCCTAGGATATATATTTGGGAATCATAATAATGTGAAAATCAATAAAAAGGGATCGGAATCCAGATCCCACAGAGCACCTATAGGAATGACCATCATAGTATAACATTGCATTAGGCACCATGGGATGAGTTTCATGAATCCCATTTGGACTTTTAGTTTCATCAATGAAAACTTTGTGAAGGAATAAGTAATGATTGAGGTTGGTTGAATGCATAAACCCCTGACTATAGTCATAACACCTTGGGATTACAAGTTTATTACGGGTTATATGGTGGCCCATGCTACCATCTATACCCTAACACATAAAGCATCATCTCAGTTTTGGTCAATAACCCAGACACTCACTGGGTCCCATAGATAAAACATAGTAGAATCATCCTACTCAGTGTCATCTAAGGCATCACAAAAGAAAAGATATACCTCCTTAGACCCTCAAAAATTGTAAGTGATGTGAGGCATCCTATGAAGGATCCTTTGAAAAAGAACGTGGTTGAATACTACATAGAATCCTATGAAAGGGTATGTAAGAAGTCACATCAATCATAGAATCCTAAAAAATAATAAGCAAGAAGAGGAATCTTATAATGTATCCTCTTAGACAAAAATGTAGGAATACTTCTAAGGATCCTCGATCAGAATTTAGGATAGTCTGAAAACCAAACCTATATACCTCATTATGTCTAATCTCATACTTCCTTACAAATGAATTTCCCAATATATATCAGACAAGGACATCTGTGAACCCATTCCAGGCCCACTAAACATATTATATGACTCTTTAGTGGGTCTCATCCCTTGTATCTATCTCTGAAGATAATAGAAAATATTTAATAGAGGAATAAACTATCCCATGTGGATCACTAACCAAAATGTTATTTCAAGGATTCCAAAATCACTCAAGGGGTTCCACCATCATGATCTATGCCGAAATTCCCAAAGTAGACTGTTCATTTGTCCAATTTTGACTCTGGGGAATCTGAATATTCTTAAGGGGTTGTTAGGAAGATGTATAAATTGTTTATACCTGAGTATATAGTTTATAACATAAATTAACCACATGGTCAAGTACTTCTACTAGACTCAACATTTTAAAAACCAAGTATATGATGTGTAAAATATGTACGTCTGTGTACCTTACATGGGATACCATCCTGTGTAACTATCATGGACTAACCCCATGTCATAGTTTTCTCTTGCACTTATACATGTTGTTTACCCCATATAGGGTATTTCCATGTACCATACATGAACTTGTTACCCTACACAGTTTGTCTATCCATGTACATGGCTACATGGCAATGTACCACTACCCAAAAGGCACGCGTGGTACATGACATGTTGTTTTGAAAAATCTATCAACCCTATACTCGTCTACATAGAAAGGTAAAAATAAATGGTGTCTACTAAAATTTATGGAATTATTTTCCCAAAATTAATCATCCCCACTTAAGAAAAGTATAAAATGTGTGTTCACTGAACAAAATGTTGTTTGATCTAGATTTCTTTATTGGGAACAACAACAATCAGGTTGAAACCTATGTTTTTTTCTATTTAATAATAGATTGGCCACAAGGGGGTCCATATGAGTCATAATAGGGATTTACCACTATAAAATAGTAAATTTATGTGAATTTATGAAAATAGATAAAAATGGACTATCTTTGGTGGAATCTACTAAATCTTCACACGTATCTAGGTGTCGCACCTGCAATATTATTTTCTAACTCTTCCAAGATCCGCAGAGCCACCTCCATTCTCCTGATAATATTATATATCTACATAACTATATCTCTTTTCACTATTAGTCATGGAAATTTAAATCCCATAGTGGGAATATGTGAGAATCCCATGGAGGATACAAAAGAAAAGTGAAAAAATAATTGAATGAAAAAGAAAAAGGGGTCTTCCCCATTACACAACATGATTTTATACCTCACCTAGGAAGAGATCCCATTTCTAGACTCAATGAAGAAGAAATAATCTTAATCTGAAATTTTTTCAAAATAAAACATTGAACCAATGTGTCTATGTAAAATAATATTTAATTGACTAAATTTTAAATATTAAATATTCCATGAAAAAATGACTCTGATTTCTATACAACTCCTATCCTTTGGTAGACACCCAATTTTTGGACTAAAGGAGTTGTCAGAAAAATTAAATGAGATCATATTCTAGGGAATGGACTATTTTCCCCAAACTATCATCTAAAATAAAATTTTCAATTTCATCTTAATTTCACAATCTATAAAAACATGGTTCTTTATAATATGATATTCATTTTCTGATTGGGTGAGGTTATTCCACTTATTATCTAAATGATACAATGTTTGTTTCTTGGTGGGGTGTAGGTATACCCCATCATTTCCATATAAAATTATATGGTTTCTATATGGTGAGATATTTTCCCTATGGTTTCTAGAGGATCATATATTCACTTACATGTTGGGTTTCAATATTCTTTTATGATTCTTGGTGAGGTGATTTGTGATTCTTGGGTGGGGAGAATCTTACCCTGAGTTCTTAGTGGCACTGTGTGATTCTAGGTGGGGGGGGGGGGGTCTTCCCTTATCTTACTAATAATATGACTTTTGTCTACAAGATGGGGTAAAATAATGCCCTAGGTTTATAATGATTGTATTACTAGTCCATGGGTTGGACTTGGCCCCCCTAGGTAGTTAATGTTATTAAACAAACTCTAGAACTAGAGGAAGATGGTATGGTAAACCATGGGTGTAACTACAAAACACGTGGATAGATTATGTATTTACTATTATTTTTTGGTATTTTATTTATTAACCAAATCATGTAACAATTACATAAACATCATTATAGGTTATTTTAGTCAGAAAATGTTTTTAGCTAATGATTTGTACTCACACCCTACATGGGTGGTATTGATACACTGATACATGGGTAGAACTCATTATTAATTAGTTGCTTGAGGGTTTAGGAATAGTGTTTGATGATCAAGAAGGAGAAGCATGGTGGAATTGGATAATGGTATTAGGTGATTCTTCGGGACAATAGAAGGGCCTCCTTATATTTTATTTGTTTTTTATGTGATATGAGAAGTTGAATATCAATTAAGATTTATGAGGGTATTCTATATTTTAATTTTTTATAGAATGGTTATAATTTATTTGATTATGTGCACTATGATTATTGTTGGGGATATTGTTTAGTTATTTTCACCACTTTATTCACTTTGATAAAAGGGTGTGGCATCCCCATGATAACACATTAGATCCTTTGTTCTAAATGGTAGCCTCTGGTATATGGGGAGCGAAGCCTGAGGTCATGTAACACTGATGACCCAAACATTGATGAGTGGTCTGGGAATAACAGAGCATTAAAACAGTTCCTACACATGTCTAATATGGGTGTGTGTGTGTGTTATTACCATAAATCCTTCACCTCGTGAGACCACTCACAATCTCATTGGTAGGAACAATTTATTAATGTCATCTTCAAATAAGAGAGAAATCATCTCCTCACAAGGATTATATATATATATATATATATATATATTTCATCCTAGATAAAAACCATGATATTTCAAAAAATTTCCCATCAAATGAATACTGTGTTAAATACCTTATTTCACACATTACCTCATGAAAAAATGAACCATATTATATTTTTTGAGATAAAATAGTATAATATTAGACAATCATTATTGAATTATGATAATATTATAAGAAATAACATTATAAAATATTTAAGATGAAAAAATCTACACATATACCAAAAACACCACTAATATGAAATATTTGCCCTCATGGTTATTTAGGAACATAATACAATTAAATATAACTATATAAATAAAGAAAACTATTTTAAATATAATATAAATTTTGGGTGAAATGTAAATTGAAAAAATGAATTATTTAGTGATGAATGTAAAACTATATACATAAATTAAATATAGTCATTATACAGACCATGGCAAGTATGGTAATTAGATACATGGTCATTGAGAATGCAAGTTTCTAATCGGTATAGTAACATTTTCTAATTTTTAGGAAAAAATTTAAAATAATTAAATTCATAAATAAAAAATATTTAAACAAAAATATAATTTTTAATTAAAATATTTTTTATGAAAATATATTTTTATGAATTGAAAATATTGTTATTACTGTTACTATTAATGAATGATTTGATGAATTTTTAAAATTCAAAGAAATATCAAAATATCAATGGATTGATAAAATTTTATTTTTATAACATTAATTTTTCAATTTTAGGGGATGTGATTAAAATCATTTAATCTTAAAAATAAAAATTATTTTGAAGCACTGGTTTTAAATTTTTGTGTATTTTTATCATAATAAGATTTAATGATAAATTTTTAATGTTTAATTAAATATAATGTTTCATTGTATAAAAAAATTGATCTTTACTTATTTAATTAGTAATTGATATAAATTAATATTATGAACAATTAATGATTAAAAATTCATTTGTATGACAATTGTTTTTTTATTCTATATAATGTTTTAATTTAAATGTTAAATTTATAATATTTAAAATTTTAATTTGACTAAAGGTAATATAAATTTGTATACATAATTTTAAAATTACATGTATATGAAAAAGGTAAAAATTCAATTAACACTATAATGGGAAAATGAGGTAAAATGTATTAAAATAGGTGGTAATGGCCTAAAATATCATTAAACCTTAACCAAAAACGGTGTGTTCGACATTATTAATGACCCATATGCACTTTTTCCTCTTTTAATCCACCTTTAATGTTAAAAAAAATTCTTTCACAATAATGAATGGGTATTTATGAAAATTCCACTCAAAATTGACCTTTTAAATGACTCCTTCTCTACTACATAAAAATCACATGAAATATTAAATTATGAATTGAATAAATTTGAATTTTACCACTCATTAAGAATTATTATTAATTTTTTAATTTTTTGATCCAATATGGATGCCTAAATCATTCATTCAAAAGGAACGTGTTTCGATAAGGAGAGAATTCATCAAAGTATATACCTATTTGTCACCATATTTTTCAATTAACATATAATATATATTCATTTTATCTTCATTATTTTATTAATTAAATTATATTATCATGATTATTATTTTAATAAATTGATATTACACTATATAACTCTATACACTTACACATTCATTAGTATAACATGTTTTGGTTTGGGTCGGCTCAACCACCAACATGAATGATGCTATACTAAAATCATAGTTTAATAAATGAAGGAGTATTAATACATTAGTAATTTTAATATATGTTATTAAATATTAATTTATGTTATTAAAATGTTTCTATAAGGATGACTAAAAATAAAATAATGATCAATACAAGTCACTCACTGTTGATGATAAATTACCTGAAACATGTTTGTTATTGATTCCATTATCAAAATCCATAATTATATATTCCATAAAATGAATATATTAATACATAAATTATTTAAATTAAATGATATAATTTTATTTAATAATATTTTAATTATTAAATTATAATCAAATAATAAAGATCAACATCACCATTATGAAACTTGTATGAAAAAATCATAATTACAAACATCTGATATGAAAATAAACAGAAACTAACTAATATATGTGAAATGAATTAGTATAATTTAATAGTATAGAAGTTAATATATCTAAATAAGGTTATAAAATTAGTGATTTTAATGTATTTTTTTATTATATAGGAGTCTAATTCAATTTCATGGTCGTTGGTTGTAAATGTTATGGTTTTTTATTCTAATATAATTTTGAATCTAACATTTCTTATGGGTAAATTTCCATTTAGAAAACTTGAAATTTATTTTAATAAAAATATACAATTAATTATACTCATGTAATATATAGGGTTTTCATTTCTTATTACTATTTCTCATTTCTTTGGTTAACAATTAAACCAAAACATTTCCTAAAAGAGGGACGAACCTTATCTCTTCTTTTTCAAACATGTATTCTTTTCCTCATTATTAATATTCATTATTTTGTTTTATAAATTATATTATATATAATTTAATTATTATTTATTTTCATTTGGTAATGTATTTTATTTTATTTACTTATTTTTTAAGCAATATTTTTATCAATTTTATTGTGATCCTTTTTTATGTTTATTTGAATTTATTTACAAAAGTGAGAACAAAATCTTCATTTTTAAATCTTTCACATAAACACATTTTCAATTTTCATATCAATTTTTTATTATTATGTTTCATCTCAAATATTTTATTAGTTTATATATTTTATTATTATCCCTGTTTGTATAAAATTACTTCTTTTAAACAAATGTTATAAAAAATCAAGTGATATTTTTTTACATTTGAATGTATACTTATAATTCTCTTTTAAAAGTGTTTTTTATATATATCAACATTTTGTAATGTTTTTATACTTCAATAGATATATTTTTTAATGATAACATCAACCATATTTATATAAATGGATTATTATGTTTTCTTATATATGTATTCATGAACCCCATTTCTTTCTCGAGGGTTAATTAATCTATGATAAAATTATCAACGATTTCACATTCAAGATAATCACATATATATAGTTTATAATTAAATAATTGGTGGATCTGATATTTCCCTCAAATGAATTGGGTAATGTTTCATATCTCTTGTGACATGGTTGTGGTACATGTTTGGTTAGTCAAATCCTAAATGGATATGGTACTTCTGTGGTTATCCCAAGACTAAAATAGTACATGATTGGTTATACCATTCTAACTATATTATGGGAAGGGGGTTAGACTAGTCTATTATATGATGCCTTTATTTTTGATAGACCATTTTATGTATTATATTCTCATAATAATTCCATATTCTCATATTATGAATCTTTTCGATGTTATTTTAATATATTATTGGATTATGTTTCCACCCTCCCAATGCTGATGGTTTTTGACAAAATACTTATGTCATGATATTTGATTTAAGATATTTTTTTTGTATATTGTTAACCTATATATTGTTCATCTACATTTATTATGTTTTCATTCCCCTAATAAGTTTTTAAATGATATTCAGTTATTATCTTTTATTTTTACCCTTACTAAAAATCTATGTTCACCCTTTTCGTATATTTCAATTCTCATCAAAAATGGGAAAGATTATTATCTCACTTCCATTCTAGAGAGATGACAAATCCCATCTAAAATATATGACTTTTATTTCAAGATTTTTCATAAAACTTACATGCATGGAGAGCTAGAAAACAATCATATATGGATCTTCTAGAATATAGGACTCTCTGTTGTGAATATTATTACTTCAAGTCAATAGTTTTTTACTAAGATCAAGTTTAGGAGATTCACTTGTTTACTGTATATTATTTATGATAAATGCGATGTGATGGAAATGGAGACACTATAGTAGTACCAGAGAAGCTTCAACCAAGGTTAAAAGGTATAGATTTTTGTGTTAGATATTAATTCAATTCTTGAATCATCAGAAAGAAAAGGAGGAGTTATATTACCATTAAAATTCCAGAAATCCTTCATGAGTTTTCCATGAGAAATGGATAACATTATTTGAGATACTTAGGTGACATGCTCATGTGGTGGAATAATTAAAATGGGGATCTATTGTGTCATCCTAGCTCTATTTCCCAAAATCTAATCCCCCGTTCACTGCTTTCTTCTCAAATTCCAATGTAGAGCATCTGATTCATGTTCTCTCAGACTACTACCCACTCTTGATGTGCCATAAAGGTAGGTTATCCAATATATAGCATTTTATTTACTCAATCTGGTTGGAGTCCAACCATGATTTTTATTTTATGGTGGATGAATCTTCGGATAAATTCTTGAAAAGGCTCATCGGTGGGTTTCCATAATAGAGTCAGATTATAGAAAGTGGACCTTCACATCTGGAATAATTCTAAACCTTACAAGTTCCTATATTTTTATGTCCTCAAAGCTGACATTAAACAATATGAATTGGAGATCAAAGATATATGGCCGGATTAAATTTTAAAAAATATGGTTTTCTTGGTGAATCAATTCACTAATATTATTTTTGAATATGAAAATATAGACCACGATATATCTAATGTGTATTGGATTAAAGAGGGAGATAAAAACAATTCCTTCTTCTAGGATTGCATCAAGGAGAAGAAGAAGTATAATGCTCATCATGTCCTCTTAGGGGATGGATCAATCACCATTAATCCCTAGGTCATTGTAGGTTTGTCTATGTTCCATTTTCACTCATTACTTGAGGAATCTTACCGTCACATGGAGGTTAGTTACCCTAATGTTCATGGTAAAATTTTAAACTGTATCCCAAATGTGATCTCCTCTAATATAAATGATTTATTTGAGGACATTTATAATGAATAGGGTATCAATGGGGCACTAACATCACCCCAATCTACGAGTTCCTGTGGCCTGGATGGTTTTATGATCTCATTAAATATTGACTTTTGTAATCTACTCAAGAAATTTCTATTAGATATTATACATAACTTTTATTGTGGAGGGGTTTTTCCCAGGGTGGCCTTTGCCACCACTTTGATTCTTATTCCAAAGGTCTATGATCCTTCCCCTTTAAATAAATTCTGTAAAATCAGTATATTTAATTTATATTATAATATACTAACTAGATTTATCAAAAAAAGTCCTAAAAGATATCATCACAATTGGATTTATAACGAGTGACATGCTTTCATCTGAGGTAGATCATCTCAAAATTCTATTCCCTTATCCCAAGAAATGGTTAGTTAAATTCCTAAGAACATCTTAGGATTAAACATAGACCATAATATGAAAATGGTTAAAGCCTATGATTTAGTTGAGTATAGAAACATCATTAGATCATTAGTTTAATGAGTTTCTCTGAAAGGATGGTTGATTTTTTGTTTAAATTTATTGGCTCTACATGGTTTTCTATAACATTATTGAAAACATGGATCTATTAAATCATATAGAGGGATTAAATAGGGGGATATCATACACCCTAGTGTTTTATTTATAATCTCTGATGCCTTTTTACGTATATGAACAAATTGAGTAGGGATTGACTTGTTCACCTATTTGGGTGTAGGCCAAATAACAACCATTTTTTTAGATGATCACTTCATTTTTACAAATGGAAAAAACATGAACATCCATAAACTCCATACAAATCTTGATATTTATTGCATAGGGAGTGGCCAACTCATGATCCATGGGAATATAAGTATATACCTCTCAAGGAAATATTTTAATATAATGGGGGAATAAAATTAAATAGATTATTAGGATCTCCTGAAGATAGTTTCTCGTGGAGTATTTATGATCTTCAATATCCTATTCAAAAATTTTATAGCATTATTGATAAGATTTATTATTGTATACATAAATGGAAAAAATTTATTTCTCTTTTTTGGAAGGAGTATCACCCTTTTAAATTATGTATTAACCTCAATCCTATTCATGTATTATTAACCACCATTGTTCCCATGATAGTTATACATAAAAGTGACAATATCCTAGTTATCTTCATATGGGATGCATAGGTATAGGGGAGGTACCACAGGTCCATGTGGGACAAAATGAAACTGGCTATTGAGGGTGGTGGAATAAATATCTGGAGTGTCATGGACCACATGAATTTCCCTTTTGAAAATAATGTTTGGGATGTGATGGAGGGGAGATATCTTTAGGCATCTTTTACTAGAAAAAAATATATAGGGCCTATCTTGAAGATTCTGATGTAAGAAGCTCCATGCTTTGGGAGGATACCCACCGACACATTATCAATATTAAACTTCATCTAAGTGGACTGTGTGACCACTCTCTTAGATTTTGGAATGATTATTAGGATTGTAATTACCTGAGATTCCCTCAATACGTAGTTCTAAACAACACTTTATCTGATGCTATCAGTTTCCCAGCCTTTACCAAAGATATTATCAACTGTCAATTGAAATTGATTCCTTAAGGTATATATATAACTAAGGTAGAATAATTTATAGAGTTTACTTTATCCCCATATGCTACATTCTCTTTGAAGAAATATCCTCATTTTTGTATACCAATGATGGTCTTGATGCATGCGGTGGTGTTCTGTGGTACATTAAAATACCTTATAAATTTATCTATCTTCCACAATAATGATTTTGACATTACTAAGGGATTTGGATGCAATGGTGTTTCCCTTATCTCTCTGTGTGTATATTTTCACACTTCCCATGTTGAGACGACCAACCACATCTTCTTCAAAAGAGAATGGGTGCCTAAAACCAAGGAAGACCATGGTAGTTTCACTGGGGGGATATACAAGTTCTATTAGACAATTATGTTCTAAAATATTGGAATCATGGAATGGATTTAAATTCACATGGGCATAATTTCAAGTCTATTATATTTTCCACAGGATGTTGGATTCTCTAGGTTTCTCATAATAAGGATAGAAATGAAGGCTGCTGTATTTCCTAGTTGGTAGTGGAGGTAATGGCGATAAAATTAGTGGAGGAATTGGATCCTTTACTCAAGAAAAAATATCTTTCTCTATCCATGTGATTGATCTTAACAGGAAGAAGCACTGGGGTTAGGGATCCTATGTTTTGTCCTCAAGATAAATACGTGAGGTGGAACCCTCCTATGGGAGGACTCAAACTACACATCCACAAATATTTTATCAATGTTTACCTATATGGAGAACGAGTGGTCCAAAGTGATAATGGATTGGTTGTCTTTTTCTTTATTGTTTTCCAAGGTCATGGTGACTTCTTCTTGGTGGAAGCTACTACCATTATCAACGTGATTACCTTGCGTCAATCTCATAGTTTTGTTCTTAAAAATATTGAAACTGACTCATGTATTCTCCTCATATTAATCCAAGGTGTGGGTTCCACCACCTAAGCTATCACATATATTATTCGTAAGTGCATTGAGTTTTTCAATAGGGACATAGAGATTACCCATACCTGGAAAAAGGGTGTCATGGTTAAGGATTTCTTGGAATACTGGCTACTATAGATAACACAAGTATATTAATTTTTAGTATAGTTTCCCGTCACCGAAAGTGCTTTAATCTTATTTAGACTGATACCTTGGGACTACACTATTTTATACACCCATGAACTATTTGGGCCTCAACCCCATTACCTTTTCAATAAAAAATTCCAAAAATTTAACAGATGGAGGGAGACAACCTTTATTAATGTTGTTTTATGTAAAATATGTAAAAATGTATTTTTTTTAAATTTAAATAGATAAATACCATATAGAAAAGAATATAAATATTCTTATATATTTATAATATAGGATGATGAAAGGGGGACTTTCTCCAATGAACACCTATGTACTTTAATCATGGAAGTGAAATTCACCATGCACATAAATACTAATAAGAAATTAAGTGGCCAAATATTGTAATGGATATAGGGAAATACTGTCCAAATGAAACAAAAAATTTAAAATTCTTCGATTATAAGGATTTTGGGTATTATTACAAGAAGTACAATGAACTAATAGATACTGATGAAAACTAATTTGAACTACCTTATAAGATAGGGGATAAAGGGAATGAATTTATATTCACAACTAGGGATGTAAATCATTATAATAAAGTGGTGGAAGGTACACCTATCATCCACTCAAGAAATGAAAATGTTTTTTATATTGGTTATACCAATGACTATATATATAAAATTTCCACACATAGCTTCAACAAACCACCTCAACAACTAGATATTGAACTATCGATAAAATATTTATGTGTTGTGTTAACTATATTACAAGTAAACAACTCTTATGTAATTTAATTTTAAAGGTTTTTGTTTCCAGTAAAGATTATTATTCTCTCTTTTTAAAAATTTCAAGTGATTTTTTTCAAGGAATATATCTCAATAAATAAATATCATATTAACTTTTAGGATAGAAAATCACATTTCATCTCCAAAATCAACATATGATCATATATTAGTGCAAAGAAAAATATGAACTACCTATAGAAAATAGTTCTATAATATGAAACTTAATACCTAATCGAGAGGGGTATTATGATCATATGGTTTTTGAAAGGATAAATATTGATGATATTTCATTTCTTAAAGAATATGTTGATGTATTTAAAAAATAACATATAAGAATTACCAAAAATTTGAGGTCAAGTTTTCAACAGAAATAAAACATATTGTTATCAATATATCATAGACTCCTTATATAATGTATATGATAAAATTTGTGTAAATAATAAAGTAACACCAAGAGAATCTTGATAATGTTTTTACACACCCAAGTGCTTCACCATGGTGTGAACTGGTCCTCTTTTTATGAATAAATATATATCAATGAATCTATGCACTGATTATCAGGATCACAATAAGTTCATGATCAAGAATAAGTATAATATACCCTATATTAGTGAATTGTTAGATCTAATTTGAAGGGATTGATACTTCTCAAGGATTTATTTTATCTATATATCATAAATTCATAGAAAAAAGGATAATATAATTTATAAATATTTATATACAATATATGGACACTATGAATTCATTTTTATGATAATTGGCTTAAAATTTCCCCTATTATCTTCACAGATATCATGAATATAGAATTTATATATTACCCCATAAAAATTTCAGTATTCTATATATATTATATTCTTAAATAATATAAGAGAATGTAAGCACAAGAAATTCAATTAATGATTGTGATAAAGACCCTGAGAAATGGGAAACTATATTATAAATTTATATACAATGATTTTATTCAAAAATAAGGGTCATTTATGGGACATGAAATCACAAGATAGGTAATATATATGGGTACGTCATTTTTGGAAGTGATTTAAAAATGTAACAAGACAACAACTATAATAGAAATCCATTTTTATTATATTATATAGGACATAATGATTCTTTGTGAGAAATTTCTCACAATTGTAAAATTCACCATCTAAGTTAACATAGAAGGGGGTTAAGTTCCTATAGATAGATAAATGATAAAAAACATTATGTTCCTATAGATAGATAAATGTTAATAAAACATTATATTCCTCAACATATGTTTGATCACTACATTAGAGTCATAAAACACTATAGTGGATAAGGCCTTGTGATATACAGTGATGCATTGATGAATGGATTGGTGTATGTTTTCAATAAAAATGACATGGCGGTAGCTTATGAATTTTTTCAATTAATTTTCCAATATAAAAAATAAACTAGTAATTATTTAGAAATAAAATTCGTAAAATTGTAATTATATATATAATGGATATATATCTATGGTGAATTCATGGAAGTATATATTGATCACAATAGCTTAAAGAATATATTCTCATAGAGGGAGCTGAACATGTGAGAATTGAGATGGTTGTAATTAATGAAATACTATGATTAATAAATACATTACCACCCTAGTAAAGAGAATAATGTGTCTAATGCTTTGAGTATGAGGGTTCATGCTAAATCAACCATGATGAGGATTGAAATAGACCTAATACTCATTATGTATCAAAGGATAGTTCTTAAAATCATACATAAGGAGGATAAATCATATCCTTCCTGAATAGATGTATAAAAATCCATCTATGAAAAGATCAAGGAGGTATAAATGGAGGGTATAAATCAATAGAAATAGATATGAAATATTCTAGAGCTTGTCATTAAAAATGAAGAAATTATTATATGTAAAAAATGGATATACATACCTTTAATACCAGAATTAGAGGGGCTATTATCTGATGCTCACAAATCCTCATTATCTATCCATACTATAAACAGAAAGATGTATATAATTGTCTAGGTGAATTTTTAGAGGAAAAAAATGATGTGGGTGACTTACAAATACTTAGATTGATTCTTAGTATACATTCTAGTTAACTCATAATGAAAAAATCATAAGGAAATGTTGAAATCATTAGGCATAACCTAATGGAAATGGGTGAACATCACCATGGATTTGATCATTGGACTTCCAAATACTTTCAAAGGAAAAAAATGAATTTTTGTAATAAAAATATACTTATAAATTAAGTGTACTTTATTTTTATTTGAGATTTTTTTCATGTAATAATTTTTTTGGACATACACAAAGAATGTTTTTTGGAAACATGGAGTACCACTTTCCATTATATAAGAATAATATATATGTTAACCTTATAGTTCTATATAAGTACTCATTAATAATTTTATATAAATCTATTATAGTATATTTATTATCATCCATTGACTAATGGTTAATTTCAATGGAACATTCAAACTCTCTATATTATGTTCATATCCTATTTAAGTGACTTTAATAATAGTTGGGATCAATGATTTCCCCACATAGAGTTCTCATATAAAAATAGTTTCCATTATAATATTATAATAGAAAAATATGATTCTCTATATTGGAATAGGGGAAGAACTCTAATTTGTGAGGATGATATTAGAGAGTGCAAGTAGCTAAGACTAGATCTTTCACAACATATATTTAAGAAGATTAAAACCATTCATCAACAAATTTAAACTAATGGATTTGATACTAGAGATATAATAATAATCATCCGTGAGATCTAATGTTTGAGCTCAAATATTAGGAAATCCAATGAATATTTCTATGGATGAGGGTTCTGATATTTGGGAATAATAATGTTTATTCCTAGATATATTTTTAACTTTTATATCCTTGATCATATGAGGATGGTATCGTATTATATTTCACTTCCACCAATAATCTCCCAAGTGAATGATCTATTCATGTATCAATTTTGATTAAGTAAATAGCTGACAGTTTACATGTACTGAACTATTTCACTATTAAAATATAGTTTATCTTATGAGTAATAATCAATTTTAATCATGGATCTTAGATATAAATTAATATGAAATATGAACACTCACATAGTTAATGTTCTCAAGAGAAATCATAGTTTTTTAAAATAAATATATGAGCATGAGGATACAGTGAGGAATAATTACCCTCATCTATTTCCATCAAAATAAAAAAAATATATAGAGAAATTTATTTATGTTGTGTAGAATTAAACACTCTTTGATTTTTTTCATATATTTCCATTAAAATAAATAATGTTGCAAATATCTTATTTAACACCTAATAATGAACTAAAAAACTATGATTTGATTTATTGAAATAAAATATTAAAATGAATGATAAACATTAATAAATTATTTGAATATAATAAGAAATGTCATTAATAAAACTACAAGATTCATAAATCCACAAGTAAATAAAAATCCAAAAACCTGAAATCTTATTACTGATGGTTCGCTATAAAGATCATACCTATGAACTAAATATTAAAAAAAGTCAAAAATTAAAAATATAATAGAAATGTGGATAAAAATTTAAATAAATATGATGAATGATTTTTATAAATGAAATGTTATATAAAGGAATGGAATATGTATGTTATATATATAGTCAATTGACATAAAATTATTTCATATTTTATAATTAGATATATGTCCATTAGAAATACATGAATCCAATAAGTATATTTAAACTGTTTATTTTTTAGTAAAAAACTAATAATAATACAATTCAAGAATAATAATAATGAAATTAAGATATATTATTTAATTAAAAAATATTATTAAAAAATATTTTTTTGAATTAAATATTATTGGAATTATTATTATTAAGAAAATGGATTTTTTTATATTTAAAATTCAATGAAATTTCGTAATACCTATGGATTGATGTAATTTTATGTTAATAAGAAAAATAATTATATTAAAGGTGGTGTGATTAGAATAATTTAATTTTTAAAAGGTATTTTTTTCAATGAACTATTTTTATTGTTTTGTGATTTTTATCCTAATAAATTAAATTGAACACATTTAAATGATTAATATAATCTAATATTTAAATATGTAAACAAATATTTTAAATTTTACAAAATTATAAAATCATATTAAATAATATAAGAATCATTTATTTTTTATTTCATTTTTTTATAAAACATATTTTTCTATTTCAATATTATGTATTCATTTAAAAGATAATTTTATCATATTTAGAAATTGAATTTGATTAAATTGAGTAAAAAATTGTAATCACGATATTTAAATAAGGTTAGTGAGTAAATTTTATTTTTTATTTATAAAAATAAATTACTAAGGTAATAATTAAATAACCACAGTAAAAGTAAAATGATGTAAAAAATGATAGACTGATTGTAAAAGAATTAACATATCATAAAATTCAACACAAAATTGCAAGTATTATGGTATTCATGACCCATACTAATTATTTTACAATTTGGATCCAATTTCTATATAAAATAGATTCATTACACATTAAATAATGGGTATTTACAAAAAAAAATGTTACTCAAAACTCACTTATAAATAGACCCTCTTTTACCCATCCCAAACCACTCATTTACTTTGATAAAATGTGGAATATCATACAATTTTAATTTTACAGATAACTTCTTATATTTTTTTTGACTTAAATTTAGATGATATAATCTTAAATTCTTTATCTCAATGGAACCTTTTTCAAGAATGAGAGAATTATTCAAGGAATGTACATAGTTCTTCACTATCATTTTAAACTACCTCATCTTTTAAATTTTTTCTAAATATCATTCTCAACTATAATGATGGTATATTAATATGATTATTATTCTTAAAAAAATTTAATTCTATTATATAACTCTATACACTTACACACTCTTTAGTATAACATGTTCTTCTTTGTCTTGGTTCAACCACCTACACAATTTATGCTATACTAAATTCTTGGTTTCTAACTTTAAGGAGTATCAAAAAATTAATTCCAGTAATATATGATATTAAAAAGTAATTTTTGTTATGAAAATTGTACTAAATGGTGTATAAAGGATAATTATTACTATTATCTTACTATTAACAGTAAATTATCCAAAACATGTTCTTCCTAGATTCCATTCTCATGAACCATACCCTTATGTTCCATAAAATCAACATTAGACTTCTTATATTATAAATGAACATTTTAATACCTCGAATAATCTAGGAATTAAGAACATTGTATCGAATCACTAATATTTACACCACCATTAAAAACCTATATGAAACAATAAAAATTACTAACATATGATAATGAAGATATTTCATAGTGAACTAATATATACGTAATGAATGATTATAATTATAGAATATAAAAGTTAATATATATGAATATAGTTCTCAAATAAGTTATTATTATGGTTATGTTTATTATACATGATATTAAATAACTTTCCTAAAATTTGGGAATAAAGGGAAGGGGTTTTTATGTCATAATTTGAGTTAATTATTTTATTACTAAATTTTTTTCAGAGGAAGTTGGATTCTATTTCTCTATAAAACCCACATAATTTATTCAACATTATTTAATTTTTACTTTTTCTGGAATCCTTAAAATTTAAGTTCTCTTTGGTCTCTAAATCAACCAAAAGGTTTACTGTAAGAGACACAAACCATATCTTTTATTTTTAGTCATGTATGTTTTTATTCTATGTTCATGTTTTATATTATTTTATAAATATATTCATATATAATTAAAATATTTATTTATTCATTTTTTTATTTTATTTAAACATGTTTTATTGAATATTTTTAACATTTCCGCTATCATTCATTTTCAAATAATTATACTTTCTATATAAAAGTGTGAAAAAAATATCTATCTTCAATAAATTACATGGGAACAAAATTTCTCACCATTATATCCATTTTTATTTATGAAGATCCCTTTCCATTATTTCATGGTTCTACAAAAGTATTTCATATCATCAAAGTTTAATGAAATATATTATTTCAATCAAATATTATAAAAAATTATAGGATAAATCCTTTTATTTTTGAATGTTATTTTTTAGTGAACATACAAATTTGTTTAAATCTATGTAAATATCCTTTAATGTTTCTTATGATTCACTAGGGGTATTCTATAATTATTTAATCTACCTATTCTTTGGACATATTATTATAATGTCTTCTAAAATTTTTCATAAAAATAATTTCATTCTCACATATTTATTAATCAATGTTGTAATTAATATTGTATTATATTTCTTATGGAAAACATAAATTTTTTTTATCATCATTTGATGGGTGGTCCTATTATATACTTTTAATATACGGGGTAAAGTTTTATATACCCTGATATCAGGATGTTCTACATGGGTGGTTAGCCGAGGCCTAATATATTGTTTTTCTAAGGTGGTTACCCCATGTCCCAAAATGTATGCAGGTTGTTTTCAAATGCCTAGTATATAATGAGATGATGGTTATCACAATATATTATTTAATGAATGTCTTAGCGGATAAACTTTATTTATGTTTAATTATCATATTGTTTTAATATTCATACAATACAAATTAATCCTATTTCATGTTCATATATTATTGACTCGTTATTCTACACTCCCAAGCCATATTATTTTTGAAAACGACTTATGTCGTGATTTATGATTTTGGATCAATGATGTATTATAAATGATTTCTTAAATGATGTTCATTTACAATAATTATGTTTTTATGTACACATATTCAAATTATAATCACTTATGATATTCAATTATTATCTCTTATCTTTTCCCTTACTAAGAATCTAAGCATAACATTTTCTTAGGTTTTTATGCCTTATGTATTAAAAACAATTATCTTGTATGATACTTATAGAATGTTATTCTGGGTGGAGAATTTTATAGAAAATACTAAGTACAAATTGTGAAATAAGAATATGTTATATCCAATCCCTAAATACAAAAATCTTATAGTTTCAAAGGCATCATTTAATGTGGAATTTAAGAAATATTCTTGTAAAATTATATAATATGAATGTATGTTAGGCTTGGTTTACCCGATTTCTCTATTTTTAGTAGAATAATCTCATCATTGGAAGGAAATATAAGAATAATAATGTATTCCTATATGTAACTAGTATATGATTCATATACTTGAACCTACAAAACAAGATTCATACACCCATATAAATAAAACATAGAAAAAGAAAGAATATAATAATGAAATAGACTTTTTCCCCATAAAAAAACAATTTGTGTTCTTATTTAATCATTTTATCATTATAAAACATTCCAATGGTAAAATTTAAACATAACAGTTATATCATTGCAATTAAAATCCATGCATAAAATTTAATATGAAATATAGTTAGACATAAAAACATCCAAACAAACTAGGTGAATGAAATAGAAATACCAAGGAAAACGTGAACTATACTTGATATCAATTACTATTATAATATAAAATATAATAAATGATGGATTAATATTAAATGAAATAAATGTAAAAAAATTATTGACTATATAGACCACATTTGGGTTTGAGAGTCTGTTTACTCATTATTTTTTATTAGTAAGAGAGGAATTACTTGTTGAATTTAATATCATATATAATTATCGACCAGATATTAAATAAATCATTAAAAAATCATAAATGGATTTATCCATATAAATATTAGTTAAGGACATGATCCCACTCATAATACTTTTATCAAAAGATTAATTCAATGTTATCCAAAATTATGTTTTAAATAATTACGCAATAAAAAACATTAAAAAAAGAGATTACCCAAAGGAAATATCTTCCAAAGAAATAATTTTTTAAAAAATAATTCTTTTAATATAATAAGTAATATGATACCATAGTTAAAAGATGGAAATTTTTTATTTAAATATATAGCTTATGTTTTAAAATAAAAATAGTTTACGACTCAAACCATTTTCCCTAATTTTCTAACCCAACCATTATCTCGTATCTGATGAAATAACTCGACCAATTTTTTTGCATGGATGAGTAACTTATAATTTACCTATGATGAAATATAAATAAGTTATTCAATTATTAAATATTAAAAATAATATATAGATAATTTTGACTAAGAAATGGGAATCCTATTCAATTATAGCTCTAACAGTTCAGTTCACAAACACTATGGGGTCCCATGAGAGAATAATATAGGTATAATCCTTCATCAAAATAATAAATTAACTCAAAGTAGTTGAAATTAAAAATATTTTTTTATTTTACAAAAACTATTTTAGGTATTATAATCTTAATATAATTTACCCACATTTCATGATTAGACATAAACTATGCAGTGTTTTTAATAAATATATATAGAGAAAAAATCTACCCTTTAAATAAAATAAACAGTTAAATATTATAAGACCTATTATTATATTATGGAGTATGGAAATATAAATCATTAAAACAAATCGAATTATATTTATATATGAACCATGAATGAACAAAAGATAAATTTGAAATAAAAATGATAACATAAAAAATATAATATATAAATAAATTTAAAGATAAATGTAACAAAAACCATTCCTATCAAGTTAATAAAATATGAGTATTCAAATTAATCATTTACAATAATGAGAAATAATTTATTAATAATCAAACTTTCACAATGCTATAAAATCTACTGTTTATGGAAAATAAAATTGGGTAAAAATTACTTCATGAATTCATATGAAATCTCATTTGAAATATTTGACTCATTATATAAAAATACCATTTAATGTCCATACATTCATAGTTGGAAAATTTATTGATTAAAATTAATAATTTATTTTAATAAAAAAATTAGTCACATGAATGTTCCAAACACTGACTAAGAATTCACAAGAAGAGTTAAGGTCACCCACACGAACTATTTTTATGTGTAAAAAATACAATAAAACATCCTGAAACACTGAAAATCTCCAATTGAAATATTTATAACCAAATAGTTTGATTTTCATAATCATAATCATTTAGGAATGAATAGTTATGATAAAAATTCTAGATAGATAACTGTAACACTATAACCAATAAAATAACAATACAAATACATGATTAAAAGAAACCATTCCAACATAAATGTCATAATAAAATCATAAAATAAAAAAAAATTAATTCATACATAATCCATCATACATTGAAAAATGATTAATGGGTTTTACACAGCCATACATGACTGACTATAGTCAAGATAAGAAGAATATCCTATTTTCTAGTTGAAATTATCTTAATGACCTTATCCCAAGAAAATTAAATCATGGGATAAGAGTAAATTTGGGATGAAGATAACATTATAAATGGTTTAATATTTATTTATCCCGATAAATAACCATGTATAATTATTAAATTAATAGGAATAATAAGTATAATAGGAAAAGAAAGGAGAACCTTTGGAGGAACTGTTAAAAAATTAGGGAAAATGGGTTTTAAAGAGAACTAAAATGAGGTTAAATATGTTTTAGATGAATAGGGAAAAATCAATCAAATAAAAAATATTATAAAAAATTCTATCATGTACTTAGTATAGGGTCACTTAGATCTCTGTGGAAGCTTTAGTACATGACCCTTACTTTATAACACATTAGGTTCCCAGTACATCCCTACTAGGTAATTAGTTCCATCTTCCATTAAAAACTACATGGGGTAAAACCTCATATCCTAAATAGACACCCATAAATCTAAATAAAACTAAAAAAACTAAAAACCCTGAATTTTTCATTCAAAAAACATAATAATTTTATGTTAAATCCCAATACAAAAAATAAAACTTCATCCAGAATAAATAATGTAAACAATATATTATTTTCATCAATTTAAAATTTCATGAAAAACAAAAAATCAAATTAAATTTATTTAGTAGTGGATTAATTAATTAAAAAATCCCCACAAAATTAATTCTCATAATTCATAAGTCTAGGGAGACACAAACATAAGATTCACTACTTTTGGAAATAACAAATCGAGAATCATTCCTTCAAAAACTATCTTAAGAACTATATCTTACTGCCAATTGATACCTCTTAAATCCAATCCAAATCATCAAATACATAATTATTATAATAATTATTAGGTTTAATAATATAATATACACCAATACATATCTCAAATTAGTCATCAAACCTTTTATGCATCACTTTTAAATCAAATACAATTCACTAATCACCATAATAAATTGATACAAAAATGGTATATTAATATTCTTATGACTCTCTAAATATCACTATCCCATATAAGTATAATATATGGTGATCCAAAACTATAGATAAACTATGTTATTATGGAACCTACATTCAAATAAATTTTAATATATTGATGTTGTTCAAATTTAATTTTTTTATAGAATATAACATCTCATTTCAATGTTCACATATCAACTCATTTTAAAATAATATAATACTATAGAAAATCCAACCATTAAAAATTATAGTTAGAATAATCACTTTCTAATTAAAATTTAAAAATTACATACTATTTAATTTATATATTTTAAATTAGTTTTTTATCTATTATTCATAATGTTTTTCATTTCATTTTTTTCCAATATGTCAATAAGTTATTGGGGATTGAATATGGTGATTCCATCTTATTTTGGTTGGGTTATTTAAAGCAAGATTGATGAAATAATGTTTTTATTCCATAGAAATTAGAATATATATATATATGTCATTAATTTTGGTGAATTATTATTGATGTTAAAATAAAACTACTTATTGTGTGAGTTTTTCTTACAGAATTTGTATTTCTGAGAAGTCATGAGGTGTTTGAGAATTTTTTTAAGAAGGTATTGAGTTATTTTAATTATATTAAAAAACCTATGTAATATTAAACTATTATTTACACATCATACCTAATGTTAAATGGTAAATTTTATGTCTACATACAGTTAAACTTCTACCTTTTTAAATGTATCTTGAAGAAGGTCGGGCTAAAGAAAGGTCATCTATGCCATGTATTAATAGTCATTACAAAAATCCAAAAGACAAGTAGATGTAATTTTAGACCTATTTTATGGTGAGATTAATAATTATTATCATTTTGAAGGAATTAAGTTATCTACATAATTGTACATCACAACCTCTGTAAAGGAAATGTGAATTTTAGAGTTGTTTAAAGGTAATATAAACCCTATTCCAAGGAAGGAAAGGAGTATTAAAAATATAAAATGAAATATTAGTAGTTGTATAAAGGAAATTAAATATATATATAATAATAATTAATTAATATATAAATTTTTAGGGTAAATTTAGAATATTGATGCCGAATAATTGGAGAATAATAGAGAAGCAAGTATGACAATTCTTATGATGTGCTGCATGGATTCAATTATCATTATTTATCAAAATGGATAATTATATTATCTATTGATTCACTTAAGTCAAATTGAATGTGATTATATTAAAGAGAAAATATTTTCATTTATGTAATGAAGACAAAACTATATGTGTTTTGAAATAAATAATCCACCATGAAATTATGAATTATAAATAATTATTTTGGTGGGGTCTTTAGACAATAATATCACTAATGAGAAAGAAAGATTCTTACATTCCATAGTGTAATTTTAGTTGGTGTTTTGGTGAATGTGGTAATATTATTTTATACGTGAAATAAAAAAAGAATAGAAAATTTACATATTAATTTTGGTGTTACTATTTTCAATTACATTTTATGAAACGAGGTTCCATGTTACAGACCCATGCATTTGAATATGTTTGTATACATGGATATTTCTTTCATGAAAGAATTAATATACTTTGAGATTTATGAATATTATAAAAGTATAATATTCAAATATAATGTATAAAATAAAAATAGTGTATTGAGATGGTTTAAAAAGAATAATTGACCTTGATTTGGAAGAGTTTAAATGAGAAGATAAATCTAAAAATTATTAAAAAATTTAAAAAGAATAAAACACCAACTATAGATAATTGTAGTGTTTTCATATCTGAATTATAGGATAGTAACAATAATAACATTTCATTAATATTTGTGATATTATTATTGTGAATATAATTTGATACAGTAGGTCATTATGTACATTTCTGACCAATGAGATGTTTTTATATTTAATACATTAGAGCATCATGGAGAGTGAAATAGTTATAATATAAGAGCATTGAAAGGACACAACAAACATGTTTTCCATTGTTCAATAAACTAATAGGAACAATATAAATCTAAATCTATAGAATGTCTTAAGACCATAAAACCTAAACATTAGGTGAATAAAAATATAAAGATTTTTTACATGTGAAGTCTGATTGATGTATCATATTATGAAGGAGGAAAACAAATAATAGGCATAAATAATAGTAGAATAAATCCAATAGGATTTCATTGGTGGACTATTTTTCTAGAAAACTTTATGTTAATTATAGTGGATTATAGAATCCAATGGAACAAAATAGACTCTATTTTTAGGAGATTTGACTATCCTTGATGGTTGATATTTATTTAATATAGTTGAAGAATCAATGATGGTGAGTATAAATAATAATGGAAAGGGGTAAGATATTTTGGAAAAAAGTAAATAATTTTGTATGATGTATATTTATTATTATTTCTTAATTTTAGGTGATGTTCTGAGAAATAATTCAATGGATCTAGAATCTTAATAAGTTTAAGAGGCAGAGATTAAAATAATTCATACATATTGTGTACCAATGATTCACCCCCTCCTAGTGGTAACTAAATAGTCCTTTTTCTCTATAAGAGGAATCGTAACATCTTGGCTAACTGTGAATTTTCATGGATTACTTTTTTGGGGCACAAATATTATAAATTCTATGAATGACTGATGAATATCTTCGTTTTATTGAATAAACTACAACAGTTAGATGAATAAGAGCTTTCTTATCTTTTTTTTCACTAGGATGAGATGTTAGAGAGTCTTCTATAGTAGTTTTTGAACCCATTGTGGAAGGTAATTCTATAACTCAAAATGATTAGGGAAATATGGAGTAAGATATAAAGTCTTGAAATTATCTCTTTATGTCTATATTAGAAAGGTTATATAAAAATTAAGGGGCCTTCAAACTAGAAAAGTGATTCAAAATAAATTGAGATGTAGTTATTAAGGTAACTTCAATGTCATGGAATCCAAACGTAATGTTTGGAGGGGTGGTTTGAGGAAATTAAAATGTATCCTGATTAAAATACATATGGATATTTATCCTAAGAAAATGAGATAGTCCGCAATATTTTAGGGTTTTGTGAGAGTCTATAATACATCAAATATATCTAAACAATGATGAAGAACATTCTAAAAATATTTTATTCAGATGTATTAGCTTTGGAATATAGACAAGATCAGATGGTTTAAGGAGATACATAATATTATAACTTACTATGGGATGATACAAGCTATAATATTCAATAAAATAGAAAAAAATTATATGAATTTTAATGCCCTGAGAAAAAGTTTAAGTCAAAGAATAATAGATTCTTAAACCATGTTATCAAAATTATGATGAGGATGAAGAATATTTAAAAAATATATTTTATCAAAGAGATTAAAGACTAGGAAATGGATATACAAAGGTAATAAATTCATTAAATGTTATAATTATGATGATATTGGAAATATTGAAAAATATTTCTGATGAAGGAATTTTGATGAAAATGAATTAGTTGAGGAAGACAAGAAGACCAAAAATATAAGAATAAGAAGAATAATTCCATCAGAATAAGAAAAGTTTATTATAAGATAAAAAGAGAAAAATGAATCATCTAGTCATTCATAAGAATTGATTTTTGTTTACAATGTTGATAAATTATTTGATTCATAATTTAAGGATGAAGGAGGAGAGGAAAGGATATAACCTGAGTGGGAGTTAAAAGGAAATTTATAATATCTTAATGAGAATATTAATCCAGTTTAGAATGAAAAAACTGAAGAATTTGAAGTATAGAAAAATTTATTTGATAAAAAATAGGAACTAGTTAAAAAATATTTGACTATGTTGAGAAGATCAAGAATGAGAAGCATTGGGAATCTAAACAGAAAAATATTTTCAGTTATCTTGAGAAGAAGATGGATATAAGGGAAGAAAAATTGGTTGTGACAGAATCTATATTTCTTATTAATCTAAATGAGATGAGTAAAATTATAGCGGACTCCAAAAATCCATTGATGGTTAAAGGTGAATTTTTACAAGTCATTGAGAAGATGTGTTCCAAGTTGCATTTGAAATATACACATAATGTATCTTAATATAATTTTTTAATTTAAAACATTTTAGGTGATTTAAAATGATTATAAGATTTTGTAGAAAAATATGACCTAGAGGAACAATTCTAAATATAATTAAGTGAATAACATTCAAAGTAGAACACTAAACCATAGTAAAATATGACTTATATCACATTTATACACATGTAACATAATTCTTGATTGATCTCGAATAAATCTAAAACACCAATATTCTAATTGTTATTTTGGCCTAGTGGAAGGTATGTACAAAAAGACTTATTATTATAGTATAATATGTATTTATTAGGGAATTGGAAATAACAAAGGTGGATCTATAGGGATAAAATGAGGTCAAAACTTACTAAAATAAAGGTGTGACTAGATTTAAAACAAATATGTCTATAGAAAATTTAATGGAGTGTTTAGAAGAGTTTTGTGGAAGATGTGGTAAATAAGGTTACCAATCATAAATATGAATGGATAATATACTTATAAATGTTTCTCAAAATTTTATTGGTATAGAATCATAAAAGATAATATAGAACAATCCATGTGAAATATAAAAGAATACTAATCAAGTTAATAAATAATGTTTAACTACTTCTCTTAAACAGCTGGCCATGGGAAAAAAATTAGAGAATTTGAAAGTGTAGAGACACAAAACGTTACGTACATGGACATTACATTACTTTTTTCGGAATAATTAATACATAACAAAAACTGATACTCAGTGACCTTAATAGCTTAGTATCTTTAGAAACTTGAAATATAATCTTCTAATCGTAGTGAAAGATCTTCAACATCTCCCATAAAGATCTTACCCTTTTGTTTTCATACCTAAAACCTTTCTCTAAATCCTGAGGAAAATAAGACATAAAAAGGGTGAGCTAAAATGCTCAGTAAGGTTAAACATAGAGAATATAAAACAATCCATAAACATTTGAATGCAAAACAGGAAGATAAAATCTAAATATCAAATTCTTGAGCTAAGAAATAAATCTTGGAATGCACATAAGGAAAATATCACAAAGGAACATAAATCATGATAAAATTTAAAGATAATAAAACATGTAATTGTGTAAAAAAATTATTCACATGATATGATATCTGAAGTAGCCAAGGCATTGTTTCCAAGACCATCTTAGTGGACAAAGTCCCTTTCTGAATCGAGTTCACTCCTCATTCCAGTCATGTATCACTGAACCGGATTAACGTACCATTCCATCTATGTCTATCTCATGATATAAAATATTTACCCAATGCATTGGAGGGAGATATAGGTCCCACCCATTTCATAACTAAATCATTCTTACATGTTCCACAACATAAACATAAATCATTCATCATAACCCAAAGAATAAAAATGGGTTTCATAAACCCCATCCCATCATAAAATAATCCATATAAAACAAATGGATATCATTTCATCATTATAAATGTGAAACCATGTAAATCATAGAGATATTATATTTGAAACATACACATATGAAATAATGTCATCTTATATGGAAAATGGTTTTGATAAAACACTTGAAAAAAAAATCTTAATTAAAATATAATTTCTTCTTAGAAATAATTTTATTTTCACAAAATGCCACACAATTTTAAAATAAATGAGTTTTATTGAAAATAAACATGAAATCTTGTAGAGTAAGCTTCATGAAAATAAGGTGTTATGAAACCATAAAAATCTGTTCATGCCGTATAATTTAAAAAAAAATTCTTCTCTTACTTTTTCCAGAAAAGTCAAAAAGTACCTTATATGGTAAACAAAGGAAAGATTCCTTACATACCATGTAGTAAAAGTATAAAATGGGTAAAAATGACTTAAAACATACAAGAAACCATTTTTAGAAAATAGGTACATGGATGATAAATTTAACCCTAGTAAATACTTATGAATAAACAATCTCGGAAAAAACGAGATTGGAAATGTTATCCTTTACCATAGGTCCGATATGCTTTGTACGTATCCGAAAATCCTATATAATGATTTAAATAATGTAATTTATTTATTAAAGAATCATATTTATTTTTATGATATCATATATGGGTAACTTATGACGTTATAGTACCAGTTATTTTATAAATTCCATGTTAAAGCAGTGTTTTGAGTAAAATCATATTATTTATCTTACGTGTTTGGAATCATTGTTCATGATATTATTATTACTTATATCATGATTTATTTACGTAAAGAATTTAAATCATGATTTATATTTCATATATATTCAGTATACATATATATAATAAATAGATAAATGAAATGAAATACATCGTTCATGGAGACAGAAGGTTGTACGTACGCATGAACGTTGTTTTCCTTTCCTTATTGACTTGAATGGAAGTAAGTAGATGGAATATATATATAAATAAATCCATTAGCTTTATAATTTCATATATTTTATTATTATTCATTATATATACTTTATAATCATTCTTGAGTGGTTAACATGGAGAATGAATCCTATCGTGTCGTGGAGACGGTAATCCGTACATATGCATGAGCGATGATATCATTCCCATAATTATTGAATTGAATTGGAGTGGATGATATAATATCTCAGAGTCAGTATGATGTTATAATAACTATATATAGTTATTCTTTACACCATTATACCCATCCATGTAAGGAGGTGGTGGAAAAACAGATTACACCATGTTGTGGAAACAGTATTCCGTACGTACGCACGTGCTGTGATTTTGTTTTCTGTAGGATAGATAGAAGATGAAATGGGGTTGATTAATATTTATAATAACATATCAGTATATTATTGATACTGATGTTATTACTTTATAACATATCAGTATATAATTATTAAAGTTTGAGTTAGACATTTCACTTTCTTTTAAATAAAATAAAAAGGTTTTAATCAAAAAAATGTGTTACATTAGATTCAATTTGGACCCAAGTATGATTTAGGGTAAAATATAATCATCCAATTATATTAGGACAACTTTTAGGGTAATTTTATAATATTATATTTACCCTTAATAACCCGATTTACCTTTAACTATGGTAAATAAAATTTACCGTAGTTAATATTCATAATGACTAAAAAAAGTAGCTTATTAACATAAATTGGACCAAATGATTCTAAATATGGTATTAATTTTTCCAAATTCAAATCACAGAAGTTGTAGAAATTAATTTAAAATTAATATCGTTGTTAAGAAAATGAGTTCCAAAAGTTAAAACATTGCAAAATATTGAAATGATTTTTCCTATGAATTCAATGTAAAATTAATTATAATGACATAAATTATATTAAGTAGTATGAATAGATTATATTTATAATTTAAACCCATTAAATGTTATTATTTAACCATATAAATTATTGTGATGAAAAAAGTTTCTTTTAATTAAAATATAGCGTGTTTTTACTATTCATTATAATATAAAAGTTATCAGAATAATATGAAAATTTTATCCAGAGTAAATTTTTATATCCTGATTCCAACAAAGAATTTTATTCTGTCAAATTGAACTTATAAACATGAAAAAAATAGATTTAAAGTGGGTGCGCCATCAAAGGCGGCAAAACATCAGTTTTTGAAATATACTTATTTTACAGACAAAATTATTTTTTTCTCATACCATGTTCTAGAAAATGTGTAATATAAATAATAATGTTATAAAATTAATAATTTAGTTAATACTATTCATAACGGCTTGTTCATAATAATATTATAATGATATATCATTTTTTATTGAAACCCTGTATTGCATACTACACACGTTATCGAGGAAGGTCGTGATTGCTTGTAATGCAAGCCAAGAATAGTGTTGTGTATAATTAAAGCTAATAAATTATTTTGTATAGTTCAAGATAATATTCGTGTAGCGTACAACACAAGATATGAACAAAATTAAAAAAAATATCTCATAAAATATTGGGGTGTTACATTCTACCCCCTTAAAATTAATTTCTCCCTCGAAATTCGTCAGGATTATAAATGGTTTACTACTTGCAAGTTTCATTCATAGAAAACCACATTGTAAAAAAGAATACTAAAACTTCATTTTAAAAAGTAAAGTTAGATTCATAAAGGTCACACAAAGTAACTCAATACTAGGTTTCCACATAGGAAAACATATGTGAAAATATTGATATGGAGGGGAAATCTAACCATCATGTTTAGATGAATAGTGGTAGAGAACATGGCTATAAAAAAGTCAAAAATCATACATCCATAAATTTGTGATGATATAAGTTACCATCTGATTCATCAGATATAAGAGCACTAGGAAAACATTTTTGGTTTTCAATATCATTTCTCTAAATTTAAAAATTTTGAATTAAAAGAAATACATACTTGATTTTGGTACAATCATACTATTGTTTATGCCCTGAATAATTTCCACTTCATTTATTTAAGAAATGATGTTGAATTTTTCATTCTTGAAGTGTTAGTAGATCATGTGATAGAATGATAGTTCATTCCATCTTTCTCAAACATAAGGTTGGAAAAAGTTATATACATAAGTCCATCAATGGTGAGCTTAATCAAATATGGTTCCAAAAATGGACTTTTACTTCATCTGACATACCGCATAATAAAATAAAACTAGTGTATACTAACAAGGGACCTCATGTAGGCCAGTGGAAGGCGATAAAGGCCTGTCATACTTCGGTTTTGGGTTTAATTCTCACAGCCTTGTCCGATGCGACGGGTTGTCGCCCATCCTGCAGGTTGTCTCTTTTTCTAAAAATACATTATTATAACATCCTGCAATAATATCGAAAAACGTTCTAGCCTTAAACAATACTATCTTATGTCTAACATTATTCATTCCAATCTTTAGGCTTGTCCAAAATACTTCTATCCAAGATCATAGTATAAATAAAACAATTTCTGTAAATTTCATCAACCGAGCAAGTGAATACCATCATTTATACCTCATATATCACAAGATATATATTGTTGATCGCATTCCAAACAAGTGAATGACTTAATATTTAATTCTATTGCAACAGTAATTACCATATAACCTTAGTGAAAACATGACTGCGGTCAAAATTTATCTCTTTCCACATACCAAATTCCGAAAAATTCTTTATACTCAAACCATGATATCACTTTTTCCTTATATTATCCATGAGCTCATGAATACTATTAAACCTATTATTTTCTATTTATCCCTTCTTTATGTGCATATCATCTACTTTCCAAAAATATTTCAATCACTTTTCATGGTTAACGTTGCCATATTCTGATGGAAAACCACAATGGACCAATACATAGATATTCCAATATACCATAAAAGTACCTCAACATCATTATTCATGAATACCAATACATAAACACTTCAATCCATCCTCTTCAATGATTGTCATGGAATAAGTCCTTCATTGATTTATAATTAACCTCTTAGGTCAGGGAATTGAGTTGGGTAATTCCCATGTTCTCCACAGATAAGACATTGAACTCCATAACCGTCTGTCACTCTATAACCCTTATCTCCACACAGATAACATCTTCCCCTCCATTTGATGTATTCATAAATGTTCTTCTTCCATTCTTTAGAAATATAAATCTTCCTTTATTTATGCTCCTTAACACGCGAACATGCATAAAAGTCCATCTTCCTCTTATTTGATGAAATAAGAATACCACTAAAGTTCACCTTGTTAATCGTATATCACGATGGATGATTCGGCATAATCACAAAATCTTTCTTACTAGGAATTATGCAATTTCATTGCTCATAGTCACCAATTTTTCCATTGGATTCAATGTTGTCCTAATTCCTTCTGGTTCACTCCATTGACTAAATCCAAAATCCATGGTGTAAGAAACAGTAAAAATAATGGGGAACCACATAATCATAAAATGTCACTTATGGGATGTTTAACTTATCACACATTCTTTAATCCATGACACCTTGGGTTCACCCTAGGTTATTCATGATCGTCAACATAATTATAGGACAGTAAACTATAGTTTTACTAAACCTTAGGGATATCCTTATAAATACAATAGAAATCTATCTAGGGATATCACTAATGTTTTTGAATCCTAGTTTCCAAAGGTTAACTAAACCTTTCCTCTAATACCAAATGTAGTGACCCCAAACTTGACGTACATGGACATTACATTACTTTTGCAGAATAATTATACATAACAAAAACCAACACTCAAGTATCGTAATAGTTTAGTGTCTTTGAAAACTCAGAATATAATCTTCTAATCATGGTGAAAGATCTTCAAAATCTCCCATAAAGATCTTCTCCTTTTGTTTTCTTACCTAAAAAATTTCTTTAAATCCCAATGAAAAGAAAACATAAAAAGGGTGAGCTCAAATGTTCAGTAGGGGTAAACATAGAGAATATAAAACAAAACATTAAAATTAGAATGAAACAAACATGAAAATAAAATATAAACATCAAATTCTTGAGCAATATTCTAAATCATTTAAGTACGTAAAGGAATATATCAAAAAGGAACATCAATCATGATAACATTTAATGGGAATAAAAAGTGTAATTGTGGGAAAACATTAAGTACATGATATTATTTCCATAGTATCCAAGGCATTGTTGCCAAGACCATCTTAGTGGATAATGTCCCTTTCTGAATCGAGTTCACTCCTCGTTCCAGTCTTGTATCACTGAACTGGATTAACATACCATTATACCCATGTATATCTCATGAGATATAAATCTTTAACCAATTCATTGTAGGGAGATATAAGTCCCACCCATCTCATAATGAAATCATTCTTACTTGTGCCAAAAAATAAACATAAATCATTCATCATAACCCAAAGAAAAAAATGTGTTTTATAAACATCATCCCATCAAAAAATAATCCATATAAAACAAATGGATATCATTTAATAATAAGAAAAGTTATAAAATGTAAATCCTAGAGATATTATACTTGAAACATACACATATGAAATAATTTCATCTTAGATGGAAATGGTTTTGATAAAACACTTGAAAATAATTCTTGAGGAAAATATCTTTTCTTCTTCAAAATCATTTTCTTTTCACAAAATGCCATGAAATTTTAAAATAAATGGGTTTTATTGAATATAACCATGAAATATTGTAGAGTAAACTTCATGAAAATAAGGTGTTATGAAATCGTAAAAATCCGTTCATGCCGTATAAGTTAAAAAAAATTCTTCTCGTATTTTTGCCGGAAAAGTCAAAAAGTACCTCATATGGTAAACAAAAGAAAGATTCCTTACATAACATGTAGTAAATGTCAAAATGGGTAAAAAGGACATTATACATATATGAAACAATTTCTAGAAAACAGGGACATGGATGATAAATATAACCCCTGTAAATACTTACGAATAAACAATCTCGGATAAAAACGAGATTGGAAAATTTATCCCTTACCTTAGGTACGATATGATTCGTATGTATCCAAAACATCTATATAATTTTTTAAATAACGTCATTGACTTATTACATAATAATATTCATTGTTATGATATCTTATATGGGTAACATATGATGTTATAGTACCCGTTCTTTTGTAAATTCAATGTTAAAGCAGTGTTTTGATTATAATTGTTTTATTTATCATACGTGTTTGAACTTGTTGTTCTTGATATTATTATAACTTATTTCATTATTTAATTACTTCTAGAATGTAAATAATGATTTATATATCATATATATTCAGTATACATATATATAATAGATAGATAAATTATATGAAATTCACCGTTCATGGAGGCGTTAGGCCGTACGTACGCATGAACGCTGATTTCCATTCCTTATTGACTTGACTGGAAGTAAGTAGGTGAAATATGTATATGTATACATAAATACAGTAGCATTATACATTCATATATTTAATTAGTATTCATTATATATACTTTATAATCATTCTTGAGTGGTTTACATGGAGAATGAATCTCATCATGTCGTGGAGACTATAATCCGTACATACGCACGAGTGATGATATCGTTCCCATAATTATTAAATTTAATTGGAGTGGATGATATAATATATCCGAATTAGTATGATGTTATAGTAACTATGTATAGTTTTTTACACCATTTTACCCATCCAAGTAAGGAGGTGGGGGAAAAACAGATTACACCACGGCGTGGAGATGGTATTCTGTACGTATGCATGCGCGGTGATTTCATTTTCCGTAGGATGGATAGAAGGTGAAATGGGGTTGACTCATATTTATAATAACATTACATTATATTATTTATATGGATTTTATTACTTTATAATGAAACAACTAAATAATAAGAAGTTAAAGAATAAAATAACTTGAAAGAATTGGTAGAATAGATTATCTCTTCTTTGACACACCTCTTTTAAGATTCCTCTTAAGGCACTAGAGTTAGTCTTTTGAGGATACTAGAACCTCTATAATATTTTTAGGGAAGTTTAAAAGGGAAATTGACAGTTTTTTTCCAATCTTGAAGGCTCAAAGTGTTGTGAAGAGAAGAGTGAGGAGCTTCCCTTTTATAAGGGAGGAGAGGGCCACCATTGGAATTATAAGAAATACTAATTTATAATAAATTCAAACGCCACATAAAAACTTCCAAAATGATTCAAATCCAAATATTAGATGATATAGGGTTGTAATATCATCAACTAATAAAATTTAGACAAGTTTGGAATTTATTTTAGACATTATCAACTTGATTTATCCTTATTTAATCTATTTAATTTTATTTGTGGTAATAAGATTCTAAATTTTAAATTGTTATAAATAATTACTTATATGTTGTGAATTATCCATAATTGGATAATTTATGAAATTTTAGATCATATAAATATAAATTTATAGTTTTTAAATATTTTTTTTATTTCTAAAAAATTTTATTTTATGTTATTTTTATAAAATAACAATAGTGTCAATTTTGACACTATTTATATAATTGAATTTAAATAAAATCCTCATAGAAGATATGTTCGAAATAAAAGCTTTAATAATTTAATAAAATTTCATATTTATCTATAAAATTATTTGAACACATTAAATAGTTTATATAATATTTATTTTAATATTTTTGAAACCTTTTTTTGGTATATCTCCTAATAAAATAATTACTACCACATTATTGTATAATTATTTAATATACTTATTTTTTGCATAAAAATTAAAACTAAAATCCTATGATAATTATAAATTTAATAAATTTAATAAATTTAATAATAATATTTTTTTTTCGAATTTATCATCTTAAAATCATAACATTTAAATTTTTCTACATATTAAATTATGAAGGGGACATCTATGACAACATTTAAATTAAAATAATATAAATGTACTACTCGGTATTATAAGGCACCAAATGGTCCAAAAATCGACCCTTGGATGATTAGTTGATATATTTACTCTACCAATATTGTTTGGTCAAATGTATAGTCCTTTTGATAGTTATTGTTATTTTAATAATAACTATATTATTTATTTTTCACTAAATAAATAATTTCTTCACCATTAATGTATAAGCTATTAAGGTAATTCAATATTTCTTAAAAATTACAAATAAAATATCATGATAAAGAAAAAAAATTATATTACAAATGAGTATTTATAATCAAATTTATATTCATTATAACATTATATTAATAATAATCTAATAATTGAAGTTTGAGAGAGACATTTCACTTTCCTTTAAATTAAATAAAAAGGTCTTAATCAAATACAAGTGGGTTATATTAGATTCCACCTCGACCCAAGTATGATTTAGTGTAAAATATAATCAGCTAATTATATTAGGACAAGTGTTAGGGTAATTTTATAATATTATATTTACCCTTAATTACCCGATTTACCTTTAACTATGGTAAATAAAATTTATCGTAGTTACTATTCATAATGAAAAAAATAAAAAGTAGATTATTAACATAATTTGGACCTACTGATTCCAAATATGGAATCCATTTTTCCAAATTCAAATCACATAAGTTTCAAAAAAAATTTAAAATTTATCCCATTTTTAAGAAAACGAGTTTTAAAAGTTAAAACAATGCAACAGATTGAAATGATTTTACCAATTAATTCAATGTAAAATCAATGCTAATGACAAGCATTATATTAAACGGTAAAAATATATTCTATTTGTATTCAATATTATAATTTAAACATATAAATTATTGTGATGAAAAAAGTTGTTTTTAATTAAAATATAGCGTGTTTTAATTATTCATTAAAATATGAAAGTTATCAAAATAATATGAAAAATTTATGCAGTGTAAATTTTTATATCCTGATTCCAAAAAAGAATTTAATTTTGTCAAATTATACTTATAAACATGTCAAAACTAGATTTAAAGTGGGTGCGCCATCAAAAGGGGGAAAGCTACATTTTTTGAAAAATACTTATTTCACCCAAAAATTATTTTATTCGCATACCATGTTCTAGAAAATATGTAAGATGAATAATAATGTTATAAATATCAAAATGTAGTTAATACTATTCATAACAGCTAGTTCATAATAATATTAAAACCATATATCGTTGTTTAGTGAAACCCGGTATTGCGTATTACACACGTTATCGAGGAAGGTCGCAATTGCGTGTAATGCAAGTGAAAAATAGTGTTGTGTATACTTCAATCTAATACAATGTTGGGTATAGTACAAGATAATCATGGTGTATCTTACAAAAAAATATATGATCAAAATTATGAAGAATGTATCTCATAAAATCTCAGGGTGTTACAGAAAGTGAGTACTGTTGATATGGGAAAGAAAGTGATATTAGATAACAAGTCATCCATATGTTGTGATATTAAATATAATAAAACATATGTGATATATTTTTATAATTTTCATTGACCCAAAATATTATATAAAATCATACCAGCTCAAGAGTAATTCATGAGGATGATGGTTCAAGATTGAAATATTGAAATTGCTTTTGTAACTAGGGTGGATAAGAAAACTATCCATAGAGTTTCATCTCATGGTAATACAATAAATTAAAAATATATGAATGCTTTTAACATTAATGAAAATTCTCACTAAATTTATTTTTGGAATAAGAAAATAGGTAAGGATGAGTTTAATTTCATCCTTATTGTGATTGTTTATCTGTCCTAAAATGTATAAAATTGAAGTAAAATATTGTGTGTTGTCATAATTAAAAAATAGAATTTTATTTTAGTATAATATCTAAATTATTACGATTTTAAATAAGTGGGTTCATCCCTTTAGGGGGAGAAAAAATAAATATAAGGCTATCATAATATCATTACATTAGAATCTATAATTTTAGGATATCATACAAAGAATGGATATTTAGTTAGGAAAATCACATTAAAAACCATTTGTTTTGATTATATTCAACACATATATAAATGAGAATCTTTTGTTGTTAAAATTTTGAGATTATGGGTGATTTATTTTACTTTCACATGAGAAGTATCGATAGTTCCTTTTGATATTTATAGGTTATTTATTTTTCATGGGAAATTTACTTAAAACATACCTTCAAATGAGTTTAGGAACATGATATAAAATTTATTTGAAATTATGGATAATATTGACAAAAATGGATGTGTCTCTTTTGTTTTATAAACTAGGTTTTCCCATTTAGGCCTAAAAATAATTATATAAAGGCTCATTGCTGAGTAAAAAAATGTGGTATAATCCTTCTCAAAAGTGAATAAATATAGAAATTTATATTAAAAAGGGAGAATATGATAGTTTTTTTCAATTGGAATGATGAAATTATAAGACCCCCAATATTATATTTTAATTTATAACCAATAATGGGGACAAATTAAGGATCAAAGTTCACATATTGGCATAAGTGTTTTTTCAGGTTTTGGAAACAGAGAAATGGATATTGTTTTACCCAAAGTATTGATTGAATTTTTTTAACATATTACTATATATTGAGTTATTTAATAATATGTTACAATATTATTTTTTATCATATATTTGATTCTATATTATAGATCATATTTTTATATTCTAGAGATATTATCAAATAAGAATGTAATGGTTCATCCTGGTTCTTTCTTCATGTTGAAAGTAAAATATTAATATTAAGAGTGTTTATTTCACATATATGGTGTTAAGAAGGACTGATGTGTTTGAGAAAAGTTTAAGAAGTACCTATGTGATTTTTATTAGATTATAATGCCAATTTAATGGTGAACCAGTGTTTACTTACAATATATAAAGGTACATGAGAAATGATATGGCAACAAAAATGTAAACTAATATATATGTAAAGGTAACTTGAAGATGCATGAGCTGTAAAAAGTTAATCTATGACCTATATAATAGTCAACATGGAAATCCAAAAGCCACATAAAGGTAATTATGGACCATCATAAATGTAATGAGGAAAATTGTGAATTTGAGTTACGATATGGAATGATATACATAAATGAAAATTGAAAAGTATATAAAGGTAGTTGGAATTTTAGAGCAGTATAAATGTAGTTTAATACCTATGTAAAGGTATGGAAGGACCTATGGTATGTTAATTGAAAATATGAGAAACTACATACTGAAAATGAAATGTTATGAAATGACAATTTAAATAATAAGAGGTAAATAAAAAATGATTATAATGTTATTTATAGACTCAAGTATCACAATTGATCTTAATGTTTTGTGATCCTAAAATCCACGTGTATAATATTATTATGAAGGAGTTTCTAGGAAGAAGGATTTATCCATGATGATGGATAGAAGATCATTCCAAGGGCGATGTGAAATAAATTTTCAACAATGTAGTAGAGAATTATCTATGATGGTTTTAGTGGATATTTCAAACAACTAGATAACATGTGAGAAATATCATCTCTTACATTTTGTAGTAAAATTGAAGTTGGAGTTTTCATGACCATGGTGAGTTTATAATATACTTGTGAGGAATTATGAGTAAAAAATCATAGTTATTTTTGGGTGATAATGTTGAGTTATACTCCATATAAAGAGGTGACACAATGTAGACCTACACAATTGAATATGTATTCATACTTGTATGTTGAAGTCACAAATGAATCAATATTTTGTGATATTTTCTTAGGTTATGAAATCAATATATTTAAATTCAATGTGATTAATACTAAATAAATATATATTTTTAAAATTAATGTATTTCAAAAATTTAAATTATTTTAAATGGGATAATATATTATAAATTTATTTAATGGTTTAAAAAGAAGAATAAACTATTTACTGATAATTTTGGTGTATCCATAATTAAATTATGGTTGATTAAAATGAAATTTATAGAATAATATTCACGTTATTATTATCATGAATATAAACATATATTGTAAGTGATAATGTAGTTTTTTATGAATGATAATTTTTTAGATCCTTATATATCAAAATATCATGGAGAAGGAATGAGTTAGAATCTTGGATCCTTTAATAGAGAAGAATATATGTGTTCTTGAATTTCCTATGTGCTAATAAGAACCTAATAAATCTAAATCTGGATGGAGTTTTGATTCTAAAATAATTTACTAAAAATAGTTTAATCTCTTGAAGAAGTTTTAACATACATGCCTATTGATCCATCTTCTCATACAAGAGGGATATAATCAATATGTGTAGAGAAAACCTAATGAAAGTCAATGATATTTATTTGATAAATCATTTTTTGGAGGAGTTTCTATTTTTTCCAATGGATTCTGGATTCCATTAGAATATATTAAAATATTTAATGAATGAATTAAACTATGCTTGGTTGTAGATGATTGTTAAATACAGTGGAATAATCTATGATTGGGGTGGCGGTATAACTAACCATGGTAAGAAGTGGGTTATTATATTTGATCCATTTAAATACATTATACTGATCCCCCTTTTTTATTATTTCCTCACACGAAGTGATTGTATGAGAAATCATTGAGTATATGACAACCACTACATGTTTAAGAGTATTAGTTAAGATTAATTCATAAAAAGAGTGAACCACTAATACAATCCCTCTAAGTAGATCCTAAATAATACTTGAGATATACAATATAAAATTATATTTTATTTAAAAATAAAACCTAAAAATTACTTCTAGAACACTAGGTTTTCCAAAAATAACAATTTTTATTGAAATACTATTTAAAAATAAAAAAATTTAAATACATTGAATTATATGATCCCATTTTACATTTATTCATAAAAAACCTTTTCATTATGGTTATAAAAAATTTAACCTAAAACCACTAACATGATTCACCTTTCTAATCAGATATGGTTATACTTAATTCACATTAACATGATAATTAATTAATGAATTTTTTTTCACTACATTTTTTTAAAAAATATTATAGACCATACATAAATAGATAACAAGTATAATTCCAAATATAATAACCTTAAATATGTAAAAAAAATTGAATTCATAATAGTAGGCCACTACGAGAACTCAAGTAACATTCTTGAAACCCAAATTATAATATAATTTGTATCAATGTATCACTAAAAATGAAAAATATAATGGTTATGAACGTGAATATATATGTCAGTGATTATAATTGATTAAATATAAAATAATTAAGAGTCCTAGAAAAATTATTATTATGTTGTTATCCACTATTTAATTAAATTAGGTTATTCAAATATTTGAGTTTTAAAAAGAATGAGATTCACAAGTTCTAATGTTCCACTAGAACATATAATTCATTAATTGGTATTGTAAGTGTATCCCAATCAAACCCTATAAGATACTAAAATCAAATATCACTATGTTCTAATGGATCATAGACTAGACAATCAGAAAACCCTAGAATCATTATCTTTAACTTTAAAGAGGTTGAATAGTACTTTTATGGGTAACTTATCAAGTTATTATAATCCTATAAGGAAACTAATAATACAGAAAACCCAAATAAACTCAACTGTACTATGATATAGCTTATCATGACCCTATATTGGATACTCAATTGATTCCTAACCTATAAGTCACATCCCTAAAAATGTTTTCCAATAAAAGATGGTTAGAGACAAGATCCATGTGACTAATGTTATCATTTGTATAATTACCCCACATTATACATTACATAATCATGAGTTTTTATGGATGAATTAATTTTATTACACTCTTGAGGATCATTATGGTTTAGATTTTTATAGAATTAGGTCATTACTCATATATAATAAGCCCATACATTATAAGTGGAAACATCTACTCAGTAACAATTCTTCCAACAATATAATATTTTTTAATAAAACATGTTTTCTTTTCATGAAAAGTCTCCATGACTTTCAAATTGACTTCTTCTTTATTCCTACCTATCCTCATACCTTGTAAAAAATATTTTAACAAAAAGGGATACAAACATAAAGCTCAGTATGAGACATAAGAAGAATAAATTCATTAATCAAATAAAAACAAGAAAATATAAAAAATACATACCTTTATCACATTATTCTTTGAGAATATAAAACAACTAATTTCATACTAAAAATTAAACACTTTTTTCTCATTTAAAAATTTGAAACTCATAACCAATAATCAGAAATCAATTTTATATGACATAGAGCATCATATTCATAATTTATTTTAAACCCATGTCAGAAATAAATAGAAACGAGTTAAATTTATAGGGTAAACCATATATGTAAATTTCTTATTTATTTCCATTGATGGTAAAGAACATTACCGAATTCATTGGAGAACAACAATGGGCATTATCATTCATATAAGCTATATCGAAGACACTCGTAGTTATGAGAAATAGAGGGGCTCAAACTATTCTATATAATATGTTGGGATCACCCATATCCCAAATTAAATTCATATGAACAATATAAGGGAAAAAATAATTATTTCCCATTTTAATTATAAAACCCTTGAAAAACTTGTTTGAACCCATTTTCAAAACATGTTTAGAAAATAAAATACCTTATCCTTTAAAAAAATTTATTTTAAAATAATATAACCTGAAAAAGGAAATAATTGGTTTTCATTGAATGAAAATTGGAATAATTTAATGTAATCACTACTTAAATAAATGGTTTCAATGGCATAAAAAGATGTTGACATCGTAAAAAATAAAATAGAACAATCATTTTTCCTTTTTGGTAATCAAAGTTAAAAAATTTCTTAAAAATATTCCTTTTTAGAGAATATGAAAAAAATTCAAAAGATTAATAATAATAATTTCATAATTATTTAATTTTCATTTAAATTAATTAATGACATATTTTAAAAAGTATGAACCTAGAAGAAAAAAATTATAAGGGAAATGTCAAATGAATATTTTTAAAAAGAAATCCAATTACGTAAAAACATAAAATTGTTCCATTTTTTAAATCATTGTAATAAAATTAAAATTTGTAAAAAATAAACCATCTCATTCATTTTAGAATAAATAATAACTTTCATAAATCATTTTTAATAAAATGACATGGAAGAAAATTTTTTTTTAAGAGAAACGTTAAAAGTGTGTTTTTAAAGTAATGCCCAATAACTTAAGTATAACAGAATGTATATATTCTTTATCATATATAATGATAAATTTCTGATAATTAATTACTTTAATAATAAATTTTTTTGAGTTCATTATTCATTTTATTTCTATATTATAATCAATTACTTAATTAATTATGTTTATGTTGGGCGTTTTGACAAGATTTAGCATATATATCCAAAATGACTTGAGTAGGTTCACTATGGTCAACAAGATAAATATTTCAAAATATATAGAATTATATTAATGACATAGTTAAAATTTAAATACCTCAATTAAACATTTATATCTAATAGTAAAAGATGATTATGGAAAATGAACTATGTTATAAACATAGAGACATTAGGCCGTACATACAAATGAGTAACATTTCCATTTTTCAAAGATCATTATGAAATGAAGGTATGTTTTATTTTATATTTCCATACTAACAATCACATAATTAAAACCATTTTATTTATTTAAATATAATTATATATATCATCCTTTTGATGTGGTGATTAATAATTAATCACATCACTTGGTGGTGGTGGTAGTCCACACGTTCACATGAACAACATTATCATTTTTCAATGATTTTAAAGTTAAGAAATTAAATAATATGTTATCTTTTAAGAATAAATTTATCCCTATATTTGATATATATGATTTAAATTCATAATTATATCTATCCATAATATTAGGTGATAGAAAAATGATTATATTGGTTCATGAAGTGTTAGTCAGTTGTACATATGAATGATGGTTTAATTATCCATTTGCTTGAAGTGGATATGGATATGGGTTATTCTGTTAACATAATTAAATCTATAAATATAGAATATATTTGTGTTTTTAGTTTTACGTGGTTGAATATTTTTTGAATGAGGTATAAAATAAAATAATTTTTAAATTCTTGGTTATGAACTATACCTCTTCTTCGAAAAACCTCTTAAGGTTTACACCAAAATCATTCCTCAGTTTGTTTTATATAAAAAAGAGGCCTCTATGATGTGGGTATGGATTTTAGGAATGTTTTTTTGTAGTTCATGTTTGATTATTTTTCGTTTTATGTTTTAATAAAATAGGAGAGGTGGTTCCCTTTTAAAAGATAAGGGAGTGGCACTCTTGGAATTACATAAATTATTAAATTTATATAAAATAATTTTCATATTCAAATTGATTTAAATTAATATTATATTAATATAATATTATTTTATGTATAAATATTATCATATATTAAAAACTGAAGAATTTTAAGTGATGTTTTAAGCCTCATCATTATGATTTAAACCATGTTAACCCTTCTTGATAATTAACACAATATTAATGATTTTTACTCTTTTGGGGTCATGTGATTTTCTATAAATAAAACATGGTACTATAAATAGACCAAAGTTGATATTATAAATAATAACCCATTTAGTTGGAATAAAAATAATATTTTTTCAATTTTAAACCATTTAATAAGACATTATTTATAAATAATATATCATTAATGTATATTTAAAAAAAATTATTTAATATGAATTTATAAACCTAAATAAAAATATAGAATTAGATTTTAATATTTTCACACTCCCAAAATATGTTATAATTATCTAATTTTTTTAAACACAATAATTTATCCAATTATATTACATTTAATATTTATAAATTCATTTATTTTATTTTCACATTCATTAAATAAATACTGTGTCAGTACTGCAGAATCATTTAAAATAATTATATAATTACAAAAAATTATAATTAAATTTCCATCATGAAAAGAATCCCATTATACTTAAAATAAATAGAAATTTTCATTCAAAACAAGCTGTTGCATTTATGAACACAGAAGATATATTTAAAAGAAATATGGTGATATTTTATCTTTTTATTTACATAAAATATTATACAGGCCACTATCATGGACAAGTGTTCCACTAAAAATTAAATTTAGAGCCTAAGATAAATATTGTTTAAATATATTTATTTAATAAAATTGAAGATAAAAAATAGTGGTTGTAGGACCCTAAAACTCCCTGAGATGGGAGGGGTAGATCAGGGTGTAAAAGATTACATTTAGTATGAAATATCTTAAACCCATATCTGTAGGAACTTGTTAAACCTATTTGATGGAGTCATGAATATAAAAAACACCTATACGCCAAACTTGAAACAATACACATTAGTTTTACATGGTTCACCATTAATAGAGAGTCTATGGTGAAAAAATTGATAGTGTTTTAGTCGTACATGAATCCACTAAACATCAATGGATATTGTGGATTTTAAAAAATATAACATGGTCCCATCTTTCCAAGATCAATTCCTTTACAATATTTTTAGGAATAAAAAATGGCCAAACTAAGATAAATTTTACTGACTCTCCCATTCTCAGAACATTGGAAGAAGTCTTATTCAGTTTATCAACTTTATTGTCACCTCTACTAGTTTGGCATATAATACTTTATACTTTATTAGCAAAAGAATCATCTTTAACTATACTACAATATTAATCCTCTTGAAATTTCTATTCACCCAAACGGGATGTTCAACACAACCATTCCTAAAGATCACAACCTTTACAAAACCCCCTATTTTTTGAAATATGTTTCATCCGTCACAAACCCACAGAATATCATGAATCTCCAACTGTTAATGAATACCCCAACCTTCAAATAACTCTTAGCCTTCATTAAACTCACATCCATCATTGAACTCCATCATATCATGAAACTCATAGTCTTCATGAAACTCAATTTTCGGAAATTACATTATGTCAATTAGAACATAATAATTATTTTTTTGATGTTTTACTAATGAAGAGTTCTTGATTCCCTAAGAATTTATTTCCTGAAAAGGCTTCATGAAATCAGATAATTTTACCCTTTTTTAAAATTCTATTCATCTGTCAAATGATGTGTGGATGACTATTTGTAGAAAATTACCCATTTTTGATTATTTATATCTCACCATGATATTTTTTTTAACCTATTTATCCTTATTAGAAAATATAATTTTCATAATGAAATTTTAGGGAAATTATTCTGTTCAAGATGCTTCTCATAGTTTCATAGATTTCCTTATTTTTATCACACCTCAACCATTCATCACAAATCCATATTCTTTCTAAAAGATCCATATATTCTCAAATATTAAATCTTTGAAAAATAAATTACATTAAAATATTTTTGATGAAACATCCTTATAAATCAATGTTTCATTAAACCCACACCATTATTTATATTTTGATAACAAAAAATTTGTCCACCAATGTGAAATGACGTCATCTTCAACAATAAGGCCACATGAACCATAATATCTCTTGGATTTAAAAATACATATTCAATGTAGTGTGGATTGAAAAAAAAACAAAATAAAATCCATTTAAAACATTGAAAAACCTTCATTCCAACAGTGGCCTTATGACATAGTTTTAAACTATGTTAACCAGATTTAACCTTTTATCATGGTAGTAGATTTTTACTGTGGTTATTATTAATTTTGTGAAACAATTCTGTGAAACATATTAAATATTATTAATATTATTTATTCAAAATTTGTAAAAAAAATTAATAAATTAAATATCTATATGTGGAAGAAATTTATTTAATAAGTATCCCATAAAGCATGGTGTAAAACTGTTTTCTGAAAAAATACATTTTATGTCTACAAGTATTTTAATACCATGATCGCGTAAATCATTGACAATTATGTAATTAATTATATTTTTTTCAAATAAAGGTAATTAATATTAATTTTTTATCAAAATAAAAATTTTATAGGGCTTTTTCATTAAAAATAAATGACCCTTTTAAAAAAATTGGAATATTTCATTATTCACTGATAAATCAATATTTTTAGAAAAATCATAAAAATAATCTGAGGAAAAATGTAACATTATTATTTAAAAAATTATATCATTTTTGTGATTTTATTTAAAGTTAAAAAAATTAATTATATTAGTTTCTCACATAAATCTAAAAAAACGACTTTCAATGAAAATGTATTTTTGAAGAATTTAAGGGATTTATTAGATTTTGAGTGATTATTTACTAATTATTTATTAATAAATATTTATAGATTTTGAAATTTAAATGAATTTCATTAATAAATTAACCATATTCATACCCTCCTATTTAAAATCGATATTATAATGGTCATATTTAGATAATAATATTTTGTAGTTCATTTTGGCTAAGTGTTGCGTCCCATATACACTATCAAACATAGTTTGATTTTTTAAAATCTAGTGGTATTAAATTACCCCCTTTGACAATTTGAATCCTAAAATGTTTAAATCGGACTTTGCAATCAAGGGATTGACATTTGAAAATTCTAGTGTGGAAATGCCACATCGTAAAATGGATTAATTAAACTTCCTATGAAAAAGAGTTGAAAATGAAGTATGATGGTCATTATGAATAAAACATTCATGGTTTCCAAAAATGAGAACATTAGTGGGAAGTAAAAATATGGAAAAAATGAAACAATAAAAATACCAAATAATTATGGAGAGTTACATAGATCATTGATCACTAAAAAATTAATGATCATGAGAATGTTAATGAACACAAAACCATAAATCAAAAAGGTTTGAATAAGAGTATCAATTCATCCGAAATGAATGAAATAAGATAAAATTTTTCTTTTAAGATCCTTTTACCATTTTTAATGAATTTATTTACAACATATTATATGAACACAAGTAAATATAATTACTTGATATATATTATTTCATTCTTTAATAAATCTCAACCAAAATATTATCTTTTTCTCTAAAGGATTACTATTCAAGAAGATTTTTTATGACTAAGGAACTAAAATAATCATTCATCAGATAAAATATATCCAAAAATGTATAAAAGGATATACCTCCTATATTTATTCATTAACCATAACCCAAAAAGTTCAAAAAATGTTGGATAATTACCAAATTGAATAAACCTTCTTATAATGATATAATACATTGAACTCTAAATTATGAAAATGTCACTAAAGGATAAATGTATATAATTTAATAAATTACTATCCTTAAATTTCATCAAAATACTATTGAATAATATTGAATCCCCAATATTTGAATGACTTAATCACATATCCTTCCATGTTAAATTTTATATCTATCTTCATATAACATCAATCACTCATAAAGTATCGCAGAAAACATTTATATGAGATGGTCAAATAATGTCCAAAATATGTTAATAATTTTAATAAATGACATGAATCACAATAAATCCATATAAAATAATATTTCCTTCCAAAATATAATTAAAAATATTTTACTTAATGTAAATCCGATAAAATTTATAAACCATAAAAATATAATATTACAAAAAATAAAGAAATATTCTTTCTAAATTACATTAATAAATTAATCTCAAAATCACTTTTTAGCCCCATGGTTATCAATACAATATAAAAGTTTAGTAAAAAATGAGCATAATCCTTATATGAAAAAAAGTTAAAAAAATTCATACTAACCAATACCTCACACAATCCAATGGTAGGCATTGCACTATTGTCTCCATTCGGTTGTTGGTTTAATCCCCATGGCCTTTCAGGATTGCCTTTATTATTTAAAGTATATATCAATATAATTTCTATAATATTCACCAAAATATGATTAAAATCCTAAAAAATAACCCAAATAATCAAATATCATTTAAACGTTAAAGTTTATCAATACCTTTAAACTTATTTCCATAAAATTAAAAGAGAATTCTTACACAAATAACATTTTCACATGTTAAATATAACAGTTAGATATATGTAAAAAAAATATCCAAACACAATAGAAGTCTCATAATGTTACTCAATCACATAAAACATCAAAAGTTTATTAATATTTTCAATCATTTTATTTTTATTAAATCTACAACTACATCAAAACTCTTTAATCCACATATGTAGAAACATTAATCCCTAAACAATATTCATAATCCATTAACCATGATTTTCTATATTATTACATGATACTTACTTTCGAATGATAAAAATATGTATCACGTCCTAAGATTCAACTATATTAATATATAAACTGAGATATAATCCATGTAGTTTATATTTCATTTTTATTTTCTTCATCTTAAATTCTAATGTAATTAGGTATTTTTAAAGATTTATTTATACATTCTTGATGAACAAATTTTTTAGCATTCCCCAAGTCCATCAATATTCATAATGCATATACTCACCATATTTAGAACAATCAATTGATCGTTTTGGAAGAATGTTATTCCCATTCATGGAGTTAAAAGACCTTTCCTTTATTCTTGGAAGATATTTAATTAATCTAATACTTTTCTACATAAAATAATATCCATATTCATTTAAGGTATTTTCATGGGTTTATATTTCTTCATACCTAACACATAGTCCATTTAATTTTACCTTTATGATCTCAATATCCTGAAATTCCTTTGAGATTCATTGCTATGTTATCTGAAACATTAGGAAACTCACCATTGTTCCATATTTTGATTATAAATAATTATATATTTTTATGAATAAACACAAGATTTTTCTGTCTATCTCTGATTCCATTCGGTTCACTATAAGAAAATCACTAAGTAGTAGTGGTTTAAACTTCTACAAAATGTTTCTTCAATGGTTTCAAAAAACCAACACTAATATTTGTGTCAGCCTCCAATATGTAGTGGTTCCTTCCATTTAACTACAGAGTCTAGTATGTTTCACATAAAATAGATTGAATGGTCGTTTTCTTTATATTAGTGGCAGTTTTCTGGCAACAAACATGATGAGGATTTAGCAACAGTTATAACTGTAAATAAATAAAAATTTGTTTTTACCATAAACCTACCGCTAAAATAGAGAAACCCACCACTAAATAAAAATGTGTCATATTTAGAAGTGTTTTTAACCACTACCTATAAAAACCCATCATCCTATTGTGGTGGTTTAAACCGCCACTAAAATAATTATTCAAATTTAGCAGTAGTTTTGGCTATCTCTATATGTTTGTTTATGAAAAAACCAACAAAAATTTATGTAACCCCAAAAATAACCTAGAAAATATAGAAATGAATAGATTAGGTGTATCACCAATTATATGCACACAAAATTTAACATATGAAATAACAAATATGGAATGAATAAAATCAAATAGATCACTAATTCTAATTTCCTACAGTACTAAAGAGAGCATATTCTGAGTGTTAGAGTCCCAAAATAGTCTTATATATTTCTCTATAGTTTTCTTAGACCATATTCATCTATATAGTCCCTTGATAAATGACTTTAAGAGTCAAATATTATATAAAATAGTATATTAATTTATATGAACCATAAATGGTTTTTGCCTCTCCAAAAATGGTAAATCCTGAAAATGTCATGTGAATACTCTATGCCACAAATGACACATGAACATACCTTCTATTTTCATATTAGTCTAAGACACCAAAAAGACCATTATGCACTACTCGATGATGAACTCTACTGATCTCCTCCCCCATCTCCATCTATACTTCCTTCTAGGAATCTGTAAGACAATTATATTGAGAAATAAACAATCTTGTATATTTATATATAAACATACAACAACAAAATGTATTTAAACTAAATGATGTTTATGTTTTTTGATTTACCTCCTCACCACTAGTCATAGATGAAATATCACCAGGAACAGATGTGGTCATAATATAATATAAATCAACCAATACATTCTACCAAGTGGATATCTCAGCCCCATATTCTTGAATTGTGCTTTTCATAAAAACAAACTCTCTATGAGAATCTTGGGGTAGGGAGTGAATAAACCAAGAGTTGATGAATATGAAATACTTAATGGCCTACCAAGTATCTCAGATGGTAATCGTCCCAAACCCATCTTGCGCACTCGACTAGTATGCTCCTTCCCAAGGACATTACCATCTGGGTCATCCTGGGAGACTAAGTAGGACTGCGTAAGATTGGCATCCCAGAGTTCATTTATTTTTACCAATAAATCAAAAATCAATCATATTTAAATTTATTTATATTAACATAGTAAACAAATGAAACTATGTTATGGTAATGAAAAATTAATTCATACCTCAACTTCTTTGGTAGGATCATTAACAAAACTCCCTTCATATTTTTTATGAACATCCAACCACAGATTGGTTTGGGAGGTGAGGTTCTATAAATTAATCAGTTCAAAAAAAATATTAATCAATAATTTAATATATTTAATAGATAAAATTGTCTTATAAATATTTAAACTAATGAAAATATTTCATGTTTCTATCAGCTTCTAGAAAAACAATTTGTCTTTACAGTGTGAGGGTCAATTGTCTTGGCCAGACTCGATACACTCAACCTTGAAACATCCTGAAATAACTAAAATGTAATTTAACAGTAATGTATGCAATGTAATATCCTTGTAATATGTACTAATATATATAAATTGATATTGAAATAATAATATATATTTAAATACCATGTTATTTTTCATCACAATGACTATCAATAAAAACATTATATTTCTCTCTTGGTATCCCATTGGGTACCTTATCATACATCTATTGGGTGCTCAATGAAGTATTGTATAAATCATTCAATAATCTATATTTCAAATATTTCTACTTCTCACCAAATAATTTCAATTTATACCTTTATGTTATAATATCTGCAATGGGAAAGTGTAAAAAATCAATATAAATAGATTCATTTAAATAATATTATAATTTAATAATATAATGACATTAAATTATCCCATAATGTATTAAAATTACATTTATCTATGTATCAAAAAAAATTATTTTTCCAAGATGAAGTCATATGCCTCCAATCATCATACGTAATCAGAATTGTAACCTACTCCACTACTAGCTATCCTAGAATCTGGCCAAATATTTTTTGGGTTTCATACATAGGGACCCCATATCAGTAAAATGGGACAACTATCTTTAGTCCATTAAAATTATAGACAGACAATCATTTCAAATTTCTCTCTGTAGTAACATTATTCCCATAATTTGTGAAAAAAATTTAGTATTATAAAAAATGTGAAATACCAATATTCATATTAAATTTTTTACCTATAAAAGTCACCCTCAAATATCCTCATGATGAACCACGAGTGGAGACCTACTCCCTCACTGGTGAGGCTCGTGAGTGGGAAGGTGTCGATTGAACTACTGATGGGATGCTGACGGGGGGGTGGGGGTGATAGATGGTGTAGGGGGAAAGCAGATGGCATCTCAGATTCCATTTGGAGGGAGATAGATATATCATAATCTTTCAATATTGTTGAGGGAACATATACTAAGAGTCAAATGGCATCCGTATAATGCTTCCTATTTAGAATTCTTGTCATTGAATCAAATAAAATTAAAATGATAATAGATGAAAATTATTGCAAAAAAAATATATTCATAATTATGATAATGAATGATCAAGAAAATGACATAATTTGTTGTTTAATGAATATATGAATGTACATAAAATCATTTTTTCCTTTAATAATGTCATTTTCCTAATCTATAATTACTTCATCTACATAATCCAGCTTTTCAAGGCTATTATTTTCATTATCATGATAAAAAAAAAGTTTTCTTCTTTCTATTTATGGGACTCTATGTCAGAGGTCACATCGTCCACTTCATCACCCATATCATATAGGTCTATTTGTTTTATGTGATATACTACACTCCACTATTAATCCACCGCATCTTCCAGATAATATACCATTTTCACTTGTGATGATAAGTTGTAAAGATCATGTGATTTATAGTGACCAACATCCATCTAGCGAGAGAAGTGCACAGAAGTAAATAACAAAGAATAAATTTTAATAATCAAGATAATTTCAACCAAATTTCATTTGAATAATATCCCACTTTTGAATCATTCCATAATATCCCACTTTGGAAGACATAAACATACCACTATTCCATGTTTTCAAACCCTCTTCCCGGTTGATTGTACGAAATTTAAATCCATTCATGGGTAAAGAATTATACTTTCCAGACTATCTAAGAGGACATCAAGAAAGAAACATTAAATATTATGATAAATCACCTTGAGTATGTGTATTCATGACTACAAAAAGTAATACACATTATTCTATGGTGAAAATATATGTGTCAACCTAATGTCCATATTGATTTCAAATTTTATAAACTTACATTTCATGCAAACCAATATACAAGATCTTTATTAGGAGACTTTGTTACATCATTTTCAATTCATGTTCAGCCTCCCCTTTGTCTTCTTGTTTGTATCCTCATACATAAATAAATTGATATACAATTTCACTATTCAGTATCGCATATCTATGTGCCTATAATAATTCCTTTTTTGTTTGTGTAACATTTTTACTTCTCCCAACTGATTAACCAATAATAGAAAAATATTTTTTATTTCCCATACAGTTAATATTTAGTCAATATGTATTCAACACATCCAACTTTATTTAATCTTGTATCAATATCATCCAAGTATCTATAACAAAAGGTATGAATCTCCTCTTCTAAAAAGGCTTCATAAATATATCCTTCTGGTTGAGATTTATTTTTCACATATGATTTCAAATGCACAAGATATTTCTGAGAAAAAAACCAAATTGTGTATATAATGAAGTTCCAAGAATTATTTACATAAATGAAAAATATATAAATAATTTATCTCTAAATTATATAAATCCATGAATAATGTATGGGGTATCCTAATTTATATTTCTCACCCAAGTGCACAGTTAAATGCATCATGATAGTAAAAAGGGATGGAGGAAAGGACATCTCCATTGGAAAAAGTGAAAATAAAAATCTCTCTTGAGGGTTTTCAATCTCATATGGTTATAGAGTTTTCTCAAATAGTATTCTAAATAATGTATAAAATTGGAGTATAAAAATAGTAACCTTTTATGGAATAATACACACAATTCCAATGGTCGTAACTAATGTAAAAAATTATTTGAAATTTGAATTCTCAATCCACGTAACCTAAGATGAATTAAGTTTAAACACCTTGAGATGTTACTTTAATTCCAATAAAATACCATCATATGTTTTAAAATTAGAATGAATGTATCCTTATCCCTATTTTTCATTTCAAACATTTTCAGAGCATACATTCGATTCTTATATATATAGAGATCATACTTTATATTCATTGCTTGTATGTCTTTCCAAGCATTGAGATGATCCTTATATTTTCAATGATCATAAAACCATTTGAAGATCAAATTTTCACAAACATTCATCTCAATATAAAAAAATTATTATTATTCCATTAAAATTTAAATTTACCAATACATTAATTTGAATAATATACTTTTTTCTTCCATTGTTGCATTCCAATTTCTCATGACGATGCACATAAAACACATTTACCACTACAATTCAAATGACTAACCTTCCAAAATTTTGTTCCTACATTTTTATATTGTTCCAATATTTCAGAACCATTTAACTACTTTGGATGTGGTTTAAGATCAATGGAACCATTGAATTTTGACTTTCTCAACTGAAATCTAGGAGATGCATTAGGAAATATTTGATGTCATAAGAATAATCATTTTCTACTATGAGGTATCCATTCGAGAAGAAAATTAAAGTTATAAATAGGAAACTCCCCGCCCATGTAAATATTCCATATAGATAAATTAAAAAGACTAAGGAAGTCATTAATGGTCCACAATAGAGAAGCTCGAATACTGAACATTGTTCTAGAAGATGCATTATATATCTTAACACCATTTCTCCATTACTCCTGTAATTTTTCCATTTAATGCTACTAGTATACATCAATATAATTTCTAGGAATATTCATCGAAATGATAAGAGATTTTTTTTTCATACAAATCCATAGAAGAATATTGTATGAGATCAAAACAACTGTCCAAATTCTATAACTGGTGCTCAAAGTCCCAAAACTGTGGAATCTATCGACAACCAATCCCAATAGAAAATTCCTAGGATCATAGGATATGTCTAGATGTAATGAATCAAATTTCTTCTTGGATTTTAAATCACTTAGATGTCTCATTATACCATAATTTTTATAATCTAAAAAATTCAACTTCATGTGTTCGGAGGTTTTCAATGACATGAATAATCATTGTCATTGAATCTTTAAAAGAATATAATGGAAAAAAACATTAGGTGTGTTCTTTTTATTCTTCATCACAGTAGTAAATTTATTCCGACTTCCAACATCACCTATTTACTGGCATCTAGAAGAGGAACATTTTTTTACATTCATGTCTGCATAAATCATCTCCCCAATAAATCATAAAATCATTGGTACATGAATTTATTTTCCTATAATTCAGACATATATTATTAATGACTTTTTCATATCATTAAAATACTCAGGGATCTTTAATCTAGAAAATGAATCATAAAATAAATCCAATATCAAATACATTACCTTATTTGTAATTCTACATAGTCATTCAATATTGTACAACTTCACCATAACAGAATGTTTTTGAATATTTCAAACATCCACTGTACAACACTTGATTTCCACTGTCAACAATACCATGAAACAAATTTTTATTCTCAGTGAATTTTTATCTTACATTAGTCTCCAAAGAATCAATAAGAGTATCCAATTATATGTTTCAATCTTGTTCTGGGTGTCCTGTAGTATCAAAAATATCACTTTTTAGGTTGTTATTTATATCATTCACAACTGGTTGTTCAGTTATGTTTTGATGTTGGTGTTGGTTTCTTGAAATACCAAATGCATATTTTATATGTTTTTTCCTTTCATTTTATATTTCTAACAAAGTTGGGAGCTCACTCCATCAATTGACATTAGTTCTCAATCTTTCTGTAATTTTTTATTCTCAATGTGAAATCCAACACAAATATTGAGAAGGTAACTAATTCAATTTAAACTATTAAAAAACTAAATATATGTTCAACTATATAATAAATTTATATTTAGGAGATGTAAATTTTATTCTCTCTTCAAAAAATTAATTTTAAATTAAAAAGTCTAAAAACTCCTCCAAACTCTTAGCATATTGAGGTGTGTTCCTTAGTAATATGATCCTAATTTTATCCTTATCACAATGTTAATACACTTTATTAAAATAATTAACACAAATAAGTATTAATAATTAGGAAAATAGATAAATGTATTTGAAAAAAATACAACACATGTAGTTATAAGAAGATTCATATAAGTACAAAAAAATCAAAGTAAACTAAGGATATCAATTATTGATAATATTAGATACAATAAAAGCAAAAGAAAAATCATACTACCATTGAATTATAATAGATATCATGGGAGTATCATGCTAGGGTCACTAAGTATAGTTTAACCTAGTAATTCTCTATCACCATAGTAGTAGATTTATAGTTCTAACACATCTCTTGATAGAGGGGGTGTCACGTAATGTTTGACTAACATTGAAAGTGGTGATCTATGAGGTTCTATTTATGTATGCCACATTTTTTCCCTTATTTATGTATGGTTCATTTCAAACCAAATATAGTGGTTTTAAAATTACCTAAAAGAATCACTACATTCCAAGAGAGTGTGTTTGGATATGTTTTATTTGGAGTGAATAATTTGATCTTCCATTCTAATTTTTATGTGTTAAACATAAAGGAGGGTATAACCTCTTCTTATTATCTTATAATATTTCATAAACCATTAATATAAATATAAAATGAATTCTTAAAAGTAAATATATGTATTATATTAATGGATTTTGGTTAAAATATTTTCCAAATTAATATTTTTGATTCCATCATGTACCCATAATAATAGTAAACAATTTTTTACATTTTAATAATTGGATGAGTATAATCTATGTGAGGAAATTTGTTTGATATAATAAAACATTCATTTTGGAAACAAATCATGATATAATAAAAAAAATCGAGTAAAACAATACTATTCTATCCAAAAATATGAATATGAAATAACATTGGTTTTATTTGATGGAGTTTACTATTTATTTAATGATAAAGTGTTTGATACTTCATATCATTCATAAGAAGTGTAAACTATTCAGTTAAGTAACCCTAATATATTTTTATCATTAGTCCATACATTATAACTAGAATTAAAAAAATTGCCTATGAATTTAACATATGTATTTATAAAAGAGATAAAAAAAGAAACCAATTATAATTTCATGAAAATATTTTCTTAACAAAGAACAAAGGCTGATGTATATTCTGAGGGAAAATGAACAAGTTATAGGGTGTAATTAAATAGCATTTATAGGAATTTAGTGTAAATTTTCCTAATATAAGTGTAAAAACATTAAAATATCCTTTACTAGTGTTAGTTATTATGTTATAGAATTACTACCTAAATTAAAAGGTGATATTACTAACAAAATTCCTTATAATTATTTAAAAACCACCACAAATATAATAACTGTGAACAAAATAACTGAATAATACATAGACTACACCTCCATAACACATCAGGTGTAACGTTTGATTTCCATAGGATATATAAATTCAATGGACTAAGAAATAAATATGTAAAAGATAAATTTCCTAATTTTTATTTTAATTAAAATATTATAGGTTCAGGAAAAAACATCAGGATGACCGTATCATAAGTAAGATTTACTCCCACACATAACCTATTTAATGGAAAGGGTATATGTGTATCAGGGATCCCTAGATAATAATAAGTGAATATAAATATATTAACATGAAATTACACATGATGAAAATAAAAAATATCTATAAATTATATAAAGTTCTTGAATGTCTAAAATGAATAATCATAAACAAGTTAGGAACACCAAACACACACTATGTACCATAAATTGAGGTTTAATGGGTGGGAACTCTTGAATGAAAACTTGTGGACAACCCAAGAATTTATTCTCCACACATCATTTAAACTAAGACAATGAACCAACTAATTTTCAATACTCCAAATGGAAGTAAATATTTTTCTTTGATTCATTACCCTTTCATAGATCACATACAAGAAGTTCTACACACGTCCTAAGTGAGACACATGTAAGGTATGAGCATAACATACACACTAGGTGATCACCTCTCCATCCCCAATATCGTTATATAATCCAAAGTGTATGAAACAATAATATAAATATATAGGAAAAATAAATATAAAAAACAATATATTTTATGAGAGTCATTTAACATAGATTTTATTAATAATAATAGATCCACTATATTGAGAGGATCCATACATGATATACCGATGCCAAGACTATCTCAGGATCCGATATAACCTATTTAAAATAATCAAGGTGAAACACTCAACCCATAAATGGGAAAAAGAATCATATATATTATTGTTAGGTAAATATTGTATCCCATCCATTCAGGAATAAGGGAAGGGGTATACTAGTGTTAAGGAATAGAGATCCCATTAAATAACATCATCCTACCCATCGATAATGTGTGTACCTGAGAAATGTTTTCAATATAATCATATAATATCCTTTTATATCATTATTCATACTCTAATAATATCAAATTTAATAATATGTATAACTTTTATTACAATTAAGGGCACTCCATTAAATTAATAAGCTATATAATAACACATTTTATAACATGAGAATTATTCTAAATCATGGAGGGTGTCATCATGACATATAGAATACATAAAGTCCATTTTTTATCTATAGTAATAACTTATTTAACATATAATGAAAATAACTAAACAAAAAAAATTCAAAACCATTTCAGCATAGTCTATCAACATGTAAGCATAAACCATGAAAAGTAAATCAACTTTCAAACATAGTAAAAATTTTTGTAAAACTTATAAGAAGCAAGGTTAAAAAAATAACACACCCTTAAATTGAATATGGAGCAGCGGTAGTGACGGTTTGAGGTAGATAGGGGTTTATAGCTTGGGATCCAGCATGGTTAGGGTGTGAACAAGGCCGGTGTTGATGGAGTAGGGTGTGAATATGATCGATGATGATAGAGAATGTGACTGACTGTGCGGGGGATTAAGGGGGTCATCGAGAGGGGGCTACATTTTGACGGAATTGAGGGAAGAGTGGGGAGGGGTTTTGGGTATATAGGGCGGGTGAGGTGGGAGGAAGGGGGGAGTGGTGTAGGTAAAAAAAATTAGTGGAGATGTTTAAAAAACCACAACTATATTTTGAAAAAAATTTAGTGAGAGTTTCTTAAACAAATTCTAAAAAACCAAAACTAATTTTGAATTTTGGTGTAGTGGCCTCGCATATATAAAACCACCACATTTTACTTCACATTCATTATTAATTTTTTTCATTATGGTTTAATCCATTTAATAAAACCAAAAATGATAGTGTGAGTATATAAATAAATCCTAATAAAAAATCTTATAAGGACAATAAACCATATGATATACATAACCATTTTAACTTCAACTCTTATTATTTGTCCTAAATAATTATAACTATCAAAAAAATAAAAACTATTGTTATATAGACTACTTTTAACTTATTTGAAAATAATATATTATCCTATAAATTTATACAATCATTTCCCCTGATACCACTTATAAGGACTCAACCTTAATCATTACATAATAATTATTTTTTAGTCAAGAAATAATTTTCAAACATACACAAGGATTCATATGGTTTATATTTTTAGATAATTAGGTCATAACCCATACATAATAAACAAATACATTAAAAATTGAAACCTCTACTCTGTATCCATTTTCATAAAATATCAGACATTTAAAATAAAACATTGTTTATATTCATGAAAAATCTTCATCGCTTTCAACATGACTTATAATGCCCTGGCCTTAAACATTACTTAATATTGAATTAAATGACTAATTCACATAGAGGATCTTTTCAGGTTTAGAGTTTTAGAGAATTAGGACATAACTATTACATCTCAAAAGATTACAAAGTATACACTTCTACTAAGTTTTGATAAAATAAATACTCTTAAAAAGAAACATGTCCAGTTCCATGTTTTAGATAGAATGTCTTTCTTTGATCCCATCCTTCACCCTATTCATCTTTATATCCTATGGAAAACATTTCAAAAACATGGTATGAGCATAAAAATCCCAGTAAAGGATACACATAGAAGGAAAACTGTTAGTTTTTCAAAACAACAAGTAAACCATGTATAATTTATCAAAATAACAATTTTCACCTTTATGAAGAAGTAAAAACTATTCACTGAATAAAAGATCATTACATACACTTTTGTAACCAAAATATTACCATAAAACCCATATAAATAACACATAACATATAAAGGTAACTTGGGACATAAACATACTTAAATGTAATAACCACACGCTTGACTTCCACACATATCACTTAATGGAATAGCCATACGGCCGACTTCCTTACCCAATGCATTGGAGGTTATAACATAAACACCCATCCTAGTATTCAAGGCACCACCCGTCATATGGTTTATCACATAACCACCCATCAAATGTCCAAGTACCATTTTAAAATCATAAGACATAAAACAAATATAATGGAAAGAAAACATTTCCACATTTCAATCACAATATATATCACTGAAATATATTTACATAATAAATCCATTACCAAAACCATTTTCAATACCAAAATACATAAAACACTATATGGTATTTATTTACTTTTAAAAATATAACGTCTTGTTGAGGAAGCCAAAGATCAAATAATACTCGCGGTGGCGGAATGGTCATTGTCACCGCATATGTTAAAAAGAAGCATACTTTTTGTCATTTCATAAAATGCTTCGTATAGAAAATATTACTTTAGAAGGAAAGTATAAGTCAAAGGGGTTTATAAAGCGTATAAAAGGAAGTTGTGTATAAAACAAAATATGCCTCAATGAAAGGATATTGAGACGAAGTCCCTTACAAAGTCGTTATCCTTAGATTAAGGATAAATCAATTACATGATTATGTGTGACAAATATGAATAAACCAAATATAAGTGGTTATTAAGTGTAAAACAATCAGAGGTCATTCACACATAATCGTGGAAAAAACAAAACCAATGACATAGATATTTAACTCAATGAAATGAGACTGAGTTATGATTTCCCAAACAAGTTTGTCTAAATGATGTAAGAATTTATCAATGAGATGATTATGTGTAGAAATAGTATATCCACATAAAGGATTGTGGAAATCACAACATAGAGATTCCATACATAATCTTTTCATAATAAAACCATGAAGTAGATGTTTAACACAAATAATTGGAAGTGGGTTAAGAAGTTCCCTTACAGAAATCCGACAGCCTAACGACGTCACTTTAAAATTCAGAAAATGAGTTGATGAGAGAGAAAATGGTATCTCATCACATGGAAATAAAATTTACATCAATAAGGATATATAATAACATATCCCAACATAATAGTATGTGAATTAAAAAGACATAACAAAATAAGTCTTTTAGAAAGAGGAGGGTGAAAGGTTCCCTTACCAACTTGGGTAACTTTCGAAACGTACACCCCATGGAAGAAGGGTCATACAATGAAGTTTTAAATACCCATAATTGAAATTGTACTACAAAAAGAGTATAATAATGGGCAGTACATACACCACTCAAAGGAAATGGTGCCAAATGTAGCATAAATGTCACGAGAATAAAAGTGAGATGAAAAATCGCTTATGAAAACATGGCATCCTAACGACGCCACTTAAAACTTCCAAAAATGGATTTATGAGATCAAATTCGATATTTAATAATATGAAAATAAAAATTATAGTATTAGTAATATAAAATAACATCCCCAAACATAAGAAAGATGAGCTTAAAAGAAATGACATAAAAGAGTGTACTTAAAAATAAAGAGAGAGGTTGGATACCTTACGAAAATTCGAGAGCCTAACAGCGCCACTCAAAACTTCCAAAATGGATTGATGAGATAAAATATGGTCTATAATCATATGAACATAAAAATTAATGTAATAGTAATATAAAATAACATCCCAATCATAAGAAATATGAGCTTAAAAGGAATGACATAAAAGAGTGTACTTAAAAATGAAAGAGAGGGGTAGGATACCTTACCTCGTGTCCGACATGACTCGATCGTTCTTTAATCTCCGGAATAATAAAATTTGGTGAATATAAAATTTATTAAGGGCCTAATTTAAATATTATTATTCAGTTCATATAACATATTATAATGTTATAATAATTGGTTAATAAAGTGAGTTCATATCAGACGTTTTTGTCGATGTTCGGTACAAAAGTAAACATTGAACTTATTGGAAATGAATTTTCCATGTAGTTATAGGTACATCATCTCCAGAAAAGTATTAATGTATTTAATATCATATATATGTAGTATATATTCATTTTATACTATCCCATAACATTTGGATATAAAAAATAAAAAGCACCATTCATGGAGACGGTAGGGCGTACGTACGTATGAACGCTACTTTCATTTTTTTGTCATATTAATGGAATTAAAGTTAAAAGAGTTATATATATATATATTATAATTCCAGAATGATATCCATAATTTAGATTTAATATATTAAATATATATCCATTATATATATGTACTCATTATAGTACATAACATTTGGAGATAAGAAATGAAATGTAACATTCATGGAGACAGTAAGTCGTACGTACGCATGAACACTACTTTCATTTCATTGGCACATTAATTGAATTAAAACTATATGAGAGATATATATAAATATATATATTATAATTACAGTATAATATTTATGTTATATAGATCACATAATTTCATCAATTTAATTCTTTATACATTCCATGTATTGCATGAATGAGTCAAATCACTTGAGAGGGCGGTAGTCCACACTTCCTCAAATGAAATTATCGCATTTGCACAACATTCCAAGCATAAAGTTATGAATTAAATATAAAATATAGAAGTATAGAGATTAAATTAATATAATATATATCATAAATAAATATAGTTGCATCATAAAGGCCACCATGAGAGGAGGTATGAGAAGATAGAACAATCATCGTTTTGTGAGGTAGTAATTCGCCAACCACGGAAACAGTATGTTCTTTAACCATTAGATGGAAGTCTATGTTAGTGTAGCTCGAATAATACTCATAAAAACATCCTATTATATTTAAGATACTAGTTTTTTTACAAAATAAATAAATAAAAAGAGTTTAGGGGGTCGGAGAAGCAAAATAAAACAACAGAACACTAGGGAAGACATTACCTTTAAATCGGGTAACTCTTTTTTATTTGTGCTCAAAGGCTTCCTTGGAAAGGATTCTACCAAAAAGTGAGGCTTCTAGGAGTAAGTGAGGTATGTGGAGACACAAAATGAGTAGAGGTTGTCCAAGACAATGTCTTGAGAGGTGTCGGTAAAGAGGTAGATGTGGGGGCCTTTTATAAGAGGAGAGGAGGGGCACTCTTGGAAAGTTATAATTTTTACTTTATTATAAAATGATTTTCAGATTTTAAAGGTCCCAAAATTATATATTTCTAGGATAATGTGATAAGAGTTTAAAATCCACCCATCTAATAGGTTTTTGACAATTGTAGATCTTATATTTGACATTATCTTTTCATTTTATATAAATCGTTAAATAATTAGGTAATCACTTCATCATCATGGTGTCAAAAATAATTTAATTTATTTAGAGTCTAAAAATTATAAAAAAAATACCATGATGTAGGAAATCTGTTTATCTTTCTAATTAATATTTATAGTAAAAAATATGACTTTTATAACCCCATGTAAAAATTGTTTTAGTAAAACAATACATGTTTGTGACATTTTTATTTTAACTTTAAATAAAAAGTAATTAATGTCATTCTCCTACCAATGTGGCTCCATGGGGTCCCCATGTTGACCCATGGATTTTGATGGTCTTCCATGACTCATACAATAACGGTAGGACAATTTTCAAGGTAATTTAATATTTTTATAACATTATCTTTACCTTAAATTACACTAAATACCTTTAATCACTATTAATAAAACTTAAAAGTTACTATTCACCAAAAAATTATTTTAATCTCATTAAACCACATTTTACTTCCTAATGACAACCATGTATGTCAGATTTTTTAAAATCAAATCACATAAGTTGTAAAGTGTCATTTAAACGAAAAATCATTTTTTTAACTACCACTTAGTGGTTTCACTATTCATCAGAAATTGATGTTTTTCAGAAAAATACCAAAAATTCACCCTAAGCAATATTTGATATTATGAATTCAAAATTGATGTCTATTTTACAAAATTAAAAATATATAAGTTTCATTAATTAATTTAATAATTCATTCCCGCTGTCAAAACAAATAGCGTGTTTTTAAGAAACAATATCTATTAAAAGAGTTACACTAGTTTAAGTCCAATTTCAAAGTAAAATTAATTCCAATGACCACCATTGGATTAAATGGTAAAAATATAATCTAATTTAACATTAAAACAAATTCAAAATATAATATAATAACATAAATAAATTAGATTAAAAGGAGGTTTTGAATTAAAATACAGCATTTTACACTATTCATTAAAAAATGAACTTTATTGGAAAAATACCAAAAATTTATACAATGTAAATTTTGATGTCCCAATTCTAAAAAGAATTTTATTTTGTAAAATATAACATATAAAATTTAAAAAAAAAATTATTTAAAAAGGGGTTCTCTATCAGAAGGCGGTTAATTGACCTTTTAAAGAATATTAGAATATTTACGCTTAAAATTTGATTCATTCACATTTTAACATTTATTTTAAAATGTAAAAATATTTGACAAACATATATAATTATTTTGTAGTTAGTTCTGTCCATTCCATCCATTAAAATGGCTATGCATTAACTACCATTTAAAATAATATTATTTTATTATTAGAGTACAACGTAAGATTCCCAAGAAACTCGTTGTTGCGTATTGGGTACGCCATCGAGCATAGCATCCCCTTTAAAGTAATATTAATATTTTATTCTCAAATATGGATAAATATTAAAATTTCATATTCTTTATTTACCTGGGGTGTTACATCCTTCCCCACTTTTGGGAATTGCATCCTCACAATTTTAAAATTGGGCTTGGAAACTTCATTAAAAATTCCACATCGGAACAAGAGTCAGTAAAACTATCACTTTAAAATAAAGAAAGAGAATTACATAGGTCACCTGAGTTAACTCATACAAGGATTACATGTAGGAGAAAATGGACATGGAGGATAAAAAAGGGTCATGTTCTGAAGGAGAGTGATAGAAAACATGTTTAGGAGAAAGTTAACCACAGGAAAATCAGAAACTTGTGATGGGTTAAACGGTATTTGATTCCCGAGTATGAAAAATTAACATACAACATTTTTGTTTTAAGATACTTTTCATTGAATAATTTATTTATGATCAAAAATAAAACATAAGGAAACATACTTACTTGTCGTGTATACTTTCATCTCTAACTAGATTTCTAACATAAACTCATACTTTCTCCAAATGAAGAGCATTTAGGATGACTTGATCACATTAAGAGCACTACAATGAACTTCTAGAGAAACACATAATCCAAAAAAGAGAACTTTATATTTCCCATGTATTTAGACAAAAAAACCAAAATTGTTAGTATGAGATCATATAATACACAAAAGTATAATCCTTTATAAAAATAAAATCTATTCTTAATCTTCAAAATTTGTCCAACAAAACCCAAAGCTCAACGAAGACCTTTCGATAAACAATATTTCCATAAAATTATTCAAAGTAAACCAAACTATGATTGAAACCCAAATATTTAAAGGATTTAATCACATAGTCATCCAAGGTAAAAATTAACATTTCTTTCCAAATAACATTATTTTCGGTTGAAGACTCATATTGAAAAATAATTAACCTAATAACATATCTTCCATGATAGGTTAATAATTTCCATAGATAACCTAATATCCACTTCCTCTTGATTCATAAAATCGTCTAACTAAAAATAATTAGTCAAAATAACCAGGGACTTCACATAGTCTAGTGGTAGGTGATAAATACCAGTCTTACTTTGGTTGTGGGTGCGATTCCCGCAGCTTTGTCCGACACGATGGGTTGTCACACGGTCTGCGTGTTGTCCTTTTTCCCAAACTATATAATCCTTAACACCTTCCCCAAAAAGAGATAAAATCTTCAAAAAAACCATAACATAATTTAACCTCAATTTTATCTCATGCCTTTCATTTTCCATCATAACATATAGTAACCCATAATTACCTCAAAATTAAGGATCATATAAACCCTAACGGTTACCTTTATAATTATTACCTGAACTTCCACATCAAGTTGGTCATCTCATACATGATGGATTAGAGAAATAACCAAGGTTCAAGTGGTTGATCATTACTCCTTTATAGTTGGTTTAGAACAACCATGAGATTCCTCATTGAATCCCCCATTTCATCTAGTCTCTTAATCATAGAACCACCACAGTTTCCTTCAAACCCATTGTCACTTTGGTGCCTGTTAGATCCATCCATTTATAAAAACAGAAATTTCAGTGTGAGTATATCAACAAAATTATCATGTATTAATGAGGAAGATAAAAACTATGATATACTTACTCATTCACTTTATCTAAAAAGTATGACTCTTTCTGAAATCCTAGCTATTATGGTAATGTCACTTATGCTTAGAGAATACCCTAACCTCTAAAGTTATCTAAACCGACCTATGATACCACATATATGGCCCCAAACATAATCATTACTTAATATTTAATTAAATTAATAATTCCCATAGAGCATATTTTCAGGTTTAGAGTTTTAGAGAATTAGTACATAACTATTACATCTCAAAAGATTACAAAGTATACACTTCTACTAAGTTTCCATAAAATAAAAACTCTTAAAAAGAAACATGTCTAGTTTTATGTTTTAGATAGCATGTCTTTCCTTGATCCCATCCTTGACCCTATTCATCTTTATATCCTGTGGAAAACATTTAAAAAACTTGGGATGAGCATAAAAATCCTAGTAAAGGATACAAAAAGAAGGAAAAATATTAGTTTTTCAAAACAGCAAGTAATCCATGTATACTTTATCAAAGTAATACTTTTCATCTTTATGAAGTAGTAAAAACTCTTCATTGATTAAAAGATCATTACTTACCCTTTTGTAACCAAAAGATTACCATAAAACCCATATAAATAACACATAACATATAAAGGTAACTTGGGACATAATCATACTTAAATGGAATAACCATACGGTCGACTTCCACACATATCACTTAATGGAATAGCCATACGGATGACTTTTATACCCAATGCATTAGAGTTTATAACGTAACCACCCTTCCTTGTATTCACGGCACCACCCATCATATGGTTTATCACATAACCACCCGTCAAATGTCCAAGTACCATTATAAAATCATAAGACAGAAAACAAATATAATGGAAAGAAAACAGTTCCACATTTCAATCACAATATATATCACTTAAATATATTTACATAATCAATCCATTATCAAAACCATTTTCAATACAAAAATACATAAAAGAGTATATCGTCTTTATTTACTTTTAAAAATATAACGGCTTGTTGAGGAAGCCAGAGATCGAAGAATACTCGCGGCGGTGGAAAGGTCATCGTCACCGCATAGTTAAAAAGAAGCATACTTTTTGTCGTTTAGTAAAACAATTTGAATAGAAAATATTTCTTTCGAATAAAAGTAGAATTAAAAGTATTTTATACATCATATAAAATAAAGTTGTGTATAAAACAAAATATCCCTCAATGAAAGGATATTGAGACAAAGTCCCTTACAAACTCGGTATCCTTAGATTAAAGATAAATCATTTACATGATTATGTGTGAAAAATATGACTACACCAAATATAAGTGGATATTAAGTGTAAAACAATCAGAGGTCATTCACACATAATCTTGGAAAAACAAAACCAATGACATAGATATTTAACATAATGAAATGAGATTGAGTTATGATTTCCCACACAAGTTCATCTAAATGACGTAAGAATTTATCAATGAGATGATTATGTGTAGAAATAGTATATACACATAACGGTTTGTGGAAATTACAACATAGATATTCCACACATAATCTTGGAATAATAAAATCATGAAGTAGAGGTTTTACCAAAATAATTGAATGTGGATTAAGAAGTTCCCTAAGAGAAATTTGACAGCCTAACAACGTCACATTAAAATTCAGAAAATGAGTTGATGCGAGAGAAAATGGTAACTCATCACTTGGAAATAAAATTTAAATCAATAAGGATATATAATAACATATCTCAAAATAATAGTATGTGAATTAAAAGACATAACAAAATAAGTCTTTTAGAAAGAGTATGGTGAAAGGTTCCCTTACCGACTTGGTTAAATTTTGAAACGTACACCCCATGGAAGAAGGGTCATATAATGAAGATGTAAATACCCATAATTGAAATTATACTACAAAAAGAGTATAATAATGAGCAATACATGCACCACTCAAAGGAAATGGTGGAAAACATTACATAAATGTCACAGGAATAAAAGTGAGATGAAAAATCTCTTATGAAAACTCGGCAGCCTAATGACACCACTTAAAACTTCCAAAAATGGATTTATGAGATCAAGTAGGGTATCTCATAATATGAACATAAAAAAGTAAATTATGAGGAATATAAAATAATATCCCCAAACATAATAAAGATAAACTTAAAATAAATGACATAAAAGAGAGTACTTAAAAAGAAAGAGAGAGGTTGGATCCCTTACGAAAATTCGACAGCCTAACGACGCCACTCAAAACTTCTAAAATGGATTTATGAGAGAAAATAGGGTCTGTCATCATATGAAAATAAAAAGTACAGTAAGATTAATACAAAATAACATCCCAATAATAATAAAGATGAGCTTAAAAGGAATGACATAAAAGAGTGTACTTAAAAAGAAAGAGAGGGGTAGGATCCCTTACCTCGTTTCCGACATGACTCGATCGTTCTTTAATATCCTGAATAATTAAATCTGTTTAATTTATAATTTCATAATGACCTCCTCTAAATATTATTATTCATTTCATATCAAATATTATAATGTTATAATATTTGGTTAATAAAGTGAGTTCATATCAGATGTTTTTGTCGATGTTCGGTACATTAGTAAAAATTTTAACTTGTTGGAAAAGAATTTTCCATGTAGTTATAGGTACATCATCTCCAGAATAGTATTAATATTTTATATATCATATATATCCAGTATATATTCATTTTATACTATTACATAACATTTTGAGATAAAAAATTAAAAGCACCGTTCATGGAGACGGTAGGTCGTACGTACGCATGAACGCTACTTTCAGTTTTTTGTCATATTAATGGAATTAAAGTTAAAAGAGAGAGATATATATATATATTATAATTCCAGAATGATATAAATAATTTAGATGTAATATATGAAATATATATCCATTATATATGTACTTATAATAGTAAATAACAATTGGAGATAAGAAATGAAATGTACCATTCATGGAGACGGTAAGCCATACGTACGCATGAACTCTACTTTCATTTATTTGGCACATTAATGGAATTAGAACTAGAAGATATATATATATATATATATATATATTATAATTCCAGTATAATATATATGTTATATATATCACATAATTTCATGAATTTCATTCTTTATAAAATCCATGTATTGCATGAACGAGTCACATCACTTGAGGGGGCAGTAGTCCACACTTCCTCAAATGAAATTATCGCATTTGCACAAAATGCAAAGAATAAAGTTATGAATTAAATATAAAATCAAGAAGCATATAGAGAAAATAAATATAATATATATCATAAATAAATATATTTCCATAATAATGGCCACCATGAGAGGTGGTATGAGAAGATAGAACAATCATCGTTTCCTGAGGCCGTAATTCAACATCCACAGAAACAGTGTGTTCTTTAACCATTAAATAGAGGAGTTTGTTAGTGTAGCTCAAATAATACTCATAAAAACATCCTAGTATATTGAAGATACTGGTGTTGTAACAAAAGAAATAAATAAAAAGAGTTTAGGGGGTTGGAGAAACAAAATAAAACAACACAACACTAGGGAAGACATTACCTTTAAATCAGGTAACTCTTTTTGATTTGTGCTCAAAGGCTTCCTTGGAAAGAATTATGCCCAAAGGTGAGGCTTATAGGAGTAATATAGGTATGTGGAGTGGAAAAATAAGCAGAGGCTGGCCATTCCAATGGTTTGGGATGAGTGGGTAGGTAGAGGTGGGGGCATTTTATAAGAGGACTGGAGGGGAACTCTTGGAAAGTTATAAACTTTTACTTTATTATAAAATGATTCTCAGATTTTAAAGGTCCCAAAATTATATATTTCTAGGATAAGGTTATAAGAGTTCAAAATAAACCTTTCCAATGGGGTTTTTACAAGTTTAGATCTTAGATTTTACATTATCGTTTCATTTTATTTAAATCGTTAAATAATGAGGTAATCGCTGCATCATCATGGTGTCATAAATAATTTAATTTATTCAGTGTCTAAAAATTATAAAAAAACTATAATGATGTAGGAAATAAATATTTTTATATTTATAATTAATATTTATAGTCAAAAATATTACTTGTATAACCCCATGTAAAAATTGTATTAGTAAAACAATACATGTTTGTGACATTTTTATTTTAACTTTAAATAAAAAGTTATTAATGTCATTACCAAGTTGGCTCCATGGGGTCCCCAAGCTGACCCATGGATTGTTATGGTCGGCCATGACTCATACAAAAAGGTTAGGACAAGTGTCATGGTCATTTCATATTATTATTAAATTATCCTTACATTAAATTACACTAATTACCTTTAATGGCGATTAATAAAACTTAAAAGTTACTATTCACAAAAAAATTATTTTAATATCATTGAACCACATTTTACTTTCTAATGAAAACCATATATGTCGGATTTTTGAAAATCAAATCACAGAAGTGGTAAAGTTTCATTTAAATGAAAAATCAGTTTCTTTAACTACCACTTAGTGGTTTAACTGTTCATCAAAAATTGACGTTTTTCAAAAAAATACCAAAACATCCCCCAAAGATATATTTGATATTCCTAATTCAAAAATGATGTCTATTTTACAAAATTAAAAATATATATGTTTCATTAATTAATTTAATAATTCATTCATGTTGTCAAAACAAATTGCGTGTTTTCAAGAAACAATATCTATTAAAAGATTGACACTAGTTTAAGTCCAATTTCAATGTTAAATAAATTCCAATTACCACCATTGGATTAAATGGTAAAAATATAATCTAATTGCACATTAAAAAAAATTAAAAAGATAATCTAATCATACAATTAAATTATATTAAAATGAGGTTTTGAATTAAAATACAGCATTTTACAAGATTCATTAAAAAATGATCTTTATCGGAAAAATACCAAAAATTTATACAAAGTAAATTTTGATGTCCCGATTCTAAAAAGAATTTTATTTTGTCAAATATAACATATAAAATTTGAAAAAAATTGATTTAAAAATGGGTTCTCCATCAAAAGGCGGTTAATCAACCTTTTAAAGAATACTAGAATATTTACGCTAAAAATTTGATTCATTCACATTTTAACATTTATTTTAAAAAGTAAAAATATTTGACAAACATATATATTCATTTTGTAATTAGTTCTGTTCATTCTCACCATTACAATGGCTAGGCATTAACTACCATTTAAAATAATATTATTTTATTATTAGTGTGCAACGACAGATTCCCAAGAAACTCGTTGTTGTGTATTGGGTACGTCATTGAGCATATCATCCCCTTTAAAGTAATATTAATATTTTATTCACAAATATGGATAAATATGAAAATTTCATATTCTTTATTTACCTGGGGTGTTACATTACTTCTTCTTGGTTCTTATTAATACTAAAATCCCACAAAAACATTTTAAATACATGAAATGAGGACAAAAATATCATTAATATACATTAAAATAAGAAATAAATTTTTCCAAAAATATATGAAAAACCATAAAATAATTTCCATTATTATGTTATTCATTGAGAATATAAAATAAACCATTTCTATAGAAAAATGAAAATATTTTTTCTCAAAAAAATAAAAAATCAATGCAATAAGATAGTGAAAAAAATTAGTTCATTCAGAGAATAATATTCAAAACGTGTTTCAAACCCATATTTGAAATAACATGAGCTTAACTAAATCCATCACAGAAATCACACTAGTTAACTACTTTCTTCATTCCTTTGAAGGAAATGAGTATTACCTAATTAATTGGATATATATAATGGGGATTTCCCTTTATATAATCTATATTAGGCTCATGTTCCTTTATGAGTGATAGTGGGGATCAAAATTCATGTATGTTGTATTGTGATTACCTATTTTTATTTTATAATTAAAAATTAACATATCAAGTATAATACATTTTATGTTTTTTTTATTTTAATCACAAAATCCTTGAAAAACACTTATGAATCTACAAGAAAAACCCAAATAGATATTAAAATATGCATTCTATTGAAAAACTCATTTTTAAAACTACAATACCAGGAAAAAAGGGGGAAATGGGTATTTTTTTAAGAAAACATTAAAGCATGTAAAGAATTCCAGACTTCAAATAATGTTTGTGAGATTGGGAAATATTGTTGATTATATATACATTATAAAGAACATTTCTTTTTATATTTTTGTAACAAAAGTCAAAAAATATTCAATAACATGATTCCATTTGAAATCCATTAGAATAAATTAAAAATAGACACAAAATTGTCTTTATAATTATTTTATTTCTATAAAAATAAAATTAAAAATATTTTTAAAAATATAGACATTAAAGAAAAAGAGCATGAAGGGTAGGAGTAAAATATAATTTTGTAAAAAAATCATTACATAAAACCTTAAAAATATTAAGCATTTCAAATAGAATAAAATATGGTACAAAATGATATTTATCATACATTGAAGTAATTATTAGAATTATATTAAAATGTTTAGAATAACATGTTATGGAAGGAAACATATTTTTAAGGAAAACATTAATTTTTAATAAATAATCCCCTTAACTTGAGTCCAAATGATCACTTATGTTCTTTATCTTCCAAAAATCTATTATGTTAATTATTTATTTTATTAAGAACCATTTTCAGGTATTTTATGTTAGGTTTTTTGATGATATTTGCCTCCTAATACCAAAATGACAATATTAGGATGAAAATTGTGAAGGAGTTCATTATTTAAAAATCTCAAAAATATTCATGACATGATTATCAAATTAATACTTCAATTAAACTTTTAAAACTAATTATGAAGGATGGTTATAACAAATGAACTATATTATAATAATAGAGATGGTAGGCCTACGTATGCTTGAGAAACATTTCAATTTACCAATGATCATTATGGATAGAAGGTATGTATTTTTTATATTTCTTTATGATTAAAACATAAAAAATTCTATATTATTGATTTAAATACATATATATACATATATATATATATATAACATTTATGTGATGTGGAAATGAAGATAGAATCACACCGCTTCATGAAGGTTGTAGTCCACACGTATGCACGGACAACGTTATTATTTTTCAATAAATGGAAAGATAAGAATGTAAAATATATATTATCATTTATAGGAACAGATATGTCATGAGTTTCATATATATACTTTAAATCCATAATAATATCCACCTATAAGAGTAGGTTATGGAAATAAAATTACATTGGTTCGTGAATTGGAAACCTATCGTACACGCATAGGATGTGTTCATTTCTTATTTGATATAAGTAGAGACAGATATAGTTTATGAAATTTACATAATATCTTCTTCATATGTGTAATATAGTTTTTTATTATTTTATCATGGTTGAAGAATATGTTAAGGTGGTAAAAAAAGAAACAGTAGGGAAACATTTGGTCAAGAAATATACCTCTTCTTCCAAAAACCTCTTAATGTTTACATGATAAAAATTAATATATTTAATTTATGATCAATATAAGGCATTTATAAAATGTTTATGGATGTATGTAAGATTCTTGGAATGATATTTTCTAATCCAAATTTTTTTTGAAGCCTGAAGAAAATAGGAAAATTGGTTATATTTTATAATAAATGGGAGGGACACTCATGGAATTTCATAAATTATAAAATTACTATAAGTTAATTTTTATATTTAAATAGATCCAAATTGATAATATTATAATTTAAATTTTTTTTATTTTAAACCTTAAGATCTAATAAGAATTTGATGTTTTAGGTGTTGTTTTCACCATTATTTTTTGTTTTAACTAGTGTTAACAATATTTTATAGTTACCATAGTATTAAATTTTTTTACTCATTATGCATCATTAATGTTAATAAAAAATGAAATATGGATTATAAATAGTCCATGGTTGATATTATCAACCATATAATATTTATTTTTATCAATTTTTTTAGGAAGTATATATCATTAAATAAAACATTATTTATCATAAAAAATATTATTATTAATATTGAGAATATTGATTTAATCCGACTTTAAAATCATCAAGACAATGATAGAATTAGAATATATTATTTGAAATCACAATAAATATGTTATAATTACCTAAAAAATTATAATTAAAAAAATAATTCATATTATATTACTTTAAATATTTTTAAATTCGTTGATTTTATATGAAATTTAATTGAATTACTATTGTGTCGGTGTTACGTAAAAATTTAATGTAGTTATATAATTACTAAAAATTAGAAATAAATATATATCAGGAAAACAATTCCACGTTTTTAAAAATAACCATTAATATTCATACATAAGATACTTTTTCCCTTTATTAACACATAATATATACATATATATATGTAAGAGGGTGACATTATTGTCTTTTCTCTTTACATAAAATATTATATTGGTCACTTCCTTGAAAAAGTGTCCCAAAAACAAATAAATATAAATATACAGATGAAAATGGTCAAAATAACTTCATAAAATAATATTTAATATGATAAATGATTTTCATATGAATTATTTTTAAGCAAATTAAAATGGATTTACTCTATTATCTTGGTGATGATTTTTTTACTATATTTTATATTCATTACAACAAAACAATTAAGTTGAAATAATTAAATAAAATTAGTTTTTTATTCCAAATATGAAATTCAATTTATCCAATTCAATCTCTATAAGTGGTAGAAATCTACATTATAAGTATCCTGTATAGAGCACTGAATAATGGTTATCTAATAAAATGTATTTTTAGGTCTAAAATTATTTTTCATACAAAGATCATGAATAATGTTGATTATTTTGTAATTAATTTTATTATTTCTTTTTAAAATATACTTATAATGATTTATGATCAAATTAAAAAAATTAAGTCTTTTATAATCAAATAAACTGAAAGATTTACAATGAAAACTATTTTTAACTATTTACAGAAAAATAGATATTTTAAAAAAATCACAAATTTTTTTATTAGAAACATTTAGACATGATGATTTAAAATAATATATATATTTTTTGAAATTAATTTTGTTCAATATCCTAATATTAATTTTTATATTTTCTCAAAAAAAAAATATTTTTGAAGATTAATATATCTTTACAGATATTTGAGCGATTATTAACTAATTATTTATCAATAAATATATATTGAGGAAGACCATTATATATATTTCATAATGCAGTTAATGTTTTTCATACCCACCATTTTAACAACTTGGTTATAATGGTTATTTTTAGATAATATCATTCCATGGTTAGTTTAGGCTCTATGTTGCATGTTGCATACACCAATTAACATAGATTCCTTTTTAAAGATATCATGGTTTGAAAATTAGATTACGATGTAACCACTTTGATATTTATAATTATTTAGGTCTATGTTTCCCAATAAATCAACACAATTCTTACATATTTTGGATGTTCAAAATTTTAATAAACATGATAAACTCATACAACTAAATAAAAACATAAAATAAAAACCATCTCTATATGAATAAAAACGATTGATAAATAAATATCAGTCTACAGGTAACAAATTAGAAACCTTATGTATAAATGTACTAAATTTACATGTCTTACATGAATAAGTGATGTTTATGTACCCAAATACTAGATTAAGTATTTAATTTGTTCTCACTAGTTCAATATGTGTTATTGTATGGTGTTCAGTGAGTTAAAATGAAGTATTGATACATAGTGAAATTTTACTGATTTAATTGATGAAATTAGATGACGTGATTGAGGAATTATCAATGAAAAATGTGAATATTTATTGAACGACTCATTAATTTCAATAAATTTTTTAGTGTGAAAATTATAAGGAACATAAAGTTTACAACATGTTGAAGATTAATTTATAATTTATTTTATTAAATGAAAAATAGAATACATAATGTTATGAAAATAATTAATAAATAATATTGAGACTTGGATTTGTAGTGATGAAGAATTGGATGGAGTACATATATTGGTTAAGTATTTTGAATAAATAAATAAAAAATATGGCCAATGTATATGGGCTAGGTTAGGGACAAAAGAATCATTTATTAGGTGAGGAATCTTGCCGGCCATAGCCAGCCAAAGAGAGTAAGATGTGTGATGTTCCATATGTAGGCATGTAGGTGTATGAACTAGAAAGTTCACATGAGTTTGGTTAAGGGTTCCAGTGGGCCAGTGTGGGTTTTCATGACCTGTGTGATGTTAAGTGAGTTTGTTGCGGGTGTAGATCCCCCACAACCAACTCTAACCGTTTACAACATGCATTGATTAATATGGAAGTTCTCATCCATCATGGATTACGATGTTGGAAATGATGTCATATGGATGTTTTCACCTATTTATTTAAATTATAAACACAAGGCACCCTTGAATGAGAATTTTCCAAAATACTTTCTTCCTCCTCCTTCATTATAAGGTTTAGTGGATTTTCATTATTCCACCTTTAATGAGCTATGATAATCATGTCCTACTATGAGGCTTAATAAAGAATCCCTAAATGACTATGTTATTATCTCATGATGAAAATAATATCCCAACGCCACCTATATGGATGAGTTTCATGAACCAAGGTGTGTCTCAGAATAAGATGCACATTTCAATACTGGAATGCTTTATAGAATCTCAAACCGAGAAATCAATTGAATAAAATGATAGATTTATTTCACATGTGAGGTATAAATATTAAATTCATGTATTTACCCTTTCATTCAAGAAAATAAACTAAAATGGAATTATTTTTATACACATATTTTGAAGTAAGTATCCACATGTGCATTTTTGTATCTATCTTTTTAAAAAAGTGGATCATAAAGACAAATGCTCTTGAGAGAATTCATGTAGCTATTACTTACATATCCATTTCCCATATCAAACAATATATCTTATTTCATCATGTGAGTGTTTTTTCTATGTGGATGTAATTAGAAGAGATCCACATATCTAATTTTAAATGTACCCAAATATCTTACGTAGAAGATTGCATAAAGGGTGGATTAATATACCCAATTTCAACATAAGGGTTTTGAGTTTATTCCAGGTAGAAATTTATGGTTTGTAATGTCTTCCTTGTAGAAGTGAAATGTTTCTATTTTTAGAATTTATAATATTTTAAATACCATGTAAATAAACACGAATGTATCCAAATCGTTAGGATATTTATTATAGATATTAAAATTAAGATATCTATGTAGTGAGAAAAGCATAAAATAAATGCAGTAATTATGGAATTTGAAGTGTACTGTGTTGCATTTGTTGTCAATGAGATATGTTGTTGTCAAGGAATGAATGGATGGATGTCAAGGAGTTTCAATATGTGAATGACAAAGGATTTGATGGTGTTGGTGAGGAAAGGAGAATGGCCATGGTACTAAGATGCATGTCACTTAGTAGATTCACTAAGTGACATAGGATGTTGTGTTTGAAACATTCTCTATGTATATCAGACGATTGTAGAACTGATCTTAATGTTTCAACACTTGTATCAAGATGGTACTAATGTTACACCACTTGAATAATTGATGATGATGGAGCATCATCATTACATCAGACGATTGTTGAACTGGTATTTAAGTTCAATGAACTTGTATCAACTAGATACAATGTCACAACAATGTTAGAAGACCATGAATTTTCTTCACAATGCATGAGGAGATGAAGTGACCCATCCACAATCCTTATGTGGATGAAGTGGTTTAATGAAGTCCATGCACTATCACTTAGTGCATGTGAATTAGAAGTTGATCCAACTTGATCTCTGATTGAATCAATGAAGAACATTGAATATTTATTTGATTCAGGAGCTTCGGTTGATGAAGAACCTTCGGGAATTCCATTCCTAAGTAATGAATACATGTTGAGGAAGAATTGGAGGAATTCTAATGAAGAAGAAGAGATATAGAAGAAGAAATGGCTTAGTGGTTGAAGTGGCATTTGGCATTGGAAACTTGGTTACTTTGTTTTTATACAAAGTCCCTAAGTCTCTACTCTAGAAAAAAGGAGGCCACCAAGGGCCAGCCTTAAGGGTTCAACCCCAAGGCACATGTGGGACTCGAGGTCGCCACGCCCAAGGGGGATCCCATGGGGCCAGCCCGAGAGGCCTCGGCCGTGTGTAAGCCGGGGCCACGCAGGGGATCAGGGTCTGCGTAGTATGGGCGCCCGAGCGCATAGTAGGCACCAGTGGCGCGCCCGTAGGGAGCAGAGGTGGGCGCAAGAGTGCGCCCGCTAAGAGAACACGGTGCGGGGCGGCACCATGGAAGGGGATAAGTTCAACTGGCCATCTATGGGAGCGGCTGGTTGATAAGCCGTGGAAAAACCGCGCTTCGCCTCGATGTGGGACGCAAAAAAATCTCCAGGAGCGGATCCTGGCCGCATGATTGATCGCGCGCCAGATCTCGGCCGCACATCTAATCTGCCGCTCCCCATTCAGATCCAGGCCGTTGAAGATTATTTGATCGCTTGATCCGACGACTCCCCGTCCGTCTTCAACCTCGAGCTCGCCCAAAGGCCACCCGTGACGTCGCCTAAACCAGAGGCCATCAGACAACCGGATTTTGAGTTCCCGGCAACCTCTAAAAGAAGTAAAGGCTCCATCTGGTTCTACTGGCTACACTGAACACGTACATGCATAAAAATATTCATGCATGCAACGAGGGGAGTATTTTGAGTTCGGCCAAGGCAAAAGAATATGCCGAGGCCACGGGGTTAATATTTTGCATGGATCGCCCTTAGACGAAGGTCGTGCATGCGTTCTATGTCGCATGCACGTAGAGGAAAATAAAGGAATAATTCCGCGTGAAATAGAAAAGAAAAAAAAAACGTGATTTGCGGATCGTGTTTAATGATTTTCAAAGAACCAAAAATCTCGGTGGTTCAAGATTTATCCCACGCGGATGAACCGCACCGCCTCTTCCTATATAAAGAGAGGTCGAGACCTCGGTACAGCTTGCTGAAACTTTGAAGTCCCATGAGAGCTCTCAAAGTCTCGTGAAGAACAGCCTGCGCGCATCACTTGCGCGGCGGTAAAGCCCGAAGCCATCAGAGGGTCTGTGAGGTTCCTTTTGCACACTCCTTGCATGAAAGAAGAAAGGGAGGTCCCCTGCGTGATACCCCTTTGCGCGACAGGAAGGAGAGGTTGGGCAGCGCGACCTTGTGCGCTCCCTCTGTGCACCGCGCCCCCTGCGCGGGAATGGTGCTTGTGCGACCCGCGGCTGTCCCTTGCAGTGAGATCTTGCGCACCTTGCACCTTGTGCTTGTGCGTTTGAAGAAGGCAGTGTTGTGTTGCAACTTGCGCGACCCTTTCCAGTGCACCTTGTGCGGCTGTGAAGAGAAGAAGGGCACACCACTTGCGCGCCTCCCATGCGGCAGTGGTTCGGGTGAAGACAAGGAACACCTAGTGTGTGTGTGCAAGCAGAGGAGGAAGACCCGAGCCTTGTGTGTGCAAGAGGAGGAGTAGGCCATGCCATGTGTGTGCAAGTGAAGTAGGCCAAGTGTTGTGTGTGCAAAGTGGTTATGCATACTTGAACTAAAACAAGTGAAGAGGCCGAACCTAGTGTGTGTGCACTAAGTGAAGTGAACACACCTAGAAGAAGGAAGAAAGAGAGGACTCTCACACTAAAGTAGAACACACTCTTAAGTGTGTAACCAAATTGAATAAAGTGTGTGAAGTTCGAGAAGGTGTGTGCTAAAAAGAATTACACCCTTTGAGGTTTTACTGCACCAAGAAGAGAAGAAGGGGAGTGCATGATTGCACGCATGCACGTGCACACGTGAACAAGCTCAAATCTGGTTGTGTGCATCTGAGTTGACCAAGACCAGGAGTTCTTGAAGAGTTTTGAGAAGCCATGAAATCAGTGCATGTAGTTGCAGAGTTACCATGCACTAAGTGCATGAAGTTGATGAGAAGTGAGACTGAAGCCAGACTGAAGTTAAAGACATCAGCTGCCTGAGTTTTCAGTAATTGAGAAGACCCTGATCAACAGAAGTGATCAGAAGTTGTGAGCAAGACCAACAGACCTTATCAGAGGCTGTTGAAGATTCTTGAAGAGAGAGGCCAGGTCATCCTAAGAGAAAGGAGATAAATCCTGAGCAAGACGAGAAGTCCTGATCAACTCAAGTGATCAGAGGAAGAGAGCAAGGCCAGCAGCCTTTATCCCAGGCTGCTGAAGATACTTGAAGAACTTGAAGTGAAGAAGTGATTCTCGTGCGACTCGAGGAGCCAGGAGAAGCCCCCTGTGAGACTCAGGGTGGAGGAAGACTTCACTGGGATTCTGGAGCAGGCCAGTGGGACTCTGGTAACACTGTGGGATGCAGTATAAAGACCCTCTTATGGGACTCAGGAGAGATACAGTGGGACTCAGTATCGACCATTGTAATACTAACAGATTATAATGGAAGAAACCATGTTGGGGTGTTTAACCAACATGGCAAGGACGTAGGCCTTTGGTGACGAACCTTGTAAATACTTGTGTCCTGTGACTTTACATTTAATGCATCACTCGAGGAAAGGATGAAAGATACAAGAAGAGTGGATCGAGGCCTTAACAAGCCATAGAGGTTTAATTGATAAAGAATCAATTAGTAAAAAGTTTTAAAGGGATCACTGATTCACCCCCTCCCCCTCTCAGTGATTCACACTGATCTGGGCACTTCAATTGGTATCAGAGGGAAGGTTACCTCTAAAATATCCAAGGGAGTCTTTATGAAGTGCATATTTGAGGAAATGTGTGACCAGCCTCAAATGGCGATATCTGCCAAGACTCAGAAAAATAGAATGAAGAAACAGACAAAGAAGATGAGGAAGAAGGTTGCTGCAATCAGAGAAACTCCTTCTATGGAAAGAAATGTGAAAGTCACATCAGATGACAGTTCCTTTTATCATTCTTCTGATGAAGCCTGCTCTAGCTGTGATGAAGATGGAAGAAACAATGATCTTCTAAATGAAATCAAATATCTTCAGAAGACAGTCACCAAGGAAGTGGCAATGTGTATAGATACAGGCGTCCTTGATCTTCAAGAAGAAAAATTTCAGCTAGAAGATGAAGCCAATTCTCTTGAAGTCCAATTGGAAAAAATGGTCGGCATAACCAACACTCTCAAAAAGCTGGTGAAGGATAAAGATGAAACTATTTCTCTTTGCAATGAAAGATATGAAAACACTGCTGAAGAATTACCAGGAAGCCTTTTTGAGAAAGAATTCTTTATGATAATGGTCAAAGATGTTTTCCATGAACTAGAAAAGAGGCACAAAGTGTCAATGAATGTCATAGATGCTCAACTCGAAGACAAAGTCAAAATGGTGAAGGATATTGACAATTCATGGCTTGAATTGAAGAAGGTGCATGAAGACCAGTTAGAACAGCTGAAAGAAAATTGGGAAGGAAGGCTAAGAACTGTTGAGGATGAGAAGAACTCCCTTAACATGAAATGCATAGAACTAGAGGTGATATTGAAAAATTTACAATCACCCAAAGCTGAATCCTCCCAGTCAGCTGAAAGTAGAAATGTTGCTTCACAAGTGTGCTTTGAGAAGGATGATTCTAAAAGAAAGACATCCTCTAATGAAAGGGCAACATCTTATAAGAAGAAGGCACCATCCATCCCATCTTGTATTGATGCTTCTAATTGTGTTTCCACAAAAAGTGCAGGATGGAAGAATGAATCCAAACCAGTATGGATGAAGACAGTGAAGAAAGAATGCTCTCCTGAAACAACACAGCAAGTCAAGAAAAGTACCCAACAATCAGAAGGACTGATGAGGTCATGTTTGTGGGTCAGTGTTGGTGTTGTAATAAGTATGGGCACTGTGCAAAAGATTGCTGGTACAATCTACTGAATGTAAAAGCACAAAGGAAGCCCATGCCAAGGGGGAGCAAGCTAGAGGAAAAGAAGCAACATCCACAGGTCCAGAGACATCTGTTTACTGCTAACAGATTTGGATTGCTTGATAACATCTGGGATGTGTGAAAAGTGGTCAAATAGATACATGTCAATCTTCAACTGTATCCAGAGCTCAAAAGAAGAAAAGATCACAGAACCTGGCTTAGAAAGAATCCTTGGGAAGCAAACAGAAGAAAGGTGACAATGCTCCCAAGAAGATGTTGAAAAAGGAAGAGAAGTCCATGGATTCTATGTCCAAGAAGGGTGACGCATCCAGAAGAACCACCAAGAAAACATGCTTCTACTGTGGAAAGAAAGGTCATACCATGGATCTTTATGAACAATCCATGGAACTGAATAGAAGCAGACTGGACTCAAAAAGACAATCAATCCAGAAGAAGCATAAGGTATTGGTTGAAAACAAGTTGCCTACAAAAGGTAGCTTGAAAGCATCAAAAGAACCATGTGGAACTTCCATAACTGAGGCCACACTTCCAAGTGACTTACTTGTCATATGGCCAAATCAGTTGCAACTTGCCAGAGAACTAAAAAGAGCTGAAGATAAAGTTCTGGCAATTGCTAAGGCAAAAGGGAAGAAGAAGATTTCACATGAAGATCAAGTTATGTGTGTGAGGTGCAATCAAGCTGGACATACTAGTGATAAATGCATGATATTCATTCCAGCTCAGAAGTGATTCTTCAAAAGAATGAAGATTGCACCAGGAGACTCTAGTGTTCAGAAGGCACCTTGAAATAGAGGAGTCACACACAAAGATGTTAAAGAGGTGTTGAGATCCACACTAGCACAAACATCATTTAAGATCAAATGTGCAAGTGTAAAGAATGGTGAAAATGGGACATCTCGGTTGAGAGAATCTTCTCAACCTTGTTGTTCACATTGATGAACCAAGGTGGTTCCATCTTATTCCCTAATCACTTTTATTTACATGTGCTAACATTGCAGGGAATTGAAGATGATGATCATTCTCAGATGGAGGATGGTTTTGGAAATAATGGAGTGCACCCCTTGAGGGGGAACCAATCTGTAGAAGATGGGATTCTGAGATTTAATACCATCTTGAGAAAAGTGAAGGTATTCCAATCATAATTTCATCCCTTGTTTCTTAATTGTATTCATCATGACAATTAAGGGGGAGTATTGATTGAAGACAAATGGTTGAAAGGGGGAGCTTTATCTTTGCACTGAATATTCTAATGAGTTTTGTGGAGAATGTGCAGGATTTATCAATTTATTGTTATATCTGAAAAATTTCAAACCCTTGGAAGCTAAGCATGATCTCACATGTATAGTGAAATGTAGACAGCATTGAAAAATCTTGGTTACATCACCCTTGTTTTCTACACCGGGTTAGCCCAAGTAGACTTAGAGTTGATTTACTAAAGGCTCTTTGCTAAAGAGAACATGTGACATCATCCCTCTCTTAGTAGTTGTGAATAAAATGCTTTTCAAAGGGAGGATGTGATTTTTTTTGAGAACCACACCACACCTTTGCATTTGATTTCCAATAAGGGGGAGAAATATTGTCACACATATTGACCCATTCATATGTGCTCTAGTGTATTGCCAACAAATACAAAGGGGGAGATTGAAGTGCACTATGTTGCATTTGTTTTCAATCAGGTATGTTGTTGTCAATCAGGTATGTTGTTGTCAAGGAATGAATTGATGGATGTCAAGGAGTTTAAATATGTGAATGACAAAGGATGTGATGGTGTTGCTGAGGAAAGGAGAATGGCCATGGTACTAAGATGCATGTCACTTAGGAGATTCACAAAGTGACATAGGATGTTGTGGTTGAAATATTCTCTATGTATATCAGACGATTGTAGAACTGATCTTAATGTTTCAACACTTGTATCAAGATGATACTAATGTTACACAACTTGAAGAATTGATGATGATGGAGCATCATCATTACATCTGACGATTGATGAACTGGTCTTTAAGTTCAAAGAACTTGTATCAACTAGATACAATGTCACAACAATGTTAGAAGACCATGCATTGTCTTCACAATGCATGAGGAGATGAAGTGACCCATCCACAATCCTTAAGTGGATGAAGTGGTTTAATGAAGTCCATGCACTATCACTTAGTGCATGTGAATTAGAAGTTGATCCAACTTGATCTCTGATTGGATCAATGAAGAACATTGAATATTTATTTGATTCAGGAGCTTCGGTTGATGAAGAACCTTCAGGAATTCCATTCCTAAGTAATGAATACATGTTGAGGAAGAATTGGAGGAATTCTAATGAAGAAGAAGAGATATAGAAGAAGAAATGGCTTAGAGGTTGAAGTGGAATTTGGCATTGTAAACTTGTTTACTTTGTTTTTATACAAAGTCCCTAAGTCTCTACTCTAGCAAAAAGGAGGCCACCAAGGGCCAGCCTTAAGTGTCAACCCCAAGGCACATGTGGGACTCGAGGTCGCCACGCCCAAGGGGGATCCCATGGGGCCAGCTTGAGAGGCCGCGGCCGTGTGTAAGCTGGGGCCACGCAGGGGATCACGGTCTGTGCAGCATGGGTGCCCGAGCGCATAGTAGGCGCCAGTGGCGCACCCGCAGGGAGCAGAGGTGGTTGCAAGAGCGCGCCCGCTAAGAGAACACGGTGCATGGCGACATCGTGGAAGGGGAGAAGTTCAACTGGCCGTCTCTAGGAGCGGCTGGTTGATAAGCCGTGGAAAAACCGCGCTTCGCTTCGATGTGGGATGCAGAAAAATCTCCAGGAGCGGATCCTAGCCGCACGATTGATCGCGCGCCAGATCTCGGCCACACATCTAATCCGCCACTCCCTGTTCAGATCCAGGCCGTTGAAGATTATTTGATCGCCTGATCCGACGGCTCCCCGTCCGTCTTCAACCTCGAGCTCGCCCAAAGGCAACCCGTGACGTCTCCTGAACCAGAGGCCATCCGACCACCGGATTTCGAGTTCCCGGCCACCTCTGAAGGAAGTAAAGGGTCCATCCGGTTCGACTGGCTACACTGAACAGTTACATGCATAAAAATATGCATGCATGCAATGAGGGGAGCATTTTGAGTTCGGCCGAGGCAAAAGAATATGCCGAGGCCACGGGGTTAATATTTTGCATGGATCGCCCTTAGACGAAGGACGTGCATGTGTTCTATGTCGCATGCACGTAGAGGAAAATAAAGTAATAAGTCCTCGTGAAACAGAAAAGAAAAAAAACGTGATTTGCGGATCGTGTTTAAAGATTTTCAAAGAACAAAAAATCTCGGTGGTTCAAGATTTATCCCACGCGGATGAACCGCACCGCCTATGCCTATATAAAGAGAGGTCGAGACCTCGGTGCAGCTTGCTGAAACTTCGAAGTCCCGTGAGATCTCTCAAAGTCTCGCGAAGAACAGCCTGCGCGCATCACTTGCGCGGCAGTGAAGCCTGGAGCCATCAGAGGCTCTGTGAGGTTCCTTTTGTGCACTCCTTGCGCGAAAGAAGAAAGGGAGGTCCCCTGCGCGCTACCCCTTTGCGCGACAGGAAGGAGAGGTTGGGCAACACGACCTTGCGCACTCCCTCTATGCACCGCGCCCCCTGCGCGGCAGTGGTGCTTGTGCGACCCGCGGCTACCCATTGCAGTTAGATCTTGCACACCTTTCACCTTGTGTTTGTGCGTTTGAAGAAGGAAATGGTGTGTTGCACCTTGCGTGGCCCTTGCCAGTGCACCTTGTGCGGCTGTGAAGAGAAGAAGGGCACACCACTTGCGTGCCTCCCATGTGGCAGTGGTTCGGGTGAAGACAAGGCACACCTATTGTGTGTGTGCAAGCAGAGGAGGAAGACCCGGGCCTTGTGTGTGCAAGAGGAGGAGTAGGCCATGCCAAGTGTGTGCAAGTGAAGTAGGCCAAGTGTTGTGTGTGCAAAGTGGTTATGCATACTTGAACTAAAACAAGTGATGAGGCCGAACCTAGTGTGTGTGAACTAAGTGAAGTGAACACACCTAGAATAAGGAAGAAAGAGAGGACTCTCACACTAAATTAGAACACACTCTTAAGTGTGTAACCAAATTGAATAACGTGTGTGATGTTCGAGAAGGTGTGTGCTAAAAAGAATTACACCCTTTGAGGGTTTACTGCACCAAGAAGAGAAGAAGGGGAGTGCATGCTTGCACGCATGCATGTGCACACGTGAACAAGCTCAAATCTGGTTGTGTGCATCTGAGTTAACCAAGAACAGGAGTTCTTGAAGAGTTTGGAGAAGCCATGCAATCAGTGCATGTAGTTTCAGAGTTACCATGCACTCAGTGCATGAAGTTGATGAGAAGTGAGACTGAAGCCAGACTGAAGTTAAAGACATCAGATGCCTGAGTTTTCAGTAATTGAGAAGACCCTGATCAACAGAAGTGATCAGAAGTTGTGAGCAAGACCAACAGACCTTATCAGAGGCTGTTGAAGATTCTTGAAGAGAGAGGCCAGATCATCCTAAGAGAAAGGAGATAAATCCTGAGCAAGACGAGAAGTCCTGATCAACTCAAGTGATCAGAGGAAGAGAGCAAGGCCAGCAGCCTTTATCCCAGGCTGCTGAAGATACTTGAAGAACTTGAAGTGAAGAAGTGCTTCTTGTGCGACTCGAGGAGCCAGGAGAATCCCCCTATGAGACTCAGGGTGGAGGAAGTCTTCAGTGGGATTCTGGAGTAGGCCAATGGGACTCTGGTAACACTATGGGACGCAGTATAAAGACCCTCTTGTGGGACTCAGGAGAGATACAACGGGACTCTTTATCGACCATTGTAATAATAACATATTATAATGGAAGAAACCATGTTGGGGTGTTTAACCAACATGGCAAGGATGTAGGCCTTTGGTGCCGAACCTTGTAAATCCTTGTGTCATGTGCCTTTACATTTACTGCATCACTTGAGGAAAGGCTGAGAGATACAAGAAGCGTGGATCGAGGCCTTAACAAGCCATAGAGGTTTAATTGATAAAGAATCAATTAGTAAAAAGTTTTAAAGGGATCACTGATTCACCCCCTCCCCCTCTCAGTGATTCACACTGATCTGGGCACTTCAATTGGTATCAGAGGGAAGGTTACCTCTAAAATATCCAAGGGAGTCTTTATGAAGTGCATATTTGAGGAAATGTGTGACCAGCCTCAAATGGCGATATCTGCCAAGACTCAGAAAAATAGAATGAACAAACAGACAAAGAAGATGAGGAAGAAGGTTGCTGCAATCAGAGAAACTCCTTCTATGGAAAGAAATGTGAAAGTCACATCAGATGACAGTTCCTTTTATCATTCTTCTGATGAAGCCTGCTCTAGCTGTGATGAAGATGGAAGAAACAATGATCTTCTAAATGAAATCAAATATCTTCAGAAGACAGTCACCAAGGAAGTGGCAATGTGTATAGATACAGGCGTCCTTGATCTTCAAGAAGAAAAATTTCAGCTAGAAGATGAAGCCAATTCTCTTGAAGTCCAATTGGAAAAAATGGTCGGCATAACCAACACTCTCAAAAAGCTGGTGAAGGATAAAGATGAAACTATTTCTCTTTGCAATGAAAGATATGAAAACACTGCTGAAGAATTACCAGGAAGCCTTTTTGAGAAAGAATTCTTTATGATAATGGTCAAAGATGTTTTCCATGAACTAGAAAAGAGGCACAAAGTGTCAATGAATGTCATAGATGCTCAACTCGAAGACAAAGTCAAAATGGTGAAGGATATTGACAATTCATGGCTTGAATTGAAGAAGGTGCATGAAGACCAGTTAGAACAGCTGAAAGAAAATTGGGAAGGAAGGCTAAGAACTGTTGAGGATGAGAAGAACTCCCTTAACATGAAATGCATAGAACTAGAGGTGATATTGAAAAATTTACAATCACCCAAAGCTGAATCCTCCCAGTCAGCTGAAAGTCGAAATGTTGCTTCACAAGTGTGCTTTGAGAAGGATGATTCTAAAAGAAAGACATCCTCTAATGAAAGGGCAACATCTTATAAGAAGAAGGCACCATCCATCCCATCTTGTATTGATGCTTCTAATTGTGTTTCCACAAAAAGTGCAGGATGGAAGAATGAATCCAAACCAGTATGGATGAAGACAGTGAAGAAAGAATGCTCTCCTGAAACAACACAGCAAGTCAAGAAAAGTACCCAACAATCAGAAGGACTGATGAGGTCATGTTTGTGGGTCAGTGTTGGTGTTGTAATAAGTATGGGCACTGTGCAAAAGATTGCTGGTACAATCTACTGAATGTAAAAGAACAAAGGAAGCCCATGCCAAGGGGGAGCAAGCTAGAGGAAAAGAAGCAACATCCACAGGTCCAGAGACATCTGTTTACTGCTAACAGATTTGGATTGCTTGATAACATCTGGGATGTGTGAAAAGTGGTCAAATAGATACATGTCAATCTTCAACTGTATCCAGAGCTCAAAAGAAGAAAAGATCACAGAACCTGGCTTAGAAAGAATCCTTGGGAAGCAAACAGAAGAAAGGTGACAATGCTCCCAAGAAGATGTTGAAAAAGGAAGAGAAGTCCATGGATTCTATGTCCAAGAAGGGTGACGCATCCAGAAGAACCACCAAGAAAACATGCTTCTACTGTGGAAAGAAAGGTCATACCATGGATCTTTATGAACAATCCATGGAACTGAATAGAAGCAGACTGGACTCAAAAAGACAATCAATCCAGAAGAAGCAGAAGGTATTGGTTGAAAACAAGTTGCCTACAAAAGGTAGCTTGAAAGCATCAAAAGAACCATGTGGAACTTCCAGAACTGAGGCCACACTTCCAAGTGACTTACTTGTCATATGGCCAAATCAGTTGCAACTTGCCAGAGAACTAAAAAGAGCTGAAGATAAAGTTCTGGCAATTGCTAAGGCAAAAGGGAAGAAGAAGATTTCACATGAAGATCAAGTTATGTGTGTGAGGTGCAATCAAGCTGGACATACTAGTGATAAATGCATGATATTCATTCCAGCTCAGAAGTGATTCTTCAAAAGAATGAAGATTGCACCAGGAGACTCTAGTGTTCAGAAGGCACCTTGAAATAGAGGAGTCACACACAAAGATGTTAAAGAGGTGTTGAGATCCACACTAGCACAAACATCATTTAAGATCAAATGTGCAAGTGTGAAGAATGGTGAAAATGGGACATCTCGGTTGAGAGAATCTTCTCAACCTTGTTGTTCACATTGATGAACCAAGGTGGTTCCATCTTATTCCCTAATCACTTTTATTTACATGTGCTAACATTGCAGGGAATTGAAGATGATGATCATTCTCAGATGGAGGATGGTTTTGGAAAGAATGGAGTGCACCCCTTGAGGGGGAACCAATCTGTAGAAGATGGGATTCTGAGATTTAATACCATCTTGAGAAAAGTGAAGGTATTCCAATCATAATTTCATCCCTTGTTTCTTAATTGTATTCATCATGACAATTAAGGGGGAGTATTGATTGAAGAAAAATGGTTGAAAGGGGGAGCTTTATCTTTGCACTGAATATTCTAATGAGTTTTGTGGAGAATGTGCAGGATTTAGCAATTTATTGTTATATCTGAAAAATTTCAAACCCTTGGAAGCTAAGCATGATCTCACATGTATAGTGAAATGTAGACAGCATTGAAAAATCTTGGTTACATCACTCTTGTTTTCTACACCGGGTTAGCCCAAGTAGACTTAGAGTTGATTTACTAAAGGCTCTTTGCTAAAGAGAACATGTGACATCATCCCTCTCTTAGTAGTTGTGAATAAAATGCTTTTCAAAGGGAGGATGTGATTTTTTTTGAGAACCACACCACACCTTTGCATTTGATTTCCAATAAGGGGGAGAAATATTGTCACACATATTGACCCATTCATATGTGCTCTAGTGTATTGCCAACAAATACAAAGGGGGAGATTGAAGTGCACTGTGTTGCATTTGTTGTCAATCAGGTATGTTGTTGTCAATCAGGTATGTTGTTGTCAAGGAATGAATTGATGGATGTCAAGGAGTTTAAATATGTGAATGACAAAGGATGTGATGGTGTTGGTGAGGAAAGGAGAATGGCCATGGTACTAAGATTCATGTCACTTAGGAGATTCACAAAGTGACATAGGATGTTGTGGTTGAAATATTCTCTATGTATATCAGACGATTGTAGAACTGATCTTAATGTTTCAACACTTGTATCAAGATGATACTAATGTTACACAACTTGAAGAATTGATGATGATGGAGCATCATCATTACATCTGACGATTGATGAACTGGTCTTTAAGTTCAAAGAACTTGTATCAACTAGATACAATGTCACAACAATGTTAGAAGACCATGCATTGTCTTCACAATGCATGAGGAGATGAAGTGACCCATCCACAATCCTTAAGTGGATGAAGTGGTTTAATGAAGTCCATGCACTATCACTTAGTGCATGTGAATTAGAAGTTGATCCAACTTGATCTCTGATTGGATCAATGAAGAACATTGAAGATTTATTTGATTCAGGAGCTTCGGTTGATGAAGAACCTTCAGGAATTCCATTCCTAAGTAATGAATACATGTTGAGGAAGAATTGGAGGAATTCTAATGAAGAAGAAGAGATATAGAAGAAGAAATGGCTTAGAGGTTGAAGTGGAATTTGGCATTGTAAACTTGGTTACTTTGTTTTTATACAAAGTCCCTAAGTCTCTACTCTAGCAAAAAGGAGGCCACCAAGGGCCAGCCTTAAGTGTCAACCCCAAGGCACATGTGGGACTCGAGGTCGCCACGCCCAAGGGGGATCCCATGGGGCCAGCTTGAGAGGCCGCGGCCGTGTGTAAGCTAGGGCCACGCAGGGGATCACGGTCTGTGCAGCATGGGTGCCCGAGCGCATAGTAGGCGCCAGTGGCGCACCCGCAGGGAGCAGAGGTGGTTGCAAGAGCGCGCCCGCTAAGAGAACACGGTGCAGGGCGACACCGTGGAAGGGGAGAAGTTCAACTGGCCGTCTCTAGGAGCGGCTGGTTGATAAGCCGTGGAAAAACCGCGCTTCGCTTCGATGTGGGATGCAGAAAAATCTCCAGGAGCGGATCCTAGCCGCACGATTGATCGCGCGCCAGATCTCGGCCACACATCTAATCCGCCACTCCCTGTTCAGATCCAGGCCGTTGAAGATTATTTGATCGCCTGATCCGATGGCTCCCCGTCCGTCTTCAACCTCGAGCTCGCCCAAAGGCAACCCGTGACGTCGCCTGAACCAGAGGCCATCCGACCACCGGATTTCGAGTTCCCGGCCACCTCTGAAGGAAGTAAAGGGTCCATCCGGTTCGACTGGCTACACTGAACAGTTACATGCATAAAAATATGCATGCATGCAATGAGGGGAGCATTTTGAGTTCGGCCGAGGCAAAAGAATATGCCGAGGCCACGGGGTTAATATTTTGCATGGATCGCCCTTAGACGAAGGACGTGCATGTGTTCTATGTCGCATGCACGTAGAGGAAAATAATGTAATAAGTCCTCGTGAAACAGAAAAGAAAAAAAACGTGATTTGCGGATCGTGTTTAAAGATTTTCAAAGAACAAAAAATCTCGGTGGTTCAAGATTTATCCCACGTGGATGAACCGCACCGCCTATGCCTATATAAAGAGAGGTCGAGACCTCGGTGCAGCTTGCTGAAACTTCGAAGTCCCGTGAGATCTCTCAAAGTCTCGCGAAGAACAGCCTGCGCGCATCACTTGCGCGGCAGTGAAGCCTGGAGCCATCAGAGGCTCTGTGAGGTTCCTTTTGTGCACTCCTTGCGCGAAAGAAGAAAGGGAGGTCCCCTGCGCGCTACCCCTTTGCACGACAGGAAGGAGAGGTTGGGCAACGCGACCTTGCGCACTCCCTCTGTGCACCGCGCCCCCTGCGCGGCAGTGGTGCTTGTGCGACCCGCGGCTACCCATTGCAGTGAGATCTTGCACACCTTTCACCTTGTGTTTGTGCGTTTGAAGAAGGAAATGGTGTGTTGCACCTTGCGTGGCCCTTGCCAGTGCACCTTGTGCGGATGTGAAGAGAAGAAGGGCACACCACTTGCGTGCCTCCCATGTGGCAGTGGTTCGGGTGAAGACAAGGCACACCTAGTGTGTGTGTGCAAGCAGAGGAGGAAGACCCGGGCCTTGTGTGTGCAAGAGGAGGAGTAGGCCATGCCAAGTGTGTGCAAGTGAAGTAGGCCAAGTGTTGTGTGTGCAAAGTGGTTATGCATACTTGAACTAAAACAAGTGATGAGGCCGAACCTAGTGTGTGTGAACTAAGTGAAGTGAACACACCTAGAATAAGGAAGAAAGAGAGGACTCTCACACTAAATTAGAACACACTCTTAAGTGTGTAACCAAATTGAATAACGTGTGTGATGTTCGAGAAGGTGTGTTCTAAAAAGAATTACACCCTTTGAGGGTTTACTGCACCAAGAAGAGAAGAAGGGGAGTGCATGCTTGCACGCATGCATGTGCACACGTGAACAAGCTCAAATCTGGTTGTGTGCATCTGAGTTAACCAAGAACAGGAGTTCTTGAAGAGTTTGGAGAAGCCATGCAATCAGTGCATGTAGTTTCAGAGTTACCATGCACTCAGTGCATGAAGTTGATGAGAAGTGAGACTGAAGCCAGACTGAAGTTAAAGACATCAGATGCCTGAGTTTTCAGTAATTGAGAAGACCCTGATCAACAGAAGTGATCAGAAGTTGTGAGCAAGACCAACAGACCTTATCAGAGGCTGTTGAAGATTCTTGAAGAGAGAGGCCAGATCATCCTAAGAGAAAGGAGATAAATCCTGAGCAAGACGAGAAGTCCTGATCAACTCAAGTGATCAGAGGAAGAGAGCAAGGCCAGCAGCCTTTATCCCAGGCTGCTGAAGATACTTGAAGAACTTGAAGTGAAGAAGTGCTTCTTGTGCGACTCGAGGAGCCAGGAGAATCCCCCTATGAGACTCAGGGTGGAGGAAGTCTTCAGTGGGATTCTGGAGTAGGCCAATGGGACTCTGGTAACACTATGGGACGCAGTATAAAGACCCTCTTGTGGGACTCAGGAGAGATACAGCGGGACTCTTTATCGACCATTGTAATAATAACATATTATAATGGAAGAAACCATGTTGGGGTGTTTAACCAACATGGAAAGGATGTAGGCCTTTGGTGCCGAACCTTGTAAATCCTTGTGTCATGTGCCTTTACATTTACTGCATCACTTGAGGAAAGGCTGAGAGATACAAGAAGCGTGGATCGAGGCCTTAACAAGACATAGAGGTTTAATTGATAAAGAATCAATTAGTAAAAAGTTTTTAAGGGATCACTGATTGACCCCCTCCCCCTCTCAGTGATTCACTCTGATCTGGGCACTTCAGAATTAACAACCCATATTGATGTCATCTGATCAATATTAATGGGTACTTTTACACTATAAAAGGGAAATGTGATCCAAAATTCTGTTACAGATTGTAGATATGTGCAGAAATCATTGGATACAAGAATAAATTTTAATAAAAATAATTTAATACTGAAATAGTTATTTATGATATATATATATATATTGTAGGTTGAGATATAGATAATGTTTATAATCCTTGAAAATTCAGAATGAGAAATAAAACTACAAAAAATTGTTTTCGTTACACTGGTACAAAAATTTCAAGAAGATCTAATGGTATTGAAGGTGTTGTGAGTTTCTAAGAAAACTGAGATAAGACACATCCTTAATGAATTAATATTATGATAATGGTGATACATATGGGTATTGAAGTGAGGAGTCACTGATGATAAATATTAATAGAATAACATTTATTGTGATTTATTTATTTTTTGAACATAAAAGTATCTAGATGTCACCAAATCTGGAAAGTGTGTTTCAAGACCAATAGAACTGATCCTTAGTAGGTGTCTCTAAAGATCTTGAAGGTTCATAAAAGTAACAGAAATATAGATTTCTTCTGGAGTAAAAATATATATAGAATAATATCATTCTATATCTGGATTATTATTTTAATAAGAAAATAAATTTTCATGTGTAACCTATTACTGAGAAATTGTAACTCTGTTGTGTAGCAAATTGTGTTGTATTCACTTGCATGTATAGTGAAGAATCTATAATTGAGGGGGGTAATAAGACATTTAAAGTAGTATGATTTTATACTAAACCTTATAAATTAATGTATGTTTCATTTCATATCACTATAACTAGAAAAAAGGTGATATTGAGAGGTAATATTAAGTGGATCAATAACCTTATCATGTTTAAGAGGTTGAATTTAAAAAAAAGAGAATTCTTAAAAAGTGACAATTAATTCATCACGCACTCAATATTTCACCTAAACAGGGGAACTACAGATGTTCCAAAACTAATATTTCTAATTTTACCCACCTAATGTCCAACATTATAATTTAGTGTTCATCCAACCCAATAACATCCATCAGTAACGAAAAGATAAATATCCCATAGCTATCAATATATGTTTTTGTATGTAAAATGATACACATAAAACTACATGTCCAATGAGATTTTTTTGTAGGTTTTTAGCATAAATAATCAATAGTTGTGTGAATGAACATCTCTAATAATTTATATATATAAATAATGTTTTTACAAATATTTCATAAAACATGGAATAAATGATAATATAATATCTTATAGAGTGATATAATCAACAACAATAATCACTATATACTATCATGGTCCCTAACCTAGCCTACCTAATGTATTAATTTTCTGAAGTCCATGTTGTGGTACTAGTTGAATAAGGACATCAATCAAATCCCATCTTATATGGGTGGTAGTGCACACACATGTGTATAGATATATATCTGTGTGTACCTAAATTCAAACTCCCTAGGAGGATAAGCATCCCCTCATGGGGAGGAAATGTTTATAAATTTCTTCCTAACCTGTGAGTATATCCATATCCTTATATGTAATAAGGATATATAAATAATGTCCTAATCTTGGAGGTCACACATTTCTCCATTAGGAGTAATCATAATTATATCCATATATTCCCATGTGTTTTTAGTACATGATTCTCATGTTGGATCATGTAAAACGTGGTTGGTACACCTAAATATAAAACTCATAGTAAACCAATAATTTACCAAATAAATAGACATAATCCCCATAATAAAAAATACATGTTTTAATATACACAATTACTACATTATACAACAACCTAGTAGTCAAAATATAATTTAAAAAGGATGTTAATTATAAGATACACCATGAATAAATTTAACATGAATGATAATTAAAAAAACCAACATCAAACTAAAATAGGTGTAATACATATAAATATTAAAAAAATGTGGAACTATCCATGGTATCAATGTCAAAAATGTCCTCACTATAGGAAAATCATGAGAAACAAAAAAAATACATTTATTTAATGATTACTTTCCCAACCCTATATTTTTTTATTTAAGATACGGTTTAATTCTAATTCATTATTATTTTGAACAAATCCCATACATTCCAATATTAGTGTAATTATAATTATTGAAATGAGGTCAATATTTTTGAAAACTATACAAAAATGGATTTATAATTATTATGTGTATTTTATGGACCTAATCACGCACATATTCATTTGATAAAAATAATTAAACAATGTTCATTGAAATTACTTTCTAAAGTGAGAGGTTTTGAAAAAAAATTAAAAATAGTTATTATCTAGAGTAAATTTCTAAAATAGATATAATTTTAAAAATATAATCATTTTTTAAAATCAAATACATGTTCTTTACTTTATAAAAACAAATTTATATATGCAAAATGTTGGTTTGATTTTCCATCCAACAAAGTTTAATAGTCAAAATAATTCTCACCATTTTTTCAACCCAGTCGTTATAACATATATAATTCTATTACTTAAATTAATGTTATGCATGGATAATTAATTATAATTCTCCCTATTTAATGTTGAAGTAAGTGAATCACTTTATAAAACATTGTAAATAATCAAGAGAGCATGTTTGACTAAAAAATGTGCATACTATTCCAATTTAGATTCAATAACTAAGTTAACATACAAAATATGGTTACATGTGCGAATATTATATGTTTGATACATAATCAACTTAATCTTTCAACTAATTTTTTAGATAAGAGAATATTCACGTCATTCTTTTTTAACTTGGTTTGGTAACATAACTAAAATATAAATAAATAATATTCCTCTGTGGGTCTAAACCCATTGATATATTTTGAAAGAAGTTTTAGGTTGAAGCTTCTACATTTAAAATCTATTAAAAACATAAAGAATCCAATACCTTCCATTATTTGCATAATTTATTAAATTATATATCAATAAATCATGATTAATTGCCTTTATTTAAGAATAAATAATGAACATATAATGTATAAAATATATTTATTTACAAATGATTCCATGTGAATCAGCAAACTATAAAAATAAATATATTTACATAATTATAATATTTATAAATATGTTACTAAATCAAGATTATTTATATTAAAATTTTATAATAATTGAAAATACTCTACTAACTACCAACCTTTCAAAATTTAGTAAATAAAGATTTTAAGAAAATTAAAATAAATAAAAACAATTTCAAGAATTCATTTAAAATCACATTAGAAATATTTTCCTTTGTATATTGAAATAAAATTGAAAATATATCCATTCATAGTTAATAAAATCTGTTTTTAAAATTTATTATTTATTTTAGAAAAACTAGTGGCATTAATATTGCAAGCATAGTTGTGGAATTTACTAGAAGGTTTGAGACCACCTACAATAAGAATTGGTCAGGTTTATTAGTCAAATCAACCATTAATAAGCCACTATAATAACCAGATAAAATATACATAACCAAATAGATTCATTTACATACTCATCATAATTCAATAATAATTAAACTTAATGGAAATCTTAGGTATATAACATCAAAAATACATTAACGTATATATCTTCCTAATGCCTTGATTAATTCTTACCAATCCCCCTAAATTCTCATTCTAAAAAAAATAAATTCATTTAATAATTCATAAAATATATTCAATCCACAAAAAGTACAATGCATTTAGTTAATAAAGCCATCCATTATCAACTCTAGCCACAAAAAAAATTCCCATCAGACCTAATGGATTCCACATGTTCTAATGAATTTTTTAACTGAATCTATAAAGAAATTAATAGAAGTATAGAAAGAAGATTAAATTAATGGAAGAGAGAATATATATATGTATTTACCTTTCCTTAAATTTGATAAATCACCTTGAATCATTTGTTTATAAATTTGTAAAATAAAGATAATAAGTGGGTTAAAGAGACCCATGGGAGGAGCTATCAATTAGCTGATGAAAATTGGGTTTTAATGGAACTAAAATTGAGAAATTGAGGTTGGAAAACAAATTTGAAAAATAAATACATTAAAAATAACATGGCCTATGTTTATTAGGTACCCAATATTTGACCACTAGGAACATAGAGGGTCAAACGTGCTACCCCACTCACAACTTGTCTCAACAAACACTTGTTGGACCCCTATAAAGTAGTCAATAACAACTATAGTTCTATAATTTTGGTGCTATCACTTCTTCAAATACTGGAATTATAATAAATCAAAATAATCCTCAAAAAATCTATAAATATGCAATATTTCATCCTAAAACATCAATTTTAATTATTTTATCCCATAATTAAAATCATCTTCTATTCCAGAACCAAATATTTAACCAAGAAAATGTTTTCATCATTTAAAATTCTCTTCAAAAATACCATAAAATTTATTTAAAAAGGAAAAAAATAAATATATTTGATATTTATTTTTTAATGGAACACAAAAAAATTGTTAAACTGTGTATGTGGAAATTATTCTACGGGGATGTGAGTTGTAATTTGATAAAACTCCAAAAAAATTCAACTTATAACACCAATAACTTTTGATCTATAAGTTTGATTTTCCTCAGTGAGATATCAAATATAATATAACTATATGATTTTCCCATTTCTATAGGGTTTACTCATAGCCTAATAATATATATATATATAATATCTTTATAAGTCCATTAAAAACTGATCTAAATATTTTGATAAAATCTAGGATACATATATGAAAATATGTTCACAACACCACATCATTAGACTACAAAATATTTTTATGGAATTGATATTTCTAAATGTATTGGAAATTAGGTAACACATAGAGATACCATTTACATCTTCATAAACAAGGATACCTTTTTCGATAAACTTTACTAATGTAATTTAGATATAGATCAAATTATGGATTTATAGAAAATATCATGGAACAATCTTTTATAGTTCCAAAATAGATATCCAATTATCAAGTAAATTAAGTGCATTACTTCTCATAAAAATTAAAATTAAACTTTTAAAAACCCAAATACAGCACTGGATGGGGTCACTCAATGAGGGGTTCTAAATTTATACCTTATATATTTCCCTATCTTGTGATATAGTTTTCCAAAAAAAATACTTCAAAATATCATATTTTCTTATTTATATGACATTACTGAACCAAAAAAACATCCATACTTTTTACTTCACACCACAATATAATTTTTACCCAATTTCTCCTTATTTTTTATCTCTTTCAAAAAATGATGAATATGGAGTTCATTAAAATAATATTTATCCTTTTTGGATCATGTTTACCCCTTCATATAATTATAATTAATCCTAACCTTACCTACTTTTATATATTAACTTTTAATCCTTTGTACAATGATGAAAACCATCACTATATTTTACATCTCTTTTACCCAATGTTTTTATTTCATTAATTATTTCCCCATTTCATGAAGTGTATGATATAGATAATATTTTCATTGTCTTTAATTTTTGTTTCAACGTTTTAACCCCTTAAAATTAATCAATTTGATCTTATTTGTATTATTTTAGTATTTTGGTAAATTATGAGCTTAATTGTGGAAACTGTTTAATTCTATTAATTTATCAGTTTCATGTAGATTCATTAATTTGGGAATATCATTTACAATTTTGATCAAAATTTATTGGTTACTATTTTTAGGATTTAAATACTTTTGGGATTCAATATTTTATTTTTGACGAAGTCCCAACTTGTCAAAAATGACCTAGAAAAATTTATCATGGGGAAAATGTGTTCAAACCAAAAGGATGGTACCCACCATAATTAATGTGTCATATCTAGGCCTACATATGCCTAAATAAGGTGATTATAGTTGTAGTATAATGTATACTTCATGAAGAATTCTTCCATTAAAATTCATGAAGAAATTATTTAATTAAGGCTTCTATTAAATGAATCCATATAGAACAAGTTGAAGAGTCTTCTTGGGAAAAAATTTCTTCCATAGTAATTAGAGTATAACGTATAGTACACTTGACCATATTTTATGATATTTTGAGGACAAATGATATAAATAAAGGGGTATAAAATTAATGAACACCACTTCTCGATATTATTCCATTTAATATGTGAACTCAAATCAAAATTTTAGTAAAGTAATTTTTGAGGGAGAGTTACTAATACACAAGTCAATATAAAATAGTGTTCAATTCCTTTCAAAGGGGTGGAAGAAGTTACAATAGGGTTTGTTCTAGAGGATTGAGTTATTGAAGTTATATTAATTTAATCTTTTATCTTTTATTGGTATCACCATGCTCTCTTTATCCAATTTCAACTATCTTACCCTTCACCTTGATGGGTAAATAATTTGAGTGATCAGGGTTGGGGGGTTCACTTTTTTATTGTTAGAGTTTTGGGCATATATGTAATACCATATTTTTATTTTTAATGATTTCTTTACAGAACGGTTCCCAATTATCTTAATGAAATAATATATTTAGTCTGGTGTTTTCATTGTTAATAGCTTTGGTTGAAGACTTTTAATCTCCCTCAGCCAAGTGCAATATGTCTCAGTCGAGAAGATTGTGTTAGGTGGTGAGTGTCCAGTGACGTTCACAGCTGTGTGGGACAAGTAAAATTTTTCTATAGATTTAAGAATAAAAAATTTCTGATCAGGACATGCCTTAGTTTTTTAGGATTTATTATGATCTTCCATTTACATAAGAGTGAGTTTCATTTGATTTTTTAACCCTGGGTGATTGATAACTCTATCAAGTAGTCTTTTATTATTCATTCAAACGGAAGAGAGGGAAGATGATATTTATGAATATAAATTCATTAAAAAATGTCATCCTACCCAGACCCCATCACTCCCTTCATCCATTAGTGTTCATTCTTAATTTTTTTATTACATTCTATATTTTTTTTCAACTCAATCTAATTCAAAAACAACCTCTTCTTGTTTCAATATTTTAATTGACCACCGTAATTGTTGTGCAATCTTCTCTCAAGACAACCTAGGTTACCCACTTTATTTTATTTTAACATAGTTAATATGTTTTTTTTTCACACCCCCAATAGGCACAAGTCAAATCATAAAATAAATCTATATAGATGGAGATAAATCTTACAGAAATCCTAGATAAACCTCGTGTATAATCAAGCATATCCTAAAAAACATCTAACATAATTCACCGAAGTTGGGTAAGGAAATGAATTTATCACATCAATATTTGATATATCAAAATCAATTCCCATTTTAGATGTAGTGTTCCCAAGGACAATCCATATCTCAACAATGAAATTACACTTTTCAAAATTTAAAAGAATATTTTTTTCAATGTAGTGTTTGAAAACATTTTCCAGTTGTTTCGAACCTTGGTCAGAAGTATTTCCAAAAACTATGAAATCATCTATGAACACATCCATGAAATATTCATTGTGATCAGAAAATATACTTAACATGCACCTATAAAATGTAATTAGAGCATTACATAATCCAAATGTCATCCTTTTATATGAAAAAGTTTTGAAGGTACATGAAAAGGTTGTCTTATCTTGATCCTCAGATGTAATGGGTACTTGTAAATAACCTAAAAATCTATCCAAATAGAAATAATGAGTTCTACCTATCAATCTCTCTACCATCTAACTAATGAAGGGAATGAGGAGATGATATTTTTGAGTTACCTGATTCAACATCCTAAAATATATGCACACTCTCCAGCTATTTTTATTTCTGACAGGGATCAATTCAATGTTTTTATTCCTCATAGTGGCTAGGACAGGTTTTTTGGAACAACAAGAATTGGAAAACCCACTATGAATCTGAGATGGGATTGATTATCACAGATTCCAATATCTACTTAATCTCATTCTTCACAACCTAAATTAAAGTGATATTCAACCTCATTTGGGGCTGTCTGACAGGTTCGGGATCACCCTCATGAAAAAATCTTTGTGAGAATATTTTTGGGCTTATTCATGGAATATCACCTAAGATCCACTCTATCGCTTGTTAATTGTACTACAGAAGCTTAATCTAGGATTTATCTTTGGTTTTAGAGATATTATTATCAATTATCATTGGTAGTTTATTTCCCTCCCTATAGTACTCATAGTTTAATTCAGTAATGAGTTGTTTTAATTCCAGATCAGGGGGTTCTCAATCGGTGAAACTAAATTGGCGTTTCCCAAATCCAAATTTTGTACCTCCTGTACACTAGAATCCATATCATCTTCCTCATCACTTAAAAAATCATTATGTAAATCATATTTTACCTCTTCCTCCCACATGAAATCAGAATATCCATCATTTTGGGCATCCACATGTTCAATGATATTTTCCATTAAAGAATTCTCTCCTAAATCAAAGGATTAATATATAAAACCTAATTCTTCTATGAGTTCTACAACAACATAATGGGATATAAAAAAGATGGAGTGATCATCCGATGGGTGCCTTATGGATTGAAAAAATTTAAATGGATTGTATTCTCTTCAATACCATCATGAATGTCTATGAGGGGACAGTCACCATAGAGTTTTGAGAGAGCATTGTACACTTCAATTTTATTGAATCCATGAGGCACCCATAAGATGATCACTACATCTTTTTCACTTTCACATGAAGTTGGTGTAGAAAATATTTAATAATCAGGAATGTTCTATGAATTCTTAGATGTTGGTGAGACTTATTCCATTGAAAATATCATTGAGTAAGTGGATGCCCAAAATACTGGACATTCTGATTGTATTTGTGAGGAAGAGGTATAATCTGATTTCTTTAATAATTGGTAAAATAAAATGGAATATTATATTGTTTATTGTGTGCATGAGGTCCAAAATTTGGAAGTGGGAAACGTCAATTTAGTTTCATCCCTTGAGAATCCCATAGATCTACAATTAAAACCACTCACCACTAATTTAAAATATATGTACCATAAAGAGTTAGAGAAACTACCTACGATAATTGATTATAATATTTTAAAGAAAATATAAATCATTGATAGATCATTTTAAAGGGAATGTAAAAGAAATAGGGTGTATTTAGATGATATTCAAGGAATCAACCCAAAAATATGATCACATAGAATCTTTCTTGAGAGATATTTCAACCCTACCAGATAGCCCCAAATAAGGTTGAATCCCACATTAATGGAGGATGTGAAGAAGGATATAGAGAAGTTATTGGATGTTTGGATCATCTATTCCATATCATATTTACAATGCATTATCCTAATTCAAGTAGTTCTTAAAAAGGTATCCTAACCACTGTGAGGAATGAAAAGAATGAATTAATAAATGTGAAAATTCAAAACAGCTGGAGAGTGTGAATTGATTTTTGGTTGTTTAATCATGTCACTTGGAAATATCATTTCCTTATTTCCTTTAATGATTATATGTAAGAGATTTTGGTAGGGATAACTCATTATTTTTTTGGCTGGAATTTTAGGTTATTTATGGGTACCCATTGCTCTTGAGGATCAACAGAAGACATCCATTACATGTCCCTTTGGTACTTTTGCATACAAAAGGATGCTATTTGGATTATTTAATGCTCTAGGTACATTTCAGTGGTGCATGGTAAGTATATTTTATGATCACATTGAATATTTTTTTTGAGGTTTTCTTGGATGATTTCACAGTTTCGGGAATCACTTTTGCCCATTGTCTGAAAAATCTAGAAAAGGTTTTGAAAACCTGCATTGAAAAGAATATTGTTTCAAATTTTGAAAAGTGTTATTTCCTGGTTGAGAGAGGGACTTCCCTTGGGAGTTTCATTTCCAAAAAATTTAATTGAAGTTGATAAATCAAAAATTGAAGTGATAAATTATTTCCCTTACCCAAGTGGTGTGAATCATGTTCGATCTTTTTTAGGACATGCTTGATTCTAGAGGAGGTTTATCAAGGATTTCAGTAGGAATTACCAACCTCTATCAATATTTATTTTAACTTTTGATTGGTGTCTATTATGGGGTGTGTCAAAAAAAACATTACCTATGTTAAAATTCAGTAAATTGGGTTTCCTAGTTTTTCTCCATAGAGGAGTACACAACAACTATGTTGGTTAATTAAATTAATGAAAGAAGAAGATGTTGTTTTTGAAATTGATTGAGTTGAAAAAATAAATAATGAAATTAAAAATTAAAAATTAACACTAATGGATAAATGGGAGTGGTGGGGTCAGGGTAGGATCACCATTTTCAATGTCATCATAGTCACATAGATCATTTTCTCTCTCTTACTTCTAAATGATAAATGATAGAATCCTCGATCGAGTTATCAATCAACCATGGTTATAGAAAAAAAATTGAACTCAATATTATGTGCATGGAAGTTAATAAAAAATTATTAAACAACCAAGGAAAGTCTCGATCGGGAATTATTTCTCCTTAAAACAGTCGATAAACTTCAGTAGTTCTGCACACATGCCATAAATCACTAGACACTCACCACCTATCACACTCTACTCGATCGAGACAAATTGCACTTGGTGGAGGGAGATTAAAATTTTTCAACCAATGTTATTAATGATGAATATAAAAAACCCAAAAAACAATTGAATTTTGAGAATTTTGAAATATTGATAATATAAATCATTCGAAAGAATAATATGGTTTTACATTTACAAACAAATATCTGAAATTGAAAAATTGAACCCCCTCCCCCTTCCACGATCACTCAAATACATTACCCCTACATATGAAGGGTAATAGAGTTTAATGAGGAATAATGGATAATGATGAAATAAATAAAAGTGAAAATAAAAAATGAAAAGAACTTCAACAACTCAATCCTCCAGCATATATTTTCTTGCACCTTATCATGCACCTTCTTCCACACCCTTTGAGTCCGATTAGAAAACTAAATAGCTGAATATTTGGATCATTCCATAATAAATGTAGTGACTATATATATTATAAATGCTTCTACAAAATATCAGTTACTTTGGACAATTTTACGTAACATTATTCTCGAATTACTAATGACTACATTTTTCTTCCCCAGGTGACTCTTTAACATCATCTATTTAGAGACATTGAGAGGAAGCCTTAATGACCGAATTTCTACATGAAACGTAATGGTAGAATGAGGATCAGAGTCTTATTTCTACTCTAAATGGAATCACCTAATTATCACATATTTAGGCTGAAATATGCCTCATTAATTATGATGGGGTCCATTCTTTGGGCCCACAGACTACATCCACTAGATTGATTTGTATAGGACATTTTGTGTTGAATTGGACCTTCGTCAGACATTGTTGAATACCATGAGCATGTAAATCATACAAAAAAGGAACTAGTATATTTATATCAAAATTGTAAATTATATTCCCAAAATAAATAAGCTCCACAAAACTGATAAATTTAGAGTGTTTACTAATTTCCACAGTTAATCCCATAATTCACCAAAATACTAAAATGATTAAAATAAGCTCAAATTTTTTAATTGTAATGGATTAAATCATTCAAACAAGTATGAAAAATAATGAAAATAATATATCTATCAGTTTCATAAATTTATATTTTTATGATATTATGGTCTTATTGATACAATATCTTCAATTTTTAATGATATATTAGTTGTATATTTTTTTTTATATTTGATTCCAAAAACACATTTTATGTGATAAATTAATGTTCTATGAATATTTTTTATGGATTGAATATTATTTTTAATTTATAAAAGATCATGTTTGGTGGAAAAAATTTATGTCATCTATGTTTATAATTATTACATTTGTGTCACAGTTTATTCTTTTTGAGGTAATATTTATGATATGTGTCTTGAAATTTATTTTACATGTGTTATAATTTATGATATGTTAATTATTATATGATTTTAATGTAATTTGAGGTAATTTTTATGCTTTTTACACTAAAAACTATGTTATAAATAATGAATTCATGTTCTATAAACATGTGTTACTTATATTTATTTTAATTATTTATGAGATATTTGGTTACTCTATTACTTTGATATATTACTATATGAATAAATTAAATATCTATAATTATGTTTTGATATTTGGATGTATAAAATCATATGAAATATATTATTTTAATTAAGTTTTACTCTATAATTTTTGAAATTTTTGAATATGAAAAATTATTATTTTTATTACAATTGAGAAATATCATAAGAAATTCACTAGTATGAAGTATCCCAATCATAACTTGCAGGTATATTTCATCATTTTTTATAGTTATTCATTTCATGTTATAAAAAATAAAACATGATAACCTATATGTTTAGTACATGGGGATATTAGATACATAACAAATATATTTTAAAATATCTTTATAATCACCCCCAAATAAACATCTCACATGATAGCCTTTTTTTACAACCAAAACATAATAGTCTTCTTTGGAACCTGGGGAATGGATACATATAAAATGTTAAGCTCAAATTCTTAGTAACAGTAAACCTAAGACATATCAATCATTGATCATAAGTGAAAAAATATTGGTATGTGGGTATAAGAACATAATCATATATAGCGTACATAATATACGAGAAGCATACCCAATAAAACATAGATAATAAATTATGTTTCTTGGAATATGGATTTTAATTCTTAAAAAACCTTATTTTTAGGAGATTTGAAACATGAGTAACAAATCAGGAACCGTGAAATCATAAAATCAGAATAATAATATAACATAATAGTGTAAAAAACATAATCAAAGGAAAACATATAATTTTTCATGGATCATTTCAAGGACCGTAATCACTTTAGGGACAAAGTTCCTTGGTGTAATGGGTTCACAACCCATTCCCTTTAAACTTCAAGGGATTTTTTTCACAACTTATTCCATTTTAGGTCATATCATTATATATAAATATTTAAAAAAGTAATTTGAAGGATATAAGATTCCAGGATCCCCCATCACATAATGAAAAACATGAATGTGTGTTTGATGAGAAAATGAAAACTTTCATATTTCCATCATTTCATAATTAACCTATGGAAAGAAATGGGTTTCATGAAACATAAAAAAATGAAATTAATATATCTACAAAAAGGGGCATTTATCATTAGATAATATTCTTATTAATTCATAATAATCATTAATGTATGTTTCTATTGATAGAAAACATTGAATATGTGAAAGATGAAATTACATTAAACAGAATTAGAAGAAATAGCTCTTTATTGTTTTTTCATAACTGAAATTTCAATAGAAAACATTTATAAAACAATTACAATAGAAACTACTTTAAAAATTGTTTAAAAAATGGATAAGAATATTCTTAATGGATAATGAAGAAGACTGTGTGAAAAATTAATTAATATTAATGGATTTAAAATAATATTATTTTGACTCTTTTGTAAATAGAGATAAAATCGATAGAAAATAAATTGAGAATAAAATGATAAAAAACATCAATATATTATTTGATAATGAAATTCATTACTAATAAAAACTGAACAAAAAATCATATATGTATAAATAAGTACATATATAAAATATAATAATGAATATGAACCCAAAGGAAGAAAATTAATGACTAAAAATAAGAGATAAGGTTGTCTCTAGTTACATTTAAACATATAGTTTAATAGTAGTCCAAAAAGATCTAAAATGGTAAAAATACCTATAAACCCCCAATATAACCATAAGAGAATAAAATAGTGGGGTATTTGAAATAAAAAAATTCCTTTCGGTGTAAATTTAACATAAATAAACACTATGTTATTGCACGATTAGAAAATAAACCCTCACATTTTTAATATCATTTATCATAAAAGTACATAATTTGTTGAACAATAAGAGTATAAATTAAATTGGAATAACGTGAATTCATAGATAAAAATCCTATTAGAGAAAAATAATTTTTATAGTTAGAAATTTACATCATACGGTTAGTATAAAAAATGATCATAACTCAATGAAAAGAATCTAGGTTAACAAAAAACATTATACAACTCTAGTAATTCAAGAAACAAAAGAATATAATGGAGGGATCATGAAATTTTCTTGTAAATCACATGAATAAAACTCTCAAGTGATGATAATATATATTGGTGGGGTATTTTTTATAGAATGTAATAGAAGATTTGGCATATATCATGAAGCATGCCTCCATCATATTCTTTTGATATTTGTATTTCCAACCAAATAGATTAGTGATGATTATTTAAAGGGGGCTATTCAAAACCCCCTAAAAATTAATATTTCATATAAATTAGGGGTTTTAATCCCATGTAACACCCTATAACATTCTCTTAGTTATTCCGTGACCCTTGTTTTTATATCCTTTATTTTGGATCATTTTTGGGGACATTACGAGAGAATATAGACAATTTTGGAATCCCAAGGTGCTTTGTATGGTTGGTTCATGGTTTGGGAAGACCATGTAGTTTGGCCCAAAAAAAGGTACCCTACTGTCAACCACTAGAAGGGTTCACATTTTATTAAAAAACTGTCTGAATAAAACCTCCAAACAATGAAACCTCAGTGGGTGAAAATTTAATGGTTGACACATGATTTGAAAAATCGTTCCCCCTTCTAGAAGAATCTGTGCACCCAACTAGTAGGTGTGTAGGTTTTGATGGACTATTTTTCTAACAATGTTGCCCTACCCAAAAAACCATGAGTGAGGGTTTTAATTCCCTTAAATATTTTAATTAGAATCCCTGACCCTCTAATTAAGATCCATATTCACCCAATTTGACACTTATACACATCTGTTGGTTTCAAAGACTCCTGTGATGTGATTTTGACTCCCCATGCCCCCTTTCATCATGGATAGAAGCATCGTTGATCATGTTTGATCTCCTCTAGGTATGTTTACCTCATATCTTGTGGTTTCTTCTTATATATCTTTCTATACTCCTTATAAAGTTATTTATTATCATATCATTGATGGATCTAAAATTAATTTTTTTGGATCTCGATTCTAGGTTGGGTTTCTTGATCTCCTTTGTCTCATTCTTAGTTTATGATCATGTTGTGGGAGTAATTTTTGAATGTGTAAAAAATGGTAGGTGGTCTCATATTTCATTTCAATACAATGGAAACCTAAATTTTTGTTTACTAATTTAATGTAATTTTTAATTGATTTAAAAACCCTAATTTTAATGGAATTTATATTTGATTCAAAATGGCTTTGAATTTATTTACAACTGATTTTAATGGAACTGAGTTGTGGGAAGGATTTTTAGAAACTTATGGCTTGATTTTGAACCTGATTTGATAATTTGATTTGACTTTATTTGGGATTTTGTTTTCATATTATGAACAATTATTTGAAATGGAATTAATTAATGAAAGCATCTATTTTGTTTTGAAATGAAAAAGGAATATTTAAAACTGAAAATTTCGAAATTTTAATTTGGAATGAAATAAATGTATTGTTGATTGAATTTTTTATGAAGATGTTAGATTGGATAGTTAGTGGTAATTGAGAAAATCACCCTATTCCAATTATTCTTAATGATTGGATTGATGTTTTCAAATGTTACTAAACTATTGTGGAATGAATGCCCAAGATGGTTCCCCATTGGGGTTATAGATAACTCATAATGGGTTCACCTATTTGTGGTGGATATTGATTGTGTGAACAACTATCTTGAGTCAAGATCACTACTGAGGTGTATAAGGATCCACCAACATAAATGGAAACAGTTCATGGATTTTATATAATGTTTTTTGATATATTTAATTAATTATACATTCCATTAATTATTTAACTATTTTATTCATGAAAATTATCTTATATAAGTAATTAATATAAATGATTTATTTAAGATACTTTTGATATTTATTCCGTATCTTTTATTGTGAAAGAATATTTGTATTTGAAGATATTTTAATGATGTACCATTCATTGTTTAAATTTATAAAAAATCATAAATTGTTTAATTATTATAAAATTGATTATAAAGAACTTGTTGATACCCTAATGGTATTTATATCTCACACCCTACCTCTTCCTTCAAGAATATCTAGAAATTATTATGCCTGGTTTGTGAAAATAAAAAACACCACTTGGTGGTAGTGGATGTTATTGTTCCTTGAGACCATGGATTAAATATGTCTACTATTGATTATATTGTCCACAGATTACATATGATCTATTTTTGAGACTTTTATTATGTTGATTTTATTGTATACCATGGGATTTTTATCTATTTGTTCATGACATGTCTTACCTGTTTTTTTCTATTAATTTTCATTTTATAGTGTTGATAATGATTACTTTTATTTTTTATCTTTCAACATTTTTTTGAAAAAATTGTGTACTAGTTTGATCTTTTTTTACACTAGGTGGTGGTCACCAAGTCATGGGGAGCAAGAATGTAATTTTCGGGACTCGGATGTCATTGAACAGTGCCCCAGGCCCAGTTAGTTACAGGGGGTCAAGAGAATATTCCCAAACACATAAGGATGCCTTCTAGCATTGATGGCCTAGGGTGGGACTATGGGGAGACTATCCCATATTACTAGAGTGTCAGACAATTGTAGAAATGATACAAATCAATATCAGAAGCAGGGAATCAATCTGACAATATAAAAAAATCTATATGAGTGAAAAAATAATTATGCACCGACTAATAACCTGCCATAGTAGAAAAATGATATAAACTAAACAGGCATGTATTAATAATACATGAAGTAATCTCATATAAAATGTTCATTGTGTCATGAGTCTACAAATCATGAAAAAAAAGTATACATACAGTGGTACAATAAATGTACCAAAATACCAAAATGATCAAAAAGTACTACCTCTAGATAACATCCTAATTCTCAACTCGGGCCAATTCTCCCTAATTCTTAATCATGGCACAATATCTATAATTTAACAATGGGTGCTTTCTCCGATCACTACTTCCATCCATATGGTCTATCTGGGTACCTAGTGGTGGCCCGAAAATCCTTTGAGATACAATAACTGTATTCCACCACACACAGTGTCTATAAAAAATCCTTTTAGAGAATTATAACTTAAAATACAGTTCATTTTATAATAGATATTATTGTAGTACATGAAAAATTGTCAAATAAAAATTTAAACCGGAAAGTGATATTTTCAAGATAAACAAGGGTCCCTATAAAACAAGTGTGAAGATTCTATAACATGAAAACTAATAATAAAAAGTATATAAACATCATGGAAATTTTATATACCATGTATATCATAACATGACTACCTTGTTGTATAACCTCTACGACATAACCATAATGGACAAACAATAAAACATGATGCTTAAAAATTTATAGCAATTGAGCCATATAATAGATAATGTCACATTCACCACAAAAATACCATATAATAAGAAAGGTTATACCGCACAAGGCTTGATCCATGGTATAGAAGTCCAATACATCCTCATCAAGTCCTAGGAGGATCTCAATGGATTCTCAATAATGAAATTGGTCAAGTCGAAGCATCATGTCAAAAGTGCATGTACAATGTGAGTCCAGCAAGCTAGATCCAAGGAGTAGAAATTTCCATATCACTATACAAAATCATGATCCAAGGAGAATAATGGTCCAAGGTATATTCTACCATAAATTGATATCCATGAGATAAACATCCATTGAATCTAAATGGAATCAGGATCCATGGTATACTAACCAAGGAATCCACTACCATTTCAATTTTCATCTCATTCCATTAATCAATTCACAATGATTCATTTCCCATGAGTATATCCACTCATATAAAAATCCATATTAACCAATGAATCAAAATAAACAACATAATAACAAGGAAAAACCCATCTCTTAATAATAAATTTGATTAAATTCAGTTCATTATAATATTCCTCTAATTAGGCAAGCACAAAAACACACCACATGGGTTGTATATAAAACGTAAATCTCAAAAGCACACCCCATGGGTGACCTTGGTTTGGGTGGAAACCTCTAAAAAGACTCAAGGTACTTGTGGATATCTATAACCATTTCCATTAAATTATATTTAATTACTGAATTCATTTTTAGGGTTATGCCATAAAGTATAATTGGGGGAACAATGGAAACTGTCTCTACAATTAAACCAATTTGGAAAATATAGACCACCGACCTAATTTCCATTGTAGAGTAAACTTCAAATATTGTCTCATGATTTGACATATATCATGAGAAAAATGTAGAAAGAATAATGAACTTAGAAATAGGGAATATTATCATGCACCTAAATAGCTTCATCGATTCTAAAAAGAATAATGAACAACACAAAAGGAACAAAGTATTCCCTGGTGCGAATATAATGAGACCGACTGTTCTCAATACCACCATTTGATGGAATAATGGGAGAAAATCCTATGAAACGGATAAAAAATGGCTCTCCCTTATTGAAGAGGCTTCCCTATGAAGGATAAGTAGGGTCCTTTTATGTTATAACATAATTTGAAGTAAATATGGTCATTTTTACAAGAGTTTCTAGGACACATGGTTTGACTGCATGGTTGGAAAATACATGCACCAACTATTCTCCCTTCACTATAAAGAAGGGAACCTCACACAGCTAGTGATTCTTTTCCAAACCATGTCCAACCCATGTGATTCGAATCTGCTAAATATTTTAGGAGCCTTGCACATGCATACACCTTCATCTACATGGTTTCCTCAAACTACGTAGGATCATTAAGACTACTATCTAGCCCCACACATTTAAGAGTATCCATTCTAAATAACTGTATGTTCATTAATAATCATGGAACATTTCCTGTTTTTTTTAAACCAAGGATATGGGCACTAAACAAGACCCTAAAACCCTCAATATGATTGTGACCTCGAAGGTTTTTCACATTTGGTCATAAAAATAATTTAAAGAAAATTTTGAAAAATTTATGTACCTCATAAAAAAACCTCGGATCATATAATCATCCCCCATTAAAGTATTGTTTCCTTGATTTTCCCTATCAAGGGAGGTCAAGAAATGCCAGAGAATAACTCTAGGCACTATGCATGTACATTTTCCTCTAACTCCCAGGTCTCATCTTGTTAATGCTCATACTACCATAGAATCTATACTAGGAGAAGTGATTGGACTTAGAGAAACCTTATGATCCTATCAACAATATGAATAGGATTCCACTCAAAGGATGTATCAACCCGTAAATCCACTAACTCAAGCAGTAGAAAATGAGACATGTATGAATGATAACAACACAGCTAAGATAGTTGGAAGATATTGGCCATGGACTGATATGTCTATGGTAACTACAACCGACAGGATTCCAAACTAACAATCTCCAGAATCTCGAATGGCCCTATATATCACCGTGAAAACTTACCCAATCTTCTGATATGTCTATGTCCTATCCTCGATGAGATACATAAAAATAACCATTCCCCAACCTATTACATAGGAGGTATTTGAATATGATCAAAGTAATTTTTATATCCATACTGGGTCGTATCCATTAGCTTTCTAATCAACAAGACCTTCTTATATGTTTCCGGCGTAATATGTGAACCAAGTGAAGCTGCCTCACCCACCTCTATACAGTATTGGGGAAATCAACATGGAATAATGTAAAAAGCCTCATATGATTCAACATATATAACCACATAATAGCTAATATTATAGGATATCTGGTTTCACCCAAATTTACCCTACAGGTATGTGATCGTTGTAGTACAGGAAGGGGTCGGATCCACATGGACCGAAGAAGAAACCTAGAGACACTATGATTTTAGAGAGATTTGGCTATGGAGTGGCCAACTATTTGGATTGATTTTATTTGAAACTAGTGATTTAATTTAAATAAAAAAACAAAATAACATAAAATTACATAGTCAAAAACAATTAATGGAGATGAGTTGATCCAAATATATTACTAGGGATTGATTGGATGTATTTATTTTCTTATAACATTTCAGTCACTAATTCAAGACGTATCCAAAAAATGATATAATTCCTCATCATCATTTACCAATTTAATCCTTAAAAAATTCCATGGAAAATCACCAATGCACTTAGAGGATCAATTTACTGATTACTACATGGAATTGGATCGTACCAGCCCTCAAAATGATTCTTTGTTAAAGCTGGCAATGATAAAGATGAAAATAATCCTCAAATGGAAATCTTAAATCAATGAAATGATTACAGAATTTTAGATCATAAAATAACATCCAATATTCCACGTGCAACTTCCTAGGTCCAACTCATAAAGTTTTATCCTTCCATTAATTCTATGATCTCAAAGGAAGTGAAAAGTAGACTCATAGGGGTGGAATTGAAGAAGAAAAAAATATAACAATGAAACAATCACTCCACCATTGTGCGAATAAATTTACAAGTGCTGGTTTGAATAAGATCACACCTTAGCGAAACAGTATAAATGTGAAAATAAGAGTAATTGAAAAAGAGGAAAATAAGAACTTTTATAATGAACTAATGTAATTCAAACAACTTGCCTGAGAATGAAGAACGATTACAACATCAAATTGATCACATAACATTACAATGAAACAAAGCACCCAGGATCCCTAAATCCCCCACCACTGCAGCCTTAAATAGGAAAAAAGGAATCCTTGGGTCGAGTCACCACTCCCCATGTCTCTTTAATTAATAGTGGGCGTCCAAAGTGAGTGGAAATTAAATGCAGAGGAGACTTTTCAACTCATGCCTTGAAGTTTGAGCTAGCTTGCATCCACTGAACAGAAGTGCCAAAATAACCTTCTCGGATGCCAAATTTGAGTTAGACATAGAAGAGTTAAATGAATAACCAGATGTCCCCTAATATCGTGTAAAATTTCAAGCCAAAATACATTGTGGTTTCTGAGATATGATTAAATGGTGGGCTATTTTTGTGGGCCACAAAATATGGCCCTGAATTGCATCTTCAACTTGGGCCACCTCTAACTCCTTTAAAACATTCGAATTATCTTGGGCCACTATTGAATGAAATGTTTCCCATGATGTCTTATATCTCCAGTATAATATTTAGACTCTTTGGGGTTGAATCATGGCTGCTACATTACGTTTATAGGGCTGTTGTCCAGCTCACTTCGCCCAGAATGTGGTTGGTTCAAAGCCCATGTTGGTAGTCTTCCCAATTAAATCTTCAAGTTCTCCAAAAGAATTTATTGTTACTCATAGAATAGAAAACCTGAAAATAAAATATGAAAATAAAATTAGTACCATTTTTTATGAGATGATCAAGAAGGTACCATGTAATAGTGCATTTTAGGAAAGAATTACAATCATAATGTGAAATAATGTTCAAAGTTTAAAATGCACTAATAATGGTGTATATGATTAATAAAGAAAATGAATATTATATTATAAACTATGAATATTACCATCTTTTAAGGGATAATAAATATCATTACCAGGGTTATATGCCTCTTGCATGAGTCCCCAAAATCCAGAACATATGCTTGGATCATGTCCTTATGAACCTGTATCGTACAATCTAACTTGCCATCAATGTAAGGGTGTTATGTTGGGTTTAGAAGAACCTATTTAACCAGTTCCCTTTATAGAATCTACTGTAAATTAGACATAAACCAAGCATATCTGTCTTAAAAAATAGTGTGTGGGACCCCCTATAGTTGCACTATCTCATATATATATATATAACCTCAAAATCTCATCAATACAGAAGGTTCCCTGATTGATTGAAAATGTGAGGACTTTGTGATCCAATATGTAACACCCCAAAAAACATCACTAAATTGAAGAAATATTGGTAAACCGGCCACAGAATCCAACATGGAATCATCCCATTTCAAATTGGGAATAGGAAGCTCCAGGAAAAGTAAGTAAGTTTAGTGATGTTACGCCTTAACTTTTTGATAGGTGGGAAACCTCATAATAAAACTATCTACATCACTTTTCATCCCTGACCACCAATAATGGAGATGTAAGTGATAATTCATATTGGTAACGTCGGGTTGAAAATCCCAAATTGAGGCTTTAAACACATGCATCAACTTCTAGTGTATGTTAACTAGAACCCAAATGTGACCATGGATATGCAGGACCTCATACTCACCTATCGTCCAACATGGACATAGGTCCTCACCTACCAAATTCTATCATATGAATAAGCCCTCTAAATACAATAGCTTCCATATCCCCACTCTATCAAGTAGGGTAGAGGGCATGACTAACAATGGAAGAATAGTCTTTCCATGACTATCATTAAATTACAAGTCCATCATAGATAATAAATCCATAATCATCTAGTTGGTATTGGTCCCCTAAACAACATGTATCTTAGTCCTCATACTTATTGCATTTTCAAATTCATTTTCTTTACCTGGAATGTAGGTTACCTTGAAGTCGAAATAAAATAGTTACTCAAACAAAATTTACTTATTTTGATTTAAGATCATGCTGTGTAAATTATACTTGATGATTTTTTTTCATGCACACCATATAACACTCCCCTTGTAAATAGTGTCTCCAACTACATAAAGCATAAACAATTTCGACTAACTCAAGATCATGCATTAGGTAATTCCACTATCATGTCATCATCTTCCAAGACCTATACGTCACAACTATATCAACCTACATCAAAACTATCCAAATCATGATACTTGATGCATCACAATACATAGTTTTTTATTTTCCAGCACTCGTAAAATCAGGATCGGCGCAAAAGAAAATCTCCCTTTTAACTCTTGAAAAGTTCTCCCATAGTTAACATTTATATAAAAACTTGACAATCTTTTTAGTCAGACTCATAAGTGGTGCGGCTATGTGTGATAATTCATATATGAAACTCATGTAATATCCATCTAGCCCTATGAAACATCATATGCCAAAAAGGTTCTTGGGATGCTCCAAGGAAACTATAGTAGTCACCTTCTCTGGGTGAACATATACTCATTTATCTAAGATAATATGACCTAGTAAGTGAATAATATCTATCCATTAGTGGAATATTGTTAGATAAGAATATAAATGAATCTCTCTCAGTTTATCCAAAATAATATTGAGATGTCATCAATGGTCATCTCAATTGTAAGAATACACTGATATATCGTTAATGAAAAACACCATAAAAAAATATAGACTAGAATGGAAAACATGGTTCATCAGCACCATAAAAATAGATGGAATTTTTGTAATACCAAATGAAATATCTACATACTCCTATAGAACATACATTATAAGAAAATTTTATTAAGGTATGTATGAAGGTCGAACATGCACTTGATGATATCTAGATCTAAAATCTTTTATTGGGAACACATGAGATCCTCAGAGCTGGTAAAAAATAAAATGTATACATGGAAAGGGATATTGGTTTTTAACCATTAACTAGAATAATTTTAAAAAATCCACTCATATCCTAAGGGCCCCATCACCCTTTTAAAAAAAATACTTTCGAACTTCATAGATAAATAATGCATCATATAAATCGATTGCCTTGCAAATACTAAACCAGTCTCTTTAGTTATTGTAACTACATAGTAGCCATCCTATATAGAGGAATTAATACTTATGTAAATCTAGGAACTGGATCGATGGAGAACTCAACCACGCTCTCAGGAGTTAAATCATAGAAGTCATCTAAGAATATATATCTAAAATGATAAACTACTAGAGAAATGTCTTCCACACATGATCCCTGATTATCCAGATACAATCTAGAAATCTAGGATGTCATCCCACCTGTCCCACAATGCAAAGGTTGATATCAACTCTTTTGGATACACCATTAACCCTTGTGAGTATAAAATATAACTTTTTTTGATGTGAAAGTCAACCTATGGACATAAGAGTCAATTTATTCTCAAAAAGATACTATCCATTTAATCCCCAGTTTGACCCCAAACCTAATAATCTGAAGGGAAAAAGGATTCTATATTAAGTGAAACCCATCATTTTCAAGGGGGAACTTCCAGAACTGAAATAAATACTGTACTCGGATCACTAACTATTTCTCATGCATCATAACTTCCTTATATAATTGAATAAAAAACCCAATGATATCCACAATAGGTATATATATAAATCTATTTTATTCATATATTTCAAAAATATTAGATATAAGAGTTGAAGATACTATTATCATACCTCTCATCAGGGATGGTTTCGAGCACAACTCATCTAGGTTAGGCTACACAGAATAGATACATCTTGAACTACAGCCCTATGAATCAATGCCACTAACAATTGTATTCTAGATATGTACAATAGTGGCTTGGCTACCTCAACCATGACCACCACTAGATCGTCCTGGTGTACTGGTACTGTTCTAGTTCCATAATAGACACATAGCTATGAAAACCACTCCGAAACCTTGTTTCAGAGATGGTACCCTACCACTCACTGCTAGAGGGAAGGTCCTAAAAAATATTGCCTGTGGACCATTATGTTTCTATCATGGAACTTGACTGGTCATTAATTCCACTAAATTCTAGTGTGGCCTCATCTACCACACTGATGACAGAAAACCAAGCTATCAGTACTCACAAAATTTCTGATACTAATCTCATTGGATGCCTCAAAATGGTTCTTACTCCCTGAATATGTTGACCTACTCGATGAAGATATTGTACTACTCTACTCTGTGCCCCAATAATTCTGTAGGTTTCTCTCTATAAAGAAAGATAAATACACCATAACCTTCATAGTACCATTCTCCAGATGCATATAGTCACAAGACTTCTATAATCTCATATTTTTAGGAGAAAATAATCAGAGAATTAGTTTTAGAAATCATTCCAAACCATATCACATAGAACAAAATATTTATTAAAAACATCACACTAGTACTTTCTTTATCACCGAATAATGTAATTCAAGAGGTTCAACCTCCTCTCAGGAGGTGTCTATAGATGCTCAAAGATTTATAGCATAGTCTGAAGACAGAACTACACATCCTTGAGACCAAAATCTTCTAAATATTTAGTCGGATTCTACTTTAGAACATATGTATCATCTCATCCATAGACAAGGTAGGATTTGGTATGTAGAGGCCCAAATCTTTATGTAAATGGACTTTATATTACTTTTGTGTAATACTAAATACATAACAAAAACAGACACACAAGGACCATAATAGTTTAGTGTCTTTGGAAACTCGTAATATAATCTTCTAATCATAGTGAAAGATCTTCAACATCTCCCTTAAATATCTTGCCCTTTTTTTTGTTACCTAAAACCATTCTCTAAATCCTGGGGAAATGAAAACATATAAATAGTGAGCTAAAATTCTTAGTAAGGGTAAACAAACCATATACATTTGAACTTCAAAACATGAACATAATATTTAAACATAAAAATCTTGAGCAATGACATAAAACGTGGTTGTACGTAAGTCATAGATCATAAAGAAACATTAATAATGATAAAATAGAATGGGAATAAAACATGTGATTATGGAAACCATTAAGCACATGATATGATTTTGATAGTAGCCAAGGCATTTCTGCCAAGACCATCTTAGTGGAAAAAGTCCCTATATGAATCGAGTTCACTCCTTGTTCTAGTCCTGTATTACTGAGCCGGATTAACTTACCATTCCATCCATGTCTATCTCATGAGATATAAATATGTACCCAATTCATTGGAGGGGGATATAGGTCCCACCCATCTCATAATGAAATCATTCTTACTTGTGCCACAAAATAAACATACACCATTCATAATAACCCAATGAATAAAATGGGTGTCATCAACATCATCCCATAATCACATAATCCATATAAAATAAATGGATATCATTTCATAATAATAAAATTGAAACCATGTAAATCATAGAGACACTTATGAAATAATGTAATCTTAGATGGGAAATGGTTTTGATAAAACACGTTAAATGAATTCTTGAGGAAAATATCATTTCTTCTTCAAAATCATTTTATTTTCACAAAATTTGATGAAATTATAAAATAAAAGGATTTTGTTGAAAATAGTAATGAAATATTTTGGAATAATCTTCTTAAAAAATAAGGCTTTATAAAACTGTAAAAAAAATCCTTTCATGCCGTATAAGTTAAAAAAAATTCTTCTCGTACTTTTGCCAGAAAAGTCAAAAAGTACATCGTAAAAGAAAGATTCTTCACATACCATGTAGTAAAAGACAAAATGGGTAAAAAGGACTTTAAACATACATGAAATAATTTTTAGAAAATAGGTACATGGATGAAAAATATAACCCCAGTAAATACTTACGAATAAACAATCTCAGATAAAAACGATTTTGGAAAAGTTATCCCCTACAAAGATCTTTTTGTAATTAAAATAGATCACTTATGTGTATTCATTATAAGGTCACATAAAGAACGTATAAATAAATTATAATATATAAAAATTCATTTCTCATATAATCAAAGAATGACATAAACAAGAAAGAGAAGATCAACCCAAAGAATGGAAATTAGGTTAAGAAGTTCCCCTACCTTTTGTCCGACTTGACACGATCATTCTTTAATCTCTTGAATAATAAACCAAAGTTAACTTATACTTTCTTAAGAACATTTCTCAAGTTTATTATTACTTTTATATAATTTATTACCATGTTATAAACATTATGTATCCATTTAAGTTAATAACGTTCATTTTGTCGATATTTGTTACTTGAGTAAAAAATGGACTTCTTATAATTACATGTTGTTCATGTGGTCAAAATTTTATTATATCCAGAATGATAGACATGATATATATATTATATATATCATATATATCCAGAATATACATGTATTTATAAAGTACACAACATATGAATGTAAGAAATGAAATGCACCGTTCATGGAGATGGTAAGTTGTACGTGCATGAACGCTACTTTCATTTCTATTTCATATTTTAATGGAATTAAAACATAATGATAAATAGGTATATTATAATTACAGTATCATATCATATATAATATCATTAACTCTATTCTTTATATATCCCACATAAGTCATTAACGAATCACATCACTTTGAGGGGGAGGTAGTCCGCACTTTCTCAAATGAGATTATCATATTTACCCACTATGGAAACCATAAAGGCTTGATATAATTGGGAATTAAAGAAGTATAAAAAATCATAAACATAATATATATCATATATAAATATAGTTCCATCCTAATGGCCACCATGAGAGGCGGTAAGAGAAAATCGAACAATCATCGTTTCGTGAGGCGTTAGTTTTCCATCCACAAAAACATTATATTCTTCATCCATTAGATGGAGGTGTGTGTAAGTGTAGTTAGAATAATTCTCATAATATCATACTAGTATATTTATTATACTGGTTTTGTTACAAAATAAAGTATTAAAAATAGTTTAGGGGTTGGATAAGTAGAATAAAAGAAAACAATTTAAGAGAAAATCATACCTTTAATTTGGGTAACTTCCTTTGGTTTGACCCAAAAGGACTTCTTGGAGTGACTTTTGACTATGTTATGGCTTCTAGGAGGAGAGGGATGTAAAGATCTTAATTTGGAAGAGTTTTTAAGATCCAAATGGCTTGAGAGGTGTGTGGAATTGCATAGAAGTGGTCTCCTTTTATAAAGGAGAGGAGGGGCTCTTTAGGAAATTGTGAAAACATTATTTTATTATAAACTTATCTTCGGTTTCAAGAGGTCCAAAACACATTAATGTTGAATATAAGATGACTCATATTAGAAATAAAATCATCTAATTGAAATTGGACAGTTTTTGGATAATATTTTAATCATTATAATCTTATTTATTTAAATCATTTATTAATGAGGTAAATACGGCATAATTATTGTGTCATAAATAATTTAATTTATTTGATGTGTAAAAATTATAAATAAAATACCATGATGTATTAAATCTTTTTATAATTCCAATTAATATTTATAGTCGATGAGATAATTTATATAACCCCTTCTAAAAATTAATTTACTAAAAGTTATTTGCTTTTTTACATTTTGCCATTACATTAAGTTAATTAATCTAAATTGTCCTTTTCACTTCCATGTCACTCAATGGGGTCCCCAAATAGACCTAAAGATGCCTATGGTCGTTAGTGACTAAACCAATAAAGTTCAGACAAGTATTAAGGTAATTTGGAATTATTATAATATTCTTTTTACCTTGAATTTCCCTATTTACCTTTAACCGTAGTAAATAAAAGTCAAAAGTTACTATTCACCAAAAATTATTTTCCTCTTATTGAAAAAAATTTTACTTCTTGATAACAACCATGTATGGTGGATTTTAGAAATTCAATTCTCAAAAGTGGTAAAATTTCATTTAAATGAAAGAGTCTGTTTTTTAACTACCACTAACTGGTTTCACTATTAATCAAAAATTGAAATTTTTCAGAAAAAATACCAAAAATTCAGCCTAATCTATATTTGATATTCCGAATTCAAAAATGATTTCTATTTTTCATAAGTAAAAAAATATAAGTGGAATTAATTATTTTTTAAAAATAATTCCCGTTATCCAAACAAATAGTGTGTTTTTAAGAAACAATAACTATCAAAAGATCGACATTTGTTTATGTCCAATTTCAAAGTGAAATTAATTCCAATGACCAACATTGAATTAAATGTTAAAAATATATTCTAAATACACTTTAAAACTAATTAATAAGATAATATAACCATAGAAAGTATTGCGATGAAAAAAGTTGTTTTTAATTAAAATATAGTGTGTTTTTACTATTAATTAAAATATGAAAGTTATCAGAATAATATGAAGAATTTATCCAAAGCAAATTTTTATATCCTTATTCCAAAGAAGAATTTTATTTTGTCAAATTGAACTTATAGACATGTCAAAAACAAGATTTAAAGTGGGTATGCCATCAAAAGGTGGGAAAACTGCACTTTTTTAAAAATACATATTTTACACGAAAAATTTATTTTGTTGTCATACCATATTCTAGAAAATGTGTAAGATGAATAATAATGTTATAAAATTCAAAATTTAGTTAATAATATTCATAACGGCTATTCCATAATAATATTATGACAATATATCGTCGTTTAGTGAAACCCGGTATTCCGTACTATGCACGCTATCGAGGAAGGTCGCAATTTTGTGTAATGCAAGCCAAGTCAGGGTTGCGTGTTGTGAAAGACTCCTTCATTGTATTGTATAATATAATCCAACCATATTTAATTTATACATTGAATATATATATATATATATATATATATACACTCAATGTTGCGTAGAATGACTACTATCAAACGAACTTGAAATTGTGTGTAAAACAGTCCAAGAATAGTGTTGCGTATACTACGAGATAATACGGTGTTGCATATAGAACAAGATAATATTGGTGTAGAATACAACATAGGACATAAATAAAATTAAAAAGAATAATCCTCATAAAATATCAGGTTATTACATTCCACCCCCCTTAAAATGAATTTCGCCCTCGAAATTCGTTAGGGTTCTAAATGGTTTACTACTTGAAAGTTTCTTTCATAGAAACCCACAGAATAAAAGTTAATACTAAAACTTCATTTTAATAAAGGAAGTTATAATCATAACAGTCACCCATTGTATCTCAGCATTGGGTTTCCACATAGGACAACATAGGTGAAAAGATGGAATGGAAGAGACATCTAACCATCACATTCAGATTGAGAGTGGTAGAGAACATGGCTATAAAAAAGCCATCAATCACAAAGCCATAAATTTGTGATGATATAAGGTACCATATGATTCATCAGATATGAGGAAACTATGACAACATTTTTGGTTTTCAAGATCAATTCTCTAAAGTTGAAAAACTTTTAATTATAAGAAACACTTACTTTATTTCGATACAATATCACCGTTTTTGGTGCCTTGAACAATTTCCTCTTCATCTTTTAAATAAATGAAGTTTAATATGTCATTCGTTAAGTGTTAGTAGATCATTCGATGGAATGATAGGTCATTCCATCTGTCTAAAACATAAGGTTAGAAAAAGTTATATACATAAGTTTATCTATGGTGAGACTAATCGTATATGGTTACTAAAATGGACTTATACCTCATCTATCATACCAATTAATAAAATAATACTAGTTCATACTAACTAGGGACTTCCTGTAGGCTAGTGGTAGGCGATAAAGGTCTGTCGTACTTCGGTTGTGGGATCGATTCCCACATCCTTGTCTGATGCAATGGGTTGTCGCCCATCTTGCAGGTTGTCCTTTTTCTAAAACTACTTCATTATAACATTACATCAATAATATGGAAAAAATTTCTAGCCTTAAACAATTCTAACTTATGTCCAACATAATCCATTTCAAATCTTTAGGCTTATCCAAAATACTTTTGTCCATGCTCATAGTTTAAAGAAAACAATTACTAGAAATTTCATCTATCGAGCCTGTTAATACCATCATTTATCCCCGATATATCTTGTTGGTCACATTCCAATCATGTGAATACCTTAATCATGTATTCTCTTGAAAAAATGAATACCCATTAAACCTTAGTGAAAGCATGAATGCTGTCAAAATTTAACTCTTTCCAGATACCAAAATCCAAAAATTTCTATATACTCAAACCATGATATTACTTTGTCCTTATACTAGTCAGGAGATCATTAATACTATCAAATATCTCATTATCTCCTTATCCTTTCATTATGCACATATCATCTACCTTCCAAAAATATTTGAATAACCTTTTATGGTTACCGGTTCCATTCATTATATACTTTAAAAACTCAAGAAAAGGCAATCATGTAATAATCCTTAGATTTTTTTTTATTCCATAGTACCATACATTATTCTTGATAAACATACAATAATTACACTACATTCCTAAACCACTAACTGAGCTTCATCATTTCGTTCATCTCATATATCATTTGTAGTATCTTCATCATCATCCACCTAAATACTACCCATATGACCATGCTGATTCTCTTTATGATATTTTCCCTTAGGGATTTGGTTTGTATAATGCCTGTACATTCCACATTTAAAACACTTAACCGTTGTTGATGTCTTAGAAATACCATTTCCTTGTCCATGGTGTTAACTGAACCTCCTCCTTTACAATTACTTACTTTGTGTCCTTCTTTTCCACACCCAAAACATCTTCCAGTTCTTTTGAATCATTCTCCCTGATGCCTCTTCCTACATGATTTACATGAGGGAAATTGAACTTTATTTCCTCTATGATCATCATAAAACTCCATCTTTCACTTATTAGCTCAGTCGGGATACTTACCAAAGTTGAGATTATTGATCATATTATGAGATTGCTGATTAGGCATAATAATGATATGTGGACTTCAAGATCCAATTTAATTTGGGTGCTCAAGAAGAATATCATTCCATTGTCCATCATATCCTCCATTATCATGAATGTTCCTGTTTCCATACATTTTATAAAACCCAAAAAGAATATTGTGAGAGGAAAAAATCATAATCAAGGGGGAGTACCTTTAATATCTAATAGACTAGGTTTAATTCTAATATTATTTTCGTATTTATAAAACTATAACATATACTTATACTTAACATTAGGGACATCCCTAGACATACCTTCGGAATATCTCTAGGGATCTCACTAATGGTTTCGCATCCTATTTTCCAATGGTTGACTAAACCTTTCCTCTGATACCAACTATAGAAGCCCAAAGCTTGACGTACATGGACTTTACATTACTTTTGTGGAATACTTAATACATAACAAAAACAGACACACAAGGACCGTAATATTTTAGTGTCTTTGGAAACTCAGAATATAATCTTCTAATCATGGTGAAAGATCTTCAACATATCCCATAAAGATATTCCCCGTTTGTTTTATTACCTAAATCCTTTCTTTGAATCCAAGGGAAAATAAAACATATAAAGGGTGAGCTCAAATGCTCAGTAAGGGTAAAAAAACCATATACATTTGAACTTAAAAACATGAACATAATTTTTAAACATCAAAATCTTGAGAAATGACATAAAACATGGTAGTACGTAAGTCATAGATCATAATGAAACATTAATAATGATAAAATAGAATGGGAATAAAACATGTGATTGTGGAAACCATTAATAACTTGATATGATTTACATTATAGCTAAGGCATTGCTGCCAAGACCATCTTAGTGGACAAAGTCCCTTTATGAATCGAGTTCACTCCTCGTTCCAGTCATGTATTACTGAACCAGATTAACTTACCATTCCAACCATGTCTATCTCATGAGATATAAATCTTTACCCAATGCATTGGAGGGAGATATAGGTCCTACCCATCTCGTAATGAAATCATTCTTATTTGTACCACAAAATAAACATACATCATTCATAATAACCCAATGAATAAAATGGGTCTCGCTAACGTCATCCCATCATCACATAATCCATATAAAAGAAATGGATATCATTTCATAATAATAAAATTGAAACCATGTAAATCATAGAGACACATATGAAATAATGTCATCTTAGATGGAAAATGGTTTTGATAAAACACTTGAAATGATTTTTTGAGGAAAATATCCTTTCTTCTTCAAAAAAAATTTCTTTTCACAAAATTTCATGAAATTATAAAAGAAAAGGATTTTGTTGAAAATAGTATTGTATTATTTTGGAGGAAGCTTCAGGAAAATTGAGGCTTTATAAAACCGTAAAAAATCCATTCATGCCGTATAAGTTAAAAAAAACATTCTTCTCATACTTTTTCTAGAATAGTGAAAAAGTACCTCGTAAAAGAATGATTATTTACATACCATGTAGTAAAAGTCAATATGGGTAAAAAGGAATTTAAACATAAATGAAATCATTTTTAGAAAACAGGGACATGGATTATAAATATAAAATGAGTAAATATTTACGAATAAACAATCTCGGATAAAAACGAGATTGGAAAAGTTATACCTTACAAAGATATTTTTGCAAATAAAATAGATCACTTGTGTGTATTCACCATAAGGTCACGTAAAGAAAGTATAAATAAATGATAATATATAAAAATCCATTTCTCAAATAATAAAATAACTACATATACAAGAAAGAGAAGATCAACCCAAAGAACAGAAATTGGGTTAAGAAGTTCCCCCACCATGTGCCCGACTTGACTCAATCATTCTTTAATCTCCTAAATAATAAACCAAAGTTAATTTGTAATTTCTTAAGAAACTTTTTCAAATTTATTATTCCTTTTATATCACTTATTACCATGTTATAAACATTCTGTAACCATTTAAGTTAATAACGTTCATTTTGTGTATATTTGGTACTTGAGTCAAAAATGGACTTCTTATAATTACATGTTGTTCATGTGGTCAAAGGTTTATTATATCCAGAATGATATTAATGGTTTATATATCATATATATCATATATATCATATATATCCATCATATAAATGTATTTATAATAGTACATTACATATGAAGGTAAGAAATGAAATGCATCGTTCATGGAGACGGTAAGTCATACGTGCATGAATGCTACTTTCATTTCTATTTCGTATTTTAATGGAATTAAAACATAATGATACATAGGTATATTATAATTCCAGTACAATATAATATATAATATCATTGAATCTATCCTTTATACATCCCACATAAGGCATTAACGAATCACATCACTTTGAGGGGGCGATAGTCCGCACTTCCTCAAATGAGATTATCTAATTTACCCACTATGGAAACCATAAAGGATTGATATAATTAGGAATTAAAGAAGAATAAGAAAATCATAAACATAATATATATCATATATAAATACATTTTCCATCATAATTTCCACCATGATAGGTTGTAGGAGACAATCGAACAATCATCATTTCGTGAGGCATTAGTTTTCCATCCACAGAAACATTATGGTCTTCATCAATTAGATGGAGGTGTGTATAAGTGTAGTTAGAATCCTTCTCAAAATAAAACATCCTAGAATATTGAGGATGTGGGTGTTGTTACAAAATAAAGGATTAAAAGGAATTTAGGTGTTGGAGAAGTAGAATAAAAGAAAACAATTTAAGAGAAACGATTACCTTTAATTTGGGTAACTTCCTTTGGTCTAAACCAATAGGACTTCTTAGAGTGCCTTATGCCTAAGGTAATTCTTCTAGGGGGAGTAGAGGGATGTAGGGAGCTTAATTGGGCAGATTTTGGATGAGCCAAATGGCTTTAAAGGTGTGTGTAATTTCATAGAAGTGGTCTCCTTTTATAAGGGAGAGGAGGGGCTCTTTAGGAAATTGTAAAAACATTATTTTATAATAAACTTATCATCAATTAAAAGAGGTCAAAAACGCATTAATGTCGAAGATAAGGTAACTAATATTAGAAATAAAATCATCCAATAGAAATTGGATAGGTTTTGGATTATATTTTAATCATTATAATTTTATTTATTTAAATCATTTATTTATGTGGCAAATACTGCATCATTATTGTATCATAATTAATTTAATTTATATGATGTCAAAAAATTATAAACAAAATACCATGATTTAGGAAATCGTTTTATCTTTCCAATGAATATTTATAATAGAAAACACAATTTATATGACCCCTTCTAAAAATTAATTTACTCAAAGATATTTACTTTTTGTCATTTTGCCTTTAAGTTAATTAATCTAAATTGTCATTTCCACTCCCAAGTGGCTCAATGGGGTCGCAAAATTGACCCAAATATTCCCATGGTCTTTAATGACTCATCAAATAAGGTTTAGGCAAGTCTTATGGTAATTTTGAAAATTTATAATATTCTTTTTACCTTGAATTATCCTATTTACCTTTAACCGCAGTAAATAAAGGTTAAAAGTTACTATTCACTGAAAATTATTTTCATCATATTGAACCACAGTTTACTTCTTGATAAAAACCATGTATGTTGGATTTTTGAAATTCAATTCACAGAAGTGGTAAAATTTTATTTAAATGAAAGAGTCATTTTTTTAACTACCACTAAGTGGTTTCACTATTAATCAAAAATTGAAATTTTTCAGAAAAATACCAAAAATTCAGCCTAATCAATATTTGATATTCTGAATTAAAAAATTCTATATAGTTTTCCAAATTCAAAACATATAAGTGGAATTATTTAATTTTAAGAATAATTCTCGTTATCAAAACAAATAGCGCGTTTTTAAGAAACAATAACTATCAAAAGATCGACACTTGTTTATGTCCAATATGAAAGTGAAAATAATTCCAATGACCAACATTGGATTAAATGGTAAAAATATATTCTAAATAAACTTTAAAACCAATTAAAAAGATAATCTCTGCATATAAATTATTGCGATGAAAAAAGTTGTTTTTAATAAAAATATATCGTGTTTTTATTATTCATTAAAATCTGAAAGTTATCATAATAATATGAAAACTTTATCAAAAGCAAATTTTTATATCCTGATTCCAAAGAAGAATTTTATTTTATTAAATTGAACTTATAGAAATGTAAAAAACAAGATTTAAAGTTGGTGCGCCATCAAAATGCGGGAAAACTGCAATTTTTTAAAAATACATATTTTGCACGAAAACATTATTTTGTTGTCATACCATATTCTAGAAAATGTGTATGATGAATAATAATGTTATAAAATTAAAAATGTAGATAATACTGTTCATAATGTCTAGTTCATAATAATATTATAACAATATATCATTTTTTCGTGAAACCCGGTATTGCGTACTATGCACACTATCGAGTAAGGTCGTGATTGCGTGTAATGCAAGCCAAGTCAGGGTTGCGTGTTGTGAAGGACTCCATCATTATTTTGTATAATATAATCCAACCATATTTAATTTATACATTGAATATATATCTATATATATACACTCAATGTTGCATATAGTGACTACTATCAAACAAACTTGAAATTGTGTGTAACACAATCCAAGAATAGTGTTGCGTATATTTAAAGCTAATACGGTGTTATGTATAGCTCAAGATAATATTGGTGTAGCGTACAACATAGGAAATCAATGAAATTCAAAATAATAATCCTCATAAAATCTTGGGTTGTTAAATGGTTCTCCCTAAAAATGCATCATAAAGTGAAAACCCCTCCCATAACTGTTCCTCATCACATATGTCTGGAACATGAAATGGTGACCTAGATGACACTATATGAGGATTTATCGGTAGCCTATGTCCAACTTCATCTTGATCCTGATTTTCTCCATCCTCATGGAATACAACTGGTGGTTGTCATGGTGGCCTATCTCTACAATTCCAGACACCCACCTCTAAAAGGATTGACAACAATGTTCACAACTAAAATTTTATGAAAGGTAAAAACCTTCCTATAAATAGGTCATACCACAGAGCCTACTCCTAATGTTATGATTGGTAAATAGAAATAATCACAACATAAACAAATAAACTACCTAAATCTCATTCATAAGTTGGGTCAAGGTCAAGTATCTATTTCATAGTTTTTAACTTCCATTTGATTTCATATTCATTTCAAATTTCTTATTAAATGGTTGAACCAAATGGTTCACCACTTATAATCTATTAAGACCCATAATACTCCTGAATTGAAATATATTGATCACCTAATCCATACTATAAAACATTCCAATCCTTGTGACTCATGGTTCGTGACTCAACATGCCAGAATTGGTTTCTTAGGTTGTATGTTGTAGCCTAATTTGGAAAGAACGTCTGAGGTTACATAAGCAACTGTAAGTGAAAAACATGTTTCTCACTCACTTCATAGATCACTTATGAAATTATTAGGCATGTCTATCATGACACAAATCCCAACATCATGAAATAAGCAATGTATCCTATATGGAAGGAAATAATGAATGACATGTGATTCTTATAAAGTGCCTATCATGATACATGTTATGGAACACCCTCATCTCATTGGGATGGAAAAAATATAAACCTAAATCATATTAATGATTACATCACAATTCATGTACATCACCCAATGGTGGAATCAAATCAATTGTAATATCCAAAATCTAAAAACATCAATTCTCGTTCATGGGAATTTGGATATTCATATTCTTGGGTAAGCTACAACTAAAAAATACACATTAACAAATTTAAATTATTTCATATCCCTTTCAATTATCTCAAAATAGTAAAGAATAAAATATAACCCCTTCGATAACACATTGTAACATCCTAGACCTGTATTTCAGAAAATGGTCCCCTGAGCCTAGTTTACCACATGGACTCACGCACACCTCCCCAAACAGCAGAGGATACCAACTACCTGCAAGGGAATAGTGTGCATCTTTGTGGAGACTATTCCTTCTTAACAGAGTTTACCATAGTGTTACTAGTCATACATATGAACAGAATAAGAAGTGAATGAATATGACAGTAGGAAAACATGTAGACGTCTAAAAAGAATAAGCATACACTAACCAGTAACCCTCTATTGAAAAAAGAATATATAAATTGAACTGGTATATATAAATAATTCTAGAAGTAATATCAAAGTCAATGATAGTCATGTTTTGTTTCTACAAATAATCCAATATATGTATAGATTTATTTGTACAATAGTTATATCGATATAAAAAGAATACCAAAAACTACTCTCTCAAGATAGCATCATGAGACTCAACTGAATAACTTGCTCCCCTACTCTTAACCATGGAACAAAGTCAAGCATCAAACTATGCATGCTTTCCCTTATCCCAATCTATATCTATAAAGTGTATTTGGGCTCCCAATAATAGTACTAATAGGATTTGAGATACAATCCCAGTAGGTCACAAACCAACGTGTCTATAAAAATTCAAGGTTGTGGAATAAAAGTTAAAGTAGTATGTAAGTTTATAACAGATATGAAATTTGTACAAGAAAAATTTCTATGGAAAAATTAATTTTGTCAAGTGATATTGTCATGCCAAACAATGATCCCAACAAAAAATGTATCAAGATCCTACAATAAAGAAAATAATAAGCAAAAGGATGTAAACCCTACATCCACATCATACACCCAGTATATTATATCTCCATGGCCTTACCGAATAACATGTATAATATAACCATCACAACCAGACCAAATAAAAAGAAGTGTCAACATTTAACACAGTGGAGCTATATAATCAAGCATGTCACATTCACCATACTCCAGTTCTGTAATTCGAAACATCAGAACATGCAAGGATGGATCAAAGGAATAGAAGACCAAGGAATCCCCACTACGTCCCATGAGCATCTCAATGGAAACTAAGTAATGGAAATAGTGGAGTCCAAGGATCATTTCAATTATGAATATAGAATGTGAGTTGAGAAATCCTGAACCAAGGGTTAGAAATTACAATGGAATCCTATGCAATCAAGAACCAATGAGAATACAGGTTTATGGTATATTCTACTATAAACCGAGACCCATTGCAAAAAAGTTAATGCAATCTAAATGGAATAAGTATCCATGGTATACCAACCAAAGAATCCAGTAGAATTTCAACTCGCATCTCATTCCATTCATTAATTAAAAACCATTCAAGTCCCATTAGTATACCCACTCGTATACAAATCCATACAAATCATTCAATCAAAAGTCCAAAAATGCAAAGGAGGAATAATTTGTGTCTAAAGAATCAATTAAATTCAATTACATTAATTACAAGATTCATATAACTTCGAAATCACATAACTCACACCATGGGTGGTATATATAAGGGAAATATCAAAGTCGCACCCCATGGGTGACATTAGACGTGGAATCAACTTCCAACAAGTCTCAAGAAACTAGTTGTAATACATAACATGTTCCATTATATTAAATTTAATTATCCAATTCTTTTTTGGGGAATTGAAAAAATTATAGTTGGGGAAAAAAAGAAACTAGCTATATAAATTATAGAACAACTTAGGAAATTTATAGAGCACCTACTGAAGGTTTGTAGTAGAGTTATTATATAGTATCAGCTCCCGACTAGACATAGATCAAGAGAAAAATGAAGAAAATACAAAGTTCCTTGAAATAGGGCATATTTTATTACACCTAAATAACTATTTATATACCAATAATAATAAATAATGAAATAACATGAATGGAGTACTCACTAACATGAATCCAATGAGACCAACATTGATCGATTTCGAGTTAGGATAGATGAATGATAAAAAATCCGTTGAAATGGATTCAAAATATACTTCCTTAAATAGAGAGGATTCCCAAAAAATGAGAATTATATGATTTTTTATAAGATAATTTATGGGAAATGTGGTCATTTTCTAGTAGTTACCAGTCCACATGGTTTGGCATCTTGGTTTTCAAAACCAAGCACCAACTACGCACACTTTACTATAAAGAGGGGAACCTCAACTTGTTAGTGGACATAGTTTTTCAATCCATGAGAAATTCATGTAATTAAAATATTATAAAATTTTCAGGTGCCTCACATGAGAATGGGCCTCCATACTAATGGTTTCCTCAAACCTTGTGGGCTCCTCAGACTCACAGTCTAGCCCCGCATGGTTAGAAGTAACCATCTGGCCTACCCAGCATAGTTTTTACTAACCCGGCGGCCTGTCCTATTTTTTCAATAATCCAAGCATTGGGCTCCAAAAAATCCCAATAAACCCCTGATAAACCTACAAAATAAAATGGTATAAACATTAGGGTATAAAAATAATTTGAACCTAAATTTTTAAAAAAACACACTTCATAAGAAAACACGAGATCTTATAAGGAATTCCCTTCAGGTTTAATCAGAACCATCTTGGATATCAGGGTACCAATGTATCTATAAATATTGAGAGATCACATGCTCTGTGTAATGGTTTCAGTGTGTAATTTCTAGAAAGATGAATTTAAGCTCTTGGGACCCTTTTTCTCAAAACATGGAATATTTATCGATCTTGGGATGGTGAAGGATTTTATGACAAGATGGAAACCATGTAAAATTTTCATGATATTGAGATTATAGGGCATAACATAGTATTACCATAGGTTTTTCATATATTTCTGAATGCTAGCTTCTCCAATGAACTCCCTCACTTGAAAGGGAGTGAAGTTTTGGTGGAATGAAAAATGTCATAGTTATTTTGATGGTTTGAAATTTATTTTTACATCTATTCTAGTGTCAACTCTTCCAGAGGCTGGTCTAGGCTATTTGGTCTTCTAAGATTCCTTAAATTTGGGGTTGAGATGTGTTCTTATACATAGTGATCACGTGGTAGCCTATGCCTTCATACAAGTTAGGACACAAGAGAATAATTATCTAAACCATGATCTTGAACTCTCATTACTGAAAAATTCTCTTAAGAGTTGGAATTATGAAATTTATAGATAGAGTAATAACATTTATTTAGACCACAAAATATTGAGTTATATCTTATCACAAATATATTAGAACCTCCTTTAGTGTAATTGGGTGGAGTACCTTTAATATTTTGAGTTTGACATTTCATACACCCAGGGGAAGGGGAATGGTATTGTTGGTTTATTGAGTTGGAAACTTTTTAACTAGGATGTGAAATAATATTTATAACAATAGAACACAACGTATAATTATCCATAGTTGTATTTGGGATTCCAAGAATAAGGGAACTTGGTTTTCTTGACAATTGTTTAGTTGAAATTCATTCTTATTGAGACAATTATTCAAGAAAAACATCAATGATAAATTTCATTGAATTGGGTACAATCTTTATGGTGGGGAGATCATCATTGAGTGGTTGTTATCTTGTGATGTAATATTATTTCTTTAGAATAGATTTTTTTTATATTTTCTCATAAGAAAACATGTGTTCTGGGAATGTCAATGTTCCCAATGGGTAGTTCATCTTGTAACCATAATGATGTTATATGATTTTCATTTGAGATTACGGTTTCCAGGTACGATATGAGACATATATAAAACCATTCTTCAGTGTTATACATGTCAATAAGGAAAATTTGATCACCAGAGACATTTTGGTTTTCTTCAATGACTTCCAATGATGACATGAATGTTGAGAAATATATTAAAGGACATTGTTGTTGGGTTTCCTCATACACCATGGGAAAATAAATCAATATGGGATGTAATCAATAAACTAGCCATATTATCTCACTTCCTACCCATTAATGATACAACCAAATTTGAGACATTGGGATATATCTCTATGTAGTACAATGTCGTATTTCATGGAGTCCCTTATACTATAGCTTTAGATAGGTATTCTCATTTTTCTTCTCTATTTTGGAGAGTCCTTGAAGAGGTACTTTGATATCATGTACATTTAAAAATGACATATCATCTACATAAGGATGTATAGATAGAATAAAATTTATCAAATCTTGGGGGAATTTTATGTTCTTTCATTCTCAATTTTAGGGGATCTTGGTACATCTATTTATCAATGGTTGAGCATTATTAAAATAAAAGATACCAGTCTAAAATTTGAATGGATCATTTTGAGGCCTTGTTTAGTCAACCTTGTAAGTCACAGTTTTGTTGGTTGGAGATTGGTGAAGCTTATTCAGTTGGACCATGTTTGGTCAAAGAGATGATGAAAAAGATTCATTGGATTCATTATATAATATTGATGTCATAGAGTTGGTACACACAGTATGATAACTATCCTAGGTGACCTTTTTAGTTTTCAATTGGCAACCCAGTTCTTCTGAGAGTTTCTCCTTGGTTGGGTCATCAATGGATCCTGAAACATGGGAATATTGTAGCACAATTTGTGGGGATTTTTGAGGTTATTGAGTAGGTGGGGAAAGGGTAATACTATTGAGAACTTACACCATAGTTGATGTTGATAAGATCTATGTTCCATGTATCATAGCTTTATATGTATCTTTATGACCCATATCATTCCTTGATATGGGGGGATCTTGATACTGATCCAAATTAATCAATGACTGAGCATCCATTCAATTTTTTTACTACAAGACAAATTTATTTCATCTTAGGATAATACCATTTCTTTCTATTTTATATAATAATGGTTTTGATTCTTATAAGACATTTGAGTTAGAGGCACTAATGAGAGACAAATGGTCTCACCACTTTTTTAAGTATCATTCTTGAAAATATTTCAAGGGGAAAATTTTTTTTAGGGTAGGGAGGTTGTAACATCCCATTATCCTACTTATGGTATTACATGTAACCTATTTTGATATCCTTTAAGTCAAGTCTTGTTATTGGGTCATTCCATGAGAATATGAAAAATTTTGTAATCCCATTTGGCTGTGCATGTTAGGTGCATGTCTATTGAAATTCATGCAGTTTGGCCCGTAAAATTGTGCATCCTGTTGTGATTCACAAGAAGGGGTGCATGATTTTTCCCAATCATTCAATTATCTCCTCAAAACCATGTAGTCTCAATCAGTGATGTTTTTAATTGTTGGTTCATAGTTTGAAAATTTGTGTTCCCTCCAAGAAGAAACCGTGCACCCTACTAGATTCAGTGTAGGATTTGTGAAAGTATGCGACCCTACCCAAGAAATCATACACGCATGTTTTTATTTCCATGAAATTTTCATTAAAAATTCCACACCCCCAATTTAGGATGCATAGTTCCCATATTTTACCCAAATATGAATTCCTTGGTTATAATGGTTCCCAATTGGTTATTTGGGCTCCTCAAACCCCATTCAATGGAAAATCACTGTTTCATTAATTTGTTCAATCACATTTGTTTAAAAGGGTTTCCTATCTTGTGGTTTCATTAGATATCTCTTTCTACCCTCCATAGATAGTGAATTACTATCATGATATTTATGTATCTAATATCCATTTTGTAGGATCTTGATTCTAAAATATATTTCATGATCTCCTTATCCCCATTCATTGTTGGAGATCCCATTGGGACTGTTGTATTTGACAATGTGATAATAGATACTTTGTTCAATATTTTTTTTCCCAATAATTGAAACCTAAATTTACTTATTTGAATTGAAATGAGTTTTTAATTTATTTAAAACCCATGATTTAAATGTATTTTATTTGTGATTTAAAATAAAATGGAATTTACGGAAAACCCCAATTTTAAGGGAATTGAGACATGTGGATGATATTAGGGAAATTATATGTTGATTTTGTATTAAATTTGATCAATTTATTGGATATCAAACATTGAAAAAAATTTATTAAAGTGAAAAAATAATTGGTAATGGCATGAATTGATGAAAAACTGAGTTTTTGATTTAAAATGAAAAGGGAATGTGGAAAATAGAAAAAATGGGCTATTGTAATTTAAATTAATTTGAAATGTTTGATTTGAATATATTTTTTATTGATTATTTTATCCAAATTTTGTCATGTGTAATTAGTTATATTAGGGACACACATAGTAGTTCCTTGATTCATTGGAAGTGGATTTATAATTGCAATTGTTACTAAACTATTATGGCATGAATGCGTGAGAAGGTTCCCTTTCCAGGAGATAGATTTACTATAATGGGTTCCCCTATTAAGGGTGGTGATTGATTTTTTAGAAACTTATCTTGATCCAAGATCACTGTTAACATGTTTGAGGATCCTATTACTTGAATTGTCATATAATGGGAATTTTGTACACATTGCTATGAATTTTTATCTGTATTATACATTCCATTGATGACTGAACTATTGAATTCATGATAATTGTTTTATATAAAATATGTATTTAAGAGATATTTGATATATGTACAATCTCTATTAATGTGAAATCATGTTCGGCTTTAAAAATATTTGAATTAATTACCAATCCTTGTTTTTTTTAAAAATAATAATAATTGGTTTAATTATTATGTAAATGATTATGGAGAACTCTATGAGACACTACAATGATTTATTTATTACACTCTACATTTTACATCCTATGTTTGTAGAAATTATTATTCCAAGTTCATGAAAACTAAAAGATACACCTCGAGATGGTGGGTGTTCTTGATACTTGGGAATGTCGGGTGATGATTGTGACTAGTGGATATTTTGTCCACTTGTTACACATGATATGTTTTTGGTAAATTATCAGGTTGTCACCACTATTTCTTTAGGTATTTTTATCTATCAATTCTGGTATTGTGTCAAATGTTTAGCTTTTGGAACGTATCTTATTTAGAGAGTTGATAATGTGGACTTTTATCTTTTATATTCTTCTATATTGTGGAATAAAATCTTCCTATTTTGATCCTATATGATGATAGGTGCTAGTTGTTATCTTGTGGGGATTGGGAAATCCCTTCAGGCTCTGTCAAAATCAGCTTGAGTATTACGGTACTAGGGTATCTTGGACAGTTCATGACATCCCAAAGCCACATATAAATTATTTCAAATATATTAATTCATTTTAAAAAAATTTGTGTCTATTATAACCATCGTTAATCAAATATAATCGTGGTGGTTTTCAAACCCATCCATTTTTTTAATTTTTCAATAAAACTTGTATATTTTGGCAGCAATTTTCCCATAACCACCTATAAATATTTAATTAGTAGTAATTATGGGATTACAACCACTAAAATATACCCAATTTATTTTAAAAATATTTGTGTTTTTTAACCTATTATAATCACATAGATTATAGGTGGTTTTAAACCCCTTTAAATTTTTGAGAACCATATTTGATAGTAAATATATATATCTGTATTATATTATATTATAATATGTTATATAATATTATATATATATATTATATAATTATATTTTATTTTATACAAAAGGTTTTTTCTTTTCTATTATATATTAATAGAGTATATATATATATATAAATACAATATATATAAGTTTATAAAAATAAATTTTAAAAAAATATATATAAATACACATTATGTATGTATTTTATATATAACGTTATTTATAAATATATGTATAAGTATATTTATATGTGCATATGTTTGTGTGATATTATATATAATATAGCTATATTTATAAATATATGTATACATATTTTTAAATAAGTAAACTTTTTTATATAAATATTAAAATATTATACTATATTATGTTCTAAATTTTATAAATATATTCCAGATTTATATTTTTTCATATATTAATATAAATTTATTTAATATAAATGTATACAAAAATGTATAAAATAAACAATTTTAATATAATAATAATTTAATTGATAAATGTATGGTGTATAATATTTTTTTATAACAACATCATGTAAATGTATTATAATAAATAAAAAGATATTATAAATTTGAATACATTAATTAATATACATATTTTTATATAAAAATAAATATTTACAAATAAATATATACAAATACATTCTGGTGTTCATATATTATATAAATTTATAATAAATTAATATGTATTATATAAATGTATTTAATTTTTATGCATATTATATATATATAAATTTTTATACATAATGTAAAATAAATTTATTTAATTAAATGAAAAAATTTATAATATATCATATGTGTGTGTGTCCATATATATGTAAATATAAATTGTATTTGGAGTATTAGTAAAGTGGTAAAGGATCCCCCATAATACTACATGATCCAAGGATCAAATACTTATATATAATATTTCAACATTTTCTGAACGTGTCTCAAGATAATTTCAGGTAATTTTTTATTGATTGAGAATAATTTTTTTGGGATTTTACCTTGGAATGTTTTTGCTTGAAAATGTTAAATTGTTTAAGGAAGCGTGTAAGTGCATGTTTGGCGCATAGTTTCCCCATACTATGTTCCCAAGCCTAGTAATCTATTTAAATATAAGTATTATGCACTCAGAAGGTTAAAACATGGGTTTTCCCCCATTAAAATATAAAACATACACACACCCTCTAGATTGATGTCATGGTTAAGGCACATAGATTGGAAAACAGTGCGCCCCTTGACAGAAAGCCATGCATGAGATTTACATTAACAAAAAAATAGTTTAAAAAAATTACAGAACTATTATTTTAACTCTTTATTGGACCTATCTCATCCCTAAAAATTATTTCTAAATTTTGTGGTCTCTCTAATATATTCCAAGACCTTAAGACTTCCATTATTTAAGAGTTAATGTCTGGATTGAAGATTATGTATCCCTCTTGATATGAGTATCTAATCTTTTGTGGTTTCCTTCTTCTCTTCCATATCTCCCTCAGCTTTAAAGCGACTTTAACCTCTTTTTTGTACTTATATAGGATTGTTAGATAGATTTCAATAATTTTGAGAACTTGACAATTCGTTGTTGAGTTAGGTTTTCAGATCCAAATGTCATTCTACATCATTATTCTACCAAAATTAGGGATTTTCCATCGGTGTAAATTCTTCATCAATTTTGAGGTAGGTGGTCTATAACCCACAACCCAAATTCTTGATTTCAATAATGCATATTTAATTTTAAAATTTCAATTAGATTATTAAAGTGTCAGTTATTGATTGAATTAATTAATTTTGTGAATTAGTTAATTATGTGAATTTTGAAATTCATAATATTAGGATTGTGTAATTGGAATAATTAATTTTTGTAATAATTTTTGAGTTATTGAGATTATTAAACTTGATTAATAATTTTTTTATTAATTATTGTTAATGTTTATTGTTATGGAATTTTTTTTATTTGGATTAATTAATTTTTGAATTAATTTTTGGGAGATTGAGATTTTTTAAATTGAATAATTAATTATGGAATTAATTATTTTTTATATTGTAATGTAATAATTAATTGGTGAATTAATTATTATGATATTTTGTTATAGTGAATTGATTTTTATGATTAATTAGTTGTTAATTAATTAATATTTTTGATGTGATGAAGTAAATAATGGATTATTTAGTGGAATTAATGTAAATAATTAACTGTGGAATTAATTAATGAAATTATGTAAATATGAAATTTTGGAATTGATTAATTATTTAGTGAATTAATCAATGTGATATAGTGTTATATGTGAATAGATATGATTTATAGAAACAATGACATTCATAAGTGATTAGATATGATAAATTGTAACAGTTGAATTTATGTGAGAATAAAGACGATGAATGGTTATAGTAGCATTCATATGGGAATTGACATGATGAATGGTAACAATGACATTCATATGTGAATAGAGATGATGAATGGTAATATTGGAATTCATAGGTAAATTTAAATGATGAATGGTAAAAATGGAATTCATATGAGGATTGAAATGATGAATGGTAACAATGGAATTTAAATGTGAATATATATTATGAATGGTAAAAATGAAATTCATATGTGAATTTAAATGATAAATGATAATAATAACATTAATATGTGAGTTGAAATAATGAATGATAACAATGGAATTCATATATGAAATGAGAAAATGAATCTTTAAAATTGTATTTAGATATATGATATCCCTTGTGGATAGTTTAGACTCTGACAAGGGGAGAAGAAGGTACTTAGAGTTTGGGTGTCCTTGGAAACCTAAGGGTGTTATGTGGTTAAAATATTAATATTAGATAATGTGTAAACTATTAACATGTTAATTACAATTATCTATTTATACAACATCATACACTATTATTGTCTGTATATTGTTTTAGACATCATTGGTGGTTGCCTACATAGTAGTAATCACACCCTACTCAGGCTGCCTGATTGGTACCCGAATAGTCTTCTTGTTTGTAGCACAAGATATGGAATAATTAAACATTTTTGACGGATGATTGATATGGAGCATGGATGGTTGTATGAGATATGGTTCAGGACATGCATGGAATATTTGAATTTATATAATATTGGGTTTTTATTTCTAAACATGGCACATACTTTAGCATGGCATATTTACTATTCATTTTTGATATTGTATCTGTAGTTTTGGTCATCTTATGATTCTTGTATTATTCTGATCATGGTTATATTATTTGGAATTTTATTTATTTCCTTTGTAGTGATACTTGATAAAGAGGTTATACTTTCTCCATTATCGATATTAGATGATCACTGCTAGTTAGTAGCCTATGGTGTAATGGGAGGAATGCCTAAGGTCATGTAACTGACTAGATTGAGGTACCAGTTCGTGACACTAAGGTAAGGATGTTAGGATGTGATATTATAGGAGTTTTATTTTCTTCTCTTTTTTCTTACTATTTTGGAAAGGTATAAATGAGACTCGGAAGAGTTCGGACTTGGTTATGAGATTGGTAATGAGAGTAGATAACCATTGTATGTGGGAGAACCAATGTACCTAGTGTGGGATGTTGTTATTAGTAGTTGTTAAAATAGTTTAATGATATTTAAGCTCGGATGATGCACTTTTTGGTGATGTATTTATTGTTTCAGAGTTTTTGAGAATTCACTCACAATCAGGTATGGAATGAGAGTTTAGTATGCATGAAACATTTTAGGCACTGAGGGATTTTTGTGACTTTCCTCCTTTTAGACAGGCATGGGAAAACATGTTTTCAGTATGTTGTTGAACATCAATTGTTCTTCCATTCTTGTAACATTGAACAGAAAATGGTTCCTAATAATTAATAGAGAAATTTTATATGACAAATTTTTTTAATATTGGTTGTTTAATGGGATACTTGATAATGATAAAGAGTATAACTATTTTTAATAATGACCTAGGTGTAAACTAGTTAAGGGTAGTGATAGTGTCTTGGTTTTGACCGTGTGGCAGATATGGGGAGTGAATTTTTATGGATTAATGTGAAAAACACTGTCATAAATTCTGTTAATGTTAGGATTTGTTTCGCAGGACTTGTGTTTGGCATTGAAAAGATATTCCCCCACTGCAATTTTTGTTGAGATGATGTTATGAGGTTATGGTTTGAGATGATCTACCAGTAGTGGAACATGAGGAATAGATAATGTTGGGTAAGGAAAGACGAGAGTGGTTCTGAGAAATATTTTATTGCTTCATAAAGTATATGGAAAGATACCCATAATGAGATTTAAAGATATTCTCTTAACTAATGCAATAGTGTTAGATGTAACACCTTTCAAATTTTACTATAGATGGTGGACCTAAGGGATTGGAGTTCTAGATTTAGTCCATACAGACGATACATAACCATTTAGAGACTCCTTCTAAGAAGAGGATCAATTTGGATTCTTACATGATTCAAGGATCTGTGAAGCGGTGGGAGGATGTTCAGGATTAGATAGGAAATACTTATGATATGTTTTGGAATTACTTCTTATATAATATCATAGAACACTTCTATCCTAAGACACTGAGGCAGGCGAGATATGTTGAGTTCATGAGGTTGACTCAGAGGCCCATGATGGACTATGATGAATGCTTCAACTATTTTCATTGCATTTCCCCGTTGTTGGAAGGGGAGGATAAATACACAATGTGGAATTTCTAGGATGAATTTATATATGAAATTAATTCCCAAAACAAACTCATTCAGTTAAAGGAGTATACTGAGGTGGTGGATCATGCTATCATAGATGATGGGAACCGGGTGGAGGCTTTCAGTACAAGACTATTGGTTGCTACAATATGATCAAGAGGTATGACTTCTAAGAGAAGGAAGCATCACCATGAGAATTTAAGTCAGAGGATAGTAGGAGGACTGGTCAAGGGGAATGATAAATTAAATTGGATCATAACCGAGTTATTTTTCACCATTGTAGATAGAATGGCCATAATCATAGACATTAAGCCTGACCACTAGTGGTGTGTCGATGTTCTGGTGGGATGGGACATCTACATATGTTCATTATAAACCCATGATAGATTGGTAGTTATTGATGAAATATATAGAACTAGTGTGTCAGAAGGGGATATTATACAATATATTAGTCTGTAGCTAGATTTCTACTGGAGAAGGCAGTAGAGGTAGTGGGTGACTTTTTTCTAGGAAAGATCACATATACCAGTAGTGTGGTGGGACTCAGGGGAATCAGACTTCATTATAGGGAAGAGGGCCATGAAAGATTCATTTCATTCAACATACACTTGTGGATAATGATACTGGACTGTTGATAGTGAGAGGTACCATTCTTATAACTTTTATCCTATCAAGTGCCTTATTATATTCTGGTGCCTATCATTCTTTTATATCATCACATCAAGTAAATTGTTTGAGCTTGGTTGTGGAGTTCATGGGTGGGGTGTTTACAATATATACACCATTTGGAGTATAGTTAAATGATGTATATTTGTACAAATGGTGGTATCTATATGTTTAAGAGTATTACATTCTATGGGATATTTACATCCTCAACTGGTCAGGATTTGACCTAATTTTGGTTATGTACTGGTTAGTATCATACCAAGTCAACATATATTGTTACCAAAAGAGAGTGAATTTTACGTCTACTAAGGGTGACAACTATATTATCCCTAGAGAGTGGGATATGAATGAGGGACATCCAGGGATGGTTCACAAGAAAATGGGGGATCATACAACCTCGATTTCAATATTTTTCAGGATAATGGAGGTGTAATGTAAGTTGTCCTACCACGAAATAGTGCATAGGTTTCAGGATGTGTTTCCCAAAGTCTTTTGGAGACTTCTACCTGATAGAGATGTGGAATTTACTATTTAGTTAATGATGAGGGATGATCTAGTTTATATTCTATATTACAACATGTTATTGATAAAGCTTCATGTTCTCAAGACTAAACTAGAGGAGTTTAAGGATAAGGGTTTATCAACCCCAGTACGTTGCCTTGGGATTATCTAGTGTTGTTTAATAAGAAGGATGATGAGACTCTACACTTGTGTATTTATTACCATAAGCTGAACTAAATTAATGTCAAAAATTAGTATCCTATTCCAGGTATCAATGGTATATTTGACCAGTTTAGATGAGATTAGGTTTACTACAATATTGAATTGAGATCTGGGTACCATCAGTTGAGGGTTAGTCCTTTTGATAGAACAAAAATTGATTTATGAAGCACACATAATGTATATGAGTTATTTGTAATATTTTTTGGATTACATTGATAGAGCATCATATATACACAAATATAAATAAGTGTTAGTTTTGTATTAATCATGTAGGATTATTAGGTCATATTACCGTAGAGGAATAACTTTTAGTGGACTAAGAGAAATTATATGTAGTAGTTTTATGGGACTAATCCAAGAATTTTGTTGGTTTCTATAGCTTTTTAGGGATGGATTGATATTATCTAAAGTTCATCCAGGACTTTTCACATTTTTGAAATACACATTATAGATTTACCAGGAAGGATATAAAGTTTGAATGGTTGAATGAATGTGAAAATTCCTTCCAAAAGATAACGAAGAAGTTGACATCGATACCAATTTTAATCCAACCTATGTCAGGTAAAGAGTACATGGTATTTTTTAAACCTTTTGGGATAGGACATAGAGATGTGCCAATGAAATGGGATCAAGTTAGGATGTATGGGTCTTGACAGTTGAAGACATATGAACGGAACTACCTACTACACAATTTTTATCTTGAATCAATTTTTTATTTTTGATGTTTTGGTGACACCACCTGTCAGGAGAAAAGCTTACTATATTTCTGGATCATAAGATCTTGAAGAATATATTTTTGTGTAAATATTTGAATATAAAATATTGGAGATGAGTTTTGTATATGTAGTCATTTGATTTGTAGCTAAAATATACTTCTGGGAAGGGAAATAGTGTGGTGTACACTTTTTGTAGGAAAAATCAGACTCATGAGGTTCAGGAGTCTAAAGATGAGTGAAATAAGAAGACCTTCCTAGATGAGATTAATATTGTGGATCAGGAGAGTAAGGATCAAATGACTATTATTATTTTTAGTGGACTATAAACTTTTGAGATGGATTAGGGATAGACAGTATTAAGATCCAGAATGTTTTACCTTGAGTGAAATCATTGATGTTGAGAAGTCTCCTTATGAATGGAGCATATATTAGGATGATATTTTCTATGTTAATAACCTATTTTTTGTGCCTATAAGCTTGCAGGAGGAGGTGATGTAAGAATTTCATGCTGAAAAGTGGGTGGTACTTCTATGTGTGGCCAAAATTTACCACGAACTATGATGAAAATTTAGGTTGTCTCACATTAAAAAAGGAGATAACAGGGTTCATGACATGATGCAACACCTGTCAAAAGGTGAAGACCAAGCAGCAATTACCTGGTGGTTTAATACAACGATTTCCTATTCCATGAATGTATTTGGGAGAAATTTACCATGGAATCTAGGGAGGGTCTCCTATGGATGGCTTAGAATAATGACTCTCTTTGGTTCGTTGTTACCGTTTGAAAAATGAAACACATATTTTCCATCATTATAGACTGTATTAGTTGAAAACTGGGTGATTTTTATGTTCGGTAGATAGTTTATTTACATGGGGCTCTATAGACATAATGTTAAGACTATGACTCTCATTTTACATTTCACTTCTAACAGGTCTTGTAGTAGGGGATTGGTATAGATGTTTTATCATGTACATCATTCCACCCACATACAGATGGGAAATTAGAGCGTACTATAAAGGTGCTCAAGGATATATTGCAAGCACATGTTATAGAATTCAGTGAGTCTTGGGAGAAACACCTGTCACTTGTCTAATTTTCCTATAAAAATAGTTTATAGGTAACTATATAGATGGAAACATAAGAGGATCATTATATTAGTACATGCAGATCACCTCTATACAATATGGAGGCAGGTGAGTTTGAGTTATAGGGACTGATTCCCGTGAAAAAGAAGTTGGAGCGGGTTCAATTTATTTAGAAGTTTATGGATTTATCTCAAAGTAGTTATAAGTCATATGAAGGTATAACTAAATTATCCATGGTGTTTATAGAGGGTTATTATGTATTAATTTTGTTTTATCCCAGGTTGGGTCACCATAAGATATAGAGATAGGGAAATTTGGAACAAAGGGTTATTGAAAAATTTGAGGATGTGGTGAGTATTAAGCTGACGGAAAACAAATTTTCTATTCCATAGAGGTACAGTGTTTTGTATGATGTTTTTCATGTGTCATAACTTCAGCGGTATCACCCCAACCATTATCATGTGATTGACATGGATGATGTCAGTCTTGAGTATGACATGTCCTTCAAGGAGCATCTAATACATGTGTTGTATTTTAGTGAGGAACTATTTTCGGGAAAACCTGTTCCAATAGTTCATGTATTATAGAAAAATTTCCATGTTTTTGAGGAAACATGGGAGATTGAAATAGATATTATGACTTAGTATCTCGATCATTTTTACTGAAAATCTTAGAGATACTCGGGAGTATAGCTTAAAGATGAGTTGTTATATTGTGGGGAGGTTGAATGATCCCAACCTTTTTAAGATATGAATCAAGCTGATAACATGTATTCTTTCATTCATTGTTTGAGATTACTTTATTTGGTTTTTATCTTGGGGTGACATTGGCTAAAAATTCATTATTTTGAAAGGAAGTGGGAAAGTGCACAGTTTGCTCATGGATTAGCCTAACCTTGCACCCCCAACCCATTAAACCATGGAAACCCTGGAAGTTGGGATTCACACTACTGGAACACATTTTTTCATACTATACACCCACTAGAAAAGGATAATGGTAAGGCCATATAGTCCTACAAACTGTTCACTCCTTTCTAGAAAACCATGCACAAGATGTAAATTAACCAAAAAATTAGTTTTAAAAAACTCTCAGACCCCCATTTCAATTCATAATTTCCCATGCCTTAACCCTAAACATTATTTTACAATTTTGGAGGCTCATAAACTAACTCCCAGACCTACTGACTTTTTTCATAGAGATTCGATGTCCAGAATGAAGATATGCACCCCTCCCGATAAGAGTATGTAATTCTGTGTGGTTTTCATATTCTCTTTCATCCATCCCTCATATTTATTATGATATTTATCCTTTATTTTTTTTGATCTAGATCTAGACTTGTTTGATCTGGATCTTTAATTATGTGATATTTATTATTTGATCTTGAATTAGGGTTTTAGATCCTGATCTCTATCTACGTCATTATTCTGTAAAATTGGGGATTTTCCATTAGTATGCATTATTCAAAAATTTTGTGGTAAGTGGTATATAATTAAAATAACAACGTATTGATTTAAATTATGTATAATTAATTATATAATTTATAATAGATGATTAGAAATTGTGTTCTTGATTAGATTAATTAATTTCTTGAATTAATTTAGTTAGGGAGTTCTCAAATTTCTATCATTGGGAATGTGAATTAGAATAATTAATTGTTTAATTAATTGTAGAGTTATCAAGATTGTTAAACTTGATTAATTGAATGTTTATTTAATTATTGGAATCATTGGGATTATGGAATGAATTGTTTGGAAAAATTAATCGTTGAATCAATTAAGGAGAGATTCATATTATTCAAATTGTATAATTACTTGTTGGATTAATTATATTTATATTGAAATTGTTGAAATGTAATAACTAATTATTAAATTAATTATTGTATATTTTTGTGATTATGAGTTTATTATTAATAAAAAATAATTTAGTAATTAATTAAAATGGTTGAGATGATTAATTAATTATTGTATTAATTAATGGAATTTATGTGATTAATTAATTATTGAATTTATCTATTAAATGATATAAATATAAAATTGTTGGATTTGAGTAAATAAGTAAGGAATTTATTAATATGTTATTGTTCCATATGTGAATATATATGATGATTGGTAACAATTGAATTCTTATGAAAATAAATATGATGAATGGTAATAATGGAATTCATAGGTCAATAGAGATGATGAATGGCCACAATGACATTCATATGTGAATTGAAATGATGAATTTTATCAATGAAATTCATATGTGATGAGATATGATGAATGGTAAAAATGGAATTCATATATGAATTTAAATGATTAATGGTAACATTGAAATCAATATGTGAATTGAATTGATGAATGCTATCAATGACATTTATATGTGAATAAAGATGATGACTAGTAAAAATGGCATTCATATGTGAAAAAAAACGATGAATAGTAACAATGAAATTGATATGTGAGTTGGAATTTTGAATGGTAATAAAGGAAATCATATTTGATTTTTTTTTAAAAATGGTAATAATATAATTCAGATATATAATATCCATTTTGGATAGTTTTGACTCTAGCATGGGATGAAGGGGATTTTGAGAGTTTGGGTATCCTTAGGAATGTGGGGGTGTCATATAGTTATTTAAAGAATAGTCGATAATGTGATAATTTTTTTCATATTCATTGTAATTATTTCCCAATAAAACTTCATATATTGTTACTGACTATATTTTTTTTAGATTCCATTGGTAGTGGCCTACAAAGTTGTAATCACAACCTTGTTAGGATTTCTGATTGGTACCTGAATAGATTTAATGTTTTATAGATAGGATAACTACAAAGGACATGTGCTAGATGGCTGATTAGGATAGAGAATGGATGAGGGTACCATTTTTGGTATAGGGTATACTTGGGAGTTGTTAGTGACTTTACTTTTTGTTGGTATTTTGAAACTTGGCACTTAATTTAGAACAGAATATATACTTCTCAATTTTGATATTTAATTTCTAGTTTTGGTCTTCTTGTGATTATAGTATTGTTCTGGTTGTGTTTATATGATTTGTTAATTCTTGATCATTTCTACTATTATGATAAATGATAATGTGGGTATAGTCTCTCCATGATCAATATTGAACCATTGTTCCTAGTCAACAGCCTCGGTTGTACAAGGAGGTATGCTTACGACCATGTAACGGACCAGCTCAGGGAACCATTGTGTGGGACCAAGGTCCGGACATTAGAATGTAACGCCAAAATTGGGGGAATTTGCAGATTAAACAATGGTCCAAGGGTGTTGGTAATGGTGTAATATGACTTCCATAGCCGAAGGCAGAGGGACATGACTAATATGGGAGCTTGTTACACCTCTAGAGGGTGGGAAATGATGCATCCCTTCTAAATGGGCAGGGTGTGTTAGGTGTTGTTGTATTGGAGGGTGACTTACACAAGAGGCACATCTTGGCAAGGTACTATGGTGAAAACATATGGGTCACATCACATGTGTTAGGAAATATGACATAGGAAGGTCCACCAAAGTGTGGTGATGGGTGAAATTTTTTTTTAGATATCGGTTCTTTAGGCCATGTAATACTTGGGCCTACGAGTCATTTGGCCTACAGGTCATGTAATGAGTCCCCCCTAAAGAAGTAAAAAAATGGAATTTCATTTTCTGAAGAAAAAGGGGCTTGACCCCTGACCATTTCGAATATATTTATTTATTAAAATGTATATAATATAATATACCAGTATAGTATAAATTATAAAGTATATTCAATATTTTAGTATTTATTTATATATTTATATACTCTATATACATATTATACTATATATTTCATTTTATAAATTAATATAGTCAATATATAAATACATTAGATATTAAATGTAGTAAAAATTATTTAAAAATATAAATTATATTTTATAAAGCACACAATATATATATTTTATAATTACATTATATATATATATATTCTCTTTTATATAACATATTATAAATTAAAATAGAATATTTGTATATAAATAAATTATATATAAAATAATAATAAGTACATATAAATAAATATAAAAAACACATTTTTGTGTGTGCATATTTAGTATAAATATTTTTAATACAATAATAGTATATATAAAACATTATATAATTTTTATTATTAAAGAAAAAAGTTTACTTAAAATAATTATAACTATAACTATTATTATTATTTATATTTTCATATAAATACATTAAACATATATATTATGATTTTAGTATATAAATAATTCAATATAGATAAATTTATTAAATATATAAATTCATTATATATAAGTATAGAAAAAAATATATAAATTATATTATTATTTTAAATATTATAAAATTATTTATATTTAATATATTAGATGTGTTATATATATTTATATATATATAAATATAATTAAAATAATATAGTTAAATTTTATTACATTTAAATATATTTACTATATATTCCGGTATTATATATAAGGCACATGATGGAAGAGTTGGATGCATGGATTATTCTTTTTCATGGACTGTGGGATCAAATCCCCTATAGAATGGTATTTTATGCAATAGGACGGGGAATGATTTTTGAATGTGTGTGTTTGTGGGGGGGGGGGGGATTCCACAGGACATGAAGCTGGGTGAATGTAGGAGGGATTTATTGAATAAAGGAGCATGGGGTATGTACGAGGGACTTTTTGAGGCAAGGAACAAGGGGTGTAGGGTTCCAAAATCAAGGGGCCTAGCTAGTGGAGGAGGTTATAATAGATGGGGTTGGGGTAACTCATTGTTATAAATGTATGGTGTTGGGGAGGGTTTTATATAATTTGGGATGAGGTGGTGGGGTGGCTATTATGGAAGAATGGGTGGGTGGGTCTCTCATAGTGTACTGGAAGTAGGAGTGATTTTTAATTTTAAAAATCCTGAATTTTTTACTGTTGGTTATTTCAACCGCTCATAATTATTTCTTCAAAATAATATTTCATTGAGATTACCAACCACTGCAATATTATTTTAATTTTTTCCTCCCAATCATTTCATTAGTGGAACTTTAAAATAATTATATTTTTATAAAAATAAATCTAAGGTGATAAAACATCAGCTAAATTGATGGACATTATTTTTTAAAATTACCAATATAGTTGAAAAATTAGTGCTAATTGAATTAAAAAGATAGTTCAATGATTTTTTTCCATAAATGTTTTTAAATATTTAATAGGTGTTATAATTTCCACTAATGGTAAAAATAACTGCACTAATGACTGTATAGTTTTATATTAGATTAAAAACTCTCTCAACTTTGGTACCCTTTGAATAAAATGGACATGGAAGAGAGTTTATAAAAGGTAACATAAAATAACATTAATGGAAATATATTCTTGGTTAAGTAGGCCACATTGGAATAATATATAATATATAAATGAAAATATGTAAATGATATGAAACTTGTCTTAAAAAAGTAAACTTAAAATTGAAAATCGTTACTAGGGATTTCTTCTTGTTCAAACACACTATAACTTCATGTATATTAAATTTAGGTTTATTATTCACGTGAATAATAACCCTATATATAGTTATTTTACTTAATAGAATTAACTTATAATTCTTTGTTACCAATATATTAGTTTTTACAGTTGAAAATAATACCCATGTATTGATTATTTAATTTTTCCATTCACGTCCCAGTTTGGATATTATGGTCCATTATCCTTGTCTATGGGATCATCATCTCTAAAATATTTATGAATACATTAAAATATTTGATATATTTTTGGAGTCTCATGGTCATTTCATATGTCTTATGGTTGAAGTTTTACAAGAATACTTAACATTCCCTTTTTTGAATTTTGATTTAATAAAAATTTATGTATTTTAGTACTAAACATAATTTTATATACTAAAATCACATAATTATTAAAAAATCATAAATTATTCATTATTAAACCTTGTTACAATACATTAATTTTTCTTCATTGATCATAATGTTTACGTTATAACATTGTTTATGTAGGTTGAAAAACTAATCTAAACAAGACAAAATTCTGATGATTCAATGATAAATAACATGTCATATTATATTAATTAAATCAATTTTACATAAACATAATGGTTTAAAAAACATATTTTTAAACTTATAAGTAATATTAAATAACAGTTAGATGAATAAAAAACCATAAATATTAATAAGAGGATAATAGTTACATTGATGACTTGAATATCCTCTTAGTGATCCTCTTGGAAATGATGGATTCATGAATCCTTAATGGGATATGATGATCCAAAAAATGAATTAGGCATGTGTGAGAGAGGTTTTTTAGATATAAAAGATAAATTTAAGGGAATGATTCATGTTTCAGTGGGTATAGTATGGGTTATTTTATAGGTGTCCTTATGTGAAATTTTCAAAATTAAAAATATATTAATTTACAAGGTAGTCATATTAAAAAAGAAATAATAAATAAGTAAATAAATAATAGATAAGGGATTAGGTGAGGTTGATATATCCATTATCCTTCAATTTAATGAAAAAAGTTTCAGATATTTTATGATTGTATGACATAATTTAACATGTTTAACTTATTTTAGTATTTACTTTAGTGACTACATTTTATCTTCATAAATTAATTTTATGCATAAAATATAATTGAAGTAATTAGAAAATGTTGAAATAATGATTCCAAAAATTAAAACCATTCTACATAATTCAATTGATAAAAGTGATACAATCTCCTTTATTATAATTATGAACAACAAATAATTTTTTTATTAAAATGTATTTTTAGACATAAAAATGAATTTATACACAATCCTTACCAAATAATAATCATTAAAAATTTATTACATTGTTTTAATATATATATATATATATATATTAATTTCATTGATTTTCATACTTAACATAAGAAAAAAATAACATTAAAAATAAACACATATAAAATGAAAATAATTTTTTAGACATACATTTTTTTATCCTTGTATAATTTAATTAATATTCCTTATAATTACATAATTTTTTTTGATGTTATTAATTTATTTTAATAATTAATTACTTTAATTTTACCAATACATTTTGTTGATATCACTCTTTATAAATAAAAAATTTAACAATAATATGTAATTCATAAATAAAATCATTAGAATAAATTGTATTTTCAAAAATAAATTGTTAAATTTATTAAGTAATTTACGTCAATATAAATATATTATTTATAATGATTTTTTTAAATACATAAATGAATATTTGGTAAATTAACTACATACTACTAATTATAAACTGATAACATGTTTTATGTTACTATGCTCAATAATAATATACTATTTTATAATGACTATATAATGGATATACTATAACTATTACATATTTTAAATTAATTTCATTACAAATTCTCAAATTACAATTCTTATTACTATAGTTTTCAATTTAAATTTATAACCATTTTTCACCTTTCATGATTTTTTTACACTATAGGTTTAGTTCGACCAATGTTAATTATTATGTGTAATGATTATCAAAGGGATTTACTTGTTGGTAAAATATTATTCTTTTTTAAATTCATTATCTAATTTTAGTTTAATAATTGCTAAGGTATTTAATATTCCATGGAATATAATCACTCATGGGAGGTAATAATTAATTTCATGTAATTTTATTATATTTTCTCATTAATATTGAATAAAGTGTTTTTATTTTGATTCACATTATAGATGTATCATTTTCTACTCTAGTCCCTTTATAAAAAAATACCCTTATGAATAATAATCATATAATTTAAGTAAAGAGAATAGATCATTTAATATATTTTGTTACATTCTTCCTCATATAAACATATACCCTTGTAATGTAATTTTATAGTTTGAAAAACAGATAAAATATGTTTATACGTACGTTTTAAAATGATGATTTCTCAGTTATTCAACTTTTGTTTTAAATTTAAATGGCCTAAAGGTGTATCCAGTCAAATACATGAGTTGCAACAACGAATCATATGGTTTTTAAATTCTGAAAATTGTTGTACCCAAGAAGAAAATTAGAAAATTGGTTTAAATGAGTGCGGGAAATTGTAAATAGCAATATGTAATTGTGTAATTTTAACATATAGTGTTTATATATCATTTAATAATTATTTTCAATAAAACAGTCAAACACGATCCAAGTGGAAAGCTTAAAAACATAGTTAGTTTTAGAAATATATAAAACATCCATTAATATTTTATAAAATTATATATTTACTACACAAAGTTCACCCTAACCCGTAGTTGTATAAAGGACTACAAAAAAATTTAAGTGAAATTATAAAAAAAATTGATATAGTACATTTTGGTAATTATAAAAATGGCTAAAATGGGAATGTTTATTTAAAAAAATTAAGAATTAAATATTTAAAAGACCCATAATAATATCAAACAATAAGTGGATAATTTATATAATGTATTGTAACATGTAAGAGACCAGGATATTTGAAAATGTGGTAGTAACACTTGAACTATATTTTTCAAAAAAATATTGTAGTTAAATTATCTGGGGGTCGTGAAAGTCAGGATAGACATCTTTTATTACATATTTATAAAATATCGTCCATCTATTGAAGAAATATATTTAAATCCTTAAATGAATTATCTATTGTCAAATTATCACATTAATAATTAACTCCAAACATTATTCATCACAAATGTAACTAAAATCATATAAAATGTTCTAAATTAAGCTTCTATAGTTCTCTCTATTTCCAAAAATCAATTGAAACCCACATTATTGTCATTATAAAAGAATAATGATATCACATGACAATAAAATTAAATAATAATATAAATTTTCAAAAATACTATAAATATTCATTACTCTATAACATATTTATTTTAAATTATGGTTTAAAGAAGATACAATTGGATTAACTTATAACCATTTCACCTCTTCTTAGGTATCAATAAAAATTATCCTAAAAATATAAATAATATAATACGAAAAAATTACTAGTCCCCACTCTATTACCATATTAAGTGTAATAATTATAATATATATTAAAATTATATCATATTTTTGATTATTCATTACATCTTAGAATATATAAATCCTCAAAACCGAATTATTTTGTATTTTTAGAGACTAGGTACATAACCAAATTATTTTGAACATTCCTCAACATCTCCATCAAAAATTATTCTCACATTATACCCTTTTAAGACTATCAAACTTAATAATATTTTTCAAAACATATAGAATGGGAACAAAATAAAGGGATAGGTAAAATTATACGAAAGGGTGATCATAAGAGATATCAATAGAAGACAATAATTGAACATACGATAAGAATGAGAGAATGAGATACCAATAAAAATTCACCGACTTAACATATGATAATCACACCAAATTAAACATATTTCATAAATCATGAATCCTAGAATGATGTTTTACATAACATATAAAATTTAGTAATGGTTTTGGGGAAATATTAGTCAATAATCATGATCCATGAACTCCTAACAAAGAAATATGAATGTTTCATAAGAGTGTGAAAACAATATAATCATAGAAACTTGTCACCTTTATCAAGAACTATTTTAAGAGCATGATCACATTGTAGACGAAGTCCCCATGTGAATTGGGTTCCTCATAATTCCCTTTAAATTTTAATGGCATAGGTTCACTCTTTAACCCATTTTAGACCATATCAAGTGATATAAATATTTATAAAATTCATTGGAGGGATATATAATTCATGGAACACTCATCATATAATTAAAACCATATATTTGTGCTCCATATTATAATGAAAACTTTCATAGTTCCAACATATATTAATTATTACATAAAAATAAATGGCTTTCATGAAACTTGAAAAAAAAACATGATCATAACCCATACAATGAAATAATAATAGGAAGTTATAAAGGATGTTTAAATATGAGAAAAACACTTTATAAGTGATTTAGGCAATTAAAATGGAAAAATTTAAGAAAATACAATTTCAATTTTTTAATAACTAATATTTCAAAGGAAAAAAGTTACTAAACAATGATAATAGATATTAATTTAGAAAACTATAAAAACATGGAATGGGAGATTCATAAAAAAAATACGGAAGATGTTGGGAAACTATGTTCTTGTTGAAAGCATTAAAAGGAGATTCTTTTCACACTTTTGTGAAGAGGGTCTAAATCAACAAAAAATTACTCATGTAGAAAAAAATTGATTTCATTACTTTATAAATAATGGAAAATTTTAAGTGAAATTAATAAATAATATATTATTATAGATAAAAAAATTTAAATAAAATAAATAATATGAATATGTTGGAGAAATATTCTTTATTCAAAGGAAGAGATAAAGTCATCTCCACATACATGAGACCTTTTTGTTGAATAACGAACAAAAGGGATGAGAAATTATAAGAAGACATATTAAAAAAATTATCTAGAGGTTAAAAAAATATATGTCATTTTAGAGATATAGGAACCCCAAATTCATGAAAATGGAAATTTATTGTAAATAACCTTTATTTCAAATTGATATTGGTAAATTAACCCTTAAATTTTAAATAAAAAAATATTTTAAAAGGAAATAATTTATAAAAGAATAAGAGTATATGTTAATTTGACTTAATATGATTACATTGAGAGTAATCCTACTCTATAAAACTAACATGAATTTTAGGAAATTATGACAAGGTATAAGGTGTTAAAAATGATCACAACCCAATAAAAAGTACCTGGGTAAACAAATACCTCATATGATATGGGTAATAGATTAATCAAGAGAAAACAAAATATAGATATTGTGATATATTTTTATATCCCATTAAATAAATTTTAGTGACTATAAATAAAGTTATTGGGGTTGTTAGTACAATATGTAAAATACATTTTATGCAAAACCTGAAACATTCCCCAATAATGATAAATTTAGATAAACCACCACCTAAGTTGTTAGTAACTTTTGAATGAAAATATCAAGAAAGGGATAACCTGAAATGGAACTTCATACACCATTTATGAAAATTCATAAGCGATAAAATACATCAAAGGGGTATTTCATGCATAATATAAACAAAAATTGGTGCATATTATGAAACATGTCTTAATGAAAGAATGTTGAGATGTAAAACCCTTACCTTGTATTTATGTGTTTTTTACATGCTCTAAACTGTTTTATAATAAATTTACGTTCAATATTCATGTGTATAAGAACCATATTCATAATTATTTTTCTTAATAACTTTCATTTATAATTTCTTATTACCCCTAAATTATATGTTTACAATAAAAGTTTATAACCATGTATTGATATTGAACTTTTACATGAATTATTTGGTTTGCATATAACACAAGGAATACTTTTTAAAAGAAATTATAATTTCAATATCATTCTTAATAAACAACAGTTATATTTATAAAAATTTTGATATATTATAAAAATAATATTATAATTTTGCTATTTAATTAGTGGGAATGAATATGAGTAGAAATATTATAAAATAAAATTATAATTTTTTTACTTAATACAAATTTATTTATTAATTCTGAGAAAATGTTAACCTAATTTTTTTAAAAGTGATTTTATGCTTCAAAATTTCATTTTCTTCAAAAATGATTTTTATTTCATTTTATTCATAGAAATTATAATTTTTTTCTTAGAATTTTAGAAATTTAATTTGAAAAAAATAAAATCAGTTCTGAATGATGTATATAAAAATTAACTTAGGGTGGATTTTTAAGAAATTATCAAAATGATTGATTTTTTTTGAATAGTGAACGATACAATTTTTTCAAATATTGTCATTTATTTTCAATAAATAATTTAATTAAAAGGACTCAGTATATTTTTTATTTGGTATTAAAGTGATATGTGATCCATTTTATTTATCATATTATAGTTAATTCAATTGTAATTAGCAATATTTATTATTTTGATATAGGTTAAATTTTATTCATAGAAACACATTATTTTGAATATTTCATTTGGTTTCTTTTTAAAAATTTATATTAAAAAAGATTAACACCACATATAATGTATGAATATTAAAACACAGATAACATATTTGGAATCCGGAGATTCCAATTTCTTAAATTAGTGCATTATATTTTTTTTAAATATAAATAATAACTACTGTAATTATTTATGACATAGGTAAGAAAAAAATGGGTTAAATAGGGTTAAAAAGATGACATATGGGGTGAAAATCAACCCAAAACCTTCACTTATTCAATTTTATGGGGAATATTCAACCATGTAATTCTAAAATTCTAATGTATGATATTTGCTTTCCATTTTCCCTTGAAAATGTATATTTTATTATTTTAAGTTAAGAAAATTCCAAAATATATCTCTCTAGATTTTAATATTTCTTAAATTTTCACTGCAAGACTAAAAGAAGATAAGTTACATTATAAATTTTTATTTTAAATAATAATTATTTTTTATGATGATAATTTATTTTTAATTTTTACAGATAAAATAATAACCTTAAATGATTATACTACACCAACACAGTGGTTGTTTAAGTTGTAGGAAAATCACACAAGTGATTTTATAAAACAATAAAAGTGATAATTTGTAGAAATTTTATATTTACAAACTAATTTTATAGATTAATATAACATATTAGTTTTTTTTTAAATGTTTAAATTTGAATTAATTTTATATCTTGATGCCTTTAATGTCAAAATTAATAAATTATATAATGAAATCATTAATGATTTTTTATGATGAATAATAACTTATTAAAATTTTTAATTAGTCTAAAAATATTTAATGAGGTAAATTAAATAGATAAATGGTTAAAAAGATTATCTATTTTTAATTTTTGAGATAATTGTTACCATATAAGTAAAATTATAAAACATTAATATTGAAAATTTTGTTATAGTGGTAAAGGTAATATTCTTTAATGAAGTTGTTAATTAAAAATACAATTTTGGAAATGAAATATAAATCTATCTAAATTTTATTGTAATATTATATTAGATAATTTAATTGTTATATTATAATACATGTCATGTTTGAACCAATTTTCATTAAATTTGAGCTTATTATATTTTAATATTTTGAAATATTACAATAGTACCCATTCCCTCACATATAAAAGGGCACCCATTAACTATTTTTTACACCGTCTTGAGAAATCTGTCTAAAAAAATACAAAATTCTCTCCCCAAATTACATATACATAAATTAAATTTGATTTTATTCTTAAAATACCAATCAAAGGGTCCTTAATAAAGGATATAGTAGAGGCCCACTAAAGAAGATGTAACCATCCTACCCAACATCTTTTAAATTTATTTCTTATTCTACATCCTATAATTAAATGATAATTATCATAAATTATATTAATCAATTATTTAAAATATAATAAAATTATTTAATGATTATATAACCACCATAATCTAACCTCTTTTCATAAAATAGAAAATAAAAAGTATTTCTCATGCGTTCATGTGGACTACCAGCTACACATAGTGATACAATTCACTTTCTATCATCATAATTCTTAAATGGATATTATTATGGGTTTAATTTTAGTATATTATATATATAATATAATTATTATCCAGTAGTTATAATGTCATGTTAATTATCTTACCTTACTATCTACTAGAAAACGATATCGTCGCTCATGTGTACGTGTGCACTACTACCTCCGCGCTGCATTGTCATTTTGTTTCACCTAACATGGATGGTAATAAAGATTTATTTTATAAATAAATATAATATATAGTATTTAAAATGTATTATGGAATGTGTAATTATTACTTACCCTTATTTCATTCCATCTCTCATTGAAATTGAAAACAACATTCATGCTTACTTATAACCTACCATCTCCATGAATAATTAAATTCATTTTTCAATATATAACTTTTTTGTAAGATTATTAATATTTTTATATTGTAAATATGTTTTATTGATATCATTAATAACATTATATTTATTTTTTAACTATGATAAAAGTACAAGGACTAGTACTACAGGACTAAAACATTCAAGAGAAACGAAAACAGTTAACACCCATAAATGAAACTTTTCATAAGTAATTGATGATAGAAAGGTATTAAAATATCATTAGTGGACCATATTTGATATTATAAGAATGTAAATGAATTTTTTTAAATAATTTAATAAAATTTATATTAATTATAGAAGGAGTTAATGTTATTTGGAAGCAATTCAAACTCGAGGTAAGGAGATTTGTCATCTACCATTTATTTATGCGAGACATATGAAATATTCACCACTTTTATCCTCTATTTGGTTTATATAATACATATTAATATTATCTGTTATGTTTTTGTTGATAATTATAAGGAATTAGAAATACATATATTTTTATATATTTAATACGGTTTTGATTTAGAGATTACCAAAAGTGGTAAGGCTATATCTTCGCAAAGTTTCTTCTTTGGGACATATATTAGGTTATGCGCCTCTATTTTTAATGAAGTTTTTATATATACCATTTATATGATATATAATGAATATAATTATGATAATTATATATAATGTTTTATTTTATGTTATTATTTCATGGGGTTTGTGATTCAAAAGTTATCAAGTGTTAAGTTATTTATATTATAATCTCATTATTTTTCTAGATTGGTTATGATTGTGTTTATGATGATGAACTTATGTAACTAATTTCTTAGAAATCCCCCAAAATTTATTCTCTTATATGTATTTCTAGATATTACATGTTTTCATTTTTTTATTCTTTGTTTAGGTTCCCAGTATATCTAAAAAATATTTTTTTATAAAATTGACTTTATTTATTTCATTGGTCAAAAATACCTTTTCATTCAAATATATTTTTCTAAATAAATCATGATATTTTTAATAGTATCTTTTGATTTTTTAGATTCATTATTAAATTGTATTTAATTTTTTTAAAATGGTTTAAAATTAATATTCTTTCTATATTCTAAAAAATGTACTTTTGAATTTTAACAAAAAATGTGAAAGGAATATTGATTTCAACATAAATGAAATGAACATAATTTCATACCATCACAAATGATTAATGATTTAATGATTGGTTTAAAATTTTATAAGGTTATTTAAAAAAATTTGCATCCCTAATATTTGGGATATTATTATATTTTAAAGATGCGATTTCAAAGAAAAATAGGTTATTTTCATAAAGAAATATTCTGCATGTATTTTTAAAGAATTATCACGTAAGATGACACCCTTTGATGTTACAAAAAATTTATTGGGGATATGATCCAATTATACCATCTACATTAATTCATTGGATAAATTATCATGATTATGCTTTAAGTATGATTTTATAAAATCCATTTCTTTTCCTCTAGTTAACAATGTTATGAAACCTGTTTCATTCCCAATAGTTAATATTGTTATGAAACCCATTTATTTTCCATGGTTTAGGTTATGATAAAATTCTTAGGAAATTCATTTCATTTTTCCATGTTACTATAAGATGAATACTTTGTGGTTTTATGGAACACATTTTTATGATTTTCATTATGTGATGGGTTGTCCTAAAATTATATAAGCATTTGTTGTATTTGGAAAAGATACATATATGATGAGATAATAAATACTGAAATGGAGAGTGAACCAAATAAGTAAAAGACTTTATCCTCTATGATATTTTTGGGAATAAAATTGACTAATAATGGGTAGTGACCCCAATATACTGTGATTTTATTTGGAGTGATCCTTGAATTCAGAATGGGAAGTAGACCCAATCTAGTATGATAATATTTAGTGTAAACCACTTCTAAGGATATGATGAAATTAAAATTAGTCGTAGCCCACTATGAATGATTTTTCAATGAGCCTTGAAAGTAAGAAATATTTTTATATGCTTATACATATTCCAAAAAATTTGTTCTACAGTCCATTGTTATGATATAATGGATCATTTTATTTTATTCCTTTATGATTGATATCTTATAAACTTCTATGGTTTATTAAATGTCTCAATATTGTGATCTATGATATGAAGGGTATAGTTTTATAATTTTAAAATAATGTTCTCATACCCTTACACTCATGTTATGTATGAGTGACCATTGATATCTCAATTATTTACTCTTACCAAGAATATGATCTTACCCTGTCTTACGATTCCATTCACCATGATATAAAGGATAGTTTTTCCTATGATATGTATAATAAGTGTTCTATTTTTAATTAATTTTGTTGGTGATGATGTAGATCTTTTATGAAATAGTTTAGTTATTTATCCATGTTTCCAAATACACTAAACCTCTGTGGTCTTAGTGTGGATCACAATGTTATGTAATGAATATTCATATATTATGATTTAATATCGATTTTTGAATGGTATGGGTCATTATAATTTGTATCAGATCAAATTTTAGTATATCTTTGAAAAATAGAATGAGGAATCTTTAGTGAGAACCCAATGGATAATTCTATGTATAATATAATAGCATAATGTTTTTGTAAGAAAGATATTATTTCATTTCCCAAGAAATAAATACATGTTTGAATACTACATGTGGATGTGGTTTTTGTATAGATTCATCTTGGGGTGATAACCCCAAATAGAGTTGGTCGAGTAAAACACATCCAAAATTATGGAGAATGGTGATCATACCTTTACATTTCACATATTTTGACACTCCTAGAGGATATAATTGTGTTTCATTAAATTTTATTTATGAACCATTATGAAGGTTTTGAATAGATATGTAATGTCTATAATATTTCATGTAATTTTTTAAATTATATGGAATTATTCTGAGACCACACACTTTAACGACATGTGATTCCAATGCCATGTTAGACCAAGAATGAATTTTAAATATTTTTAAGCTACGTTCAGTAAACATGTGAGAAAATGTTTTCTAAATTTTGAATAGGTGATCAGATTGAAAATCTGAGGGCACCGTTGAACTCAAAAATTCTAGGATTCATTTTGAAATGAAATCCTTGACTGAAATGGTCATGTGGGAAAAAATCGGACTTTTCATGAAAAATAATAAAATAATAAAATAAATATTTCTTTTCTTTTATCACCATTGATCATCATACGTCAGAGTAGCGGTGCAACGATGAGAGTTCTTTATGGAGGGTCATTAATGGCTTGTTTGTGACCATGATGTTATTATATAAATGTATCATTAAACATGGATCATTAATGAGGGCCATTAATGAGTGCAACGTCGCTATGCATATTTTATTTTAACATGAAAATGTGTTGGAGTTTGGGTATTAATAAATTCTTTGAATCATTGATGAACTTCCATCAAAATCTGTCTCGAAAAAAGAACAAATAACGAAGCGACAAACATTAGAGGATTTGATCTGAAGGATGGCAAGTGATGACTAATGCTAATGAAAATGGATTGATGATGATGTGAATATCATCCTTCATCATCAGTGGTTTCAATGAATCCATGTTGGGGTTCATGTGTTCTGTGTATTTGATGATTTATTCCTTGTTCTTGAAAATTACAGTGACTGTGGATCGACAGACTAATGGGTTAATCCATAAATCGCTCATTCTTGCGAGTGGATATTTTGCGGGGGTTTGATTTGGGGGTTTTCAAGCTGTGTGGTTATCATAATGTTTATCCCCATGATTTTACTCTAACGCGGAGGGCATAAGCTGACCTAAAAAAAGATTGGTCCCTCTACCATAGTTGTTCTTGTTTCATTCTTCAATGTCGACTGGTCAACTTGTCAGCACGGAAAATTTGAAGGTTTCATGGTGATGGCGGTGCCCTGCGGAGGCTGTAGGCACAGAAATCTCAAAAAATTGACCACCAGACCAACTCCGGTGGCCCTTCAAAGGCACATCCAGCCCATGAATATGGGCATGGGCGGAAGGGGGTGGCGCGCGTATTGGTGCCTCATGGAGCAGTGACCCGCTCGGTCGAGCTGACACATGTGGTATGTCGACCATATCAAATAGCCCAACTATCCATTTTGGCTATCCATATAGATCAGCCACGGTCACTTGACCATAGTGAGTAGACAACCGCGCATCGACTGCAGGGCGAGCGGGAGGTCGAACGCCGTTGTTTGCTGTGTCCCAGCCAGGCAGACTGGTTCGTATGTGGCGGAACGGGTCGGCCAGTGGGCCAGACTCTCAGCTCACTGGGGAAAATCTACAGGACCAATATTCCATCTTGGTTAGATCAATTCCAAACCCATACAGGACCCTCTAAAAGGGTCTGGTTGGGTTGGTCCATCTAGGTCTGACCAGACACAGACTTGGCTGGCCTCGTTTCACTTAAACCATCTTAACTTGTAGACTGGTCATCCGATTGATGCACCGTTAATGGCGTGAGGACCCCTGTAATGAATCAGGCCTTTTGAGATTCTCCACTTAATTTTTGGTAGAATCTAGAGTACGAACGAGTTGGATCATACTCAAATCCAACCATACCATTTTTACTAAAAAGACTATAACTTACAGAGTAAGCATCTAAGTAACTCGTAGTTTTTTTGGAACCCTTATGAGAAGATGTTCCATCGTGTTACCTCTAACTGGGACCTCCTATATATTGAAATATAACCAATGTCTTGTGGAGCAGAACATTCAGATTACATATGTTCAAGGTGCAGGAATCTAGTGGCTGGTTGTCAAGTGAAGTGAGACCCTCTCTGGATGAGATGGAGTGCAACCGTCCTTGGATCAACAATGGAGTGACCCTCAAAGGATCGTAATGAGGGAAACCCTCCATGGATCAGAAATGGTGTGAGACTCTGTGGATCACCAAGGGAGATACCCTCCACGGATCGGGAATAGAGAGACCTTCCGTGGATCAGAATGAGAGTGACCCTATATGAATCAGAAGTAACACGACCAATCATGGATCAGCCATAGAGATACCCATCGCGGATCAGTAGTAGAGCGGACCTTTGTGAATCTTCCATGCAGCAACACTGCTCATATTTTAAGCCAAGCCCATCAACAAAATAAGATGATCTCGGTTACGATTAATCATAATTGTTCATATTCATTAAGTTGTATACTTGGTGTGTGATGTGTTTTACATTGTAACGTGTTATTGGTATCTTGATTTTTGATTTACATTTTTTTTATTTCTAAGAGACCTTCAGGGGTTTTGTGCTCCCAACAGAGTATTTTTATACTCGCCCATGCATGGGCATTGCCCACACCTGTTGTGTTTAATGCAGATGATGGAAAACATGACTTAGACTTGGGGAGCCATGGCTAGATAGTGCTTGGAGGTGATCGATAGACATGGTGAGCTCTAATGACATCATAAATTGATATGTACCTAATATTAAGTATTAATTCTCCGAGAAAGATCTCCATAACTTGTTTTTCTTTCCTTATATTGTATGTTTCTTTTAGTTGGGCATGTATACCCCCTTTTCTTTCAATACATTATTTTACTCTAGGTAGTGTTGTTTGGTGTTCTGCTTTGTGTGTGTACTCTGCCTGTGTGCTTACAAGTTTAAATGAAAATCCTTCCACTTTTTAGTTATGCATGTCCTGTTCTAGTCACCATTCCTTGGCCTATGGAAGGCGGGCTTAGTGTTGTCATCACACGGGCCCCTGGGGAAGGGTCATGATAAAATGGTATCAGAGGGTGGTCGGTTATTCTTGAAGAAATAAGAGTTTGTAATTTTCAATGAGGGAAATATATTTATGTGTATTGAGTTTGGATTTCAGTCTAGGGAGTCTAGTGTGGGTCTGGCGGCTGATGTATCCATACACCAGGATGCTGAATTATTTTTTCTGACTAATTACATGAAATCACTAGTTGCATATGTTTTGGAAATGTGTTTTTTATCTTGATATTTTTTGAGTCATCTCACTAGGTATAACTTATTGACAATGGAATATCTATTTCCCTATTGGATTCCTATATGAAGACAGCCATCCCGAGTTCTAGTGAAAGATCATGATGATGGTCCACCGAGTAATGAGGCATCAGGATAGGGACCACATACAACGATAGCACCTTCGAGTGGTGTACCAGCGACACCACAACCCATAGAGTATAAGATGCTACCAGACCCATCAGCAGATATTTTACACCAACTGAGTAAAATTCCTAAGTTATAAAGACCGAGGCCTCTGAGATTTCAAAGCGAGATAGATCATCAGGAAGCTGGTGACTAGCAAGAGACTCTGGCATGATTTTTATTCTTGGTAGAGACACCACAAGTCTTGATGGAGATCTTTTCCTCTAGAATTTTTCAGATCACGGTACAGATATTACAGAGCGTGACGCTACAAACGCATGAGGAGGTGTCCCTTTCATGGTTGGACTTTGACAGCCTCTTTAGGGTGGAAATCGTACTGGGGAAACTTTTCTTTGTGCATATTCATGAGCTTTCGCACCTACAATAGGGAAGTTGGACTATGGCCTATTACTCTTCATGTTTTATTGTCCTCTCCTGCTACTCCACTAACATGGTGTGGGACAATTTATTGGGGGCCCAAACATTTGTGTGGGGACTCCATCAAAAGATCTGTGCAATGATGATTTCTCTCATCATCTCGATATTGGGTGGAGTGATAGAGTGAGAAGTACTGGTGGAGAGCTTCGATGCTGATTAGGAATCAACATTGAGAGACACCATCAGATGATAGGTAGATTAGTCATAAACATTAGGTAGTATGTTGATGGCATAGAGTTCCAAACATACCAGACCTTCTGAAAGATGACCCTGGGATGTGGGGTCAGAGGTTTGGAACTCGCGAGGTAGAGGAGGTCAGAAGAGGAGATGATTGTGCTACTCATGTGCTAGGTAAGTTTACCTGGATCTTGAATTCCCAACCTGATATACCAATGAACATTTTATGGTTGAGGGACCACCGAGGTAGAAGCAAAGATTCTAGAGATGTTGTACGCAGGGATGTAGACATGGCATGGGAGTAGGTCGAGTAGTAGGTATTGGGTGATTGTTTGAGGTACTATTGCCAGCACCCCCAGGTGGTCCACCCTGACCTCACGGAGTTGGATGATAGGGAAGAGCATAGCTTCATGCCATAGAGGATTAGGACCATGGTTATCCAGTGATGATCTGAGGTATCATATGAGTCTTCTTGAACCTAGATTCAGTTCTTATAGACACAAGTTCTAGTTACTCTTTCCTGGCTAGAACACTCACTTGGAGATCAGAGATTTCAGTGGAGCCATTTTCTAGATACTTATAGCTAAAGACTCCTACAAAATAATTTTTGATGATTAAACAATGGTTCTGGTAGTGTGATCTTTCTCTATGAGTCGAGAGATTCAGCTAGGATCTCTTAGTAGCAGCTTTGAGGCCTTATGGCAAAATCTTTGGTATGGACTGGTTATCCATAGTCCATGCTCAGATCAACTATTTTAGGCATATAGGGTAGTGTGTCTGTAGAAGTGGGATGAGGTTTTCCTTCACTAGAGAGAAGAAGACCCTTGTAGCACAGCGCAGAATTTCTCGGAGGAGGGTGCAGCTGATCACTCATTAGTTTTCTAGCCTCACCCTCAGTGTAGTGGATGGGAGGAAACCAAGCATTCTAGCAGTGGTGAATGAGTACGACATTGTATATTGTAAGGATGTTCTGGGACTACCTCCTCATAGGGTGGTAGGCTTCATCATCGACTTGTACCTCGGGATGACATCGATATCCACACTGAAATATTTAATGGCTCCAAAAGAGATTCATGAGTTGAGGGTGCAACTAGAGGACTTTCATAAGATGAGGATCGTAATGCCCATTGTTTCTCCATGAGCAGCCATGGTGCTTTTCCAAGAAGGAAGATTGGAGTTTGAGGCTGTTCGTGGACTCTCAGGACCTGAACCAGGTGACCATGAAGAACAAGTTTCCACTTACGACGATCGATGAGCTCTTTGACCAGCTAAAGGGAGTGAGGTGGTTCTCGATGATGGACCTCATATCGGTCTAACACTGGATTTGGGTACGAGAGGAGGATGTGATGAAGACATCATTTAGGTGCTGATAAAACAACAATGTGTTTTTGGTGATTCCTCTCTGTGTGACCAATTCCCCTGCAGTGTTCATGGGAATATTAATCATGATCTATGATCCTTACCTTGACCGGTTTGTTGTGGTCTTCATTGATGACATCATGGTGTACTTTTCATCAGATGAGGTTCACGATACACACATGTCGAGTCTCCTAGATAAACTTCGAGAGCACCAACTTTATGGTAACCTCTTGAAGTGTTAGTTTTGGATTTGACAATTCCACTTTCCGGGACACATCATCTCGAAGGCTAGATTTGCAATGGATCCAGGGAAGATAGAAGAAGTGGTTGCTCAAAAGCCACCCAGGTGCAGGAATGTGGTGTGGAGATTCTTGGGATTGGTAGGATATTATTGGAGGTTCGTGTTCGACTTGTCCATAGTATCATCACCCTTATTGGCTTTGACGTGGAATGGAAAACCATCAATGTGGAAAGAGAAATGTCCACAATATTTCCAATAGATGATGTAGAGTTTGAAAATTTGCCCTCATCTTAAGACTACCATAGGAGGGTGTTGGGTATGTAGTTTACTATGATGCATCAAGAACCAGAAAAGGTTGTATCCTGATTTAGTATTGGGGATTGATTGCCTAAAACTCATGATTGTTGAGACAACATGAGAAGAACTATGTGACCCATGACCAGGAGTTAGCAGTAGTGGTCTTTTCTTTCAAGATGTGGAAACACTACCTGATGGGTGAGTGGTTTACCATCTACTCCAACCAAAAGAGTCTCAGATATATCTTCACCTATAAATAATTGAACCTGAGATAACAGATATTGCTAGAGTTCCTCCAGGAGTTTGAATTTGAAATAGTGTAAACTCCTAGGAAGGGGAAAGTGATGGCAGATGTGCTCAGTAGGAGGATCATCTTGCATCTGCTGAGTGAGGTGATAAAGAAATTGACCACGATGAAGATATCATTCATGGATGATGGTGAAGCTCCATACCTTTAGTCAATGAATATTACTCCCCCACTCTTACAGTGAGTCAGGGAGGCATAAATGGCACATGATGGATGTGAGGCCTGATGTGATCAGTTATCCTTAAGATGAGATCTTAAGATACTTTTTATTGGTGGGGGGAACTTCATGTTTTTAAAATGGCATACCATTGAAATAGTGTTGTTATAGGAGGAGGTGATGGCGGAGTTCAATGAATCCTCTTTGGCAGTATATGCTAGTGTGGTGAAGATGTATTAGGACCTCTAATGTCAGTACTGGTGGCTTGAAATGATGATAGTAGTGGTCATTTTTGTTTCACTATGCCTCAATTGTAATTAAATGAAGGCCAAGTAGTTGGTTCTAGTAGGCTTGTCCTGGCCACGCGATGTACTAGAGTAGAAATTGGAATGTATCTCGATGGAATTATTCATAAGGATACCACCTACTTCTAGGGGCCATGATTTCATCTTAGTGATTGTTGAACGACTCCTAAAGTCAGCACACTTATTACTAATTTGAGAGGAAGGATCGGTAGCGGGATTGGGATGAATCTATGTCTAAGATATAGAGATGCTTCATGGGGTGCCCTTTACGATTGTCTCACATTGTGATGATTTATTCACATCCCGACTGTGGAGGGGATTACAGGAGGCCTTTGGGATGCAGATGAGATTGAGCCCAACTTTTCATCCCCAAAAGGATGGTCAGATGGAGTGGACCATATTGACAATAGTGGATAGGCTACATGCCTGCATTCTTTATTTTGGTTGTTGTTGGGAGGACCACTATCCACTGGTGTAGTTTGCACACAACAATAGCTTTTACTCCACCATTGGAATTGAACAGTTTGAGGCCTTGTACCAGAGGCCTTGTAGATCACCCCTATACTCGAAAGACCCATGGTATTCTACACTCATGGGTTCGTAGTTGTTATGGAATTCCACCAAGAGGGTATAGATCATTCAGGAGCATATGAGGACTGCACAGTGCAGGAATATGTCTTATGCTGACATGATATATAGACCCTTGGAGTTTGAGGAGGGCAATCATGTTTTCCTTCAGGACTCACCTCGATGAGGATTTTGGAGATTTGACTGGGGAAACAATCTATCTATGATCTTCATCGGACCTTTTTAGATCCAAATAAGAGATGGTGATGTGGCATAACACTCAGCTGTTCCCCCCATAGATGCATCGGGTGAATGATGTTTTATATGTGTCATAGATGAGGAGGTACGTGTGTGATCCTTCGCATGTGATCTATTGGGGGGAGCTAGAAATATTTTTGGGGCAATGTTTGGAGAGTTCTAGGTGGAGATAGAGGATAAAAAAGATCAGTTCCTATGGGGGCGGTCGATTTCTCTAGTGCGAGTTCTGTAGAAGCACAAGAATCACCAAGAAAGAACATGGGAGCTGGAGGCTCAGATTAATGCTCGGTACCCTGACCTGTTAGATTAGTTTTGTTTTGGTTTTCAGGGGAGTAAATCTCTAAGGTGGGGATCGTGTAATGTCTCAGAAATTCCGTGTAATTTTTTTTATTATATAGAATTATTCTGAGACCGCACGCTTTGAGAGGATGTGATTCCATGGAATTGTGAGCCTAGAATGAAATTATGAACTTTTTAAAGGTACATTCAGTAAACGTGCGAGGTTTTTTTTTCAAACATTTGAACTTGTCCACTGATGAAAAATATGAGGGAACTATTGGACATAAAATTCCAATATTCACCTAGAAATGACTTAACATGGGTCGAAAAGGGATGACCTAAATAAATATTTATTAGAAATTTGAGAAAAATAATAAAATAATTTTAAAGAATTATTTTATTTCTTTTCTCATCATTGAGAAGAAGACGGTGGCACAATAGTGAAATGGTGAGGATCATTAATGGACGCTCATTAATGGCTTGTTTTTTAATGTGACGCTATTATCATAATGGATCATTAAACATGGATCATTAATGTGCATCACTAATATAAGGCACCAGCCTTAAACCTTACTTAATCTTGAGTTATTACAAGATTACACATTGAGGATCTTTTCGAGTTTAGAGTTTTAGAGAATTAGATCATAAAACTTGCATTACATTCCACATATAAACAAAGTGGTTACATAAAGATAGTATTCTTCATTCCCATCAATGGAAACATATTTAAGATAAGACATGGATTCTTTCTTGACACTTTCTTGACACTATCATCATATCATGTACTTTTCCCTTGACCTGTGAAAATCATTTCAAAAAAACTTGGGATGAGCATAAAAAGCTCAGTAAGGGATATAAAAATATGGAAAGGAAACATGGGTACATATATACATAATAATGAAATCATACTTTACCCATAAAACATAAGCACTTTAACATACCTAATCAAATCATGAATAAATCATAGAAATCATAAGACATAAAGGTAACTTGAGGCATTCATAACATTCTTATACACCGTATAAAAGAAAGTTGTGTACAAAATAAAATATGCCTCAATGAAAGGAGATTGAGACGAAGTCCCATACCTCAGGTCCGACTTGACTCGGTCGTTCTTTAATCTCCTGAATAATAAACTCGATTTAATTTCTACTTGTTTAAGAACCTTATTCAAGTTAATTATTCCTTTTATATCACTTATTTCCATGTCATGAACACTATGTAATTATTTAAGTTAATAATGGGCATTTTAACGATCATTGGTACTTGAGTCAAAATAAACCCTTTATAATTACAAGTTGTTCATGTATCCATTATATCCAGAATTATAATCATGATGTATATATCATATATATCATATATATCTAGTATATACGTGCATTTGTAATATTACATAATCATTTAGAGGTAAGAAATGAAATGCATCGTTCATGGAGACGGTAAGCCGTACGTACGCATGAACGCTACTTTCATTTCTATTTCATATTTTATAGAATGGAATCATAATGATATAAAGGTATATTATAATTCCAGTATAATATCATATATAATATCATAGTTACATCCTTTATACATCCCACATATGGTATTTAACGAATCAAATCACTTTGAGGGGGCGGTAGTCCGCACTTACTTAAATGAAGATATCACATTTACCCATAATGGAAACCATAAAGTTATGCCCAAAATGAAAAAAACAGAAGCTTAATGAAAACATAAATATATTATATATCATATATAAAAATAGTGACATCATAATGGCCACCTTTGAAGGTGGTAAATGAGTATTGAACAATCATCGTTTCGGGAGGCAGAATTTCGCCATCCACGGAAACCGTATGTTCATTAACCATTTGATGTAGTTGTGTGAGAGTGTAGCTCAAATAAATCTTATAAAAACATCCTAGTATATTGAAGATACTGTTTCTGTTACAAAAGAAGTAAATAATAAGATTTTAGGGGGTTGGAGAAGCAAAATAAAACAAATGAACATGAGAGAATGAATTACCTTTAAAAGTGTAACTCCTTTTGATTAGAGCCTAAAGGCTTCCTTTGAAAGAATTATGCCCAAAGGGAATCCTCTCGGATGAGGAGAGGGATGTGGAGAGAGTAAATGGGCAGGGGATGGCTGAGCCAAAGGCTTGAGGAGTGTGTGAAATGAGGTAGAGGTGGGGGCCTTTTATAAGAGGAAAGGAGGGTCACTTTTGGAAATTAAAGATAAGTTAATTTATTTTAAAAAGCGTTTCGGATTCAAAAGGTCCCACATTGATATAATTCGAGTATATGGTGATAAGGGTTCGAAATACACTCATCCAATAGGTTTTGGACATGTGTAGGTCTTATATATTACATTATCTTTCCATTTTTTTAAATCGTTAAATAATGAGGTCATCGCTGCATCATCATGATGTCATAAATAATTTAATTTATTTAATGTATAAAAATTATAAAACAAATACTATGATGTAATAAATCTTTTTAGCTTTCCAATTATTATTTATAATCAAAAATATGACTTGTATAACCCCATGTAAAAATTGTTTTAGTAAAACATCTCTTGTTTGTGTCATTTTTACTTTAACATTAAATAAAAAGTTATTTATGTCATTTCCCAACCAAAGTGTCTCCATGGGGTCCCCAAGTTGACCCATGGCTTGTCATGGTCGGCCAAGACACAACCAATTAGTGTAGGACATGTGTCAAGCTCATCTCATTTAATAAAGAATTATTTTTACCTTAAACTACACTAATTGCCTCTAATCGCGATTAAAAACATAATAAGTTACTATTCAACAAAAAATTATTATAATCCCATTGAACCACATTTTACTTCTTAATGACAACCATTTATGTCAGATTTTTGAAATTCAATACACAAAGGTGGAAAAATTTCATTTAAATGGAAAATCAGTTTTTATAAGTACCACTTAGTGATTTCACTATTCATCAAAAATTGAAGTTTTTCAGAAAATTACCAAAACTTCACCCTAAGCTATATTTGATATTCCGAATTCCAAAATGAAGTCTATTTTGAAAAATACAAAACATATAAGTCACATTAATTAATTTAATAATTAATTTCCATTGTCATGACAAATAGCGTGTTTTTATGAAACAATAAGTATCAAAAGATTGACACCAGTTTAAGTCCAATTTCAAAGTGAAATTGATTACAATGACCACCATTGGATTAAATGGTAAAAATATATTCCAATTTCACTTCAAAACCAATTCAAAAGATAATCTAATCATATAAATAATTTAGATTAAAAAGCAGTTTTGATGTAAAATGCAGTATTTTTCACTATTCATTAAAAAAATGAACATTGTCAAAAAAATACCAAAAATTCACACAAAGTAAATTTTGATGTCCCAATCATAAAGAATATGTTTATTTTGACAAAAATAGTTTATAAAATTGTCAAAAGATAGATTTAAAAAGGGTTTTCCATCAAAAGGCAGTAAAACAATCTTTTAAGAATATTAGTGTATTCCATGCATAAGATTGGATTTATTTTCATTTTAAGCCTCTAAAACACAATCTAATTCATTAATAGATATAGATAAAATATCTATTATTAATTACTTACTTTGGACGTTACATCCTTCCCCCTTTATAAAATTGCGTCCCCGCAATTTATTTACTTATCGAATAAATGGGGGTACTTATCCCTCATTGCATTTTCAGATTCCCATGTTGCCTCTTCCATCATGTGGTTTTTCCACAAAACCTTTACCTGATTAATCACCTTATTTCGTAAAACTTGCTCCCTGTGGTCAAGAATCTGGACCGGTTGTTCCTCATAAGATAGGTTCTATTCCAGCTGAACTACCTCTGGACTCAAAACATGAGATGGATCTGGCATGTACATAACATTGAAACGTGAAAAACATTGTGTACCTGAGATAAACTCGGAGGTAAAGCCACTCGGTAAGAAACTGATCCAACTCTTTCTAGAATTTCATATGGTCCAATGAACCTTGGACTCAGATTTCCTTTCTTACCAAATCGCATCACACTTTTCCGTGGTGATACTTTGAGAAAAACATGATCACCTACCTCAAAAGAGAGATCCTTCCTCCTGTTGTCTGCATAACTCTTCTGCCCGCTCTGAGCTGTTCTCATGTGCTTCTTTATCAGCTGAACCTTTTCTGCCAACTCTTCTACCAATTCTGGTCCCATAAACTTCCTTTCACCCACTTCATCCAAGAATGTTGGAGTTCGACACCGCTTCCCATATAATGCTTGAAATGGTGCAATCTGTATACTAGAATGAAAACTGTTATTATATGAAAATTCAACCAAAGAAAGATGTTGGACCCAACTTCCCTGATAATCCATCGAACAAGCTCGTAGCATATCCTCCAAGGTCTGAATTGTTCGTTCTGACTGCCAATCTGATTGAGGATGAAAAGCTGTACTATAATTTAATTCAGTGCCCAACGACTTCTGAAGGCCTTTCCAAAAGTTAGAAGTGAACCTGGGATCACGGTCAGATACAAAGGAGAGAGGAACTCCATGTAACATGACTATCTCTTTAAGATACAAACGGGAAAGTTGATCAAGAGAGAAAGTATCTCGTATAGAAAGGAAATGAGCAGACTTGGCCAAGCGATCAACAATAACCCAGATTGCATTATTACCTTGAGATATCTTCGGTAATCCCACAACAAAGTCCATGGATATATTCTCCCATTTACACTCTGGCACTGGTAAAGGCTGAAGCATCCCTTTCGGTAACTGTCATTCTGCTTTAACCTATTGACATGTCAAACACTTCACAGTAAAATCAGCAATATCCCTTTTCATTCCATCCCACCAGTAATACTCCCGCAGATCTCTATACATCTTAGTACTGCCCGGATGAACTGAAAACGGAGAACTATGAGCTTCACATAACACATCTCTCTTCAACTGTGAATCACAAGGCACACACAATCTCTTCCCAAATCTCAAAACACAATCATTATCAATGTTGAATTCAGGCAACTTACCTTTCTAATCCAGCTCTACCTTTTTCTGAAACTCACTGTCTTGCTTCTGTGCTTGCTTGATTCTGCCTGATAGAGAAGATCTCACTGATACCTGAAACAAAACAGAAGGACTTCCAGCAAAACAACTTCTATGCCAAAGTTCATGAAATCCTTAACCAAAGGATCACATTCCAAACACACCATTGCTAATGAAGCATTACTTTTTCGACTCAAAGCATCAGCCACTTTATTTGCTTTTCCCAGATCGTAATGAATTATACAATAATAATCCTTGATTAATTCCAACCATCTCCTCTGTCTCATGTTTAACTCTTTCTGAGTGAATATATACATTAAACTTTTGTGATCGGTATATATTTCACATTTTACTCCATACAAATGATGCCTCCATGTTTTTAAAGAAAAAACAACAGCAGCTAATTCCAAATCATGTGTAGGGTAATTTACCTCATGAGTTTTCAACTGTCGTGAAGCATAAGCAATTACCTGATCATTCTGCATTATGATGCAACCAAGTCCTTTCAATGAAGCATCACTGTATATAAAAAACTCACCATTCCTAGAAGGTAGTGCCAAAAATGGAGCATTCACCAATCTTCTTTTCAATTCCTGAAAACAATCATCACATTATTTTGTCCAGATAAACTTATCACCCTTCCGAGTTAGCTTAGTCATTGGACTAGATAATCGTGAAAAATTTCTAACAAACCTTCGATAATAGCCTGCCATACCAAGGAAGCTGCGAATCTCGGTTACATTTGTGGGTCTTGGCCATTCTTCCACAACTTTTTTTTGCAGGATCAACAGTTATTCCATCTTTAGAAACAATATGACCAAGGAATGAAATTTGTTGCAACCCAAAACTCACACTTTCTGAATTTTCCATATAGTTTTTTTTCTTTTAATGTTTGAAAGATAACCCTCAAATGTCCTTCATGCTCCTCTTTACTTTTAGAAAATACCAAAATATCATCAATGAAAACCACCAAAAACTTATCCAAGAACTCATGGAAAATTCTATTCATTAAGTCCATGAATACAGCAGGTGCATTGGTTAGCCCAAAAGGCATTACTACAAATTCATAATGGCCATATCTCATACGGAACACGGTCTTCAGAACATCTTCTTCCTTTAGCTTTAGCTGATGGTACCCCGATCTCAAGTCAATCTTTGAAAAATACTGATCTCCCGGAAGCTGATCAAACAAATCATCGATATGAGGAAAAGGATATTTTTTCTTAACAGTGATGTTATTCAAGGCTCTATAATCAATGTAAAGTCTCATAGAACCATCTTTCTTTTTAACAAATAAAACAGGAGCACCCCAAGGTTATGTGCTGGGTTGAATGAAACCTTTCTCTAATAAATCTTTCAATTTCTCCTTCAACTCTAAAAGTTCAATTTGAGCCATTCGATTAGGGGGTTTTGAAATTGGCTTAGCATCAGGAACTAAGTCAACCGTAAACTCAACTTCTCGATCTGGTATTATTCCAGGCAACTCATCAGGAAAAACATCATGATACTCATTTACCACTGGCACATCATTAATCTGAACAGTTCCTTTATTTTCATCGACTTGTGCAAGGTAACATTCATTTCCATCTTTTACGAGTTTCTCGGCCTCTTGATAAGTTATCAACAGTAAGGGTTCATTCTTGTACAAAAACAGAAAGTATTTCTGAAAAGAAACTTCTTTAGCTCTACAGTCAATCTTAGCATGGTAAATAGAGATCCAATCCATACCCAGGATAACATCAAACTCTACTAGAGGTAGAACAATAAGGTTTGCAAGTAGGTTCTTTCCACAGATAAGGATAATAAGATTCATATAAATTCTGTTTTCCTCCACATTTCCCCCAGGTGTTTTTATCACAAGTTTATGAGTCATTTCTTGAGAAGGAATTCCCATTTTAGTAGAAAAATTTTCAGAGATGAAAGAATGTGTAGACCCCGAATCAAAAAACACACTGGCATAATCTGAAAGAACAAACAAAGTACCTGATACAACTTCATTTGATGCCCCGGCATCTATCGAAGTAGTTGCAAAAGATTTCACCACGCCTTTATGCTTGTATTCTAACTACTTCCCATTACTCAAGCTCTTTGTCGGACACTCGTTTGCATAGTGAACCATCTCATTGCACTTATAACATTTCACTAACTGTAAATCAAATTTGTTCTTACCTTCACCTTGATCCTTTTCAGTGCAATCACGAGCCTTATGTCCCATCTTACCACATCGGTAGCACTTTCCAGAATTCAGAAGACATTCCACAGCATGCCTTTTCCCACATTTATCACAAACTGGAAACTTAGTTTTCTTACCATCAGACTTTTTTGAAGAATTATTACCTTTCTCCTGCCACCTTGGTCTCTTCTTCTGTTGGTTGTTATAGAACACTTGATCATCGGCAAACTCCATTTTCACCTTCTTAGCACATCGAACAAGATTTTCATAACTTTTAAACTCATGAGAAGCTAATGCCCTTCGATATTTTGGCTTTAATCCTGAGAAAAAACCCTTGATTTTACTATCAAGGTCTCGGATAAAATTTGGAGAATACCTTGCCAATCGAGTGAACCTTTCTTCATAGGTAGCCACTTAGTCTTCCTCTTGCCTCAATTCCAAGAATTACATTTCCATCCTAAGTCGAACAACCTTAGGAAAATAATTCTAAAGAAACATACCTTTGAATTCATCCCAGTCGAGAGCATCAATCTCATCTGCGTCCCTGATATTTTTAACCATTGACCACCACTTATCTGCTTCACCCTACAAACGATAAATAACAAGACTAACCTTTTGATTGTATGAACACCCCATGACATCGAAAATCTTCTCCAGTGCTTTAATCCACCCTTCAGCTGACACAGGGTCAGATGATCCTCTGAATGATGGGGGATGTTGCCTCATGAAATGTTCCACCACTGACATGTTCCTCTGCGGTTGATCTGGCTGATCTCGTGTATGGATACCACCGCCATTTATCGCTTGAGTCAACTGCGCCATCACTACAACAAACTGTTCAGTTCCAATTCCGACTATCTTGGGATGCTGATTCGGAAGGTTATTTCCTTCTGTATGCCTTCCTAGCACTGCTTCCCTGTTTCCTCTGCAGAAAACCATTCTGAACAAACATGTCTTAGATGAAGAAACATGGTAATCATTAAATGCTATATCATTTCAAAAAAATATTTTTGGATAACCATTTAATAGAATTCTAACACCTAAAGTTATCTAAACCGACGTCTGATACCAACTATAAGGCCCCAACCTTAAACCTTACTTAATCTTTAGTTATTACAAGATTACACATTGAGGATCTTTTCAGGTTTAGAGTTTTAGAGAATTAGATCATAAAACTTGCATTACATTCCACATATAAACAAAGTGGTTACATAAAGATAGTATTCTTCATTCCCATCAATGGAAACATATTTAAGATAAAACATGGATTCTTTCTTAACACTTCCTTGACACTATCATCATATCATGTACCTTTCCCTTGACCTGTGAAAATCATTTCAAAAAAATTTGGGATGAGCATAAAAAGCTCAGTAAGGGATATAAAAATATGGAAAGGAAACATGGGTACATATATACATAATAATGAAATCATACTTTACCCATAAAACATAAGCACTTTAACATACCTAATCAAATCATGAATAAATCATAGAAATCATAAGACATAAAGGTAACTTGAGGCATTCATAACATTCTTATACACCGTATAAAAGAAAGTTGTGTACAAAATAAAATATGCCTCAATGAAAGGATATTGAGACGAAGTCCCATACCTCAGGTCCGACTTGACTCGGTCGTTCTTTAATCTCCTGAATAATAAACTCGATTTAATTTCTACTTGTTTAAGAACCTTATTCAAGTTCATTATTCCTTTTATATCACTTATTTCCATGTCATGAACACTATGTAATTATTTAAGTTAATAATGGTCATTTTAACGATCATTGGTACTTGAGTCAAAATAAACCCATTATAATTACAAGTTGTTCATGTATCCATTATATCCAGAATTATAATCATGATGTATATATCATATATATCATATATATCTAGTATATACGTGCATTTGTAATATTACATAATCATTTAGAGGTAAGAAATGAAATGCATCGTTCATGGAGACGGTAAGCCGTACGTACGCATGAACGCTACTTTCATTTCTATTTCATATTTTATAGAATGGAATCATAATGATATAAAGGTATATTATAATTCCAGTATAATATCATATATAATATCATAGTTACATCCTTTATACATCCCACATATGGTATTTAACGAATCAAATCACTTTGAGGGGGCGGTAGTCCGCACTTACTTAAATGAAGATATCACATTTACCCATAATGGAAACCATAAAGTTATGCCCAAAATGAAAAAAAACAGAAGCTTAATGAAAACATAAATATATTATATATCATATATAAAAATAGTGACATCATAATGGCCACCTTTGAAGGTGGTAAATGGGTATTGAACAATCATCGTTTCGGGAGGCAGAATTTCGCCATCCACGGAAACCGTATGTTCATTAACCATTTGATGTAGTTGTGTGAGAGTGTAGCTCAAATAAATCTTATAACAACATCCTAGTATATTGAAGATACTGTTTATGTTACAAAAGAAGTAAATAATAAGATTTTAGGGGGTTGGAGAAGCAAAATAAAACAAATGAACATGAGAGAATGAATTACCTTTAAAAGTGTAACTCCTTTTGATTAGAGCCTAAAGGCTTCCTTTGAATGAATTATGCCCAAAGGGAATCCTCTCGGATGAGGCGAGGGATGTGGAGAGAGTAAATGGGCAGGGGATGGCTGAGCCAAAGGCTTGAGGAGTGTGTGAAATGAGGTAGAGGTGGGGGCCTTTTATAAGAGGAGAGGAGGGTCACTTTTGGAAATTAAAGATAAGTTAATTTATTTTAAAAAGAGTTTCGGATTCAAAAGGTCCCACATTGATATAATTCGAGTATATGGTGATAAGGGTTCGAAATACACTAATCCAATAGGTTTTGGACATGTGTAGGTCTTATATATTACATTATCTTTCCATTTTTTTAAATCGTTAAATAATGAGGTCATCGCTGCATCATCATGATGTCATAAATAATTTAATTTATTTAATGTATAAAAATTATAAAACAAATACTATGATGTAATAAATCTTTTTAGCTTTCCAATTATTATTTATAATCAAAAATCTGACTTGTATAACCCCATGTAAAAATTGTTTTAGTAAAACATCTCTTGTTTGTGTCATTTTTACTTTAACATTAAATAAAAAGTTATTTATGTCATTTCCCAACCAAAGTGTCTCCATGGGGTCCCCAAGTTGACCCATGGCTTGTCATGGTCGGCCAAGACACAAACAATTAGTGTAGGACATGTGTCAAGCTCATCTCATTTAATAAAGCATTATTTTTACCTTAAACTACACTAATTGCCTCTAATCGCGATTAAAAACTTAATAAGTTACTATTCAACAAAAAATTATTATAATCCCATTGAACCACATTTTACTTCTTAATGACAACCATTTATGTCAGATTTTTGAAATTCAATACACAAAGGTGGCAAAATTTCATTTAAATGGAAAATCAGTTTTTATAAGTACCACTTAGTGATTTCACTATTCATCAAAAATTGAAGTTTTTCAGAAAATTACCAAAAATTCACCCTAAGCTATATTTGATATTCCGAATTCCAAAATGAAGTCTATTTTGAAAAATACAAAACATATAAGTCACATTAATTAATTTAATAATTAATTCCCATTGTCATGACAAATAGCGTGTTTTTATGAAACAATAAGTATCAAAAGATTGACACCAGTTTAAGTCCAATTTCAAAGTGAAATTGATTACAATGACCACCATTGGATTAAATGGTAAAAATATATTCCAATTTCACTTCAAAACCAATTCAAAAGATAATCTAATCATATAAATAATTTAGATTAAAAAGTAGTTTTGATGTAAAATGCAGTATTTTTCACTATTCATTAAAAAAATGAACATTGTCAAAAAAATACCAAAAATTCACACAAAGTAAATTTTGATGTCCCAATCATAAAGAATATGTTTATTTTGACAAAAATAGTTTATAAAATTGTCAAAAGATAGATTTAAAAAGGGTTTTCCATCAAAAGGCAGTAAAACAATCTTTTAAGAATATTAGTGTATTCCATGCATAAGATTGGATTCATTTTCATTTTAAGCCTCTAAAACACAATCTAATTCATTAATAGATATAGATAAAATATCTATTATTAATTACTTACTTTGGACGTTACATCCTTCCCCCTTTATAAAATTGCGTCCCCGCAATTTATTTACATATCGAATAAATGGGGGTACTTATCCCTCATTGCATTTTCAGATTCCCATGTTGCCTCTTCCATCATGTGGTTTTTCCACAAAACCTTTACCTGATTAATCACCTTATTTCGTAAAACTTGCTCCCTGTGGTCAAGAATCTGGACCGGTTGTTCCTCATAAGATAGGTTCTATTCCAGCTGAACTACCTCTGGACTCAAAACATGAGATGGATCTGGCATGTACATAACATTGAAACGTGAAAAACATTGTGTACCTGAGATAAACTCGGAGGTAAAGCCACTCGGTAAGAAACTGATCCAACTCTTTCTAGAATTTCATATGGTCCAATGAACCTTGGACTCAGATTTCCTTTCTTACCAAATCACATCACACTTTTCCATGGTGATACTTTGAGAAAAACATGATCACCTACCTCAAAAGAGAGATCCTTCCTCCTGTTGTCTGCATAACTCTTCTGCCCGCTCTGAGCTGTTCTCATGTGCTTCTGTATCAGCTGAACCTTTTCTGCCAACTCTTCTACCAATTCTGGTCCCATAAACTTCCTTTCACCCACTTCATCCAAGAATGTTGGAGTTCGACACCGCTTCCCATATAATGCTTGAAATGGTGCAATCTGTATACTAGAATGAAAACTGTTATTATATGAAAATTCAACCAAAGAAAGATGTTGGACCCAACTTCCCTGATAATCCATCGAACAAGCTCGTAGCATATCCTCCAAGGTCTGAATTGTTCGTTCTGACTGCCAATCTGATTGAGGATGAAAAGCTGTACTATAATTTAATTCAGTGCCCAACGACTTCTGAAGGCCTTTCCAAAAGTTAGAAGTGAACCTGGGATCACGGTCAGATACAAAGGAGAGAGGAACTCCATGTAACATGACTATCTCTTTAAGATACAAACGGGAAAGTTGATCAAGAGAGAAAATATCTCGTATAGAAAGGAAATGAGCAGACTTGGCCAAGCGATCAACAATAACCCAGATTGCATTATTACCTTGAGATATCTTCGGTAATCCCACAACAAAGTCCATGGATATATTCTCCCATTTACACTCTGGCACTGGTAAAGGCTGAAGCATCCCTTTTGGTAACTGCTATTCTGCTTTAACCTATTGACATGTCAAACACTTCACAGTAAAATCAGCAATATCCCTTTTCATTCCATCCCACCAGTAATACTCCCGCAGATCTCTATACATCTTAGTACTGCCCGGATCAACTGAAAACGGAGAACTATGAGCTTCACATAACACATATCTCTTCAACTGTGAATCACAAGGCACACACAATCTCTTCCCAAATCTCAAAACACAATCATTATCAATGTTGAATTCAGGCAACTTACCTTTCTAATCCAGCTCTACCTTTTTCTGAAACTCACTGTCTTGCTTCTGTGCTTGCTTGATTCTGCCTGATAGAGAAGATCTCACTGATACCTGAAACAAAACAGAAGGACTTCCAGCAAAACAACTTCTATGCCAAAGTTCATGAAATCCTTAACCAAAGGATCACATTCCAAACACACCATTGCTAATGAAGCATTACTTTTTCGACTCAAAGCATCAGCCACTTTATTTGCTTTTCCCAGATCGTAATGAATTATACAATAATAATCCTTGATTAATTCCAGCCATCTCCTCTGTCTCATGTTTAACTCTTTCTGAGTGAATATATACATTAAACTTTTGTGATCGGTATATATTTCACATTTTACTCCATACAAATGATGCCTCCATGTTTTTAAAGAAAAAACAACAGCAGCTAATTCCAAATCATGTGTAGGGTAATTTACCTCATGAGTTTTCAACTGTCGTGAAGCATAAGCAATTACCTGATCATTCTGCATTATGATGCAACCAAGTCCTTTCAAAGAAGCATCACTGTATATAAAAAACTCACCATTCCTAGAAGGTAGTGCCAAAAATGGAGCATTCACCAATCTTCTTTTCAATTCCTGAAAACAATCATCACATTATTTTGTCCAGATAAACTTATCACCCTTCCGAGTTAGCTTAGTCATTGGACTAGATAATCGTGAAAAATTTCTAACAAACCTTCGATAATAGCCTGCCATACCAAGGAAGCTACGAATATCGGTTACATTTGTGGGTCTTGGCCATTCTTCCACAACTTTTTTTTGCAGGATCAACAGTTATTCCATCTTTAGAAACAATATGACCAAGGAATGAAATTTGTTGCAACCCAAAACTCACACTTTCTGAATTTTCCATATAGTTTTTTTTCTTTTAATGTTTGAAAGATAACCCTCAAATGTCCTTCATGCTCCTCTTTACTTTTAGAAAATACCAAAATATCATCAATGAAAACCACCAAAAACTTATCCAAGAACTCATGGAAAATTCTATTCATTAAGTCCATGAATACAGCAGGTGCATTGGTTAGCCCAAAAGGCATTACTACAAATTCATAATGGCCATATCTCATACGGAACGCGGTCTTCAGAACATCTTCTTCCTTTAGCTTTAGCTGATGGTACCCCGATCTCAAGTCAATCTTTGAAAAATACTGATCTCCCGGAAGCTTATCAAACAAATCATCGATATGAGGCAAAGGATATTTTTTCTTAACAGTGATGTTATTCAAGGCTCTATAATCAATGTAAAGTCTCATAGAACCATCTTTCTTTTTAACAAATAAAACAGGAGCACCCCAAGGTTATGTGCTAGGTTGAATGAAACCTTTCTCTAATAAATCTTTCAATTTCTCCTTCAACTCTAAAAGTTCAATTTGAGCCATTCGATAAGGGGGTTTTGAAATTGGCTTAGCATCAGGAACTAAGTCAACCGTAAACTCAACTTCTCGATCTGGTATTATTCCAGGCAACTCATCAGGAAAAACATCATGATACTCATTTACCACTGGCACATCATTAATCTGAACAGTTCCTTTATTTTCATCGACTTGTGCAAGGTAACATTCATTTCCATCTTTTACGAGTTTCTCGGCCTCTTGATAAGTTATCAACAGTAAGGGTTCATTCTTGTACAAAAACAGAAAGTATTTCTGAAAAGAAACTTCTTTAGCTCTACAGTCAATCTTAGCATGGTAAATAGAGATCCAATCCATACCCAGGATAACATCAAACTCTACTAGAGGTAGAACAATAAGGTTTGCAAGTAGGTTCTTTCCACAGATAAGGATAATAAGATTCATATAAATTCTGTTTTCCTCCACATTTCCCCCAGGTGTTTTTATCACAAGTTTATGAGTCATTTCTTGAGAAGGAATTCCCATTTTAGTAGAAAAATTTTCAGAGATGAAAGAATGTGTAGACCCCGAATCAAAAAACACACTGGCATAATCTGAAAGAACAAACAAAGTACCTGATACAACTTCATTTGATGCCCCGACATCTACCGAAGTAGTTGCAAAAGATTTCACCACGCCTTTATGCTTGTATTCTAACTGCTTCCCATTACTCAAGCTCTTTGTCGGACACTCGTTTGCATAGTGAACCATCTCATTGCACTTATAACATTTCACTAACTGTAAATCAAATTTGGTCTTACCTTCACCTTGATCCTTTTCAGTGCAATCACGAGCCTTATGTCCCATCTTACCACATCGGTAGCACTTTCCAGAATTCAGAAGACATTCCACAGCATGCCTTTTCCCACATTTATCACAAACTGGAAACTTAGTTTTCTTACCATCAGACTTTTTTGAAGAATTATTACCTTTCTCCTGCCACCTTGGTCTCTTCTTCTGTTGGTTGTTATAGAACACTTGATCATCGGCAAACTCCATTTTCACCTTCTTAGCACATCGAACAAGATTTTCATAACTTTTAAACTCATGAGAAGCTAATGCCCTTCGATATTTTGGCTTTAATCCTGAGAAAAAACCATTGATTTTACTATCAAGGTCTCGGATAAAATTTGGAGAATACCTTGCCAATCGAGTGAACCTTTCTTCATAGGTAGCCACTTAGTCTTCCTCTTGCCTCAATTCCAAGAATTACATTTCCATCCTAAGTCGAACAACCTTAGGAAAATACTTCTAAAGAAACATACCTTTGAATTCATCCCAGTCGAGAGCATCAATCTCATCTGCGTCCCTGATATTTTTAACCATTGACCACCACTTATCTGCTTCACCCTACAAACGATAAATAACAAGACTAACCTTTTGATTGTATGAACACCCCATGACATCGAAAATCTTCTCCAGTGCTTTAATCCACCCTTCAGCTAACACAGGGTCAGATGATCCTCTGAATGATGGGGGATGTTGCCTCATGAAATGTTCCACCACTGACATGTTCCTCTGCGGTTGATCTGGCTGATCTCGTGTATGGATACCACCGCCATTTATCGCTTGAGTCAACTGCGCCATCACTACAACAAACTGTTCAGTTCCAATTCCGACTATCTTGGGATGCTGATTCGGAAGGTTATTTCCTTCTGTATGCCTTCCTAGCACTGCTTCCCTGTTTCCTCTGCAGAAAACCATTCTGAACAAACATGTCTTAGATGAAGAAACATGGTAATCTTTAAATGCTATATCATTTCAAAAAAATATTTTTGGATAACCATTTAATAGAATTCTAACACCTAAAGTTATCTAAACCGACGTCTGATACCAACTATAAGGCCCCAACCTTAAACCTTACTTAATCTTTAGTTATTACAAGATTACACATTGAGGATATTTTCAGGTTTAGAGTTTTAGAGAATTAGATCATAAAACTTGCATTACATTCCACATATAAACAAAGTGGTTACATAAAGATAGTATTCTTCATTCCCATCAATGGAAACATATTTAAGATAAAACATGGATTCTTTCTTAACACTTCCTTGACACTATCATCATATCATGTACCTTTCCCTTGACCTGTGAAAATCATTTCAAAAAAATTTGGGATGAGCATAAAAAGCTCAGTAAGGGATATAAAAATATGGAAAGGAAACATGGGTACATATATACATAATAATGAAATCATACTTTACCCATAAAACATAAGCACTTTAACATACCTCATCAAATCATGAATAAATCATAGAAATCATAATACATAAAGGTATCTTGAGGCATTCATAACATTCTTACTTAGGGAGTAACCCTCTTGGTTACGTTTGGAATACCCATCAAAGTATATTCCCTAAATCTCTTCGGAGAAACCTTAAAGATTCACTCCTTCGTGTTACCCCATGCATTGGAGAGCTATATCGGGCTCACCCGCCCTTAGTTTATCACGGAACCACCCGTCTTCTTAATAATGCCCAAGAACCTCAACATAATCATATCACATAAAACATGCATAAATGAAACATAACATTTCCACCTTTCAATCACAAGATATCAATACAACACATTGATATAAAGACATTATGAAAACCATTTTCAATACCAAAATAAAATAAATGTTAAACATGATATTTATTTTTCTTTTAAAAAGAAGGTATGGCTTATAGAGGAAGCCGAAACTCAAATAATGGTCACGGTGGCGGAGAAGTCGTTGTCACCGCATACGTATGACAAAAACATTCCCTTTTGTCGTTTATTAAATGCTTCATATAAAAAAGAATCCTTTTGGATAAACGTAAAATTCAAAAGATTTTATACACCGTATAAAAGAAAGTTGTGTATAAAATAAAATATTCCTCAATGAAAGAAGATTGAGACGAAGTCCCATACCTCGGGTCCGACTTGACTCGGTCGTTCTTTAATCTCCTGAATAATAAACTTGAGTTAATTTCTACTTTTTTAAGAACCCTTTTCAAGTTCATTATTCCTTTTATATCACTTATTTCCATGTCATGAACACTATGTAGTTATTTATGTTAATAATGGTCGTTTTAACGATCATTGGTACTTGAGTCAAAATAAACCCTTTATAATTACAAGTTTTTCATGTATCCATTATATCCAGAATTATAATCACAATGTATATATCATATATATCATATATATCCCGTATATACGTTCATTTATAATATTACATAATCATTTAGAGGTAAGAAATAAAATGCACCGTTCATAGAGACGGTAAGTTGTACGTACGCATGAACGCTACTTTAATTTCTATTTCATATTTTATAGAATGGAATCATAATGATATAAAGGTATATTATAATTCCAGTATAATATCATATATAATATCATAGTTCCATCCTTTATACATCCCACATATGGTATTTAACGAATCAAATCACTTTGAGGGGGCGGTAGTCCGCACTTCCTTAAAAGAAGATATCGCGTTTACACATAATGGAAACCATAAAGGTATACCCAAAATGAAAAAAACAGAAGATTAAGGAAAACATAAACATATTATATATCATATATAAATACAGTTACATCATAATGGCCACCTTTGAAGGTGTTAAATGAGTATTGAACAATCATCGTTTTGGGAGGCAGAATTTCGCCATCCACGGAAACCGTATGTTCTTTAACCATTTGATGTAGTTGTGTGAGAGTGTAGCTCCAATAAATCTTATAACAACATCATAGTATATTGAAGATACTGTTGTTGTTACAAAAGAAGTAAATAAAAAGAGTTTAGGGGGGTGGAGAAGCAAAATAAAACAAATGAACATGAGAGAATGAATTACCTTTAAAAGTGTAACTCCTTTTGATTTGAGCCTAAAGGCTTCCTTTCAAAAGGATTCTGCACAATGGGAATCCTCTAGGATGAGGAGAGGGATGTGGAGAGAGTAAATGGGCAGGGGATGGCTGAGACAAAGGCTTGGGGAGTGTGTGAAATGAGGTAGAGGTGGGGGCCTTTTATAAGAGGAGAGGAGGGGCACTTTTGGAAAGTAAAGATAAGTTACTTTATTTTAAAAAGCGTTTCGGATTCAAAAGGTACCACATTGATATAATTCAAGGATAAGGTGATAAGGGTTCAAAATCCACTCATCCAATAGGTTTTGGACATGTTTAGGTCTTAGATATTACATTATCTTTCCATTTTATTTAAATCGTTAAATAATGAGGTCATCGCTGCATCATCATGATGTCATAAATAATTTAATTTATTTAATGTCTACAAATTATCAAAAAAAATACTATGATGTAGGAAAGCTTTTTAGATTTCCAATCACTATTTATAATCAAAAATCTGACTTGTAGAACCCCATGTAAAAATTGTTTTAGTAAAACATTTCTTGTTTGTGTCATTTTCACTTTAACATTAAATAAAAAGTTATTTATGTCGTTTCCCAACCAAAGTGGCTCCATGGGGTACCCAAGTTGACCCATGGCTTTTCTTGGCCGGCCATGACACAACAAATGAGGGTAGGGCATGTGTCAATCTCATCTCATTTTATTAAAGCATTATTTTTATCTTCAACTACACTAATTACCTCTAATCGCGATTAAAAACTTAATAAGTTACTATTCACCAAAAAATTATTATAATCCCATTGAACCACATTTTACTTCTTAATGACAACCATGTATGTCAGATTTTTGAAATTAAATACACAAAGGTGGCAAAATTTCATTTAAATGGAAAATCAGTTTTTATAAGTACCACTTAGTGATTTCACTATTCATCAAAAATTGAAGTTTTTCAGAAAATTACCAAAAATTCACCCTAAGCTATCTTTGATATTACGAATTCAAAAATGAAGCCTATTTTGAAAAATACAAAACATATAAGTCACATTAATTAATTTAATAATTAATTCCTGCTGTCATGACAAATAGCGTGTTTTTATGAAACAATAAGTATCAAAAGATTGACACCAGTTTATGTCCAATTTCAAAGTGAAATTGATTCCAATGACCACCATTGGATTAAATGGTAAAAATATATTCCAATTTAACTTCAAAACCAATTCAAAAGATAATATAATCATATTAATAAACTAGATTAGAAAGCATTTTTGATGTAAAATGCATTATTTTTCACTATTCATTAAAAAAATGAACATTGTCAAAAAAATACCAAAAATTCACACAAAGTAAATTTTGATGCCCCAATCATAAAGAATAAGTTTATTTTGAAAAACATAGTTTATAAAATTGTCAAAAGATAGATTTAAAAAGGGTTTTCCATCAAAAGGCAGTAAAACAATCTTTTAAGAATAGTAGTGTATTACATGCATAAGATTGGATTTATTTTCATTTTAAGCCTCTAAAACACTATCTAATTCATTAATAGACATAGATAAAATATATATTATTCATTAATTACATGGGATGTTACATACTTCCCCCCTTTAGAAAATTGCGTCCCCGCAATTTATTTACTTATCGAATAAATGGGGGTACTTATCCCTCATTGCATTTTCAGATTCCCATGTTGCCTCTTCTATCATGTGGTTTTTCCACAAAACCATTACCTGATTAATCACCTTATTTCGTAACACTTGCTCCCTGTGGTCAAGAATCTGGACCGGTTGTTCCTCATAAGATAGGTTCTCTTCCAGGTGAACTACCTCTGGACTCAAAACATGAGATGGATCTGGCATGTAGTTCCTCAACATTGAAACATGAAAAACATTGTGTACCTGAGATAAACTCGGAGGTAAATCCACTCAGTAAGCAACTGATCCAACTCTCTCTAGAATTTCATATGGTCCAATGAACCTTGGACTCAGCTTTCCTTTCTTACCAAATCGCATCAAACTTTTCCATGGTGATACTTTGAGAAAAACATGATCACCTACCTCAAAAGAGAGATCCTTCCTCCTATTGTCCGCATAACTCTTCTGCCTGCTTTGAGCTGTTCTCATGTGCTTCTGTATCAGCTGAACCTTTTCTACCAACTCTTCTACCAATTCTGGTCCAATCAACTTCCTTTCACCCACTTCATCCCAGAAAGCTGGAGTTCGACACCGCTTCCCATATAATTCTTGAAATGGTGCCATCTGTATACTGGAATGAAAACTGTTATTATATGAAAATTCAACCAAAGAAAGATGTTGGTCCCAACTTCCCTGATAATCCATCGAACAAACTCGCAGCATATCCTCTAAGGTCTGAATTGTTCGTTCTGACTGCCCATATGATTGAGGATGAAAAGCTGTACTATAATTTAATTCAGTACACAACAACTTCTGAAGGCCTTTCCAAAAGTTAGAAGTGAACCTGGGATCACAGTCAGATACAATGGAGAGAGGAACTCCATTTAACCTGACCATCTCTATAAGATACAAACGGGAAAGTTGATCAAGAGAGAAAGTATCTTGTATAGCAAGGAAATGAGCAGACTTGATCAAGCGATCAACAATAACCCAGATTGAATTATTACCTCGAGATGTCTTCAGTAATCCCACAACAAAGTCCATGGATATATTCTCCCATTTCCACTCTGACACTGGTAAAGGCTGAAGCATCCCTTTCGGTAACTGCCACTCTACTTTAACCTGTTGACATGTCAAACACTTCACAGTAAAATCAGCAATATCCCTTTTCATTCCATCCCACCAGTAATACTCTTGCAGATCTCTATACATCTTAGTACTGCCCGGATGAACTGAAAACGGAGAACTATGTGCTTCACATAACACATATCTCTTCAACTCTGAATCACAAGGCACACACAATCTCTTCCCAAATCTCAAAACACAATCATTATCAATGTTGAATTGAGGCAACTTACCTTTCTGAACCAGCTCTACCTTTTTCTGCAACTCACTATCGTGCTTCTGTGCTTGCTTGATTCTTCCTGATAGAGAAGATCTCACTGATACCTGAAAAAAAAACAGAAGGACATCCTGCACCAACAACTTCTATGCCAAAGGTCATCAAATCCTTAAAAAATGATTCACATTCCAAACGCAACATTTCTAATGAAGCATTACTTTTTCGACTCAAAGCATCAGCCACTTTATTTGCTTTTACCAGATGGTAATGAATTGTACAATCATAATCCTTGATTAATTCCATCCATCTCCTCTGTCTCATGTTTAACTCTTTCTGAGTGAATATATACTCTAAACTTTTCTGATCGGTATATATTTCACACTTTACTCTATACAAATGATGCCTCCAAATTTTTAAAGCAAAAACAACAGCAGCTAATTCCAAATCATGTGTAGGGTAATTTACCTCATAAGTTTTCAACTGTCGTGAAGCATAAGCAATTACCTGATCATTCTGCATTAGGACACAACCAATTCCTTTCAATGAAGCATCACTGTATATAACAAACTCACCATTCCTGGGAGGTAGTGCCAGAACTGGAGCATTCACCAATCTTCTTTTCAATTCCTGAAAACAATCATCACATTCTTTTGTCCAGATAAACTTAACACCCTTCCGAGTTAGCTTAGTCATTGGACTAGATAATCATGAAAAATTTATAACAATCATTCGGTAATTTCCTGCCAAACCAAGGAAGCTACGAATCTCGGTTACATTTCTGGGTCTTTTCCATTCTTCCACAACTTCTGTTTTTATAGGATCAATAGTTATTCCATCTTTAGAAACAATATGGCCAAGGAATGAAATTTGTTGCAACCCAAAACTCACACTTGCTGAATTTTCCATACAGTTTCTTTTCTTTTAAGGTTTGCAAGATAACCCTTAAATGTCCTTCATGCTCCTCTTTAATTTTAGAAAATACCAAAATATCATCAATGAAAACCACCACAAACTTATCCAAGAACTCATGGAAAATTCTATTCATTAAGTCCATGAATACAGCAGTTGCATTGGTTAGCCCAAAAGACATTACTACAAATTCATAATGGCCATATCTCATACGGAACGCGGTATTCAGAACATATTCTTCCTTTACCTTCAGCTGTTGGTACCCCTTTCTCTAGTCAATCTTTGAAAAATACTGAGCTCCCTAGAGCTGATCAAACAAATCATCGATATGAGGCAAAGGATATTTGTTCTTAATAGTAATGTTATTCAAGGCTCTATAATCAATGAAAAGTCTCATAGAACCATCTTTCTTTTTAACAAATAAAATAGAAGCACCCCAAGGTGATGTGCTAGGTCGAATGAAACCTTTCTCTAATAAATCGTTCAATTGCTCCTTCAACTCTAAAAGTTCAATTTGAGCCATTCGATAAGGGGGTTTTGAAATTGGCTTAGCATCCGGAACTAAGTCAACCGTAAACTCAACTTCTCGATCTGGTATTATTCCTGGCAACTCATCAGTAAAAACATCAGGATACTCATTTACCACTGGCACATCATTAATCTGAACAGTTCCTTTCTTTTCAATGACGTGTGCAAGGTAACATTCATTTCCATCTTTTACAAGTTTCTCGGCCTCTTGATAAGTTATCAACAGTAAGGGTTCATTCTTGTACACAAACTGAAAGTCTTTCTGAAAAGAAACTTCTTTAGCTCTTCAGTCAATCTTAGCATGGTAAATAGAGAGCCAATCCATACCCAGGATAACATCAAACTCTACTAGAGGTAGAAAAATAAGGTTTGCAAGTAGGTTCTTTCCACAGATAAGGATAGGAAGATTCTTATAAATTCTTGTTGCCTCAACATTTCCCCCAGGTGTTTTTACCACAAGTTCAGGAGTTATTTCTTGAGATGGTATTCCCATTTTACTAGAAAAGTTTTCAGAGATTAAAGAATGTGTAGACCCCGAATCAAACAACACACTGGCATAATCTGAAAAAAACAAACAAAGTACCTGATACAACTTCATTTGATGGCCCGACTTCTGCCGAAGTAGTTGCAAAATATTTCACCACCCCTTTCTGCTTGTAGTCTAACTACTTCTAATTACTCAAGCTCATTGTCGGACACTTGTTTGCATAGTGACCCATCTCATTGCACTTATAAAATTTCACTAACTGTAAATCAAATTTGGTCTTACCTTCACCTTGATCGTTTTCAGTGCAATCACGAGCCTTATGTCCCATATTACCACATCGGTAGCACTTTCCATAATTCAGAAGACATTCCCCAGCATGCCTTTTGCCACATTTATCACAAACTAGAAACTTAGTTTTCTTACCATCAGACTTTTTTGAAGAATTCTTACCTTTCTCCTGCCACCTCGGTCTCTTCTTCGGTTGGTTATTATAGAACACTTGATCATCGGAAAACTCCATTTCCACCTTCTCAGCACATTGAAAAAGCTTTTCATAACTTTTAAACTCACGAGAAGCTAATGCCCTTGGATATTTTGGCTTTAATCCTGAGTAAAAACGATTGATTTTACTATCAAGGTCTCGGATAAAATTTGGAGCATACCTTGTCAATCGAGTGAACCTTTCTTCATAGGTAGCCACTGAGTCTTCCTCTTGCCTCAATTCCAAGAATTGATTTTCCATCCTAAGTCGAACAGCCATAGGAAAATACTTCTCAAGAAACATACCTTTGAATTCATCCCAGTCGAGAGCATCAATCTCATCAGCGTCCCTGATATTTTTAACCATTGACCACCACTGATCTGCTTCACCCTCCAAATGATAAATAACAAGAATAACCATTTGATTGTCTGAACACCCCATGACATCGAAAAACTTCTCCAGTACATTAATCCACCCTTCAGCTAACACAGGGTCAGATGATCCTCAGAATGATGGGGGATGTTGCTTCATGAAATTTTCCACCACTAACATGTTCCTCTGCGGTTGATTTGGCTGATCTCGTGTATGGATACCACCGCAATTTATCGCTTGAGTCAACTGCGCCATCACTGCAATAAACTGTTCAGTTCCAATTCCGACCATCTCGGGATGCTGATTCGGAAGGTTATTTCCTTCTGTATGCCTTCCTAGCACTGCTTCCCTGTTTCCTCTATAGAAAACCATTCTGAACAAACATGTCTTAAATGAAGCAACATGGTAATCTTAAAATGCTATATCATTTCAAATTTTTTTTTGGATAACCATTTAATAGAATTATAACTTCTAAAGTTATCTAAACCAACCTTTGATACCAACTATAAGGCCCCAGCCTTAAACCTTACTTAATCATGAGTTATTACAAGATTACACATTGAGGATCTTTTCAGGTTTAGATTTTTAATGAATTAGATCATAAAACATTCATTACATTCCACATATAAACAAAGTGGTTACATAAAGATACTATTCTTCATTCCCATCAATGGAAACATATTTAAGATAAAACATGGATTCTTTCTTGACACTTCCTTGACACTATCATCATATCATGTACCTTTCCCTTGACCTGTGAAAATCATTTCAAAAAAACGTGGGATGAGCATAAAAAGCTCATTAAGGGATATAAAAATATGGAAAGGAAACATGGGTACATATATACATAATAATGAAATCATACTTTACCAATAAAACATAACAACTTTAACATACCTCATCAAATCATGAATAAATCATAGAAATCATAATACATAAAGGCAACTTGAGGCATTCATAACATTCTTATGTAGGGAGTAACCCTATTGGTTACGTTTGGAATACCCATCACAGTATATTCCCTAAATCTCTTCGGAGAAACCTTAAGGTTTCACTCCTTCACGTTACCCAATGCATTGGAGAGCTATATCGGGCTCTCCCGCCCTTAGTTTATCACGGAACCACCCGTCTTCATAATAATTCCCAAGAACCTCAACATAATCATATCACATAAAACATGCATAAAGGAAACATAACATTTCCACCTTTCAATCACAAGATATCAATACAACACATTGATATAAAAACCTTATGAAAACCATTTTCAATACCAAAATAAAAGAAATGTAAAACATGGTATTTATTTTTCTTTTAAAAAGAAGGTATGGCTTGTAGAGGAAGCCAAAACTCAAATAATGGTCACGACGGCGGAGAAGTCGTTGTCGCCGCATACGTACAACAAAAACATTCCCTTTTGTCTTTTAGTAAATGCTTCGTTTAAAAAAGATTCATTTTGGATAAACGTAAAAGTCAAAGGGTTTTATACACCGTATAAAAGAAAGTTGTGTATAAAATAAAATATGCCTCAATGAAAGGAGATTGAGACGAAGTCCCATACCTCGGGTCTGACTTGACTCGGTCATTCCTTAATCTCCTGAATAATAAACTTGAGTTAATTTCTACTTGTTTAAGAACCTTTTTCAAGTTCATTATTCCTTTTATATCACTTCTTTCCATGTCATGAACACTATGTAATTATTTAAGTTAATAATGGTTGTTTTAACGATCATTGGTACTTGAGTCAAAATAAACCCTTTATAATTACAAGTTGTTCATGTATACATTATATCCAGAATTATAATCATGATGTATATATCATATATATCATATATATCCAGTATATACGTGCATTTATAATATTACATAATCATTTAGAGGTAAGAAATGAAATGCACCGTTCATGGAGACAGTAAGCCGTACGTACGCATGAACGCTACTTTCATATCTATTTAGTATTTTATAGAATGGAATCATAATTATTTAAAGGTATATTATAATTCCAGTATAATATCATATATAATATCATAGTTCCATCCTTTATACGTCCAAAATATGGTATTTAACGAATCAAATCACTTTGAGGGGGCGGTAGCCCGCACTTCCTTAAATGAAGATATCGTGTTTACCCATAATGGAAACCATAAAGGTATGCCCAAAATGAAAAAAAAACAAAGGCTTAAGGAAAAAACAAACATATTATATATCATATATAAAAATAGTGACATCATAATGGCCACCTTTGAAGGTGTTAAATGAGTATTGAACAATCATCGTTTCGGGAGGCAGAATTTCGCCATCCACGGAAACTGTATGTTCTCTATCCATTTGATGTAGTTGTGTGAGAGTGTAGCTAGAATAAATCTTAGAACAACATCCTAGTATATTGAGGATACTGGGTTTATTACAAAAGAAGTAAATAAAAAGAGTTTAGGGGGTTGGAGAAGCAAAATAAAACAAATTAACATGAGAGAATGAATTACCTTTAAAAGTGTAACTCCTTTTCATTTGAGCCTAAAGGCTTCCTTTGAAAGAATTATGCCCAAAGGGAATCCTCTAGGATTAGGAGAGGGATGTGGAGAGAGTAAATGGGCAGGGGATGGCCGAGCCAAAGGCTTGAGGAGTGTCTGAAATGAGGTAGAGGTGGGGCCCTTTTATAAGAGGAGAGGAGGGGCACTTTTGGAAAGTAAAGATAAGTTACTTTATTTTAAAAAGAGTTTCGGATTAAAAAGGTCCCACATTGATATAATTAGAGTATAATGTGATAATGGTTCTAACTACACTCATCCAATAGGTTTTGGACATGTGTAGGTCTTAGATATTACATTATCTTTCTATTTTATTTAAATCGTTAAATAATGAGGTCATCGCTGCATCATCATGATGTCATAAATAATTAAATTATTTGATGTCTAAAAATTATAAAAAAATACTATGATGTAGGAAATCGTTTTAGATTTCCAATGAATATTTATAATCAAAAATCCGACTTGTATAACCTCATGTAAAAATTGTTTTAGTAAAACATTTATTGTTTGTGTCATTTTCACTTTAACATTAAATAAAAAGTTATTTATGTCATTTCCCAACCAAAGTGGCTCCATGGGGTCCCCAAGTTGACCCATGGCTTGTCTGGGTCGGCCATGACACAACCAATGAGGGTAGGACATGTGTCAAGCTCATCGCATTTTATTAAAGCATTATTTTTACCTTAAACTACACTAATTACCTCTAATCGCGATTAAAAACTTAATAAGTAACTATTCACCAAAAAATTATTATAATCCCATTGAACCACATTTTACTTCTTAATGACAACCATGTATGTCAGATTTTTGAAATTCAATACACAAAGGTGGAAAAATTTCATTTAAATGGAAAATCAGTTTTTATAAGTACCACTTAGTGATTTCACTATTCATCAAATATTGAAATTTTTCAGAAAATTACCAAAAATTCACCCTAAGCTATATTTGATATTAAGAATTCAAAAATGATGTCTATTTTTCAAAATACAAAACATATAAGTCACATTAATTAATTTAATAATTAATTCTCGTTGTCATGACAAATAGCGTGTTTTTATGAAACAATAAGTATCAAAAGATTGACACCAGTTTAAGTCCAATTTCAAAGTGAAATTGATTCCAATGACTACCATTGGATTAAATGGTAAAAATATATTCAAATTTAACTTCAAAACCAATTCAAAGGATAATCTAATCATATAAATATATTATATTAAAAAGCAGTTTTGATGTAAAATGTAGTATTTTTCACTATTCATTAAAAAATGAACATTGTCAAAAAAATACCAAAAATTCACACAAAGTAAATTTTGATGTCCCAATCATAAAGAATAAGTTTATTTTGACAAACATAATTTATAAAATTTTCAAAAGATAGATTTAAAAAGGGTTTTCCATCAAAAGGCAGTAAAACAATCTTTTAAGAATATTAGTGTATTTCATGCATAAGATTGGATTTATTTTCATTTTAAGCCTCTAAAAAACTATCTAATTCAATAATATACATAGATAAAATATCTATTATTCATTACTTACTTGGGATGTTACAAATAAAGTGCGATGGTCGCCACAAGTATTTTCTCTTATTATTAAAACATGTTTGAGTTTGGGGATTAAGAATTTTTGGGAACCTCTAAAGGAGTGCTGGCAGAATCCCTCCCCAATGAAGAATGAAGAATGAAATTATGAAGGTTGGAGGATTGGATCCGGAGGTTGAAAATAAATGATGAACATCAAAGACCATGGATCAAAAATGATATGAATCACATCCTTCATCATCAGAAGATCCAATGAATCCCAATAGGGGTTCATGCATTCAATTTATTTGATAATATCTTCCTCGTTCATGAATATTTATGGTAATCACGGATCAACCGACTGAATGGTTGATCCATGAATCTCTCATTCTTGTGGGTGGATACTTTGTGTGGGTTTGATTTGGGGGTTTTCAAGCAGTGTGGTTATTATCATGTTTATCCCAAGATTAAACTCTAATGCAGAGGGCACAGGCTGACCCGAACAAGCCCTAGTCCTTCCACCATAGTTTTTCTAATTTCATTCTTCAAAGAAGATCAGTCAAATTGTCTTCAAGGTGAATTAAATGGTTTCACGGTGATGTTGGTACCTTACGGAAGTTTTAGGTGTAGAAGGATCCAAAAAAATGGACCACTATATGGAAATTGGTGGCTCATCGAAGGCACCTCATGTGGTCATAGGTGGAGGGTGGAGGTAAGCCTATCTACACGCTTTGGCGGTAGGAATCCGTGACTAGACAATCACAATGGTGAGGTGGCACTTTGCTCATTGGTCCCTCGTGAAGAACTGACCCTATATGGCTACTCAGATGAGCTAGGGCATGCGGTTTGTCAACCTGGTGCAGGTGTCCAGCCAGCCAGCCAAGCTGGCCACGTAGCGCCACCATAGTCAGTTGATTGCAGCCATGAGACTTCCCTTCTTCAACCGTGGGGCGAGTAGAAGGCCGGTGGGGTCTTTCTTCCACGTCCCAGCTGGGCGGACCGGGTCGGCCAATGGGTCATACCTTTCCAGTGGGCTCGACCCACACCTTCAGGCCATACCCGCACCACCAGGCCAAACCCGCAGTCCCAACAGGTCAGCTGGGCCGAACCACTAACGAACCCACACTGGATGCCCAGACAAGGTCTCGTCAGTTCAATCTGATCTGGTTAGACTAGACTAAGACCCTACTGGCTCTGTTTCACAGAAAAAATCTTAACATTCTCACTGGTCGTCCACTTGATGCACCTACTATAGAGCACATAACCTTGAAATGAGGCAGTCCTTTTGAGATACATCACTTGAGTTTTGCAAGAAGCTAGAGTATAGATGGGTTGGATCAAATTAAAATCCATCTCAACACTTTTTTCTAAAAATCCAATAACTTATAGATCGTGCATCAAATTGGTGTGCCTTATTTTTTGTTGGAACCATGAAAACAAGATGGTCCTCTAGGTTAACACTATGTGAGACTTTGCAGAAGTAGAAATACGACTGATGGATCGAGGATCTATACTTTCAGAACTCAGATGTACTAGGTGCAAGAATCTAGTGGATGGTTTTCAAGTGAAAATTGAACATCCGTGGATCGGCAATAGAGAGACCCTTCATGGATTGGATTGGCGCGACCGTTCGTGGATTGGAAAGAGAGTAACACTCTATGAATTATAAATGTTGCAAACCTCCATGGATTAGAAAGAGAGAGACCCGCCATGGATCAAAAATAGCATAACCCTCCATGGATTGACATGAGAGAGACCCTCTATGGATCGGTAGTAGTGTGACCCATCACGGACCAGCCGTAGAGAGACCCATCGTAGATCATCGGCAATGCGACCCTTTGTGGATCGGCGGGGGAGTAACACTTCTCAAATTAGTAGCTAATCCTCTCAAAAGGATAAGATGATATAGATTACGACTAATCATCCTTATTATAGTTCTTTAAATTGTATACCTGGTGTGAGATGTCTTTTACTTTGTACTTTTTTTTTGATATATCTCATTGTCATTTAACTTTGTGGATTTATGAGAGACATTCATGGGTCTCGGGTTCTATAATGAGTACTTTTATACTCACCCCTACACGAGATTCTCCCAAACCTGTTGTATCTTGTAAAAATGAAGGATTTTTTGACCAGGAATTGGTGAGCCAGGGCTAGACAGTGCTAAGTGGTGATCGATAGATTTGGTGAGTTATTGTAATGTCAAAAAGTAATCCATACCTACTCTTCAGGTATGTTCCTAGACAGATGATCCTCATAGTTTGATTTTCTTTCTTTTTGCTATAAATTTCTTTCATTTGGGCTGGTATACTAGCCCCTATGCTTTTAGTACATACTTTGACTCTTGATATAGAAGGTTTTTGTTCTGCTTTGTTAGTGTACTATTTCTGTGTTTGTATAGGTTTAAAGGAAATGCCTTCCCTTTTTGGGTTACGTCTTTCCGGTGCAAGTCACCAACCACTGTCCCATGGAATGCAGGCTTTTGGTAGTCAGGACATAGGCCTTGGGGGATGGTTCGTGACAAGATACTATAAGGGATCGCCTATATTTAATTTAATTATTATTATATTATAAATAAGGTGTCATGATTTATTCATCCTATGAATTTTATTTAATGATATATCTCTATGATTATTATTAACCATCTTATAATTTTGGTTGTAATCAATGGATGGATCTAAGAGAAATCATGTTATCATTGAATGTGACAGATAACAGAATGATTTTCCTCTTGAAATAAAAAATTAAATGGGATTTGGAATGTGCAACCTTCTGATAATGAGTAAAAATTTATAAAATTATATGATTAATAAACTCATCTAGGATGAGATTCTTAAAACACATAACAAGGGGAAAAGGAGATTTTTGAAGACCATGGAGGGAATAAGATTCATCTTCATACATGTCATGAATTATGGTAGTATAAATCAATGTAATGTCTCAAATAATGAGGGTATGTTTTTGGTTTAGGAGTATAAGGTAACAAATCAAGTAATTATCAAGGAAAAATGAAAATTATGATTAATGAAATAGAATTGAATAACGGTTTCTCTAAAGTATCATCAATGGTAGGATGTTTCAAATGTTGAAATTAGGGGAATTATGAAAATAAATGACCTAGGGGGAAGATTGAGAAGAATATTGACAACTTTTAATGAGTAATTGTTTTTCTATTGACAATAAAGAGACTACGAATGACATATGAAAGGAAGGAGGAATTAAATAATAATATGATGAACCCTATGTAATGGTTTTAAAGGGAAGTTTAATTTTTGTTTTTTATATGTATTACAATTCAATAATTAAATTTTAGGTTTATTTTTTACCAATTATTTTCTGTTGATAAAAATCAAGAAGAAAATAAGTATTAATTTTAAGAAGTTTTTCACTAAGGATTTTATTATAATGTTGAATTGTACAGATAGCCTAGAAAAAAAATTTAATGGAAAAGTGATATTCTATGAAAAAATACATGATTGAGGGAAACATAATCCTTAATATATTCCTTATATTGAGATAATAATGTTTACTTGAGATAATAAATGGATTATATTCTTAATGTAAGTGGGATATTATTGATTATAATGAACTAATTAGTGATTTTATGAAAAATTGGTTCATGTTATAATTGACATGGAATACATTTTTTGATTTATGGAATATATTCAATAATGAATTATTTTTTATGGAATTAGGAGAGAGTTATTTTTTTGTAATAATGTTTGTTTTCCTTTTGCTTTTATGTTAATTTAGGAATTCCTATATTTCAGGATAATATATGATCATGTTTTTGAAATATTTGGCATGTTACATTAATAGATAGGTTTTTTAATTTTGGGGAATAATTTTAACATGATTTTTGATATTTACTAACCTTATTTATAAATTTTTTGTTTTTTATTTCCAAAATTCATATTTTCTATTGTCTTATTGGTTAAAATTTTATGGAATGATTTAAGTTGAATTTTGGGTTTTATTATTATGGATCTATATAGTAATGTTTTATTTATCCATATTGGATAACCTAAGATAACCTTTTGGGAAAATACAAATGGATGGGAGGAATGAATTTTCATTACTTCATGGATCTTAATTTCCATTTATAGTTAATTTTTTTCCTCCATCATAAGAAATCCAACATGAATATTCATTATATGGAATTAGTGATGATGTGTAAATTGATCAAAACACGACTGAAGGATGAAATTATTTTCATGAAATAGAAATAAATTAAGTAATTAAATCTCCCATGTTCTCTATATTGATAATTAAATAATATATAATATTTATGAAAAGGTTCCTGAAATAATAATTTTAAACATTTACCATTATATCTAATGAATCAACGAACTCTTTACCCATCAAATAAATATGGTTTTGTGGTCATTAACATTAACATAACCATGTTCTATGTCATTATATATTATTCATTTGAATCTATTTTTATAATCTATGTCTAAATTTAAATTTCCCTCTTAATATTTCACAAACTATGAACCTGATTATGTGTTATTTCAGGTAACCTTTATTTTGTCATTTCCCATTTTCAATGAAAGTTTTATTATCCTACTATATGATGTGGGTTTTAGATAAATATATTTTAATATATTGAACCTTTTTATTGATGATATAAAATTGTGAGCGTGAAATATATTTAATGGGAAGAGTGTAACACAATGATTATTTTTTAAAAGAATAATATGCTCAACATCATTCTTAACACGCAACAACGAGCACTAAGAAACTTTTTATATATTATAACAATGTTATTATAACCAAGTTGTTAAATTGGAGGATATGAATATGATTAAACTCAATATTATATAAATTTATAATTTTTTTAATTATTCAAAACGTATTGGATAATTTATAGGAAATAGGAACACAGTTTGTCGTGATGTATTTTTTTCTTTCAAATACAAATTTTTATCAATAATTATTTTTTTAATTTTCTATGTGAAAATTATAAATAATTTCTAAAACATTTATAAATTGTAATTTATAAACTGAAAATAAATTTTTAAATCATCATATCAAAATTAACATAGGGATAAATTTATTTTATTTTTCAAAAATGATTGATTTTTTAGCTAATAGGGAAATATAATAATTTTTCAAATACTATAATTTTTCTCAATAAATAAATTAAATATAATGTACCATTAAATTTTATATTTCTCAATAAATTTAAATATGATTTAATTTATTTATAATATTCTATTTAATTCTATTTTAATCAGTAATATTCTAGATTTTGATATAAGGTAATTTTTATACTTTAAAAAGTATTTTTTGAAAATTGTTTTTTATTGTGTTTTATTAATTTATATTAAAATTTATTTCCTAAACTTTTACTGATTTAGTATTGAACAATTATACCATATTTGGAATCATGTTTTTTATTTTTTTAAATATGTCCTTTTTATTTTTGGTCATTATAAATAGAAACAATCGTTAATATTTGTCACCTCGGTGAGGGTAAAATGGGGAAAAGAGGATGAAAACCCTGAGATAAATTCTAAAAATCAACCAAAAACAATAATTTATTTCATTTTATGGGATATATTTGACTATTTACATAAATTTTTTTAATATTTGTAATTTGGTTTCCATTTTCCTCTGATAATGTCATTTATATTATTTTAATAATGAAATATCCAAATGTCAATCTCTTGATTTTAATACCTCGAAATTTTTTATAGAATAATAAAAAAAAGTTATGTTTCATCAAAATTTTTAAATATTAGATATCTTTTTTTATCATTTTAATTTATTTTATTTATTTCTGATGAAATAATTACCAAAAATTCAATGAAAATAATGATATAATGCTTGTGTAAGCTATTGAAATATCATGTAAATTATTTTAAAAAGCAATGAAAGTGATATTTTTTGGATTATTAGTATTTACAAAGTAACATTATAGATAAATATAATATATTAATCATTTTAAAAGTTTTATATTATAAATTATTTGTTGTCTTGATTCCTTCAATGTCTAATTAATTTTTTAGTGTTAAAATGAAATTAAATATATTTTGTGAAAAATAATATTTTTATTAAAATATTTTAAAAGTTTAAAAATATTTTAAGTGGAAAATTATGATTATATAAGGTATAATATGTAATAAATGGTCCATTTAGGATTTAATATTTACCTTAGATGTAAAACTATAAAGCTTTAATATTGAAAGGGTTGTTATTATCGTTAAAGCTAAAAATATTTAATAATGGGGTTAAAAGAAATAAAATGTTTCAAATGATTTTTAAAACTATATAAATTTTATTGGATGATTATATAAGGACCATATACTAATTATATTATTTTAAAATTCATTTTGGAACTTCTTTTTACAGAATGTGAATGTATTATATTTTAATATTTTTAAAAATTAGAAGAGTGCCCTCCACTTACTTATAAAAGGTCCCCCCTTATCTATTTTCTTTAAACATTATTGATAAACATAGATCAACCAAAAAAATAAAATAATTATCTTCTAAACACCCCTATACATGTATTATATGTTTTTTAATTCTTAAATGACCCTTCCAAAGATTACTAAGGATATAAAGGAGGCCTATTAGAGAAGAGGTGATCATCCTACCTCAACTTATTTTATTTATTTCTTATTTTACATCCTTTAATTATTTCATATTAAAAATAAAATATTAAATTAATTATAAAAAACAAACTGAAATTTAATTATTATTATGTAAACTCAATCAACGATCATATTTACATCAAATGGTAAATGAAAAGTACTGTTCATGCGTATGTGTGGGCCAAGACCTCTACAAGAGATACAATTATTTTTCCACAACCATCCATAATATATGGTTATTATAATTATTATAATTTTTATATATTATTTTTATGAAGTAATTATGCTTATATAATTATAATCTCATATCATACATCTTAACAACACATCTTATAAAAAAAATCTATTGTCCATACGAGTAGACTACCACCTCCATGAAGTGATGTGATTAGTTTTTCATTCCCTATTTATATGGATAGTAATAAGGAATGATTTTAAAGATATATATGATATAATATTTATTCTATAATGTAAAATTATTACGTATCATTAATTTTTTCAATTTGATGATTTGTGAAAACAATTTTTATGCGTACGTATGACCAATCATATCCATGAAATAAGAAATTCATTTTTATTTTTATACCTTTATGGTGGATTGTAAATAGGTATATTAGGTAATAGTGTCATATTAATATCCTTAATAAAATTATATATAATATTTAACAATGATCACATAATAAGTAATAGATCTTATGAAATGAATATTTCTGGGGAAACGAATACAATTAATACCTAGAAATGAAACATTTCATAAATAATTATAAATAAAATAGTATTAAAATGTCATTAGTGGTTCATATATGATATTTTAATTTTTAAAATAAATATATTATAGAAATATAATAAATTAATATTTATTATATATGAGATAAAATTGATTTCTAAGAACATCAAACTTGTGGTAAGGGGATTTTATATCTCTCTTTTATTTCATTGAGATATCTGCAGTATTTAAATATTTAGTCCATTTGTGGTATATATATATCCCATAATTATTTTTTGATTAATTTTCATAAAAAATATGTTTATTTAAAAATACATATTATATTCCATATTTTATGAGATTTTGATTTAGAGTTCTTGAAAGTGGTAAGGGTCAATCGACTCTAGTAGTATTCTCTAGTATATTTATTCTGTCATGAACCTGTATTATCTTTTAAGGTTTTTATACAGACCCTTTGATATTCGATATCATTAATATACTTATGATAATTACATTTAATGTTTCATTTAATGTTCTTATGTCATGGGGTCTATGATTAATAAGTTATTAATGTGGTATGTGATTTCTGTTAGGATTTTATTGTTGTTCAATAATATATATGATTAAGTTTCCAATGATGAAATTTTATTACCTATCTCTCAAGAATCCTATAATGTTTCCCTTCATATGATTATTTATTAATATTAAATGTTCTAATATCATTTTCATCCCTTTAAATTCTCAAGATTTTGAAATATCATTGTCAAGGAATATGGACATTTTTTCTATATTCGATGAAAAATATTTTTTCTTCCATATCCATGTTATATAAAAATGTTTCCAAGAATATTTTAATATTATCCTATTATATTTAAATTAATTTTTACCCATTATGTAATTTTAAATAATAATTATAAAAGGAATATTCTTTTCATTTTATGAATTATGTATTTTTGAATTTGTACTAAAAATGTGAAATGAATATTTTGTTTTTATGTGCAAATCATGAATGAAATTTACCACCAAAAACCCACTAAATGATTTGAAGCCTCCATTAAAATTTTAAAAGTTTAATTTCAATGAATGTTCTTTACCAAATATTTGGCAATGTTTTAGATCTTATAGAATTAGTTTCATAATTAATATGGTATTTTCCTCAATAAATCTCTCAAATAACTTTTAAAGGCATTATCATTTAATATGGCATCATTTGATTTTACTTATGATTTATTGCGGATATGATCGAATGATACATTTCACTTTAATTATTTGGATAGATTATAATGATGATAATTAAATGATTATTCTATGATATTTTTTTCTTTCCCATGGGTAAATTATGTTATGAAACATGCTCCTTTTCCATGACTTATGATATCATGAAATTATTCTGAAACCTATTTCCTTTTCATGGGTTATGATATGATGAATATTTTATGATCATTGGAAACACATATAAATTATATAAATTATATTATAGGTGGGCCAATAATTGTATTTCCCTCTAATTAAATGGGTAAAGATAAATATTTTAGGAGATAATAAGGACTGGGATGGGGAATGAACCCAGTTTAGGAAGGGACATTGTCCACTATAATAGTATTGAGAGTGAAACATGACTATGAATTAGGAGTTAACCCAATCCAATATTATATTCTAATGAATGAATATTGACTACAGAACACTCATTGAAATGTAACATCTCATGATTTGAAAGGTAAAAACTATGTTTGATAGAATCTATGATACACCACATCGAGCTTAAATGAACAACTAAATATTATTATTTAAATGAAAACATTATAACCTGGCCATTATAATGGTGGGTAAGAAAAATATTAACTAAATTACGAAAATAGGGTTTACACATGTATATAAAATAATTTCTTTGGTGACCAATTTATTATAAATTAAAATAAACCTCTTCATAAAAATAAAGGAATTTTTTCTCAAAAACTATTTAAATATGCACAAGCGTGTTTTATACCAATAAATAAAAAGTCATAAATTTTATATTATATCAATGAAATTTATAATATATTTATTTTAATGATTAAAAGCCATAATATGTGTTTTCTGTTCATGATATAAGAAGAAATCCTATTTATTCCTAAAAGTTATATTTTTCTGAAAAGTTATTTTGGTCGTATTATGATAGCAAACTTGTTTTGAAAATAACTTTTTAAAATTTTATTAATTATATTTGACAAAAAAAATTCTTATTTTATATATTAATATCAATATTTACCTTTGTTTATTTTTTATATTTTTCTTATATGTTTTATGTTTGGATAAATAGTGAAAAATAGTAAATTTTAATTGAAAATGGCCATTTTAACAAAATAATTTATAGTGTTAAATTATATTTTGATCTGTTATAAAGAATAATTAGATAAATTTTATATAATTTAATCCAATTTGTGTCATTGATAGAAAATTCATATTTAATTTGTATATAAAAACATTTCAATATGTTAATCATTTTCATTTTAAAAACTCGTTTTCCCACTCCATTAAGGATATTAGTTTTAAATTAATTACCAAAATTTATAGTAATTTAATTTTTAAAAATATATACCATGATTGGAATTAGAAGTTCCAAATTTATAAAAAAAATTACTTCTATTTTTGGATAATATGAATAGAAACTTTAGTAATGTTTTTACCACATTTAAGGGTAAATATGGTAATTTAGGGTAAAATATAATACAATAAATATTAAAAAAATTACCCTTATACATATCCTAATTTTATTTTATAATTAATTTTATAATAAAAATAATCTTGGAGATAACTTCTGGACCTCTTGTAGCCACTTGGATGACATTAATCCCTTTACAGTATTTCATTTTAATGAAATGACAGTGATATCACACTGATGTCTTAAAAACAATAACATTTTTATTATGGGGTTCTATAGAAAGTATCCCAAACTATAAATTTTAATTTTTAAAATAAATTATTTATATAAATAATTTTTATTTAGTTATTTTTTTAGGTGATAAAATAATTATCCTAAATGATTACATAATGGTGATGTAGTAACTGCTCAATTAAAGAAAATATCAAATATATGCTATTAAAAATAAAAAAAATAAATTTAATTTTAAATAATTAATGTCATCCAATAATTTAATAGATTTATTTGACATTTTGGTGATGTGTGAGAATAATTAGTTTGAATTTAAATACATGTTTTTAAATTTTAAAAAAGTCATGTATTGAATAGTGTCCAAATTGATATAAATTATATTAAAAAAAATATTTTAATAAATTATATATAAAATAAAAAATAAACTAAAATTAGGTTAGTTTTCTAGGATAATGTTTTAAAATTCCTAAATTATTTGTGTATGGTTCTTTTTCAATTTTATAATAACTTTATTGACCCTTAAAATGTAATAAAAAAGGTTATCATGATTAGAGTTAAAGAGGTTATATAAGGGTTAATGAAAAAAGGTAAGGATTTAACAAATAGTAAAAACATATATAATTTTCATAGGATATATCTATGTATACCCATAATCATATTATATTATAAATCAAATACTTTTTATCCATTTAAAATATAAAAAAATATATTATTTTATTATTTAGAAAAATTCTAAGAGTACCTCTCCCCTATTTTGTAAATGGGATCATCTTCATCTCATATTCTCACATAAAAATATATTTATTTTGGAAAATATCATCCAAAATAACATAATATAATACCTCTACACATTTTAAAATTTTAATTTTAGGTATAACACCATCCTTAGTGGTCTTAAGTTTTTAAGGAAATGAAGATGTCCAAGGAAGATGTATCATTTTTAATTATGTTTTTTTTGTTTTATTTTTATCTTACACTACCCTAAAATATTTTTAAACCATAATGAAATAAAAAATCCAATATCCTAAATATAATGATATGTTATTATGTTAATATATTCATGTAAATACATATACACTTCCATCAAATAATAAAATTATTAATTGTTTGTGTGGAGGACAGACTACCACATCAGGAACCGATATAATTTGTTTTCCATCACAATCTATCAAGTCCGATTATAATTATTGAATTAATGTTTATATTTGATACTCATTAAAATTTTATCATTATAAAATATTAATATTCCATTTTAGTTATTACCCTTACATGCACATATAAATGATAACCTCATTCATGTGTACATGTGAACTATCACATCCATGAACTGATGTGATTCATTTTACCACATCACATAGATTATATATATAAGTATATTAAAATGTTTAATATAACATTAATTTTATTTTTATAATTATTTAAAGATAAATGATATGTACCTTGTTTCTATATCGATCATTGAAAAATAAAAACATTACTCATGCGTACGTACAACCAACCATCTCCATGATAATAACGTAGTTCAATTTTCATAACTCTACGTGAAGGTTTGATTTAAACCTATAATTTATTTTTAAAAGTGATTATTATTCCATGATTATTATTTGGTATATTATGTACTAATTACCACCTTTGATAATATAAACCGTACCAATATAATTTTGGACACATGAACTGACTATCATCAAAACAAATTATGTGAAATTAAACAATAAAGTAAATTGTATAACATGATAATAAGTGATATCAAAGGAATAATAATCATTTAAAAGGTTACAAATAAATAACCTTCTTTTATAATTCAATAATATAAAGACTGTAAGTGATGAGTCAGAATTAAGGGAATAGGACTTCGTCTCAATCTTCTTTCTTTGAGGAACATTTTGATGTTATACACCCACCTTATTTTATTTGGTGTATATACAACCACCAATGAGATATCATATCATTCATTTATTTCATATCATGTTTTATTAAATTATATTATTTCATGGGGCTTATTATTTTTATTGTTAATGTGGTATGGGACTCTTTCAATTATTAATTATTTAATTTCAATACCATTTTCTCTATGTCAATATTCGTAAAATTATTTTCCATATTTATAGATGTGGATATAAAAATATTATAAAATAATTTGCATATTTTTTTAATTTCATTCAATGGTTTTAAAAATGAATTTTTTATGTTTTTTATAGTAATCTTCTTGTAAATTGATAGGAGAAAAGTTTTATTCTTAACGTACATGACAACAATGAATTTTCATCCATCATGAATATTATTTAATTTAAAACATCCTTTGAATGATTGAATATTTTATTAAATTAAAAACCATTTTTAGGATTTTTGGGATTGAAAAAGGGTTTTGAATGAAATATTTTTTTGGTATTGGAAATGTTTTTTTTAAAATACAGGGGGTATTATTATCTGAATGCATTTTTCATATGGGTTTAAAAAGAGTTTTTCAAAGGGATTTATGATGAATTTATATTATCAATGATATGGTACATGTTGATTTTATAAAATGGGTGATCTCTATAGAGATTCTACATGCTTTGGTCTAGATATCACCAGGTATTCCCCTTACACCTTAATAGGGGTGGCCCATATAGCACAAGGAAAGCCCGTTATAGCTTAACCAAGGGTGGCAAGGATCATTCCATGTTTACCCATTATTTCTTAATAATGGGTGGCCCAAATAGAATTGTATATTCCCATAAAATATTAATTGGGTAATGAAAGTTTTATAAATTGGCTATATAGTTATTAAAATTGAATTTGTTTTTAAAGGGTTTAATGAATAAAATGCTATATGTTACCTAAAGTTTTTTTAATTGATTGTTATTGGTTTTAATTATTTTAATTGAGAAAATGTGTCTTTTTTCATGTGAATTTTTTATTTTATAATCTGAAATTACTTTGAAAAAAATGGAAGAGTTATTTTATTTTATATGTTTTTTTAAACTAACAATTTCTATTCTTTTTATATCCATTACCATGCTTATGTGCTTATCCTATATTTTTTATATTTATTTCACATTGTTTAAAGGTGAATAGAGACAAGTTGAGATAAATGGGATAATTGTGAAAAAATTTCATAAAGTGAAATAACTTTTCATTTTAAATAGGATTATAGTATTGGAAAAATTGATACAGAGTAAAAGTGTCTATTTTTAATTTATTGGTTTAAATTGTAACATTTTGTCTTAATTCTATAAAACTTTAAAAATTAATGATACTCTATTGTTAATTCTAGTTCAAAAATAGTAGTATATGTAATGTTTAAGGCTAGATATATTCAATTGGTATCAAAGGATGCTTTTGAAAACTTTTTAGATTGAGATGTCTTCTTAAAAGTTATGGATATCATCATGGGTTCATAATTTCAAGGATTATAAAACATTATTATGTTTGAAACCCTTTAGAGTCTTTAGGTTATGAAATTTGACGGGGACTTATGTATTTTTGGAGACCTTAATTAATATGTTAATTATGGGTTATTACATTTTTGGATGAAAAATGAAAGGTATAAGATATCCAATGATGTTAAAAAATATTATGGTTATTATAAATGATGATACATAAATTTCTATAATTTTTTCAGGATTATATTAATATATTTAATAGAAAATGACAACATATAGGATGGGCGGAAACCCACTGCGTCTATAAAGTTTATGGGAATCAAACCCACAACTAAGGTGTGACAACAGTGAATCCCCTTCCAGCGGCCAATGTGATGTTATGGTTAGTATTAAATTGTTTTTTATTTAAGCTATCATACAAATAAAGGTTATGTATATGGGATTAGAAAATGATTTTAAGATTAAGTGATAATGTTATTCCATGATGAGTTCATTATTCTGGGAACCCTATATAATGAAGTTAAATAGAATACTATGAGTTTTTACTTGAGGAATAATGTTAAAAATATATATTTTATGAATGTTTTATTTAATTTTTGAAATATTGTAATTTATATTATTTATGAAAATTGTTAGAATATCTGGGAGACTATGTGATTTGGAAAAAATACTTTTTTGGTATCAGATATTAAGAGTGACTGATGTTATTTGGAGATAAATGTTAAAAATTTTATTCGAATAATATGGGGGAAATACATTTTAATTTTGGGGTTAAATCATTGTTGGATTATTTGGTTAAATTTTAACGATATTAGTTTATCAAATGGTTTATTTTTTATTTTATGTAATACTGTTCAAATTTAGAGATTTATGTATTTTTTATCATATAATGGATTTTTGTTTTTGGTTAATTATCTAATTTTATCCAATACATTTTTTTTTGGTTTCTATTTCAAGATAGGAGAAAAATATGGTTAATATTTTGTTGAATATATTATTTTATTGAAATTTATTAATTTTCTTGAGGTGTGAAAAATTCATCCTGAATACTCATCATTTGGAAAAAAAGATGATTTTATGGTGGAAACTTATTAATGGATAAAAATTTAATTTTCATGTAAGTATATTTCCATATGTTCTTAGTCCAGGTTGTAAAATATTTACTCAAATCTATGAAAAAGATTGTAAAACCAATATATTATCCATTTACTCTTCTCACCAAAAAATCAATGACCTTTTAACACATAAAAAATTTATGGTTTTATGATGGTTAAATTTATAACGTTCTTGTTCTTTATCACTATCAATTTGAACATGATAGTTTTTCCTATCCAGTATATGTATTCCTACACAGTACCTATGTAAGTGTTATCTTGGGTGACCTTCCTATTTCCCTTTCAATTGTTTAAAGTGAAAGTTTTATTAATCCTTTTTCTGATGTGGGATTTCAATAATGGTATTTTGATTATTAAAACCATTGTTACCAAGCACGTATTATAATTATGAGGAAAAAATTTATTAAGGGGAGGGGGAATAAAGATTGTGTTATTTTAAAGTGAAACACTATTTTTGAAAGCGTACATGATACACCTTATTGAGAATAAATGAAATAGTAAATATTATTATTTAATTATAACTTTTATAATATAGCCATTATAATGAATGGTATGAATAAGATCAATTGAATTATTAAAATATGGTTTAGAAACTTATATATAATTAATTATTTGGTGACCAATTAGTTAGAAATGAAAATAAAACCCTTTTTAATACTAAAGGAATTGTTTTCATGAAAACTACTTAAATATGCACAAGTTTGTTTTATACCAATAAATAAAAAACCCATATTTTATTATTTTATTTCTAAAACTTATAATATATTCAATATAATTTTTATGTTTAACCTATGTGTTTTCGAGACATGATATATGAAAAAATTCAATTTAACTGATAAAAGATTTATTTTTTTAGTCTATTTTTTCACCTTTGAATGAAACACTTTTTATAGCCAAGGTTCCATGGACCCTGGATGGTATTGACATGGCTGAATGGAAAGACCTATAGCCACAGTTTCCAACAATTTTTAATGATCTATATCCACGGTTCAAACTATGGCTATAACCATATAGCCACAGTTTGAAACTGTGGCAAAACCGTAAGCTATAAAGGGACCATAGCCACAGTATAAAACCATGGATATAGGGATTCCAATTTCATAAAAAACACCACATGGATCCCCAATCCCCCACATCCCCTCCCTTCCCCCATGGACATACCCCCCCCCCCCAACACACTCCCTCCCCCTATTAGACCACCACTCTCCCCCTGGAAAGAACCCCTTGCACAACCCAAGACACCCCCTCCCCCTACACACCCACATGGACACCCCAACTAGAAACCCCCATGGACACCCGCATGGACACCCCATATACAACCTATATACACCCCCTATACAACACCTAGACACCCCCATGGACATCCCCTAGACACCACCCTCCCTAAACACCCCCTAGACACAGCCCTAGACACCATCTACACAACCCCGAACACCCACCCCCCTGAAAACCCCATCCACACCAAGACACCCCCCTAAACACCCCCTAGACACCCCCAGGACACTCTTCTATACACCCACCTAGACACCCCACCCCCTGGACACCCCTGGAAACCCCCTGGACACCCCCTGGACACCCTCATGCATGCATATACGAGAAAACATGCATATTATGAAAAGGAAATAAGAAAAAAGGAAAAAGGAAAACTGTAAAATGAGAGAATGTATAATATATATATTTCTAAAAACTATAATGGTATAGGATAAAAAAGTGAATAATTTGGGATCAACTATCTATCCAAGATACAGTGTAATGTCTAGATGATCGAATATTGCACACTCAAGAGTAAACTCAAAATCATCAATTCTGTAAGCATGGGCTACATTTTGTTTCTAGTTTATTGAATAGCATGCATCCCTATAATAAATACCTATACAAGTCATCAAAATCAATAAATGATCAAAATGGAAAATCCACCAAGACACCAAAAATAGGGAAATTACTTGGTCATTACTGTTTGAATCGATTAAGCATTCTGACACTAGGGGGAGTAATTTTTCCTATGAAACCTCCACCATGTTAGAGTTAAATTCAATTATTTTATTAATATTATACAATTGACTATTACAAATTTCATGAAAGTAATTAAAATTTATAAAAAATAACATTTTCACCACACGCAAGACCATGCCATCTTGATTGTGATATATTCATTTTCATATTACTTGAGATTAATAAAATACATTTTATCATAGGGAAATTCAATAATAAAATCATTGTTAATCAGGTGGAAAACTACCATATATGGTGGGAGAGAAACAAGATAATGTCCAAGATGATTTAATCATGCAATTAAGATGATATTTCAAATTAGAAGAAAAATAAATATCCTTGGAAATGGATAAAGTGGGAGAGGAGCGGTTTATATATGGTGAGGAGACGCCCCTTGGAGACCCCTTGGACACCCCCCCCCCCTTAAAAATCCCCCTAGACACCCCCTGGTCATCCCCTGGACACCACCACTAGTCCCCCTTGGATACCCCCTCCCCCATAGACACTTCCCTAGACACCCCCGACACCCCCTAGACACCCCTCCCTCTGAAAACCCCCTGGAACCCCCCCCCAGATACCAATAGACACCCCATTAATGCATATATGTAAATATATGGATTTTTATAAAATGGAAGAAGAAAAAGGGAAATTGAATACAGTAAACTAAGAGAATGTATAAATTATTTTTCCTAAAAAAATATAAAGGTACAAGATTCAAAAGTGCATACCTCTGGATCAACTATCCAACCATGATACAGAGTAATGTCCACATGATTGAATATTTCACACTCTGGAGTAAACTAATAATAATCAATTGTTAAATAATTGTGTATTCCATGTCAATTTGATTTAAAAAAAATGATTACTAATGTGTTGCAAAAATGGTATAAAATAACCATTACCTATTGAATTTTATATTCACATGAATCCTGGTAGCATGTCATCGAAGGAAATAAATTTCATTGGCAATGTTTTTTTTTCTGGTTCTCTACAAATAATGAATCCTTATCTTGTATACCAATATAATTCATCAAAATAAACAAAGGATCAAAAAGGAAAATCCATCAAGAATCCAAATATAGGGAAATTACTTTGACATTACTATATGAATTGACTATACATTCTGAAACTAGAGATATCAATTTTTCTTATGACACCTCTAGTATGTCGGGGTCGAAATTCAAGTTTTTTCTCATAAGTAGAATATTTCCAATCACAAATCACAAGAATGTAATTAAAATGCATAAATTGTAATATTTTCAATGTACACAAGACTAGTCCAACTCGATTGCAATATATTCATTTTCATGTTCTTCAATATTAATATAATACATTTTATCAGAGGCCAATTCGAGAAAAAATCATGGTAAATCAAGTAGAAAACTACCATATCTAATGGGATGAAAATATTATAATTTCAATAATAAAGTAATCATGCAATTAAGAAGATATTAAAAATTATAAGATAAATTTAGATCCTTGAAAATAGATAAAGTGAGAGAGGAGGGGTTTACAGATAGAGAAGAGACACCCCTGGGCACCACCTAGAAACCTCCCTAGTCCCCCAAGACACCCCCTATACACCCCAACTTGGACACCCACTAGACACCACCTCCCCCCTAGACATCCTCGGGACACCCTCTAGACACCTCCACAAGACACCCCCTAGATAACCCTCGACCCTAGAAACCCCCTAGACACCCCTTGGACACCCCTCCCCCAAGCCACCCCCACAAGAAACCCCCATGGACACCCCTCCCACCTAGAAACCCCCTCGACACCACATGAACAACCCCTAGACACCCCCACTGGACACCCCCACCCCCACACACCCCACCCCCTAGAAACCCCCTGGACACCCCTCCCCCCTAGACACACCCCTGGACACCCCCTAGACGACCCCCTACCCCTAGATACCCTCCTTGAAACCACCCTCCGGACACCCCCTCCCTCCTAGAAACCCCCCTGGACTGCCCCTAGATACCCCCATGCTTGCTTATACGTGCAAACATGCATATTAAGAAATGGAAATAAGAAAATGGAAAATGGAAAAATATAAACTGAGAGAATGTATGGAATATTTTTAAAAAATAAACATATAAGGTTATAGGATTCAAAATTTCATACATGGGGATCAAATATCCAACAATGATATAGAGAAATGTCCAGAAGATCGATTATTAAACACTCAAGAGTAAACTGGAAATCATAAATTCATAATGAATGGTGTATTCCAAATCAATTTGATTAAAAACACAAAAAATAGTTAATAATGACTTGAAAAAAATGGTATAAAATAACCTTTACCACCTGAATTTTATATTCATGTCAATCCTGGTTGCAAGTCGTGGAAGAAAATCAAATGCATTGGCAATGTTTTATTACTGGTTATATGCCTAAAATCCTTCGCTATCCTACATACCAATACAAGTCATAAAAAATAAAATGATCAAAAAGGAAAATACAACAGGAATCCAAAAACAGGATGCCAAACACCGGAATCCAACTCTCTTTTTAGCTCTTTCCCCATCAGATATTCACATCAAACTCACAAAATGATTAGTGAAACTAATATAGGGATCACCTCAAGCAAAAAATGGAAAATTGGAATACTTACTTTCTGAGGTGCTCAAGAGGGGATAGAGGGTCCATCTCAGATCACACTCATCAAGGAGTTACGATGGTTGCGTTAGAGGACTATAAAATTCAATATAATAATAATAATAAAACTTAACTAATAAATAGAAAAACATATCTCATAATATAATAATTTAAGATATATATAAATAGTCTGAAATGCCGCAATACAATTTAGTATTATAATAATCAAACCTCACTATACAATAAAATTACACATATTAACAATCCAAAAAATACAATTCTCATTAATAGTGAGTCTCAATATCAATATCATCATATTTATAATAATCCTCATCCATGCCTCTTATAGAAAGACCATCATCACCTCTCACACCACCTGCATCATCAACGACATTAGCATCATTACTGACACTGGGTCCCCCTCCCTCGTGGACACCCTCCTGGACACCCCCCCCCCCTTCTGGACATCCCTCCCTCCTGGACAACCCCTCCTCCTAGACCCCCCCCCTCATCCTCATGGATACCCTCCTGGACACCCCCTAGATGCCCTCCTGGACAACCCCTGGACACACCCTCCTTGAAAACCAACCCTCCATCATGAAATCCCCCTCCTAAGCCCCCCCCATCCCCCTCCCCCCCCCCCCACACTCATGGACTCCCCCACCATCCCCCAAGGACACACCTTCCCTCCTGGACACCCCTTCCTCCCATACACCCCTCCCCCTCCCTTCTGGAAACCCCCGCATCAGTACACCCCTTCCACCTAGACACCCCCTGTAAAGCCCCCTGACCCCCTCATGGACATCCCCCACCCCTACACCCCCACAACCCTTCCCCCTCCCTACCCTCTACACACTACCACCATCCCCTTCACCCACTGGACACCCCTTCCTGGAAAACCACCCTCCCCGTTCACCCCCATACCCCTTACACACTGCTCCCAACCCCCTTCACCCCTGGATACCCCCAAGGAAACCCCCCTCCTTGACACCCCCTCCCCCTACACCCCCATCACACTGTCTCCCATCCCCCATAACCCTTGTTGGACACCCCCAACCCACCCCCTGGAAACCCCCTTCCCGTAGACTCCCCCACCCTTCCTCCTACACACCCCACTCTTTCCCCCCCCCCAAACACCCCTACACATTTCCCCCATCACCCCCACTACCCCTAAACACTACCCCCTTCCCCCTTCAGCCTAACAGCCCCCAACAATCACCCCCCAATTCCCCCACCTGCACCCCCACTACCCCTACCCCACCTGCACCGCATCTTTATAATATCTATTATAAGAAAATTTCCTATAGAAATTACATCAATGAAAGGAAAGGTAACATGGAATTATAAGGGGATAAATTATTTCCTTATCATAAAGGAAATGAAGTCATAAACCTATGAACCACTATAATAGAAATAAAAGGGTAGAGATTGGATCAGGTTACCAGGATCTGGCCGCCAAACATGTTCAACACCACCATGAACTACTATTCTACACTAATACGAGATCCACTAAATTCAAGTCCAATATTTATACCATCTATAGAAGACATAAAATTTATAGGAATATCCCATGTAGGTATATGAATCTCCATACCCTATATGACATCCAAAGAATGAATAGGGAAGAAAAAAATAAAATAGTTCAAAAAACTCATAAGGTAATATGGTAATGAAACCCAATTCCAATAGCTATAAAAGACATCAAATCCAATGGCTAAATCATAACCATAATCTATCATGAACCCATCACTGTGACTTACCCAACACTTTAATAAAAAATCCCACATATCTCTTATTTTCTTACCCAACTCATTATATGGCACATCTAATGGAATTACCCTAAAATGAAAGATTTGGCCCTCTCTTATCCACTAAAAATACACTCTACTCAACCCAGAACTGAAGGACATCGTCCTAGGTGAGGAAAAAGGACTGAAAAGTAATTAATACACTCAAGTGACCAATAAAAACTCATAATCTCAAATAAATATTTTAACACCCTGAGATTTTATGAGAATTATTCTTTTTAATTTCTTTGATGTATTTTTTTGTACGCTACACCAAGATTATCATGCGCTATACGCAACCCTGTATTAGATTGTAGTATAAATAAAGCTATTATTGGCTTGAATTACACGCAAGAGCAACCTTTCTCGATATCTTGCGTTGTACACAATACCTAGTTTCACTAAACAATGATATGTTATTAAAATATTATATAAACTAGCCGTTATGAATAGTAAAACCCACTTTTTAAAATTTTATAAATTTTATCTTTCAAAATAGACTTTGTTTTTGTATTCACAATATCAAAATTATACTAGGGTAAATTTTTTGTTTTTTTCTGAAAACATTCAATTTTTATAAATAGTAAAAACACCGAGTTATTGGTTAAAACTGACTTTTTATTTAAATAATCATTTATCTTGATTAAATTTTTTTAGGGTCAAAATAGATTAATAATACCTATATATGTTAAATTTAATTCATTGGGGTCATTTTATAATAATTTTAAATATATAATAATGTTATTGAACTTTTTACCCTCTTTTACCCACCTCTAAAGAGCATTTGAAAATTTACATAAAATTAAATAGGGTAATTAAGGGTAAAAATGATATTATTATTACCCTAACACATGTCCAAATTCTATTGGATAAGTAAAATTCGACTAAAAAACCTTAGTAACAAAATATGAACTTATTTGGTCCACTTGGATTAAATTATGACAGTTATTATTATTTTATTTAATGAAGAGTTAAAATAGTTAAAATCAGAGTTTAATAACTAAAACATTTTTAAAATAGGGTTATACATAATATAAATTAGACTATAAATATTCATTAGAAATCTAAAAATATTTCCTACATAATGGTATTTTATTTATAATTTTTAGACATTATATGAGTTAATTTTTTTATGAAACAATAGTGATATAGTAATTACCTTATTAATCAAATATTAACATAATTGATATTATAAATACACAAATAAATGTAATGTGAGACATTTTATGAATTAAAATAATTTTATAGGTTAAAAAAAGCATATTAGGGTTGGTTATATGATATTGTTTTGAAGTAATAATGCTGTTATAAATTTAGAGAAAAAATATACCAAATAGTGTCAAAATTGTCAAAAAAGAGTTTTTTAACCAAATATTATATTATTAATTGATATTATATTCCTAAAAATATAAGGTTCAGAAAAAATTCTGATTTAATGATAGTTGTATCATTAATGAACCACTTGGGGGTTCTCTGGATGTATATTGTATGTTTATTAACCATATAATATAAAATACAAAGAGACATGGTAAATGTCATACTATTTAACTAAGAGTTAAATATAAATGATAAAGTTAATATAGTGACACAAACCTATATAAAACCTATTTTTTGAGGGTATTTCTACCAATACTTATTTTATCTTCAAAATAAATCAATTTGGAGCTATTATAATCCGAATGTGAGTTTATTATAAAATAATATTTTATGTTTTTCCTAAGGTGCCCTTCACCCCTCTTATAAAAGGGAACCTCCTCCTTCTCATCTTCACACAAATTTGAGCCTTCAAGCTTGGACAAACCCTTCCCATTTCACTTATCCACTTCAATAGAAATTTACTAGAGGTTATGGTCTTCTTGAAAGACCGACATTAGTGCCCTAAGAGGAGGTTAAGAGAAGGCGCGCCGAAGAAGATGTATTCTCTTCTACCGATTGTTCAACGTTTATTTATTCTTCTACTTAATCCTATTTAGCTGTTTCATTATAAAGTAATAACATAAGAATAAATAATATACTGATATTTTATTATAAATATGAAACAAACCCATTTTACCTTTTATCCATCCTATGGAAAATGAAGTCACTGCACGTGCGTACGTACGGAATACCATCTCCACGACGTGGTGTAATCAGTTTTTTCACCACCACCTTAATTGGATGGGTATAATGGTGTAAAATATTCATATATATGGTTATTAGAACAAAATATGGATTCTGAGATATTATATCACCCACTACAATATCATTCAATAGTTATGGGAATGATATCATCGCTTGTGCGTACGTACGGATTACCGTCTCCACGACATGATGTGATTCATTCTCCATATTATCTAATCAAGAATTATTATAAAGTATATATAATGAATAATAATTATATATATGACATAATAATGCAACTGGATATATATATATATATATATATATTTCATCTACTAATTTCTATTCAAGTCAATAAGGAAAGGAAAACAACGTTCATGCGTACGTATAACCTACCGTCTCCATGAATGTAGTGTTTCATTTCATTTATCTATATTATATATACATATATATAATGAATATATATGATATATAAATCGTGTTTTACATTCTTTATGTAAGTAAATTATGATATAAGTAATAATAATATCAAGAACAACAAGTCCAAACACGTACAATAAATGAAACGATTTTACCCCAAATGCCGCTTTAACATGGAATTGACAAAAGAACAGGTAATATAAAGTTGTACGTGAATCATATATGATATCATAAATATTATTATGGTTCTATTATAAGTTAATAATATATTTAAAAACACTATATTGGATTTTCATACACGTATTAAAGAAATTGGACCTAAGGTAAGGGATAATTTTTCATTCTCATTGTTATCTGAGATTGCTTATACCTAAGTATTTACTGGGGTTATATTTTTCATCCATGTCCATAAAAATGTTTTTCATATAGTGTTTAATATTCATCAGTTTATGTTTAAAGTCATGTTTACCCCTCTAATACTTTTACTTTGTGTTATGGAATAAATATTTCTTCTTTTTACCATACATGGTACTTTCTGACTTTTTTGTTAAAAGTATGAGGATAATGTATTTTAACTTATATGGCATGGACAGATTTTTACAGTTTTATAACACCATATTTTCATGAATATTACTCTACAATATTTCATGACTATTTCCAAAAAAATCATTTCAATTAAAATCTCAATGCATATTGAGAAAAGAAAATGATTTTGAAGAAGAAATGATATTTTCCTCGAGAATTCATTTCAAGTGTTTATTCAAAAATATTTCTCATCTAAGGTCATATTATTATGTTTCAATTATAATGTTTCCATTATTTTCATGGTTTGATTTTTATTATGATGAAATGTATCCATTTGTTTTATATGGATTATGTCATGATGAGATGTTGTTTATGAAACCCATTTTATTCTTTGGGTTATAATGAATGATTTATGATTTTTTTGTGGCACACGTAAAAATGATTTCAATATGAGATGGGTGGGACCTATATCTTCCTCCAATTATATGGGTAATGATTTTTATATCATGAGTTAGAGATGGATGGAATGGAACGTTAATCCCATGCAGTGATACAGGACTGGAACGATGAGTGAACTCGATTTAGTAAAGGAATTTGTCCACTATGATGGTCTTGGCTGCAATGCCTTGGATACTATGTAAATCACATAATTTTCTTAATGGGTTTCCAAAATTATATGTTTTATTCCCATGTTATTTTATCATTATTAATTTTCCATTATGATCTATTCCTTACCTACTGCTATGATTTTTGTCATGTTCATGTTTTTATGTTCAAATGTTTATGGGTTGTTTTATGTTCTCCATGTTTACCCTTACTGAGCATTTCAACTCACCCTTTTTATGTTTTATTTTCCCCCAGATATAAAGAAAGGTTTTAGGTATGAAAACCAGAGGAGAAGATCTTTGTGGGAGATGTTAAACATCTTTCACCATGATTAGAAGATTATGTTCCGAGTTTCCAAAGACACTTAACTAATACGGTATTTGGGCGTCTGTTTTTGTTATGTATTAAGTATTCTGCAAATGTAATGTAATGTCCATGTACATAAAGTATGGGTCTCTATAGTTGGTATCAGAGTGAAGGTTTAGTGATCCTTTGGAAACTGGGATGCGAAAATTTTAGTGAGATCCCTAGAGATATTTCTAATGTATGCCAAGGGATGTCTCTAAGGTTAAGTATACATATAGGTTATAGTCCTAGAATTACAGTAAAAATCTTAGAATTAATCCTAATATGTTATATATTGAAGGTACTCCCCCTTTATTATGTTATTCCCTATCATGATATTTGGCTCTAGCACTATTCTTTTTGGGTTTTAGAAAATGGCTGGAAATAGGAAGATTCACGATAATGGAGGATATGATGGACAATAGAATGATATTCATAATGAGAAAGAAAATGAAATGGGATTTGGAAGTCTGAACATCTCTATTATGCCTAATCAGCAATCTCATAATATGATCAATAATATAAACTTTTGTAAGTATCCCAAATCAACTAATAAGAGAAAGATGGAGTTTCATGATGATCATAGAGGAAACAAATTTTAATTCCCCTCGTGTAAATCATGTTGGATGAGGAATCAGGGGGAATGTTTAAATGGAATTGGAAGATTCTTTGGATGTGTAAAAGATAGACACAAAGCCAATACTTTGAAAGGAAAAGGTTTAGATAAAACCATGTACAAAGATAATGGTATTTCTAAGACATCAACAATGGTTAAATGTTTTAAATGTGGAATGTATGGGAATTATGAAAACCAATTCCCTATGGGAAAGTCGCATGAAGAGAATCATCATGGTTGTATGGGTAGTATTTATATGATGATGATAAAGAGAATACAAATGATATGTGACATGAAACAATTGTTGAAGCTCAGTCAATGGTTTAAGAAGGTAGTGGAATGATTTATGTTTATCAAGAGTTATGTTGTATAGGTAATTGTACCATGGAATAAAGACACATCTAAGGATTATTACACTATTGTTTTTCTAAAGTATTTGAAATTATATGTTGAATGGTACCGGTAACCATGAAATGTTATTCAGATATTTTTGGAAAGTAGATGATATGTGTATAATGATGGGATAAGGAGATAATGAGATGATTGATAGTATTAATGAGCTCATGACTGATATAATGACAATGTGATATCATTGTTTGAGTATATAGAAATTTTTGGATTTTTGTATGTGGAAATAGTTAACTTTTGACAGAATTTGGGTTTTTACTAAGGTTCTATGGTAATTTATTTTTCAATAGAATACATGATTAAGGTATTCACATGTTTGGAATGTGATAAACAACTTATATCTTCTGATATATAGGGGATAAATGATGGTATTCACGTACTTGTTATGTGAACTTTCTAGTAATTGTTTTCTTTATACTATGAGATTGGATAGATATATTTTGGATAATTCGAAAGATTGGAATTGATTATGTCGGAATCAGATAGTATTGTTTAAGGCTAGAAATTTTCTTACTATATTATTTCTCTAATGTTATAATAGTGTAGTTTTAGAAAAAGGACAACTTACAGGATGGGCGAGAACCCGTCGCGTCGCACAAGGTTGCGGTAATAAAACCCACAACTGAAGTACGACAGGCCTTTATCACCTACCATTGGCCTACAGGAAGTCCCTGGTTAGTAGAAACTAGTTTTATTTTATTAATTGGTGTGATAGATAATGTATAAGACCATTTTTGGAACCATATACGATTAATCTCACCATAGATGGACTTACGTATATTTAATATAAGTTGCTAACCTTTTGTTTGAGATAGATGGAATGACCTATCAGTGTATCACATGATCTGATAGAACTACACGAATGAAAAATTCAACTTCATTTCTTTATGATATGAAGTGGAAATTGATCAAGGAATGACCAATGGTGATATTGTACCAAAATCAATTAAGTATTTTTTCTAATTCCAATTTTTTCAACTTTATGGAAATGATCTTGAAAACCAAAAACGTTGTCCTAGATGGTAGCTTAGATCATCACAAATTTATGGCTCTGTGATTTTTGGATTTCTCATAGCCATGTTCTCTACCACTCTCCATCAGAACATGATGGTTAGATTTCTCTTCCATAACCATATTTTCACCTAGGTTCTTCTATGTGTAAACCCAGTGATGAGTTAATTTGGGTAACCATTATGTTTCATACATTATTTTTTAAAATTATGTTTTAGTGTTACTTTTTACAATATGGGTTTCTAGAAAAGAAAATTTCAATTAGAAAAATATTTATTACCCCGGCGAATTTCGAGGGAGAAATTTATTTTTAGGGGGGTAGAATGTATCACCCCGAGATTTTATGGGAATTATTCTTTTTAATTTCATTGATGTCTTTTTTTTACGCTAAACCAAGATTATATTGTTCTATAGGCTACACCATATTAGATTTTGGTATACGCAATTCTATTCTTGGCTTGCATTACATGCAAGAGCAACCTTCCTCAATAGCTTGCATTGTACGCAATACCGAGTTTCACTAAACAACGATATGTTATTAAAATATTATATAAACTATCTGTTATGAATAGTAATACCCAATTTTTGAAATTATATAAATGTTATCTTGGAAAATAGATTTAATTTTTGGATTCACAATATAAAAATTATACTAGGGTAAATATTTTGTTTTTTCTGAAAACATTCAATTGTTTATGAATAGTGAAAACGTCAAGTTAATGGTTAAAACCGAATTTTTATTTAAATAATAATTTATTTTATTTAAATTTTTTTAGGGTAAAAATAGATAAATAATACCTATATATTTTAAATTTAATTTATTGGTGTCATTTTATAATAATTTTAGATATATAATAATATTATTGAACTTTTTACCGTCTTTTACCCACCTCCTAGGAGCATTTTCAAATTTACATGAAACATAATTTTACCGCTTATTTGAGTGGAATTAAGAAAATCTGAGAGAAACAGTTGATATCAAGGAGTAAAATGTGGTTCAATAAGATAAAAATAATCTTTGATGAATAGTAACTTTTTACTTTTATTTGCCACAGTTAAAAGTAAATAGGGTAATTAAGGGTAAAATGATATTATTATTACCCTAACACATGTACAAATTCTATTGTATAAGTATAATTCAACCAAAAAAACATTAGGAATAAAATATGAACCAATTTGGTCCACTTGGATTTGATTAGTACATTTATTATTATTTTATTTAATGAAGTGTTAAAATAGTTAAAATCAAAGTTTAATAACTAAAACATTTTTAATATAGGGTTATACATAAGATATATTAAACTATATATATTAATTATAAATCTAAAAATATTTCCTACATAATGGTATTTTATTTATAATTTTTAGACATTATATAAGTTAATTTATTTATGAAACAATAGTGATGTAGTAATTACATTATCAATCAAATATTAACATAATTGATATTATAAATACACAAATAAATGTAATTTGATACTTTTTATAAATTACAATAATATTATAGGATAATATAACATATTATGGTTGGTTATATGATTTTGTTTTGAAGTAATAATGCTGTTATGAATTTAGAGAAAACAAAATACCAGATAGTGTCAAAATTGACAAAAAAGAGTTTTTAAAAAAAATATTATATTATTAATTGATATTATATTTCTAAAAATATATGGTTTGGAAAAAAGTCTTATATTATGATAGTTTTATCAATAATTAACCACTTGGGGTTCTCTTGGATGTATATAGTATGTTTATTAACCATATAATATAAATTACAAAGAGACATGGTAAATGTCATACTATTTAACTAAGAGTTAAATATAGATGACAATGTTAATATTGTGACCCAAATCTATCTATAACCTATTTTGTGAGAGTATTTCGACCCATCCCCACTTTAGCTTCAAAATAAATCTATTTGGAGCTATTATAAACCGAATATATATTTATTATAAAATATTATTTTATGTTTTTCCTAAGGTGCCCCTCACACCTCTTATAAAAGGGCACATCCTCCCTCTCATCTACGCACAAATTTGAGTCTCCAAGATCAGCCCACCCAAGCCCATTTCACTTATCCACTTAAATATAAACCTACTATAGGTCCTGGTATTCTTCAAAGACCAAATATAGTGCCCTAAGAGGTGGTTAAGAGGAGGCGTGCCGAAGAAGATGTAATCTCTTCTACTGATTCTTCAAAGTTTCTTTATTATTATACTTCATCTTCTTTAGTCCTTTCATTATAAAGTAATAACATAAGTATAAATAATATACTGATATGTTATTATAAATATTAAACAACCCCATTTCACCTTTTATCCATCCTATGGAAAATGAAATCACCGCGCGTGCATACGTATGGAATACCATCTCCATGCCATGGTGTAGTCAGTTTTTCCACCACCAGCTTACTTGGATGGGTATAATGGTGTACAAGATAACTATATATGGTTATTATAACAAAATACGGATTCTGAGATATTATATCACCCACTAAAATATCATTCAATAGTTATGGGAATGATATCATCACTTGTGCGTACGTACAGATTACCGTCTCCACGACGTGATGTGATTCATTCTCCATATTAACTATTAAAGAATGATTATAATGTACATATAATAAATAATAATGATATATATGACATAATAATTCTACTGTATTTATTTATATATATATATATATATTTCATCTACTTACTTCCATTCAAGTCAATAAGGAAAGGAAGACATCGTTCATGCGTACGTATGGCCTACCGTCTCCATGAATGGTGTGTTTCATTTCATTTATCTATATATTATATATATATACTGAATATATATTATATAGAAGTCATGTTTTACATTCTGTAAGTATGTAAATTATGATATGTAATATTAATATCTAGAACAAGAAGTCCTAACACGTACAATAAATGAAACGATTTTACCCAAAATGCTGCTTTAACATGGGATTTACAAAAGAACGGTTAATATAAAGTCATATGTGAATCATATATTATATCATAAATATTATTATAGTTTTATTATAAGTTAATAATATGTTTAAAACCACTATACATGAGTTTTGGACACGTATGGAAGAAATTGGACCTAAGGGAAGGGATAATTTTTCAATCTCATTTAATCCTAGATTACTTATATGTAAGTATTTACTAGGGTTTTATTTTTCATCCAAGTCGATAAAAAGTTTTTCATAAAGTGTTTATTATTATTCCATGTATTTTTAAAGTCATGTTTACCCCTCAATGACTTTTACTTTGTGTTATGGAATAAATATTTCTTTTCTTACCATACGTGGTACTTTTTGACATTTCCGTTAAATGTATGATGAGACTTTTTATTAACTAATAAATAACAAACAGATTTTTACGGTTTTATAACTCCTTATTTTAATGAATCATAATCTAAAAAATCTATTGACTATTTTCAACAAAATTATTTTAATTTAAAATCAAATGGAATTTTGAGAAAAGAAAATGATTATGAATAAGAATGGATATTTTCCTCAAGAATTCATTTCAAGTGTTTATTGAAAACTATTTCCCATATAAGGTGAAATTATTATGTTTCAAGTATAATGTCCCTATTATTTGTATGGTATGATTTTTCATATGATTAAATGTATCCATTTGTTTTATATGCATTATTTCATGATGGGTTGATGTTTATGAAACCCATTTTATTCTTTAGGTTATGATGAATGATTTATGATTGTTTTGTGGCACACGTAAGAATGATTTAAATTTGAGATGGGTGGGACATATATCTCCTCCAATGAATTGGGTAAAGATTTATATCTCATGAGATAGACATGGCTGGAATGACATGTTATTCTAGTTCAGTGATACATGACTGGAATGAGGAGTGAACTTGATTCAGTAAGGGACTTTGTCAACTATGATGATCTTGGATGCAATTACTTGGCTACTTTGGAAATAATATCATGTGCTTAATGGTTTTACACAATTACATGTTTTATTAACCTGATATTGTTTCATGATTAATGTTATTTATGATCTATTCCTTATGTAATACTATGATTTATGTCAACTTCATGTTTTTACATTCAAATGTTTTTGGGTTGTTTTATGTTCTCTATGTTTTCCCTTACTGAGCATTTGAGCTCACCATTTTTGTTTTTTCTTTTCTACCAGATATAAAGAAAGGTTTTAGGTAAGAAAACCGAAGGGGAAGATCTTTATGGGAGATGTTGAAGATCTTTCACCATGATAAGAAGATTATGTTCTGAGTTTCCAAAGACACTAAACTAATACGGTCTTTGGGCGTCTGTTTTTGTTATGTATTAAGTATTCCGCAAAATTAATGTAATGTCCATGTACGTAAAGTTTGTGTCTCTACAAAAATTATAATTAGACCTCGTCTAAACTAAGATTTTTAAATGTAAATTATGTAAATTTCATTCTAAGCATGAACCATCCATCAAATTCCTCTCAAGGGAATGTGCCTTAGAAAAACATATCCATGTAATTGAATCTATAATTAAATTATTTATTTTAATTTACATTATATTACCATTATTATATCAATCCTTATTACACATATGATTCTATATAATATCATCAATGCAACGTGGCATTATATGTTTAAAAAATGATAATTGAACATAGTATAAATAAGAATCCATTTAAAGTGTCATCTTTCTATACACTTCATCATTATTCTTGATTTTAGTTATTCAATTATTCTTCAAAAATAATTCAAATTTCCCATATTATACCACATAGTATTGTTAGTATATATATATATTCATTATTTTGTTATAATATATTGGTATAAGGATATTATGATTTTAAAGAAAATGGAAATGTAAGAAAATAGTATAACAATAAAGGCATGATAAATGAAAAAAATGTAAAATTAAAAAGAATCATAAATATAAAACATCTAGTACCATCAAACAAAACTCACAACACCAAATCCAAGATAAATAAGTTTTCCATGGAATATAAAAAATCATAAAAATATTCCCATCCCCATACCAAAACAAAATTAATTGGCCCTCGAGAATAGTATGGTAATATAAATGAATAAATTAAATAGAAACCCCTACCTTCATAATAAACCATCTCTAATGAGCTTGAGAGAAGAGTGTGATCTTAACATTTTATAAGAAATTTTATAACTTCAGTGAAGTGGTAGACTACCAAAGGATAAAGTGGAATAAGAATTCATGGATTATAAGGCTTAATGATAGGATTAAAATATAATTACTATGGTTATATAAGACATATTATTCTTTTAAAAACACATTCAATTCCTTTTTAATTTCAATTTAACAAACCATGATGATATTTTTTAGATTACAATGAAAAAATACAACTTTGAATCTGATTTAGTCATCCTGAGTTTTTATGATAACATATGTGACATCTCGAATAATAGAGGTTTCTAAAAAATTATGGAATTGAAATTCATGTGGGTTTTAGAGAAAATAAAATCTGAAAAATGAAATATAATTTTCTAAGAATTCATGAGATGAGAATTTTGAAAATTATAGCTAATGCACAACAGTATTATAAGATAATTACTATGAACAACCCTTTGAGATTTATATGATTGATGGTGGAAGAAGATTAGTATAATGAGTCTATGTGTAGGCTCGTACACTCATATATGATTATTATACTAAAGGATTTCTTTTCTCTAGTTTATATATTGATTCATGTAACATTGAATAAAGATGAAAATATAAAGGAAAGTTTTACCATAACCTTTGATGCATTCTACAATAATCTTAATGATTTGGATGAATACATGAATGTTCTTGGGTAATATATTGTTAACACCAATATCCTAAAATGAATCATAAGGAGACTTCAATAATGGTTTAATCCCAAAGTATCAATACTTGAAGACCAGAATCCAAAGGATGTATTTCGTTATATCCTTCCAAGAACACATGTCACATATAAAATAGGAAATGATGGTTATGATACTAGAGAAAAGAAAAAATCATAGGATGTTTTATTCATGGAAATGAATACATTAATTATTAAATATTTACTAGAAAAAGAGGATGTAAAACTTGTGATATTTTTTTCCAAAACCAATAGAGTGGAAGATGAAATTCAAAGGAAAGCTTCTAGTTTATAATTTCTTTTGTGTGAAGGTAGGTCACCTCATTTCTATGTGTTTTAAAAACCTTCATGATGATGATGATGAGGTGTTCATGAATATTGTTTTATTTAAAGAGATAAAACCAAGGGCTAACTTAAATGAAAAATTAAAAATAAGAAAACTCTTTTGTATGATGAATATGTATGTTTAAATGAGTCTAAAGTGTTAGAAGTTGATAATTTTAGGTACCACGATTAAGATGTATTAGTGAATGTTACCAATAGAACATTAATTTTCAATATTGATAGTAATAATAATGATTTATTTGGGTGAGTAGATCTGAATGTGTTTTTTGAGGCATCCATTCAATAATATCACAAATTCAAGGATCAAAACAAGAAATACAATGTATTATTTATTAAACCAAATATTTATAAAAAATATTTAAAAGATGAAAAATCATAAATGATATCATAGATTTAAAAATTGAAAATTTTAATTTCTTCTAACTTATAAAAGGTGTGGATTTCAAGCTCAATGTGGAAGAATGAGTATGAATCAAGGATGGTTTGGTAGACACTATAAAATAATAGGTTGGTAGGGAAGAAGAACATGACGTACAAGTTAGGGTTTGGTGGTGTACATGTAATGAATAACAAGAACTCTTTTCACCTGACATGAAACATGGTTACTCATAGAATCATGTTCTTATTAAAGAAAAATATATCCCAAGAGTTTTTTATAAAGTGATTATTTCCATTCAAAAGGGTTTTCACTATAAAAAAATTTCATATAATATGTAATGTTGTAAAATTGGGTATAACACCACACCTCATTCCAGAATATGGCCCAAAATATCTCAAGGAAAGTGAATTTGGGATAATCTTAATATCATAAATATAATGTCGCCAAAAATGAGAGAATGAAACAAAATATTAGGTATTTTTATTGTAAAATCTTTAGACAAATACAATATAATTTCTATATAGAAAATGATATTTTAGAGAGAAAAAAAAAATAGGAAATATTTTTCCATAATAAATTATTATTATAACAGTTATTATGTTGGTGTGATGGATATAGATATAAAGATTCCTACTATGCCACTAGGGTATAATGAGAGGTGACTCTTGAGACCCATAAATAGGGATATTAGTAGCATAAAACATCTTCCAAAACATATTTTTTTAGTTTTTCATGATTAAAGGGAGTTTTCTAATGAAAAATATCCTCAAAAGTATCAATCATCAGTAGAAGTTCCCCAATGGTCATAGAAGATAATGAAATTGTATCAGAAGAAAAATCTATCTAATGTTTCTTCAACTGATATATACATTCCAAATTTTTTTTTTGTTAAAAAATTTACCTCATGCAAGACCCGAAATAATAATATTATTACATATATCAAATATAGTAATTGGGATTGGTCTTGTTTTCCAGTGATGGATAAATCATGATATTTTTTCTAAAAATTCCAAATTTAGTAGATTAGATCCTTGAAAGACAAGAGTGTGATTGAAATAATGATTGTTTAACCTATAGTGATCTATTATAACAACAAGAGTGCTATTGAAATCATAAATAAACCCATAAATTACTATGGAGGTCGGAATTTATTGGATGCATTGGGGAGGAGGGAATCGTGGTGATAGAGGTCGTTGGGGAGGAGGGCGTCACGTTGAGAGTGGTCTTGGGGGAAAAGGTCTCCACTATAAGAGAGGTCGTTGGGTAGGAGGGTGTCATTGTGAGAGGGTTCATCAGGGAGGAGGAGAGGTCATCCGAGCAGAGGATTGCATGGTTAAAGGGTTTTATATTAGTGGTGGAAGAGGAGCCTGATATATATTGGAAAAAAATGACAACTGCGATATGAAATTGATATACACACAGTGGTATAATTAAACCAGGGTAATAAAAAAGCTTTATCCATAGACCTATAAAACTGTGGCTATAGTTCTTATGATGTAGCCTAAATTTCTAGTAATTACATCACATAGATTATATATAAAAGTTTCTTAAAATGTTAAATATAATATTATTTATATTATTATCATTATTTATATATAAAATAATACATACCTTGTTTCTATAATTAGCATTGTAAAAAAATGTTACTCATGCGTACGTATAACCAACCATCTCCTTGATTATAACATAGTTCATTTTTCATAACTCTACATGAATGTTTGATTTAAAATTATAATTTATTTATAAAATAGATTATTATTCTATGCGTATTATTTGGGATATGATAGAATAATGACAACATTTGACTATAAACATCATACATATTTAATTTTGGACACACGTAGAAAATATCATCAAAACATTTGATGTGAACTTAAATAATTATCTAAATTTAATTACATGGTATTAGTGATATAAAATTAAAAATAATCATTAAAGAGGTAACCAATAAATTAAATAAATAACCTAAGATTATTATTCAATAATATAATGATTGTAAGTGGGGAATCATAATCAAGGTAAGGGACTTCGTATCAATCTCCTTTCTTTGAGGTATATTTTGACGTTATACTCCCACCTTCTTTTATTAGGTTTATATACCACCCCCATTGAAATATCATATCATTAATTTTTTATATTATAATTTTTTTAAAATTTTATTCATTCATGGGGATTATGATTTAAATTGTTAAATTTTTATGGGACTCTTTGGATGTTTAATGATTTAATTTCAAAACAATTTTATCTTTGTCAATATTATTTATATTATTTTACATATTTTTTATATGGGTATAAAAATATTATAAATTTTTTTTATTTTTTTTTAATTTCATTCAATGGTTTTAAAAAAGGGTCTTTTTATTTTTTTTATACAGAACTTTTGTAAAATTGAAATAAGAAAAGTTTTATTATAATTGTACAAGATAATAATGAATTCTCAACCATCATGAATATTAATTAATTTATAGCTTCCATTAAATGATTGAATGTTTTCTTAAATTAAAAACCGTCTTTTTGGAATATTTTTTATTGAAAACTGATTTTCAATGAATTTTTTTTATTGAATTTTTTTAAAATAGATGGGGTATTATTATTGAAAACCATTTTTAATATATTTTTAAAATGTATTTTAAATGGGACTTATGATGATAGTGTTTTATTTAAGATATGATACATAACTATTATATGGAATCATGGATTTTGATATAGATTATACATTTTGTGGCCTAGATATCAACAGGTATTCCCATTACACATTAATATGGGTGGCCGAGATAGCACTAGGAAAGCCCATTACAACTTAACTATGTGTGACCCAGATCATGGCGGGTTCGCCGATTATAGCTTAGCAATGGGTGTCCCAAATAAAATTGGATAATCCCATAAAAGATTAATTGGGTAATGACAATGTTTTAAACTGGCCATATCATTATTAAAATTGATTGTGTTTTTAAAGGTTTTAATGAATACAATGCTCTAAGTCACCCAAAGGAGTTTTAATTGCTTGATATTGGTTTTAATTATTTTCATTTGGAATTTTTTTTTGTTTTTCATGTGATGTTTTTTATTTCATATTACAACATAAAATTGAAGATAAAGGTAAAATTAATATGATTTTTCATGTTTTTTTTGAATTAATAATTTCATTTCTTTTTATGTCCCTTACCGAGGTTTTGTGCACATCCCATGTTTATAATTTTAATTTCGTAGTGTTTAAGGGGTAATAAAGATAGGTATGAGATCAAGGGGATAATTGTGAAGTATTTCGTAAAGTGAAATAAATTTTTATTTTGACTACTTTTATAAAATGGGAAAAATGATACTGAGTACATGTGTCCATTTTTAATGTATGGGTTTACTTTGTAAAGGGTTTTTCCTAATTCTATAAAACAAAAAACTGAAATGATACTCGGTTGTAAATTCTAGTTCAAAAAAATTAGTATATGTATTTTTTAAGGCTGGATACTTATAGTTGGTTTCAATGGATGGTTTTTCCAAATTTTGAGATTATGATATATTCTTAAGAGTTAGGGATATCATCAGGGTTTTATAATTTTAAGGTTTATAAAAAATTTAGTGTCATTGAACCCCTTTTGAGTCTTTAGGTTATGGAATTTGATGGTGACTAATTTATTTTTGGAGACATTAATTTATAAGGTAATTGTGGGTTATTACATACTACGATGAAAAATTTAAGGTATGAGATAATCATTGACGTTAAAAAATATTATGGTTATTTTAATGAAATTTTAGTACATATTTGTAATTTTATAAGGACTATATTAGTACATTTTATAGAAAATGACAACTTATAGGCTAGAAGACAACCTGCAACATCTAGAAAAGTCATGGGAAAAAAACCCACAACTGAAGGGTGACAAGGGAGAATACCTTTCCACCACCATACATGATGTCATGGTTAGTACTAATTTGTTTTTTATTTAAGCTATCAGATAGATAAAGGTTATGTCCATGGTATTAGAAAATTATTTGGTTAATAAGTGAAAATGATATTTTGGAACACGTTCAGTATTCTCGGAACCCTATATGATCAAGGTAAATATAATACTATAGGGTTTTATTTGAGGAATAATGTTTGAATTAAATTTTATAATAATTTATTATATATTTGTGGATTTTTTGTAATTTAGATAATTTATGGAAATGGATAGAATATCTGGGAGATTATGAGATTTGGGAAAATACATTTTTTATGAGACATCAATACTTATTGGTGTTAATTGGAGATAAATGTTAATATTTATCTTTGAAGACTATGGGGAAAGTCCTTTTGAATTTTGGGTTTAAATCATAGTTTGGATTGTTTTGTGAAATTTTATTGATATTTGTTTATAAAATGGTTTATGTTTAACTTTTTGTGTTACAATTTGAAATTTGGAGATGGAAGTATTTTTTATCTTATAATGATTTAATGTTTTTGGCTAATTATCTAATTTTGTCCAAACCATTTTTGTTTTGGTTAATGATTCAAGATAGGAGAACAATGTAGTTAATATTTTTTGGATTATGTAGTTTTATATAAATTTATTATATTACTAGAGGTGTGAAAAATTTATCCTGAATACTAATCATTTGGAGAAAAAGAAGCGTTTGTGGTGGAAATTTATTAATTGATGAAACTCAAATTTTCATGTATGTTTATTTCCTTTTGTTCTTATTCAAATTTGTAAAATATTTACTCAAATTTATGAAATGTATTTCAAAACAAATATATTATCCTTTTAAATTTCTTTCGAAGAAATCAATGACCTTTTAACTCATAATAGATTTATAGTTTTATGAAGGATAAATTTATAATGGCTTTGTTCTTTATCACTATCCATAAGAACATGATATATTTTTCTCTTCCATGTACATGTTGTCATACAAGGGACCCTAGTATGTGTTATCTTGGTTGACCTTCTTATTTCCAATTCTTTTGTTTAATGTGAATGTTTTATTAATCCTTTCACTGATGTGGGATTTCAATAAAGGTATTTTTAATATTCAAACCCTAGTTACCAATCCTAAGTTCAAATTATGAGGACACAATTTATTAATTTTTGGGGGAATCAACATTATGATATTTTAAAGGGAAACACTATTTTTGAAAGTGTACATGATACACCACATTAAGAATAAATTAAAAAGATAATATTTTTATTTAATTGTAACTTTTGATAAAATTGTCATTAGAATGACATGTATGAGTATGATCAATTTAATAATCAAAATATGGTTTATTATTTTATATATAATTAATTATTTGGTGATGAATTAATTATAAATGAAAATATAACCCGTTTTAAAACCAAAAGATATTTTTTCTAGAAAAACTACTTAAATATGTAAAAGTTAGTTTTATAGAAATAAAAAATCCAAATTTATGGATTATATTAATGAAATTCATATTATATTCAATCTAATATTTAATATTTCACCTAGTTTTTTATTAATAGATAATATAATAACAAATCTAACTTAACTCTTACGATATACATTTTTTTCTAAAAAGTCACTCATTTCACCTTTTAATGGAACACTTATTTTAAATGTAGTTTCTGACACTTTTATAAATCTTATTTGAGAAAAGAAACTTCTTATTTTAAATAGTAATAAGAATTTACATTGGTTGAAATTTTGGTTTTTTAATTATAAGTCTCATGTTTTGATGAATAGGGAAATTACTAAATTTTAATTGCAAAAACCTTTTTCATCTTAATAATTTATAGTGTAAAATAATAATTTTGATTTTTTATAATATATATTTAGGAAACATTTATATTAATTAATCAATAATTGTTCATTGGAATAAATTTCACATTGAATTTGGATATAATATAATTTTAATCATTGTACGTTTAAAAATTAAAAACTTATATTCTCATTTCGTCAATGATATTATTTTTAAATTAATTTATGAAACTTCTGTAAATTTATTTTTAAAAAATGGATTCCATATTTCGAATCAAAATTACCAAATTTCATAAATAACTCACTTTTAATTTTATAATATTTTAATTGTATGTTTATTAATTTTTATGACCATGGTTAAGGATAAATTGAGTAATTAAGGGTAACAAATAATAGTTTGGATATTAGAAAATAACATCAAAACATCTACTAATTTTATCGGATGAGTTATTTTAGAAACAAATCATCCTTGGGCTGATTTTAGGATCTCTTAAAGACATTTTTATGGATTTAATTCCATTAGAGTATTTTATTTTAATGAAAAATCAATGATTTCATAATTAATGACATTAAAATTCATATTATAGGGTTATAATGAAGATATCTTAGAATATAAATTGTCATATTAAATATATAAAATTTATCTATATAATTTTAATTTATTTTTAATTTTTAAGTGATAAAATATTAATCATAAATGTTGACATAATGATGATACAATAATTTCTTAATTAAAGGAATTATCACAAAAAATGAAAATGAAAATATTAAAATAAATATAATTTTAAAAATTTAGTGTTATAAAATAATTTTATTAATTAATTTGACATGTTAGTGATTTTTTATATTGTTATTTTGAATTTATATTATTTTTATGATATTTTTAAAAAGTAATGTAATGAATAGTGTCAAAATTGACATTTATGATATGTTAAAATAAATATTCATTTATTAAATGATATTTTAATACATAAAACACTAAAATTGAAAACAAAAAGATTGGTATAAGGTTTAAAATATCATCAACGATCCATTTAGGATTATTTATTAATTTTAAAGTAAATATATTATCCATTAATGTGTATAAAACATGATATCATAGTAAAAGTTAAAGAGGTTAAATAAGGGTTAAATATAAATGGTAAGGATTAAAAAATATAAAAAAATTCTATTTTTTATTTTATGAATTTATTTTAAACCATAATAATCATATCTTATAATATAATCTGTTTGGAGCCATTTTGAATATAAGATTAATTTATATTAATTTAATATTTTTAGAAACTCCACGAGTGCCCCTCCCCTCTCTTATAAAGGTAAAATAAGATTTTTTATTATTCACACTTAAAAACCAATTCTGATCTTATAATATATTCAAAAATACCTACCTATAATACTTACCTGTATTCTAGAGCTTTTACTTTATGAATAACACCATCCTTAGTAGTCTTAAGGTGTTAATAAAAGGAGGTGGTCTGAGGAAGAGGAATCGTTTTAAATCAAGTGTTTCTATTTTATTTCTTCTTAAACTAACTTGAAATATTATTACACACTATGAAATAATAACTTAATGATAATAAATATACATATATTTTATTATGTTAATATCTTCACCTAAATCCATCTCCACTTCCATTAAATTATGAAATAATTAATCGTTCGTGTGTACGAATATCTATTACCTCGTGAACTGTTATAATTCGTCTTCCATTACTATTTCCAAGGATAGTTATAATGATGAAATTAATGTTTTTATATGATATTATGAAATATTTATCATAATTTATTAATAATATATCATTTTATTTATTAACTTCTTATACACAAAAAATGATAACATCATTCTTGAATACGTGTGAACTATCTCATCCATGAAGTGATGTGATTATTTTTTCATCACCAAATCACATGGATTATAACTACATTTATATTTAAATTATTAATGTGGTATTAATGAAATTATTATAATATTTAAAATATAAAAGGATACTAACCTTCATTACACAATAACCTTTAAAAAATTAAAACCATACTCATGGATAGATACAACCAATTATCTTTATCATTTTAAAATATTTCATTTTTGATATGTGTAATGGGTCTTGAAAAATGAATCTCAGAGACATTTCCAACATTTTCTATCATGGATTGGAATTGATAATTAATATCACAAGGACAGAAACCATTGGAAAAAAAGGATTTGACAAATTTACAAACATCGACATGAATCACATCCCGATAGTGTTGGAAAACCCCATTTTTGAAACCATAAGGACCTAGAGAACTTAAGGGATTGAAACTAAAGATAGTGTCTTTAATTTCATAATCTAGCAGAGTGTTGAGTAGGAAGGTTTTGTCCTCATCAGTGAACACTATCATAATGAACTTATAAAGGAGGTAATTGTTGATATCAGGACCATTGAAGACGGATTCATAGTATGAGACAATGTGATGAGAAATGTCATCTTCGTAGTCAAGAAGTTTGACCCCATATTTGAAAAAGTTCATCTACCAGAAATTCTATCTGATTCATTGAATAGAATTATAGAACATAGTATTTCTGTCACCATCTAACAACTATTTAATGTTAGATGACTGTTTCCTCATGTTTTCATTAGAATTGATCAAATATTTGAGCTTAATCATAGGGATTTTTTCATCAGATGGATCAATATTGAAATTAGTGTTAGTGTTATTATTTTTTAATTCATTTATATATTTGACATGAAGATGGATTTCATTGTTAATTGGTTTGTCTTTGGGGATACACCCACTATTGAGAGTCTTTTTGAGGTTCTTTAATTTAACAGTACAATAAAGGCTTTTTTGTTGTGCAACATTGATATCCAATAGTTTTTCATGGTATTAGTGCATTCATAATCATTGAGACATGAATTTAAAAATATGAAATTTAATGGGGTTCTCATGACTTTGGTGGAGAAATTGACCAGGATGGGATAATGGTCAGATTTTAGCTTGTGAGGTGTGGTGCTAGAGATATCATTCTAATTATCTAAAGTTGTAACATTTCTGAAAGATCTATCAGTCTTAGAAGAAACCACTCTATTGTAATGTATTCTATTCCAAGTAAATTTTTCACTAGTGAGATTAATTTCAATTAGATTATTTCCTTCAATTAAATCTTTAAATTCTCTCATAGAAGTAGTAGTAGGGTAGGGAGAAATTTTTTCACTTGAGTTGATAATGAAATTTATGTCTCAAATAAGAAACCATGAATCATTAATATTGGGACATAGATATGATAGGTTATTAAAAAATATTCCATTTTTATATATTTATTATTACCATAAATAAAGTATTATTATAAGTAAGAGTTATTAGTGGTAATGTTGCAAGAAAAAATTTGGTCAAAACGTTGAAGATATTAATATTTTGTAAGGAAAAGTGTGAAAAAATCCATTGTGTTTCCTCATTGGTGGTATTTTTTATTTCACCAGTAAAGGAGTAGTTATACTGGCACAAGTGAGGATGTTTGTCAAGAAAATTTATTTTTGGTTCAGTAACAGAAAATAACAAAGGATGATGAGTGTTAACCATCCTTTATAGAATTGTGAACATATTATATTTATTTGTACCATAATAATTCCAAAAAAATATTCATTTAAACCTGTGTTTGGAGTTATAACTCCTTATTTATTTTTCCCTGAATTTTTATTTAGAGAATAAATTATTACTACTCGGGAATTTTCTCCATTAGTGATCTTTTTTTGAATATTTTCAAATATTATATGAGGGTTTTTTTCATTACTAACATTCACCTTAGTAGATTCGGTCTTAGAGGTAGTTGAATCTGTGTCCTTTTTATTTCATAGAACCAAAGAGTTAACATTTTGGTTAGCAGAAAGATATATAGGATACTCAGGACTAATAGTGCTATCAATAAACTGAGTATCATAAATAAAATGCTCGTAGAAAATAGGGTAGTTGTACCTTGACCTGGAGAATTTTAGTCCTACTATAGAACAACATAAAAAATTAGAGGCACTTTTTGTGTTCTTTCAACTCCTGTATCCTTAGTGTCAATCAAAGAATATTGGGGTCGTCCAGTGTCCAAATCTGGTGGAGTTCCCTGTATGAGCTTAGTAGGATATGTAGTATCCTTCAATACCATGGGAACAACATCATTGTGTACCTGATATTGTGAAGGACCCATTTCCAAGGGAAATGACCCCTCTACAGGTGGAGAAATGTATTTTACAATTTTCCTATGTTTTTATTCAGATTCATTTAGATTATTAGTGGATTATGCCTTTGTAAGAGATGCCTTCTATCTAGTAGGAATATTTTTAGATTTAACAGTGAAACATATGGTATCCAGGGTTTGAGTTCTATTTACAGTATGCTTGTGAGTAGTGGGGTAAGAACATAAGCTGATAGCCTTGTTACTGTAATAGTATCATGGAATGTTCCATGGATCTGATTAGGGTCCATATCAGAAAGAGTTTGTACTTTCAAATCCTTCTTTGTAATTAGCCCATGTCTTTATGTGATATGATAATTTCATTGCATATTCTCTTATTGGGATTGTGTTTCCCTTTTACCCAAAGTAATAGGTGTGTTTATTTGCTTCTTGACAGTGCCCTGAGCCAAAGAAGATTTAACTTCTGTAGGTTTGCTTATGGGGTACACAGATCCCATGGTCAAGGAGCCAGATTTAGTTCTATTTATGTAATTAAAGTATGAAACCTATTCAGATTAACAAGAAACGATTTCTATCTTCTCAACTTCATTGATAGAGATTCTAATGGTATCTAAAACCAATGCATCTATTTATTCTAAGAGTATTTGTTCCTTATTGGAGGTAACCTCTTCCTCAGCTACATCTAGCGAGGATGTACCCATATTGTCCCTATTGTGTGTCATGATATATGGATTTAAACCAAAATTTCATTTCCTTATTTGGTGGTTTTAGTTATTTCCACAATGGGGGCCTTTTTATTCCTGTTTTTCCTTGCTTTTCATTCTATTCAATTTCATTTCGTTGATTTAATTGTTTTTTGACCACCAATAAATAAATATTATGTGTCCAATGATCTGACAAAGTTAACAAAGGGTTTTTTCTGTCATATTATATTCTGATTTAAGTTTATAATTGTTTACATTGAAACTAATAATATTCGAATATTTTGAATCTAAATAAATTTCCATCATCACTCTTAAAAAGATACATAAATCATCAATTAAGGTTCTATTGTCTATTTTGATAAGAGTTCTAATACAATAAACATTATTGTTCCGTATTTTAGGGTCCCAAAAAGGCCATTTCAAACCATGAAGTTAAACCCAAACATTCTCTATGGTATTCATATACATATGTGGGTTAAATTCGTAGTCCCAGTCTAATAATTGAAGAAATACAAGCTTCATATTAATGCTTCTAATACTCCAAACCTTATATAGATCGCCCTATGTTTCTAAAATTGTGTGATAGTAACCTTTTCCTATTAGATTCTATTTCTAGCTAGAGATACTGCGAAAATGTGTAATAAGAAACTTTGAAACAAGAAAAGTACAAGGATGATCTCCTTTAATTTATGAGATGCATCCCACGACAGAGTACTTGAAGATTTTCAGGTGTTGTTATAGCACATCCAGGTCAAATCCACTATTGTTTCCAAGTTGGTTTACTCCATGATGTTCGAACATTCTCCGTGATGACTCTGACTTCCGATTGATTCGGTCAAGCTCACCAAAGCACGTAAAGAAGTGAGTCAGTCCATTCATCGAGCTGAATTCGGACATCATCTCATTTGGATCCGGAGAAAGCATCGTTCTATATCGATCGAGCCCTATCACGTAAGGGAAGTCTCCGGTATTGAATATGAATGGAAAGTTCCATCTCCTACTGCCTTGATCCTCTACCGGTTTTCTGAAAAGGATAGTAGTGATAAATTCAAAGAGTCATCCCACAGTATAGCGAGACCCCACCCCTATCTCTCCCATTCCCTCTACAGTCAACTGAGAAACCATTATTGAAATTGAAACTACTCTTGAATATCTCAATCTCATGAGACTTTAGCCTAGTTTCTGATAGACTGGGACCTTCGATCTACAAGAGCTTCCTTAGCTGGGTAACTGCACGTGGGTTCCCAAGCCCACGTCAGTTCTACAGACTAATATCATGGCTTCCCGCGTGGTTGCTTAGCAGCCTCCGCCGATCATTCCAGTATAGGTCAGTCCTTAGACTCCCTCATTCTCTTTTCTGGGTGTTGTTCCTAACCCTTTCTAAAGGGTAGGGTACCCTGGGTATTTCCGTTCTTGGTCACAAGTACAGACTCTATATAGTCCGGCTCATGCTATATGACCATGACCCTTTTGATTTGGTGGTGGCGTTCGAGAGGGTGGGATATCAAGAGTGCCAGATCCACTCAGTCACAATCAGCAACACCATTCCACTGAACCACCTGAGAAAGGCTCAGGTATTCTTATATATATAGTACCGGTGAGTGGGGAAGCGTCCAACAGAAACCTTTTGGAAAGCACGCACGCACCACTATACTAGACTAGTAGTATTATACCAGAGATGCGGAGATTGGACTCGAGTATACTCACTCAAACGACATTGGTGGCGATGGTGGAACATGTTGGGAAGGGGGGTAGCATGACTGTTTTGGCCGTCAAAGCGCTGCTTTCCCTTTCCGCTCGGTCCAATGCTAGAGATGAGTTCCTGTAAGCCAAGGTCTCCCTGAGCACCACCTCCACCCGACCTATTCTTATTCTATGGTACTCTTATATATAGTTATAGAATAGTACCTAGATCCACTCCCAGACTGTCTATTATATCATTTCTGACATCTCAACTACCCTGATATTCGACCTTTCTTGACATTCGACCGCACCACGGGTACTCTTATATATAGTTTCTAACCACCATGCTCTTCCAAATCGACCACCCCCAACCCAACCATGACAATGCCATGCCACCAGCCATTCATAGTCATACTACTACTACTACTAGTCTAGTATAGTACCTCCAACTCCAATTCCAGCACCACCATCGAACCATCGACTATCATATGAGGCGTCGGTATAATATAGCCGGACCACTATAGGAACTAAAAAAGGTGCCTATAGTGGTCCGCCTATAGACTATATAGAAGAGTACCTGGATAGATTATACCGATGAACCCGAAACAACCTACTGCCTTCGGTTAGGCAGATGCATTGGCCCCAAGGTCGACCAGACCATGACTCCGATGCGTTCTCGACCGGTTCCCGTTGTTCCAGTGTCGTTGGCCATCCGACTCATCTGTGTTTGGTTGTATTGGATATGGTGGAATATGGCGGTGTACGTGGTGGTTCGACTCGAGTACCTAAGTGGGGTGGCGGACCATGAGCTCCGAGCTACCTATTAGCTAGCTGTCCGATTAGTATGAATACGCTTCCTCCATGATAGCTCCCCGATCTTCGCCGCAGGTGAGAGTGCCAAAAGAGATGGTTCACATCTCGCCTATCCGCTCGGGTACTGTTCTTCTACCGAGTCCGAGAACGAATCCAAGTGGCGTTCCAAGATCCATCCACCAGTGACCACCACCAATAGAGATGATACCAACTACGTAGCTACACCGTATACCGCCACCCGGGTTCCGGCTCGCAATGGGTTGGCCCCACGCTCGATTCCAGTCCTCTCATACTAGGGCGTGTACCTTTCCATTCTCATGACCCCACGGTAGATAGGAACTAAACTATCTCATGACGTTCTAAACCCAACTCACGTACCACTGTTTTCAATCGGCGAACAACCGAACCCTTGGGACCAGCTTCTGCCCCAGGAGGTGATGATTCGACATCGAGGTGCCAAACGAAACCGCCGATCTGAGATCTTGGGTTTCATCAGCCTGTTATCCCCGGTGTACCTGTGATCCGTTTTGCGAGATCCCAACCACACGGAACTGCCCGGTTCACTATGGCCGATAGCTCAGATTACCTTTTGAATTGTCTGTCCCTGCTCGAGTTGTGCCATCTTGCAGTCAGGCGTTGAACACCAATACGCGCCCGGTAGAGTTGGGTGTCTTTGGCCATTTCGCACCACCCGTTACTCTTTAGGAGGAATCCACCCCAGATAAACTACCGAACTCCCTCTGTTCCCAAGACTTGAACTTGAATTGAATGAATAAGCTGATGAACCAAGGTATCATCCTATATCGGTCACAATTACAACTTTCATGACCTTATAGAGATCATACCCACATATAAAGTCCACCAAGACCACCACCATATAGAGATGATACTCTCTATTTCAGGCTACCCCGGGACCATATCGGAGTAGTGGGCAACCTTGAAACAAGGGGGATGAATGGCCGAACCGCTTTCCGCACCTATCCCTGAATCGTCTGGAGCCTTCTGTGGATATGGCCTTAATACTTCATATATATCAGTACCAGGTTGTGCCTATAGTGGAACTTGTGAGTCTCAACTATTAGAATATATTAGTCACTCATGAGGTTAGAGCATTGGTCATTGACCGAACGAGTGGCCCGGTGGAGCGGTGGTGGTAGGATACCATATCAATACTACCATCCTACGAGGCATTCGACTTTCTTGCTCACAGCGAAGCGAATAATCAAGGTGCATGGGGTTTTACCGCCTAGCCGTGGGGAACTCGGCATCTGAACCAAGAGTTCATTATCACCGGATTCCATTTCGGAGACAGCTGGGCAGTCGTGACACCATTCGTGTCGGTCACTACTTATGCGACAAGGCATTTCGCTGCCTTCAGACAGTTAGGGTTACTGCCACCGTTTACCACTAGGTCGATACAGCTGGGCGCCCTCCACTCGGTACCCAACTGCATCGGCCTTGCAGCACCGGGCGGGTGTCAGACTCTATACGTAGGTCGACCTCTTAGCAAAGTCCTGTGTTTTTAATAAACAGTCGCTAACTTGATCCCCACCTGTTGGATGCATGGACCGGAGGTGATCCAATGAGATAGGTCTATCCTCAGTACTATACTCTAATAGTATAGTTACACAATTGGTGGTTCAATAGCTTTCCGAGTTCCTTCCAAATGGTATGCTCACGCGCCAAATAGTATACTCTACTGGTGCACCTATGTCGGTTGTTGGTACGGTCATCTGTTTTCCGGCTTGATTCGATTCGTCCACTCGCAGTTGTTTCCAGTTTATGCCTGCCATAGCCCAACCACTTCCACCATCAACACTGACGGAATGGTTGGAGTGGATTTGGCCTAGTCCCGCTACCTCTAATACTTATATTATACCGATTTCCCCCAACAAGTATTACATGACTATTAGATAGAGTAGCTAAAACAGCCCCCGCCTTCGGCACTGCCATATGGAAGGTGGCAGCACTATTAGAAGAGTCAGGTACTCTGTCTATATAGTGTCCACTCCCCCTATAGTCGTGATGTGGTGTCAGTGAATGATCCATGAAACCGATGACGAGTCGCCCGGTACTTCAACCTTATGGTGGTGATTCTCACCTTTCTGTGCCCATTGCGCAACTCAACCCCCAGCTACTATATGTATATGTATATGTATATGTATTTTTATATTTATATGTATATGTATATGTATATGTATATGTGTATGCGATTCGGATGTGCGATATGCCCAATTCCAGCAATGATGAACAGCTCAGGTACTCTTCTAATAGTGAACTACCGAAGAGTACCTGATCCATCTAAACACCCAACCATTTCATGGGGAATCATCAGTACTCTTCTAATATTCTATCAACACTATTAGAAGAGTACTGATGACCTCCACCCTGTGCCATTGCGGCACATGGTCAGTAATCTTCTAATAGTGAACTACCATGGAAGGGTCAGGACTTGATTGGTATTTAGCATATAAAGTCCACATATAAAGTCCACCACCAACCGGTACTTCAACCTTATAGTCATGTTCATCGGCGTTTCACTGTCAGTCAAATAGAACTCTCACTCTCGAGTTCCCCCATCGACAAAAGGAGAGCTAAGGGACCGATTCACTCAACACTTCCGACCACCCGTTGAAACCCTGATCTACTGCTAGCGCTCCCCGTAGAAACAGGATTGAAATAGTATACTCATGTCAGCATTCTCTCTTCTGAGAAAACCCCAGGCGTAGTAGCCAAGGCCCTACCATATATCAACAGAACGTCCCGCTACTGACAGCACCATCATTGTCGTATCCTGGAATACATGAAGTATCTGACTATCTAGATGATACGGAGGGAGGACCATGATGGAATCGTCTCATCGCTTCGGTGCACCACTTATAGACCCATGACATTGTCGGTTCGAACTCACCCTTGACCAGTGAGCTATGACGCTTTCGATCATCATTATGGCTTCTTCCAAGCCGACTGCCTGAACCAGCTCCGATACCCCCACTTCCTTGCGCACTAAGATAGTTGCTTGGGGACCTTAGCTGACGATCTGGGCTCTTTCCCTCTCGACAGTGGATCTTGGCACTGCACCATCTCTCTTGTACCACTGATACCAGGCCAGTATTCTAATAGAGTACCCATGGAGTCAAACACCTCCTAGCATCACATATCCATTGCCAATGCCAATGCACCAGCACCCTCTACCTCGGGCCATTTCGATTGTAGGTACGCACTACTGAAATAGCTTTGGTAGAAAACCAGATATCCCCGATCTCGGTTGGCCTATCACCCCTAGCCACCAGTCATCCCAGTATTTTGCCACATACATGGGCTCAGTCCGCCACTGCCAACTAGCAAGTGACCACCTGCCTATGTCCTGCTCGATCGGTTTCGGGTCCAAAGGTAGCACGTCCCAATGGATAGTATCGCCATTACCTAGTAGCTCTAGCCGCATTGCCCATTGACTCGCTGACCCATCATGAAAAAGGTATGCCGTTTGGAATCGAGTGAGTGACCAACCACTCCAATTGAGCCAGACCATAAGGTTGAAGTACTGGCCGCTGCTATGCTACTCGCTTCTCCGACTGTCCGAACAGCATCGGAATTGGGGTTCTATTTCACTCCCTTCGGAATGTGGTGGGTGCTCTTTAAAATTCCCCTCACGGTACTGGTTGGGCTATCGATGTCATGGATGAATCTGGTACATCAACCATTGCAGAGGGTGGTTCCCCGTGTTGCTACAGGTTGTCGCGGACAATACAGAATTCGAACATGCCGCGTACTACTTATTGAGGCTCCACTCTCAATGGTCAGGACGAATGTCAGGGCTTTCACCTTCGTGGGTAGATCATTTCAAACTATTCAAACCGCACTCGAATCGTCACCCCTCAGTACTCTACTATAATAGTCGTCAGTACTCTACTCTAATAGGGGGGGACAGTGGTATTCCTTCCGAGCACAGTCGCTGCAATTCCAGTAGCCCGGTACTGAACCCTTATGGTCTTGCTATTTGAGCTGCCAAATGCCGGACCCGTAGGCCGATAGGTGCCCACGGACTGGTGGATTCCTACCAGCCGCATGAGCCCACTCACCCCATGGTGCTCGATCGCCGCTACTGCCATTTTCTCGGTTGATTGAGTGGATGGAGCTAGTCAGATGTTTCCGTTCGCTCCGATCTGTGCCCCCATTTCCATCGCCAACGACTCCCGCACCCATTCTATTGACCCTTGGACGTCCCGTTTCATGGTAGCTGGATCAACCCATCACCTCCATCCCAATCCATCCTACCCAGTCACTGCTAGCTATGCTTGTCTTCCGCCCCCACTACAGTATAGGTGGATAATGTGGTGGTTGGACGTTTCGCTCCGAGCTTGCTCACCCACGCCAGCAGTGCATGCCCCATTCGCCATTCCGTCTTCCTGATGACCTCATGGAACTCGTTTGGTTTGAGTCCTATGTTGAACCATCCACTCGTATGCCGGCCAATGACCCATTTGAAGGTGTACTTCATCTATAAGGGTAAAGAGTAAAGAGGAATTGATTGGTATTTAGCATATAAAGTCCACATATAAAGTCCACCACCCCACCAACTGCCGTAGGGGTAGAAGGTCCCCCATCACCCCCGATGTCCCGACCGGTGAAAGAAATCCAGGTTCTTCTACTGAATATATAATATAAGGGTTTTGAACCTTATCCTAAGAGGTGTTAGATCTTTTAGAACCTTTGGACCTGGCTTCCTCCCGTACCCCCGGGTGCCCCACCTTCAGTACTCTACTCTATATAGTGCGGGAGCACCTAGACTTTCATTCAGTTGTACGGGCCGTTAGGCGCCCTCCAGTACTCACTCTATATAGTCCAGCGATCCGACCTCGAACCATCGGGTTCATCCATCCATGAGTAATACCACTTCCGAAGATAGCTCACGACCACCTGCCCCTTTCCCGCGTTCATGGAACCTCCGACTAGCGACTGCTGAATGGCTTGCTGTAGAAATACCATGACCTACTCTCTATATATAATATATATATATACAATAAAAGAGGATTATTTATATGTGGAATTTATATGCTAAATACCAATCAAGTCCTCTTTATATGCTAGAATACGGTACGGACCACTTTTCCAGCCTTCCTGACCATTTCTAAATAAAGGGTCAGATCTTTGAACCTCACCCTAGAAAGGGTCAGATCATTGAACATGACCCTTTAGAACCCTTATATATAAGTAGCAGATACTGATATATAAGGGATTAGAACCTTACCTCCAAGAGGTTGTTTCGACTGGTGGAACCGGAGCACAAACCCTTGGGGGGCCGAAGGGGGGTGAGAACGGGAACCGTATTGCACTCCGCTAGGCCCACTATCACCCGTACCTATGCCCCCTTCACCGAGTAATAGGGAAGTAGGGGCGGGGAGGGCCATCTATGGATCATGAGTCGAAGGGGCTCCTTCGGTGACACCTCACTAGAAGTGTATACTAGGGGGTCCAACTGGAATGCCTCGAGCCAATGGTGGACTAGTGCGCGGTTTGCCACCACTATAGTGAGATGAATAGATGTGGGGGAAGTGACCGAGCCAGAGTACTGGCGCACAACGGGCATGGACGATACACGACGAACACTAAAGGCGTTCAACCGCTCAGCAGGATGAGTTCGATTCAATACTCTTCTAATAGTGAGGCAAACCATTGGAATGTCTGGTACTTATATATATTGATCGTTGACCCCCTTTCTATATAGTCTATAAGGGGCCTACTACCTATAATATACCGATCTAGAAAGGTCCAACAGTTGCTCTTTTCCACCCTCGTATCCCCTTCCTGGATATCTTGGCCGCACGCTCCATCCGTGCACCTCGAACTCCACCAGCCGATGAGCCCCCACCGAATATCCATCTGTTCCATCACCACCCAGGAATTGATGGATGATGGCAAGGGGTGACCGTTGTTCTGCCAGTGCGATCATTGGTGTTTGACCTGCTTGAGAGGTTCTGAGCGCATTAGTCATACGCCCTCAAAGAAGGCATTCCACCCCCAGCTCGTGGTGGAGGTCCCATAGAGATGAAACGCAACCCCATTTCAACGCCTTTCAGCTCATGGTTCGCCGAATTCGGTATAATATAGGTAGTGTGTCAACTCAGGTATTCTTATATTATAAGGCTCAAACCCCCCAATTCCCCATCTCTCAATGACTCAGTACTCTACCCTATATAGTGATAGGCCAGCAGCTATCCATGTTTCTGATTCCAATTGATCCACCACTACCAATGCTCAACCTCAACTCCAAACAACAACCACTCAGGTACCTCTTCCATTTCGCTCCATCTCTCTATGACAACTATAGCCAGGAAGGGTGACTCGATTATGCTACCATATGAATTTCCTCTACTGGAATGGGAACACCAACGACTATGTTGTACTTGAACCTTCTCTGTCACCACCATCTCTCCTTTGTCCAGGAAGGTCGTTTCGCAAGGCGTAGTAGTGGGGCAACGTTGGTGGCAGCCATCGAATAGTGTTGAGTTGGGGTATTGGTGCTTCGGAATTCTGGGAAGTGAATCACCCAACCATCCATCGTCAACAGTGTCCTTCGGGCCGAACGTCATTTCCGTACCATCAATACTACTTGTTGAGCAATAGATTCCATATAGATAGCCAACTCAATGATCGAATACGAGGTGCAACTTGCTACGATTTGGAAGACCAGCTCAGGAGGTGTCACTGTAGCGGCTGGGATAAGCGGCAAGACCAAGCCAAAATGACGAAGGCGACCCAATGCTGTCAGTTCCCATAGGAACGTAGGTGCACCAGCAGCCCGAGTGCGGGAATCGATAGCGAATATGATGGGCCATAAAACATGGATGGAAATGCCTGGGACTACCTGGGAGCTGACCGAACGAAGGAATGAAAATCGAACGGCCAAGTGTAGATGGTCTGATAGGCTAGGTAGCATCATTCATTGGAGCGAGTGAGTGGTGAAGTGGTTGGCCCACACGAAAGGAACATTCCAACAAGACGGCACGAGCGGGGTTGGAGTTAGGAACTGGAACAACATCAAGCGACCAACACTCAAATGGAGTAAGCGACGGGATCTCTCCCTATACCCAGAGAAGCAAAGAGGAACTACGAAGCACCACATTTGATGCACCAATAGAGGAAATACGAAGTAGACCATAGCGCAGGGATACGTTTCAATAGCAATTGGGAGACCATCAGTTGATTTTGAAAGAACAAAAGAGGAGAATTCCGTACGACTATATACCGGTTTGGCTATTGGAGATATGAACTCTTCCCGGTGCCAGTAACACGTCAACCATGTCCAAACAAGACAGCCCCAGCTCCAAACTGAACGTATTCGCACTTCAATCATCCAATCTTTTGAACGGTACTGACCTGGTCTGTGGGAGCCAAGGGTATCATCCAGACGATATAGTCGTTGGACAGTGGGACCCTACAATAGTTATTGGTGGAAATGAGCGTACTCGTGTGTCTGGATGGAAAAAACGACTAGGACCTCAGTTCAACCATTGGGATACGGCGGTGGGGTTGGAAGGATGGGTGTTTTTGGTTCTTCCGGTGTCACCATTCCCACACAGCAGCGGACTATTAGAAGAGTACTGAGCTCTCATATCATAGTAGGGTGTCAAGCTCCCAGTCGACTACTGGGAACAAGCCAAACACAGACGCTAGGTCTTTCAAACTACCGAGAAACTCGAACCATCCCAACTGCCCAACCTTCAATCACGCGACTGCTAGCGCCAATGCCAAGATACGAGCTCCGGTGGTTTGTGAATGGACAACCCCGCTACTCAATTGATTCTATAGGTGCACTATATAGAAATAGAAGAGTACTGATGGTCCCAGGTACTCTTCATATATAGTCACAGGTAGCTTCACCAATGGGATCAGACCTACCTTCAGTATACTGATATCGAGCAGAACACGCACTACAAACAAGACACAAGGGTTCGTTCACTCTTTCAAAGCCCCCACTAAGAATAAGAATAGTAGTGGGTGGTGACGTTAAAATGACTATATAGAAGAGTACCTATGCCTTTTGAGAACTTCTTGTCAACATCCACTTTCTTTGCTTATATTGAGACTTGGTCTTCAAACCTTTCTTTCTTTGAAGCATGCATTGGTCACATAGATGACTTCGTGAAGCTTGAAGAGTGCTCATCTCTTCGCTCTCCTCCTTCTGCTCATGCGAATATCCCGTTCTTGGTTCTGAAAGATATGTATGTCTCTTGCCCCTATGATGTGAGCCTCTCCCATCTGTTTAAAGCTCTTTCATCGTGGGATATGGTTCATCCTCAGGCGCGTGAGCGGTCGATCTAAGTCATTTTCATAATAGGTCATCTCCATCTTCTATCCCTTCTAAAGGTGCTGCTGACTCCGGGCATATGAGTTCTAGGTGAATCAATCGGTACTATATAAGGTAGAGTACTTGGATGGCAACAGATGTTTCAATGGACACTATTAGAAGAGTACTGACGGAGGTTTCAAAGCAGTAGAGCATCGGCCCCAGACTCTTTCCAAACCTCTCGGCAATCTAAATCAGTACCAGCCCCCATACTGTTCGTTGACCCTTTGTTCATCCGCTTGCCCCTTCTTCTCGGACATAGATAGACTATATAGTCTATCTATATACGATATGTCTGACTGACTTCTTCTTCTTCCATGAAAGGTCCTTGGGCTAGTCAGGTTCTCTACTACCTATATTATACCGACTGCCTCTTTGCTTTCTCTGGCTTCCTATAGCGGTCAGAATTTATTCTTTCATTCAGTCTAGTTCAGTATAATATAGGTAGTAGAGTCTTTTGGTCTCCAATGGGATATGAATCAGTACTATTCTACGGTACTCTTATATATAGTGATAGAGATGATACCAAGTCCCTCTCCCGGTTAGACTCTCTTGAGTGGTCTAGGGGTCTGAGCTCGAACCTCTTTTCTATGCACCTGTCCGATCGGTAAGGCCTCGACTACAAATAAATCCCTTTCTTTCTCTTAATAATTCGTCACCCTTGACTCTTCTCTTTCTCAGTACTCTACTCTAATAGTCTAGCTTATTCATTCAATTCAAGGATCCATGTATCTCCAATCGGGATACAATAGAGCCAAGAGGATAGGAAAAACCTAGGATCGGAATAGATAGAATAGACAGAGAGACGGCGTCGTCGCCTACTACCTATATTATACTGATAAATGAAAGGCCTCTGCTGCCTTGCCAAAATACAATCATGCTGCTCGACCGGTTAGCAGAATGCTTCCACTGATAGGGATAAGGAACTTGAGGATGAAGAGAGAGTCTTTCTTTCCGGAACAGGGGAAGAGCTCCCATAGTTTCATAAGCAGGATAGATAGTCTATCTCGGTTCCGACACTGTACTAGCAGACTAGCAGCGGGGATGTGACCTTGTCCATCTTCTTGGACTCAAAAAGTGATGGCAAGACTATATTCGAAATAGATAGAATAGAAGATCCAACAGATAGTGTGATGATAAAGGAATCCACCTTTAAGACCTTCTTATCTTAGTTGAGGTTCTTCGAAAGACATAGAAGATTGAAGGATATAGCCGCTTGACAGAAAATCAGGGCTTAAGTGAGATGTTAGTCTAAGTCAAGTGTAAGGAAATCCTCCACATCGGTTTAGGAAGAAAGGAAGGTCTTGGTCCTGACCCTTTAGAACCCTTAGATATAAGTAGCAGATACTGATATATTCAGTAGCACCGAATACCGAATATGGTTCAGCAGCCGATTTCTAAACCCTTGTAGATTCAGTAGCAGCCCTTTAGGGAGGGGAAAGGTTTTTATTCCAGCTAACTTTGGATTCGAGTCTGAAAGGTCTGCATCACCTGATCCAACTTAGAGGAATGGGTCGAATCGGGAAGTGGACTCCCCTTTTTGAGTGACAAGAACAGAAAAGGGTGGGGAAATAAAGATGAAGTGGCAATTGCTTGAGGTTCTAGAATCCGCTTTGATCGGATCAGGACTATATAGACAGTGTACCTGTCATTTCACGCTCTCCGAAACAGATAGCGAAAGCCATTAGTCAACTCTAAGAGCCAGGCGGAACCAAGCAAGGAAGCCAGAAAGGAAAGGGGCAATGAACGCCGCTGTTGACGCTGCAGGAGCTTCCAACTAGCAAGGAAAGGCAGGATTTTGTCTGAAATAGACTCTCCGATAGGTTCTGAACGATCAAACTTTAAGAAAGTTGGTGTTTTTGGCTAGGGAACATACCATCTTAGGAAGTATTTAAGGGACTCTGACTTATTGTTTTCATTGGGATAATCGATCTCCATAATGGTCAGAGCAATCCAAGGTTTTAACCCGACTATATAGGTTAACGTCCATTCCTTTCCCTCGCTAGCCTCCTTCGCCGTGCTGCCATCCATTCACTCAACTATCCCGCTCGCATACTCGACTAGACCAGTCCCCTCATCTACTCGTCCATACCATTCGTATATAACATCCGCACACTCGACTAGACATGGGACAAAACTCGCCTGTTCGCCTATGAATGATGCTCTACCTCACTCGACTTGCACTGCGCATCTCGTCCTACACCTCCGAAATCTGCAGACGGAGCAATAGTATGTCGAAGACCAGATCAACCAGATCGTTCTGGTTTATCCGTAGCACTTCACCATCATCCATGGACATACCTACTCTTCTGGCCTTCCACTTGATCTTCTGGTAGTTACTGAGATGTTTCAACTAGGCAGCACGACGGGAGAAGTACTGCTCCTGGTAACTTTCGTCACTGACTGGGGGAAATAGACTTTCCATTATGATCGGCGTTAAAATTCTATTGTGAAGGAGAAAATAGTGGTATGACCGATATTCAACCCAAGGCCTTTTATAGTGAGGAAGACTTGTGCCAACCATGATATCATTACGATGAGCTATCTTTTCTAGATCAGTGTGTCTGACAATGAATGACAGATGAATTTAATGTAGTAATCATATGAGATCAGTCCTCTCTTTTCGTAATGATATGGTCTTTACATTACAATCAGGATTCCAGCATTTTGAAGAGGAGTACACCAGACCAGATAGCCAGATTGAACCCGAGGACCAAACCCAAGTGTTGAACTGATTGGAATTCGAATCCTGGAATTTAAAAAAGGTTCCCCAGTCATGTGGTCAGAAGCCCCGGAATCAATGACCCAAGGTTTCTTTGAAGCAAGACAAGCTGTGGAGAAAAGGAGGACCGGGGTAGGCCTGAACGAGTCAGTGAGACCATCACAGGAAGTAGATTATGTTTTTGAGGCACATCTCCATACTGTTGTTGGAGGCACACCCCACACTTCTTTTAAAAAAAAGCACAGTGAACAGAATGCCCGATGAACGCTTTCATCTCAACACCGACATTGCAAACAGATCAGCCGCAACGCTAGTCTCCACTGATAGACGACCAGAGATGACTAAAACGACCCTTTAAAGGAGTTCTTTTAGCCGCTTTTAAACCATGAAACTATAGGCACCCTTTCTAATGTGCTAGTCAACATATTATTCATGATAATGTTACTATGCAAGAGAAAGAGATAATGCTTGAGATTCAACTCTCCTAAACGTTCATCTCAGGATGACCAAGGGACGGCGTCCGACTTCTCACATAAGACATCTCCTACATCCATCAGCATTGGAAGGCCAACACAGAAAAAGGCTCTTTCGAAATGATTCTCGGGAACAATTCTCAATATTCGGGGGAAGGATTCCCTATCCCATAGAAATGGAATTCCACTATTTATGTTATGCATTTAATGCCTTTATTTGTGCTTTTAGGCAGGAAAATCTAACTAGCCTACTCTATTGAACTACATGCCTAGCGTAGGATAAATCCGTGAAGGATAATGAAGCCTCAGATCAAATATCCTATTATCCAACGATTGAATCAAATCAAGGTGGACAGAGCAAAGATGGCTTTCATTTCACTACGGAATACTAAAATCCAGATGGTCAATCTCTCTCTTCCAGTCAATCTTCCACTTGTGCTTCCCTCTTAGGTCGAAAGCATGCTACTACTTTCCTCACCACTGAGTACTCCGAATAGGTCCCCGCAAAGCCTTATACTGGGCTTGTTCCCTGTTTTTATTGATACCACTTTTTGAATCAATCCAGCACTTCTCTAGCTATCCTTCTGCTTTCTCTTGTGCTGGCCAGCCTTCTGAAGCTCTTTTTGAACTACCGTCTGACATTTCCTGTTGTGAATGATCATGAAATAGCTTTATCGGTGGGTGTTCCCTGTCCAACTGAGACTTTCCTTATGAATCTGATTGTGGTTTACCTGAGATTAGACCTATTCTCCTCCTGCTGCTCAACCAGCTCGGTCTGACCCGACATTGACTGCTTTCTGGTCGCTGGTCAATGAAAACCCTAGATCCTTAGGGTTGGTGTGGCCTTTGCTGGTTGCCCCACAGGGAATCATCCTTGCTCTTTCCTTTATTATTGGATGGGGAATAATCAGGTTAGACTGTCTCTAGTCAGCGACACCAACGATTAAGGTATTTTAGTTTGGGAGCATACAAGATGAAAAGAGAGTCATTTTGTAATATTATCAAATAGGTGTTAAAACAGTCGCTTTTTCAGACCAAAAATCAGCGCTTTAATGCATGGACCGTAAGACCCTTCATATTCCGTATCCTGCTGCTTCTTTGCTGGATTTTCTCTATCAAGCATTCCTGTGCTTAGCAAAGAGGTAGTAGCATTTGTGGGATTTCATCATTTTCGTGATAAGATGGCAAAGCTCTTTCTTGCTGTCTCTATGTGGTAGGGTCTGGCCAACTGCCCGGCCACCTCTTTAGCTCATCTCTTGTCAACGCTAGAAGTTTTTAATAAATGATGAAATTCCCGACTCACGAAGTGAAGCTATCAAACAAAGTCAGTACCTAGCGAAAGGTTTTCATAGGTCTGTTCCCTCGAGGCTTGGGGAATTTGGAATTGGAGGATCAGATGATGGTATGACGACTGGGGTCTTGTTCAGGCGGCTAGCCAAGTTGTTACCTTGATAGGTCGGAAGAGAGAAGGGCTGCTGACGGACTAGATGAAAAGGAATTGGACGAAGTGGGAGATTTGACCTTTCCAGTTTCGGGCTAGAAGTAGTCATTCATCTTACTCGCCTTCGATGAATCATTCCTCAATACAGACCGAGCCTTTCACTGAGACCAACCAATTGCTAGATTCAAAGGGAACCATGGTCCAGACAAGAGAATACTTCTCTTCATCTGATTATTGAAAGTTGGATTCTTTTTTTGGTGGGCGAGTATACCCAATTTCATTCATGGGGATCTCCTCGACAGCGTTCATCAGGTATCCTCACCCGCGACGCTAGGTGTAGAAAATGCTGATCACGATGTTTGCCGTAATTCTAACGAAGTCTTCTTTGATGCCCTCGAATAGTTCGTGGGAGAAAAAAGAAAGTGTTCCAACCTAGCCCTTTTCTTTGTAGCGGTTATTTATGCTACCCTAATTGGAAACTCGGAGATTGCTTCAAATTTAGAACTAGCTTCTAATGTATCCACCCTAATGAAATAGGTAAAAAGGGATACTTCCAAAACAACACTAACTATCAAGCCGATTGACTGACCGCCTAACCACTTTTACCTCTCGTGGAAAGTCTTCTGCTCGTTCTGATTCTCGTTACACTCGTTCCTTATAGACATTCTTCTCTCAACTGGATTATAGAATAGAACTAGATTAGACTAGAAGGGAGGAGTGAATACACGCTTAGACCTTGCAGCGAGCTTTCTGACTTTCCTGTTTTATTGCTTAACTCTTACACTTTTTGATTCACCTACTAAATTTCTTAATTCATTAAGGTAGGCTCCATAATACATATAATAGATAGATGTTGGGTAGAGTAGGATATCCGTCTTATAAAGTAGATAGATTGCCTTTCACGCTAGTTCTCTTTCATTTATTGTGTAGGATTGAGCTTTCACTACTAGAATGCACCTTCCAACTCCGATTGCTTGTGCTTATGTACCACTTCCTAGTCCTCTTCCTTGCTTTACAAGCCTAAAAGGGGTTTCACATCAAGGACTCTGTCCCCATTTCTTCTTCTGGTAAAAAAGAGCATCCTCGAGACTACCCATCTCACATGATGATCAACCATCCCATAGAAAACTGCTATGTCTTCAAGGATTGGGTGGAAAAACAAGATCAGGGCCGCAGATGCCTTTCCAAGAATGTCCTCTTAGGCAAAGCCTCTGAGCACACTAACCTTGTCACAGTGGCTCAAAGGAATGAAGAGGTGTTTTGGGAGGCGCTTGATGAAGCATCTGAATCACTAAGGCCACCCGACAGACTCGAGGGAGTCTGGCAGCTAGTTCTTTCCAATAAATCCATGAACCTGCTTAAAGCTGTCAAAAATCTGACTGGCATCCGATGGCGGAGAGACCCCAGCCGGAAGAAAGCCCTTCGAAGCCCACTCAAAAGAAAAAGGGAAAAAAAGGAAGAAAAATTAGTAAACTCACTGTCCTAACATTGGAGATCCATAGGAAGAAGAATATGATATCAGTACTCTACTCTATATAGTGGACTCTATGGAAGAGTACGAACAAAAGCCGAGAACTTCTCTGACCCTCCAAGAATACCTGCCTAATAAGGTCTGAAATGGAAAGATAAATGAAGAAGTCTCTCCCTGAAAAAAGAGTTGATATGCTACTTGAAGAATGGGGAAAGGAAGAAAATGAGGACACTCCCACAACAACCTGTAGGTGTCTTTCCTGGTGAAAGTCCTAGTGATATGATCGCAGATATAGTAGCAGCCACAACTGAATTCATTCCTTCATCTTCTTCTGGAATGAATCTCAGAAACCTGGAAATGGAAAAGATTGAGGAAGTCATGAATGTCGATGAGTCCTTGAACTTTGACATTCGAACTCCACCAGATGTTGAGATTCCTCAAGATATCACTGAGGCTCTTTTCCTTCAGGCTCTCCTGGTATAAGAAATAAGAAAAAGGCTTGGCAGAAAAAAGGCTTTTCCAAGGAGCAACCTCATTATTAGGAGGTCTCCCTATTGATATTTCATCACTCTCAAATAGGGGGTGGAAACAGAAAGACTAATCCAATATTTTAACAAGAAGTACCACCAGTGTGACCTGTGTCATAGAATGTGATTCCGAGTGATAAGACGTAGGATAGAAGGTATAGGATGGAACCGAATCGAGCCTACGGGGATGTTTCTCCTTAGAATGCCAAACCAAATTAGAAGCAAGCAAGGCCTTCTTTTCTTGTAGTCGGGGAAAGAATCCCGGGGTTGATGCTTTCATGGTTAAAGAATCTCTTTTATCTAGGGATAGGCCACCTGCCTGACTATCTATTGTCTCAGTCTACTACCTATATTATACCGAAACCCAGAAAAAGACGACAGAGGCATAAAGGAAGGTTGATGCAGAATCCGCGATGTTCTTGCTCTTCTTTATCTTGGAAGAAGAATGGCCGTTTTTGAATCAGTTTCAAGTGGTGGGATCATATTCATATATAATAGTGGAATCCCGTCTCCTTAAAGGAGCAATCTATCCCTCAAAGTAGAACGAGCATAATCGAAGACAGATGGTAGCGTATTATAAGTAGTTGATCTCACGTGCTATTTTCTTAATCTTCGTCTGCTCTCAAGGAGTCAATGCCCGGAACAGGCTCTTAACGAAATAGAAATCCCGTTAGTGAAGTCACCCTCGGAGTTGAAAATGACTATGCTTTTTGCCTTGACCTTGACACTAGTCTTAGCCTTTCTCAGGGCACCTTGCCTTCTTTGGCGGGAAGGGCTACTTATAGTGGTGTGGTATCTGGGAACTCCCCTTTCAAAATGGGAGTAATAGCGTAGTAAACAGTGACCCTCGGGGAGTTGCTCTTGATGAAGAAGTTTAGTCCTCAAATCATAAAATGTGATATTAGCATTCATGTTGGTGATGGTAGTGGTAAAGGATTCATACTCATAAGGAAGACCAGCTAGAGCATGAATGACCATGTCCTTGTTCAACAGAGGAGCATTGATGGCTGCCAAAGCATCACAGATAGCCTTCAACTCACGAAGATAAGTGGCCATGGGTTTGGTCCGTTTTTGTATATTCTGAAGATCAAACCGAAGTTGCATCTCTTGAGCAGCGGAAGCGCGAGCGGCTCAACCACACATTCCCGAGGAGGCGCCCGCCTCCCCCCCAGAAGTGGGAATTCCCCGGCTGGAACATCCGTTACTAGCTGATGAACATCGGATGGGGGAACTATACCGGCGCTTTATAGTCAATTCCTTTGGCAGAAAATATAACCCCTCCACATTAGTGGAAGTCCTTGATCACCAAATGCGAATTGAAAGGAGCGTCGAAGCTGCGTTAGTCCACGATGGGTTCGATCCTAATGATGTTCTAAACAAACGACATCAAATCAGAGGGATCGTCCTGTATCCCCATGGAACTCCCCTTTCCCTCAGCACCTATGAGTCCTATTGTCGAAACATAGGGGAATATGGCACTAGGGAAAGCCTTCCTTATCAGAGGGTTCTCCAAGCCCTTGCCAACTACGAGTTCTTCCTTCGCCGGATCAACGATCATCCCAGATAAAAAATGAAAGAAGGTGAATTAGAACGTTTTCATGGTCCGTCGGTGCTCTCATTCCGAATGAATTTGTACCGCCCAGAAGGGCACGAGAGAGAAAGGGATACAATACCAAGACAACAAAGAACTCTCGCGATTTATTGCAGAAGCGAGTAGGCCTTCTTCTCTAGAGGCAAGATAAGCCAATCCGAATCCATCCACTATATAGGAATAATACCTATTTCATTTGAAATAGACGTATTGGCCTATAAGAATCCCCTTGTCTACTTGTCTAGAAGTCTTGAAGCTCGTACTCTTCTCTCTTTCACCTCCTTTTTTAAATAGGCAACACGCGCACAAGAAAACAAAGGAACTGGGTCACGATGGTCAACGTTTTTCGCTTCGAATAGGGACGGTCGTCCAGTTTACCACAACTATCTGGTCTTTTATTTGGTTAAGTCAGTGATTGGAAGTCAAAGCAAGGTCCGTAAAGTCAATGAAGTAGCGGGGTCAGTAGGTCAATCCGGTGGTCTAGGGATAGGTTGGCAAGCAGTACATCGATATCTAGACCCTTCATGAATTGGCCTTCCTTAATAGGACTCATGGGTCAGAGTACTTGAGCCTTTAAAAAGGATCTCAAATAGCCTTTCTTTTTACAATAATGAAAGGACTGGTACTGAACTAGTAGATATGGTTGAGTCAGTTGTTGATCTAGAAGAGGTAGAAGTGGTAGTAGTATACCTTCCATATCAAGAGCTAGAGAGAAGTGATGGATTTCCCTGTACAATAGACCCAGTAGATCCAGCAGATTATGCTCGCGCTCATGATAGGGATTCCGTTTATGGCGTGAGGTTCAGTTCCTTATCTAGAAGCATACCTGGATATATACCCAATTTGGCTTCCATACCTATCTCCGCTAGAGCTGACAACATATCAACCTATGACTATTAGACCCATACCAAGATCCAGCAGTTTAATTTATTACAGATATTTTTCATTATCCTATTATCCGGGTGACTCATCGTAGAGAGAAAATTGAAGGCCAATAAATTTAGAGAAGGCTCAAGATCCATACCCGGGCGGGGAAAGGAAAGAAGAGTTTTCACGTTTCACCGTTCACTCATACAGAAAGAGCTTAACTGATTTATACTAAGGGTGCCAAAGTTCCCTTGTAGTATTTCAAAAACTTCACCAATATTTAAGTCAGACTAGTATAACCCTACAAACCAAAACTTTACGCACAATCAGTACTCTTCTATATAGTGAAAGACAAACGAAAGGCTGAAGGAAGATGGCATTCTACCAGGTACTATTCTATAAATATATATATAGAGTACCTCTTATATTATACCGAGGTTAGTAGATCCCCGCATCACCGCTTGGGACGGGTACTCTTCCTATATAGTTTAGAGTATAGTACTGATTGAAGTACGGCTTTTCACCACTCACAAAGAAGGGCATGTATGAGTGGAATCTGGGTATATCTGTACATGAAGGAGTTGACTGACAACTTTCAAAGATCAAAGACGTTGACCTGGGGTCTCAAACAGAGGTACTCGTCGATACGATAGGTTGATTGACACTGACCTAGACTATATAGAGTAGAGTACTGAATCCTTATGAGTATCTTCATTTTGAAGACAAGTCCATATCCATAATCTATAGTAGGATATTATAGAATATCTGACCACTATCGAGAAACACTTCAATAATAATTTTTTTGGACTAGAAGCACTCCTAGAATAACCGTTGGGGTAACGCCTAGACACTACTTAGACCGAGTCGATGCATTATTTTAATACATTGGCATGATTACAATGAATCAAGTCCCAAAGGACTAATCGGTCTAGCAGTAGTGGAAAATAAATTAAATAGATGAATGTTACATTACACTTTATAACATACATAACAACATAATAATTCTTTATGAATGTCATTATTCCCTTGGCTTAATCCAGCATATCAATCACAATACACTTCTTGGAATCCTAGGAATAATAAATCATATAAAGGGGTGAGCTCAAAATCTCAGTAAGGGTAAGAAATATAACGGAAAATGACATAAATATTAAGCACGGTTAATAATTGATACCATATCCCTTTACCAATAATAAACAGGAATACTTTTATGGAAAGAATATGAGCTGAGTAAATAAGGCCATATTAAAACATAATAATTGGTATTCTACTAGTAGAATGACAACAAGAACCATCAATATTATTTCCATATTGAGGGAATGTATAATGCCGAACATTCTAAAACATTTTGTCAAGGCCTCATCCAAGATGTCTAAAAATGATTAAGGCCTCGGCCAAAACCATATCTCAAATTGGGAAATTCCTCAGCCAATTCCATGTCTAGTTGTCTCAAGAGACCGACCGATGCATCGAGGAATTATAGCGGGCTCCACCCGTCACTTACTAAGTCCAATACATTCCTCATATGAAAAGGTTGAAATATAACATATACATTCGTATTAAAACTAGCATATGAAATGTCAATACATTAACCACAAACCATGAATGGTGTAAAAATAGAACAACCACAATCAAACATATCATAACACATTCAATACAATATGGAAGATTGTATAATAATAAATCAACCTCAATAAAAAATAATATTCAGTAAAGGATCCTCACATAGTTGAAAATGATGAGTAAAACTTTTTGAGAGAAATATCCTTTTTGTAAAATCATTTAAAATTCACAAATTTATAAAGGAAGTAATTTAAAAGAGATTTTAGAATAAAAGGGTCACATACCAATTTGAAACTTTTTAAAATATTTATCATTTCAAAACATTCATGTCCACATAAATAAATCCTTAAAATCATTCTGAAAACATGGACATTAATTAATAATATTTAGAAAGATAAATCATTAAAACATTTAAAATTTAGATCTTGATAAAGATTACATTTCAAAAATCCTTAAAATATTTATTTTTAAATCATTTTTCTGAAAAATGGTCATGGATGATAAAAATGTCCCAGTAAATACTTACACATAAGAAATCTCGGATAATAATGAGATTGAGGAATTAACCCTTACCAATTTGGTAACATACGAACCACACACCCCATGAAAATAGTATCATTAAATGAATATGTAAATACACATAAATTAAAGTTTATTACACAATTAATACAATTATGGGAAGTACATACACCACAAAAAAGGTAATAGTGGCAATATGTCATGAATCTCACAAGAATAAAGAGTGGTATTAAAACCCCTTACCTTGCACTTTTCTTTAGTCGAGGGTACCTTTAACCTCTTGTATGAAGAATATAGTATGTTATTAAATTATACCAGAACCAAATTAATATTTATGATATCATACATTATTCATTTATGACTTTATACTACCCAATTAATAATAATTTCACTATTATATTAATATTTGGGGTAATAATCGCTTTGTTTATCGTACATGTTTTAACTTGTTACTCTTGATTGTATCACATAGATCATGATATAAATACTTCCAGAATATAAAACATGATCTATATATCATATATATTTAGAATATAAATATTTATAATAGACATATATATGAAATGGAAAACAACATTTATGGAGACGATAGTCCGTACGTACGCATAAACGTTGTTTCCGTTTTCATATAGTATTGAACGGAAATAAGTGAATAAGATATATGTAAGTAGATAAATACTTATATATATCAACATATATATCTACAGTAGCATTATTATGTCATATATTACATACTTTTAAGTAATATATATATTTATATAATCGTCTATGAATGGTGAACTTGGAAATGAATCTCATAGCGTCGGGGAGACGGTAATCTGTAAGTACACACGAGTGAAAATATCATTATTTTGATATTATAGTAATATATAATTGGATGTTATATTATATATAATGTATCCTTATCATGTTATATTTATTATTTACATTAAATACACACCATTATTATACTCATCTAAATAATAATGTATTGAATAACAATTACACCACGACGTGGAGATGGTAAGCAATATGTACGCATGTATGGTGACATGTCATTAAAAGGGTGGATAGAATAATGAATATGGTTGTACCATAATTTTCATAACATTATAGTATATAGAAGATACTGGAGTTATTATTTTATAATAGAAATAACAAAGAAAAAATAAGTGGAAGAAGAAGGAAACTTGAAAGAGGGTGATGAAATCATTACTTCTTCTTCGGGTTCTTCCTTTTAATTTGATAAAAAGGGATCCATAGGATGACTTTATGATAAAACTAAGGCCTCTATTTTGAAGGAAGGATATTTTAGAGGATATTTGGGTAGGGTTTGGCCGATCCAAAAGGCTTTGATGGTGTGAATTATTGAGAAGGGGTAGTGCCCTTTTATAAGAGGGGTGAGGGGCACCTTTGGAAAACCTAGAAATATTATTTTATAATAAATTAATATTCTGTTTATTATGGTTCAAAATTATATTATTTAAAATACAAGGTGGATATCGGTCACAAACAACTCAACCAATAGGTTTTAGACAGGTTTGGGCCACTTTATTAACCATATCTTTTAGTTTTAACTCTTAGTTAATTTGTTTGACATTTACCATGTCTCTTTGTATTATTATATTATATGGTTAATAAACATACTATAAAATTCCAATAGACCCCCAAGTGGTCCATTAATGATAAAAATATCATGATATAAGTCCTTTTTCCGTTCCTTAGATTTTTAGGAATAGAATATCAATTAATAATATAATATTTATATTAAAAAGTCTTTTTTGTCAATTTTGGAACTATTGGGTAATTTGTTTTTGATAAATTCATAACAGAATTATTACTTAGAAACAAATTCATATAACCAATACTAATATGTCATATTAATCTAGAAAATTATTTGAATTCATAAAAAGTCTCAAATTATTATTTTTCTGGTATTTATAATATCGATTATCTTAATCCTTCATTAATACAGAAATTACATCATCATCATTGTGTCATAAATAAATTAAATTATTTAATATCTAAAAATTATAAATAAAACACTATTATGTAGGAAATAGTTTTATCTTTATAATTAATATTTATAGTCAAAAATATTACTTATATAACACTCTTTAAAAATTAATTACTAAAAGGTTTTTGTTTTTGTCAATTTTACCTTTACATTAAATTAATTAATCTACAATGTCATTATCATTTATAAGTGGCTCCATGGGGTCCCAAAATCGACTAAAAGATGCCCATGGTTGTCCATTACTAATCCAATAAGGTAATGACATGTCTAATGTTAATTTTGAATTATTACATATTCTTTTTACCTTGAATTACCCTATTTACCTTTAACCGTGGTAAATAAAAGTAAAAAAGTTACAATTCACCAAAATTTATTTTCATCTTATTGAACACCATTTTACTCAATAATATTACCTTGTCTCTTGGATTTTCGAAATTAAACTCATAGAAGCAGTAAAATTATGTTTTATGTGAATTTTCCAATTCTCCTAGGAGGTGGGTAAAGGACGATGAAAAGTTCAATAAAATTATTATATATCTAAAATTATTATAAACTTACTCCAATGAATTAATATGATGTTATATAAGTATTATGTATCTATTTTTACATAAATTAATTTAAATAAAATAAATATTTCTTTAAATAAAAAACGTTTTTAACCAATAACTTAGTGTTTTTTTAGTATTCATCAAAACTTGATGTTTTTCAGAAAAAAACCAAAAACTCGACCTAAGATATATTTGATATCATGAATTAAAAATTGATGTCTATTTTATCAAATTCAAAACATATAAGTTGCATTAATTAATTTAAAAATTAATTCCCATTGTCAAAACAAATAGCTTGTTTTAAAGAAATAATAACTATCAAAAGATGGACACCTGCTTATGTCCAGATTAAATGTGAAATAATGTCCAATGACCAACATTGGCTTAAATTGTGAACATATAATCTAATTATACTTTAAAATCACCAATATTCATAACTTATCATATTAATTATTTTGATTAAAAAATTATTTTTTAATTTAGTAATTTTCACTATTCATCAAAATATGAAAGTTATCAGAAAAGTTCCAAAAATTTACCCTAAAATAATTTTGATATTCCTAATCAAAAAATGAAGTTTATTTTGAAAGATAAAATATATAAAATTTCAATCATTGGGTTCTAATATTCTTAATGGCTAGTTTGATTGGTTTTGGTGTATTAGAACTCGAAGATGCTTATAACACACGCTATTGTATTATTCAAAGATAAGAGTACAGTGAAAGCTTGGGGTGTTACATTGGGACTATACCCTGGCCAACTTGTTGCAAGCCTATTGAGAAATTTGGTATTGTCATAAAAATAATTAAGTAATTTAATGAATCTATTCAAGCCCGACTTACCTGGATCCTTCTATATAATACTTCTGACCCTATTAATTTCCTTAAAAATTGATTTCTTAACAAACAAATAATGAGAAACTCAAATTTCATTAATTCTTATATCTGGACATCCATCAGACAATATTTCTACAATATTATGAATAATTTTATATGGATAGTCTTCAAAGACTCCTCTATGAAATTCTGGTTAGATAACAGGACTGAAACAAACATAATAACTATGATATCTCTCGATCAAACCCCAATGAGTAATAACTACTATATTTGAGATATTTTAATCTCTCAAAATTATCATCTCCATGAAAATATTCTAAATATCATTAAAAACTAACCTTTCTCAAATAATAATTATTTCATAATTTAGGAACCTTCCCATAATGATATGCTTAACTCTATGAAATTTGAGAATCATTAATTTTGTAACTCATAGGGTGATTTTAGGTGTATAAATCATTTTAACATGCCTTTGATAAAGCCTTAAATATTGAATCTCATATTGCGTCTGGCGTACAATAGAGTTCCCACAGAGAGTTGTCTTCAATATTTTGGAATCCAGCTCTGTTCGAAATGAAAACTCTATAATTATCATAGAGAAGATTCTAATTTTCTCTTTCCTTTCTTGTGTTACTACTTCTAAACTAAGGAACTATATTCATGAATTTTTTGGATGTAGATGGTTGGTATTTATCTCTATTAACACAAAAAAAAATTTGCATAAATGGATGACTCTAATAAAATCATGAACCTCTTCCTAGAAATAGTTTCTAAGCTCTATCATGTGATCTGGTATGATCAGAATGCTATTTTTTCATAACAATTACTCACTCAATAAAAATTCAGGTCAGATGCGGATCCACATTTCCATACGGAAATTTTCTTTGATGAAAAATGGGCATTGCTATAACACTATGCATGACTTTGAAGTCATCATACATCTTCAGATTAATTGAAATTACTGTCAACCTCAACACACTCTACAAGTTTTCTAGATAGTTCCTCTTCCTGGATGGAATAGGTTTAATATTTATGGTTACTATAAAGTCAATCTGGGACTTGTGTGTTGTGGTGTTAACTTTAGTAATCACCTCAATCAAATCCTTGGATGCTTCATGGGTAGCTATGGCATTACAACCTCTCTTGAAGCTGAGATGATGAGTTTAATACATGCTATTACCTTCACTAATCTCTTTAGATGGAAAAAACTCTGCATTGAAAGTGATTCAACTACCATCATGAATGTGATTTGGAATGACATAATACATTTTCCATGGTTTATTACTACCCATTGGATAGACTGCACCCGTTCTCAAAATTATATCTACTATATCATCACACATGTTTATCGAGAAGAAAACGTTATGGTAGATGGCCTGAAAAACAAGGTTTTAAATCAAGACATTACTATGTTTGAAAATCTCCCTACTATTTTACCTCATTTTTATTAATTATATTGTCATATGGTCCCATATTTTAGACTCCTGTGAACTCTTTATTTTATAAAAATTGAGCCTTGGTTGTTTTGGGTTAATACAACATGTATCATTTAAAAAAAAACTTATTTCATTTTTCATAACCATAAATAATTGTTTTATTTAAGATCAAAATTGATTTATATATGTTATTATTATGAAAGGAATATTATTCTGGAGATGATGGAATAATGAACACTTTTGACCATTGACATCATAGCAAATATTTTTTGGACTCACATACTAAATATCATCAAACCATCTAACTTGAACTTAAATAATTTACTGTTATAACTTTTAAATAAGTGATATAAGAGTAATAATAAACATGAAATACGTTCAAAAGAAATTAAATAAATAACTTATATTTAATATTCAGTAATATAAATATTGCACAAGACAAGTCGGGCTCAAGGTAAGGGTCTTCACCTTAGTATGCTTTCTTTGAGGCATATTTTGAAATTATACACACACCTTATTTTATTATTTGTATATAAAGTACCCTTTGAAATATAATATTATTAATTAATTTATTATAATTTTATTTAAAAATATATTTTTCATGATGATTATTATTTAAATGATCAAAGTTGTATGGGATAATTTGAATGTTTGAAGATTTAATTTCAAAAACATTTTTTATATGTTAATATTCAGGATATTAGTTTACTTATTTATTTATATAGATAGAAAAGAATTATAAAGGAAATTTTATTACTATATTTAATTTAATTAAATTATTTTAAAAAGGAATATTTTTATGTGTTTTATATAAAAGGTTTTTACGAATGAAAAAAAGGAATGTTCTATTATTAACATACACGGTGACAATTACTTTCCCACCGTAGTTACAATTATTTAATTTATATCATCCATTGAATGATTACATATTTTATTGAACTAAAGAAAATCTTCTTTTTAATATTTTTATTGAAAATGGATTTTAAAAGAATTTTTTGTTATGATAATGAAAATGGTTTTTTAAAAGGCAGGGGTTTTATTATCCAATAGTGTTTTCTATATGGGTATAAAAAGTGTTTTTAAAAGGGATTTATGATGAATATGTTTTATTAATGATATGGTTCTTGAGAATTATATGAAATGGGATATCCCAATATAGCGTATACATGGCATGACTCAGATAGCCCTGGGTAAGCTTTTTGAATCTTAACATTGGGTGTCCTAGATAGCGTTGAGAAATCCCATTATAGTTTAACATGGGGTGGCCCAGATAGTTCCAGGTAAGCCCATTATTGGTGAACACGGAGTGTCCTAGATTGCTCTGGGAATCTAGTAATAGCTTTTCTGGGTAATGAAAACTCTAAAAGTTGGTTGTATAATTATTCCAATTGAAAGGGGTTCGAAATAGTTTAAATAATAAAATTATGTAACACACTTAAATGAGTTTTAATATTTTATTATAGGTTTTTATGATTTCATTTGAGAATAAATGGGTATTTTTCCATGATAACATTTATTATTTTATATTCACAAATAACCTTGATGATAAAGGTAAACAATATAAGAGTTCTCATGTTTTTTCTAAACATACAGTTTCCTTTCTTCTTATATCTCTTACTGGGATACTATTCTCTTCCAAAGTTTTTAATATGTATTTCATAGGGTATAATGGGAATATGGAAAAGAAAATGATCATGGGGATTATTGTGAATATTTTTCACAAAGATAAATAATGTTTTATTTTGATGATTTTTATATTGTGGAAAAATGGATAATGATTATAAGTGACTATTTTTTATGTATGAGTTTACTTTGTAAAAGTTTTTCCTAATTATCTAAAACTCTAAACTAAAAATATCCTCAATTTTGAATTAGAGTTCAAAAACACTATGATGTGTAATGTTTAGGGTAGATTATTTAAAAAACCCAATCTGATGTGATATTATTGGGAGGGACCCTTAACTCAGGATATTACAGAATGTGGAGTGAACCAAATCCACTATGATAGTATTGGCACTGATCCTTGACAACTATGAATTATTTTCAATGAATTTATGTATTCCAAAAAAGTTATTTCTAATTCCAATTTTATCTTCTCATAGTTAATATTATTAGATTTTAATATGATTTATGTCTTCTGAACTTCCATGCTTGATTTCATTACATTAGATTGTGATCTATGATATACATGGTATGGTTTTCAGATGTCAAGATCACATTGTCAAAGATGTTTTATCTTCTCATTATTATGTTATCATTTATATCTCCATTTCTAACTCTCACTGTGAACATTACTTTTCTTTTGATTATTTTCCCCCAGAAAGTAAGAAATGTTTTATGTATGATATATATAAGAAGGTTATTAGTTATGATTACCTTAGTGGGAAATTATATAGGTATATTATGAACCAGCTCTTAATGTATCAATGTTTCAAAAGAAAAGAAACCTTTATTATTATAGACTGGATCATGATGTTCTGTAATGAATAATAATATGGTAAGATGTAATATCTATATTTGAAAATCATTGGTCTCTATATTGGTAGTTATAGTACATTAGCTTTTGTCATGGATTCATCATATGTAATATTTTAATCAATATTTAATCTATTTTATTAACCTATTTAGAAGTCCCAAGATCATTTTAGGTATCTTATGGTGACTGATCACCTGAATTTTTTTAAAATCACTTTTTAAAATTTTGATTCAATAAAAATAATTAATTTTACTATTGAATATAATTATTTACATTACCATATTAGAATTATGAAAACATATTAAATTCCTTATTATTAATTCATATTACAATTATTTACATTCTATTAGTCATTCATGATGAAAAATTTATAACATCATTTATGAAGATAGTAAAACATATCAAAATAAGAACATGTTATAATAACTCAATGAATAAGAATGTGATATTGTATAGTAATAACCATTATAAATGTATAAGGTTTAATAAAAATTGTTTTTAAAGGGATAAATAATATTTATGATGATTTATATAATTAATAGAAAGAATAATGACCATGATGAGGAAAACAATTATATTTAATACTTGAATCACCTCTTAAATATCCTCTTCTAAATAATGGATTTGAGACTCTATCATTTGAATATGGGTTCCAAAAAGAGAGATTGAATATTTAGGGAGATAATTTTTCCATGTAATCAAGATAAGTTATAAGTAAATGTGTTTTTTATTTTTGTGCAAGAGGGTTCCTTTTATATGTGAGTGTGATAATCATTTCCAAAATTACACATTCATTAACAATTATTGTTTTTTAAAGGGAATAATTTTTTTTTTAATTTTCAATATAATTTTTAAAATGTTTAACTAAATATAGTTTAATGAATTCAGGTATTTTTTCCCATTTCTCTGAAAGAACAAACTCTAATTGATTAATGTTTATGATGATGTTAATATTTTGGGAGATTATTTTTTTGTATAAACTCATATATTTCATGATATTAACTCATGAAATAATAGTAGAATATTTTATTCAACCCATTTTCTTTCCATGAGATTTTATGATGAGATGTATGATTGATATTTTATAGAAAAAAGTTATATGGTTTATCATTATGTCATGGGTGGTTCTAATATATCCCTCTAATTCATTGGGTAAATATTTATGTCTCATTTTATAATTATTAGAAATGAGCTTTTATTCTTTATCCACTATGGGAAATGAGTGGTGATACTTGATCTAGTATGAGAAATGTGTTTTGATGTCTGATCCACTATATTATAGGAAACAAGTAGTGATGCCTAATAAACAATCTTATGATTCTCATAGTATATAACCTTTATATATTTTATGATATACTATGTTTATGAATGTTCAACATTTTTTATGGCACATTTCTATGTTATAGTCCTACATTATGCTTCATGAATCGTTATTATTGTCTCTTGTTTCCTTATCATTACACCATGGTATATTTTTGATCATTTGAGGATATATGTCCTTATATGATAATATATTTATTTTTTTAATTTCAGGATTATTTTAATCATATATTTCTCCAATGATCTTTTATTTATCACAAACTTATTTTCTAGCACCTTTATCAATTAAAGATAATTTTTAACTTATAGTGACATCGAGCACACTCCATTATTATTTTCAACTTTTATTTGAAAATATATATAGTAAACATGTTAAAATGAATTTTTTTATATATATATTTGACATATGTTGGATAAATAATCCAAATACACTAAATCATTGGGTTTTGAGATTCTGTGATTTTTTCAAGATGTAATTGTTAAAATTTGGAAGAGATATAAAATATATGTATGTTAATATCAGGTTTACCCAATATAGTTCCTAGAAAATATATAACATTAGTGAAATAAAATGAATAATTATATACATAACACATTATGAAAGATATACTTGAGGATTTCCATGATTAAAATTTCAAGTATAAAAAACATATCAAGATGATAAAGAAGAACTCTTCAAATTTGATAGAAAATAAATTTACTTACTCAAACCAAAATATAAATATTTTTATCATATTAGAATTATAATTATAAAAGTAATAGTTTATGATTAATTTATTTAATATTAAAATATAAAAATTTCATATTTTATAATTTATTTATATAAAGTTCTGCTAATGTGTATTTCAAATGAAAATTACTTGAGGAATATGATATAAGAACTATATTAAGTTATATTAGTGATGAAAAAATATTCACATTTTATTATCTAAGATATATGAAATAAAATAATGGAAAAATATTCTTTAAGAATGTTTAGTAATTCTCTAAAAATATTTCTTCTAATAGTAAATACATATTAAAAAAATCATAGAAAATTTTGATTTAGAATATGAAATAATAACCAATTTCTATATAATAGGGAAGTGGGGAATGAAATGTAATATATCATCCTAAAATAGGCCAAGAATATATTTTATTATGGGCCTATACAATATTAACTTAATCATAGACATGAATCACATCAGTAAAAAACAGCATGTTTATTTTAAAAAAAATTATTGTTGAATCTATAGTCACAATTCCAATGTTTAGTGGAAAATTATTCCGCTATCATGGAAGAAACTTAGGTTGAAAAATTTAGGTTGTTATTCACTAATGAAGAGAATAATTTTTTAACATAGTAGAATTAATGGATATAATAACTTTACTCTAATAGTAGAATTAATAATTATGAAGAAACATATGTTATATTTGATCAAGTATATAATTATTGAAAGGAATGTTTAAAAAATCCTCTAAAACTTTTATAAAAAACAAATAGATTTAATAAACATAAAATAATAAGAAAAGTTTAAAATCCCACTATATTTTAGTAATAATTCATTGATTCATGATTTCAGATTATAATCTCACATAATAGTAGAAACCAAATTTCTAAAAAAACATTGAATGTTATGATCAATTATGTATGTATTTTGGAAACGATATCTCAAAAAATTCAAATGGTTATTTTAAATTAATTAGAAGTTGAAAATATTAATTAAAGTTAATTTTTTACTATTTATGGTCTTAAATATAATAATTTAACTATTAGTAAAATGTGATATAAAAGAAATGATTATATATTTTGAAAGAATATATGTATTATCAAAACAATAATTTTTCATTATAAGAGAAAGAATCACTGGTAAATTTTTGAAATTCGGATCATATATGATCAATATTATTCTTGTGAGAACGTTAATAATATGTTTTGGAATTGATGGATTGGTATTCGTATCCGAAGGAGTATAATTACAATTTCAAAATTGGATTATTTGATAAATCATCCATAACTAAAAGGGAAACATATATCATTTTTGAAACATGCCAAAAGGGGAACATGGTCTAATAAAATTACAATGCCATATATATACAGATCATCTGACCTCATTAATTAATTTACATTGATATATGTGGAACAATGAGACCTTAATAAACTAATGTGTATTTTTTTTGTTACATTAGTTGTCTATATCCCCAAGATGGATAATGTAATGATTATGTTGTAGAATTGTTAATCTATTTGAAAATAAATAAAGTAATAAAATATTAGGAAAAGGATAAATTTTTTTTATTTCAATATATTAAGGACATAAATTTGAGTGGAATACAAAAATTGTGATTTTGAGTTATAAATGACAATTAATGGTAATAATACTAGAACAACAATATAAAATGTGGTCATATAATGAGATAATTTTTATGATATAATAATACAAAAACAAACAAGAGGGGGTGAATTGCGCCTTTTTAATAATCTAAGACATATTATTACTTTTAGCCTTATCCATGATTTATGATGACATGTAGAATTCACTTCATTGAGTATGTTGAGGAGAATATAAAAAAAAGAAAATAATTTTTTTTAATATTGGTTTAGGGAACGAAGAGCCCTTAATTCACTCCCCCAACACTATCATTGTGAGCTTATTGATTTTCACTAAACATGTCCTCTTATCATAAGGCATTAACAAATAATTACATGTAATTGACACATCTACAAAAAGTATTTTACAGAGACTTATGGTTATTTAATAAGTAACCATATTAGTGATAGCTTATTCTAAGAAGTGGGGAATCCATGAAGACTGAGTTTGAGCATTCCATACAATAAGAAATCAATATAATTTTTTTTATATAAATGAATTCTTGTTCAAATTTTTAGTTGAAAATGATAGAAAATGGATCTTCTAATTAAAATATAAATTTCATTATGAATGAATAGCTATTAAGAGATCCCAATTTCAAATTATTTTCTTATAACAATACAAATAGGGAAATAGTAGCAATAACTATCAATAAACATCTTTTATAAATATAATTTTGAACCATGTAGCCTTTTATGTTTTGATATATTTGATATAATTTTATTTTTAAGAAACATTGTTTTAAACAAAATATCACACCATTTATACTAAAAAAATATTCTTTCTATTTAACAAGAGAAATGTGGCTTTTCTTCGGTCATAGAAGAACCAAGAATATCCCCTAAAAAATCGTGAACATTTAAATTTAAAACCCATTAAAGAGATTCATAACATCCCTTAAAAATAAGATCAATTTAATCAATTGAATAAAAATCATTCAATTAGTAATAAAATATCATAAAAGATTTATTTATTTCTGGTGAGACTATTACCAAAAGCACGGATAATAACTTTAATTTAAATCATTTATGCTAACTAGAAAAACATAGGTTTCCTTAATGTAATGATAAAATCCAAAAGTATGGTTGAAAATTTATGGCTACACACAAAATTGGTGTTTAAAAACCGTACATTTATTCCTCAAATGTAGGGTTTATTCCCAAAATAGGTTTATTGATTAATAATTTTGCAAAAACATATGGTTCATGATCCACATGTGTTTTTCAAAATGTTGTGTTTCAAAACAATATAAAATGGATATAAACATATGGTATGCCCATTTTTCCATATTACTTTCAGCCGCATCCATAATAATTAGTCAAATATTTTAACCTGCAAATAAGCTAGACTTTTCAATAAATATATTCCTAAAAAATACATAAATCATTTTCATTGGTAAAAAATGTATTTTTTAGCATCAAAATCAATAAGATTTAAAGTTTATTATTGAGAAAATACATTCTTGAAAAACTCTCCTCTTTTTATGATAAAAACCCATAAAATGAAACTTAGAGAAAATATAGGAATTTTAAATAGAAATGAAATAATATATTTAATTAGATATATTAAAATTACATTTTTCATTTAAAATAAATTTATACAGTAAACCCATTTTATCAGTTGAATATAAAAACTATTAAAAAATTTATTAATGTTGGGTTTTCCTAATTTATTCCCCATTCTTTATAGAAAAAAGAAAGTAATATCAATTGTTTTAAAACACAATTATTGTAGAAATTATCTATGAATGAATGTTATGATATTATAAGACAAAAATGATATTTGTTTTGGAAGTATAAATGGACAGATATATTATCAACTAATGATACAAGAATCATAAATGAAATAATTTATTTAAAATTTATATTTTTAATCACATCCATCATTTAGAAGAAAATTTTCAAATAGTATGTCTGGTTGAGGGTGAAGAAACATGTTTAGTGTAGGTTTTATACCATTAAGAAGCTCGAATAGCCTGATGAGTATCATCTAGATCTACTATTAGTCCTATAAAGCATTTATTAATTTTTTTAGCCTATTGTCTCATCAAAATATTTAAATCTTGGAAGACATTTATAATTTCATCCAAATTCACATTAAAAAACTCATGAACATTATCTTCTAATTATTGAAATTTTAATTACAGAAAACTAAACTAATTGGCAAGATTTATTGTACTAATATCTATGGATTTTAACTTATCAACATGTTCTCTTCCATTTTCCAACAAAACATTTATAGTTTACTATCACACTAGAATAAATGAATCTAATCATTCAAAGAATTAAAAACAGTAGTAATCATAACAAAACTTCTATTTATTTTAGTATAAGTGTGAGGAGAAGAATTTGATTCACATTACTGACTAGAGATACTTTTTTACTCAAATTGACTTTCCAAATAATTCCTTAAATCTTGAAAATCTATTTTTGAGACTAACTCTGCTTTCATCATGATAAACTGATCTCCCATTTCTCATTGAAATGGAACAAAATCACTTATGGAAAATGAATTTCTCTAAGAGTTTAGAGTTGAACTTGTACAGTTTCTGGTTATTCATTGTCAATATATTAGCTTCTTAAATCTTGAAAATATTTCTTTGTAGACATGAGAACACTTTTTTAAATTTCAATTCTTCTATTTTATTTGAGTAAATATGATGGCTAACTCTTCTATTTTATTATATTATGAATCATAATATTTTTCTTCTTGTTTTTTTTGATTTTTTTTCATTCATACATAACTATGGACTTTCCCTTATCATTATTCATATAAGAGGAAGATATATTGTCAGGAAATTCAATCTTCTAACAAGATACAAAATTATCCTTTTCTGATGAATTTTCAATAACAAATATTATTTAATTATCAACTAATTTAGTAGTTTCAAAATCCGAAGGTTATTCTAATTCATCATTTTTAGATGTTTGCTACACATTTTCTATTTCATGAGCTTATTTATTTTCTCAATTCATATCTTGAATATCAGTTAAATATTCTATAGGAATAATTTTCACTCTTAAAAACAAAGGTTGGATAACTTTTCTAGTTGAAACAACCTTATATTCTAAAGCCAGACCTTGAGTTTTCACTCTTTATCGAGAAATGTGATAGAGTTAATATTATCAATATTGTTTATATGTTTTTAATTGATTTAATATCTCTTAATTATTCAATTTTAGTATATTTAAATCATTTATGTGTTTTTTGGTGTATTTTGGGCTTAAATGTGAAAATGGTGTAATTCTGTAAAATTGAAATTTTTTGCGAGCTTTTGTTTTTTCATGAATAAATTTTATATTATTGATCCAACTGATGTTTATAATTTTTTGTAGGATTTATATGCTCATGTTCTTATATTTTCTCTTCTGGACCATAACCTAATTTGAACCCCAATGGTACAAAAAAATCAATCAAGTGGAGAACTCAATTTGGCTGAAAAAATGAACCTCACTGCCCAAAATCTAAAATATCTCATTTACCCAACCTTCAAATGAGTATATTATAGATTTTGTCGATATAGGACTTCAAAATAATGGTTTTTATTAAATTTCATTAATTAAGGATCTCATTAAGGCATATTTTGATCGATTCCAAGTGGAGTGGATGATATAGTTTTTGGCGTCCATAAAATGTAAAGGTCATTGATTCAGACATAGAATTCTTTAAAACAATCTAAAGACGCTAAAATTTTTAGGGTAGATAGTGAAATTCATCAAAACATTTTTTAATAAGGGACTTCAATGATTTTCTGCTGTCTGGTGGGCAGAACATAGGAAACTTTTTGGAGGAAATATTCCATTGGATTAAAATTATTGTTCTTTCTATTCATTATTTAACTATTATTAGTATTATAATGTGTTCTTATTTCCCATTACTCACAATTACCCATACCATGGTGGGGTAAAATTATGCTTGATTGGGGAAGGAGAGGTTTTTTATTTTGTATTTCATGAGTTCTGACTGTTAATGTTTTTAAATCCTCTTTTATCTTTTGTGAATCAGTTTTAATTTTGTATAATAGTTTTTCTTATCATGTACGGTTGTATCTGATTTTAGATTATTTTGTTTATTTATATTTGTTCAATGATCAATATCACCCTCCACTAGGTTCTGGTTTATATTCTATGGAATAGAGTAGGACTTAGTGGTGAAGTACTCGGTAATCACAAGTATGTGTGTGAGGAGTAGTAAATGTTCCCAATTGCTTGGGATAAACAAGACCTCCTTTAGAATTGCCTAAGATAATTGTGGGTATTAGATACAACTCTATTACGCATTGATAGGAGAGTAGACCAATCCGATATTTTTAGTTAGGTTTATTCTCACATTATTATTTGACCAAGAGATTGATAAGAAATGATTGTGGATTCTCACACTTAATGATTTACCAAAAGACAATTGTGTAAAGTGAAGTGTGATTGAATTAAAATTGGAAAACTAACCCTAACCTAACTAGAATTTCATATCAATAATTTAAATCACATAATTTTCAATTTTTTTAAAACATTCACTTAATTTCTTTACTTAATTTAGTTTCTTTCTTATATTTTCAAAATCAAACAATTTCAAACACAATGTCACTTATTCCTCTAATTTTAAGTGGAAAGCACTATTATTGAGCACTCCTCTCTGGAGGCAACCTAGATAACCACTGTAATACATTTTAACTTAGGTTATATTTGTTTTTACACACCCATGATAGACACGTGTAAAAATGTGGCACTATTACTGAGGTGGTAGTACAATTTTTTTTTCTTTTCTTATATTGCATGACTAGATGTACCAACCCGAACCCTTTCCCCATAGATCCTGAAATTGAAAGAACAGTGTTGAAAAGGCTTAGAAACCTGAATTTTTTAATCTGAAATTGTGGAAATTCCACTTTTAGTCTCAAGTGAAAATTCAAGTGTTCGCTCTGAGCCTGTCACCAGGGATGAAAATCAAAACCAAACACTTTGAGACCTCTGTGCACCACAATTCCTTAATAAAAGAAATAAACATTCCATGCTTGTGTTACAAAATGATTTTGAAATGAAACCTAACATGATTCCTTTGCATCCAATGTTTCATGGTTTGGGAGGTTAAAACCTATACAAACACATTAAATAGTTCACACATGTGTACTCCACATTCATACCACATGGAATTTCCGAGGATCAAGAAAAGTGGAAGGCATTACAGTTTTCATTAGATGGATCTTCTAAAGAATGGTTGTACAGCCTCTAACAAGGGGACATACATGACCTGAATGACCTATTAAGTTGTGTTTTGCAATGATTCTTCCCCAATTTAATAAGTACATCCATTTGTAAGGAAATCTACGCCATATGAAAATCATCTGGGGAAACCCTTTACAAGTAGAGGAAGAGATTTAAGAAGATATGTGTCATCTGCCCACATCAGTCCATTGAGGAACAACACTTTCTAGTAATCATATAACAATGACTACTAGATAATGACAGAAACCTTCTTGATGCATCATCTGGATGTGCTTTGATTTAAAATTTACTTGAAAAAGACAAGGGATTCATTGAGAAGATTTCCCAGAACTCACAGCAGTTTCAAACAAGAGGTATTCATGAGGTACACACTTCACTTCCATCACCCTTTCTAGAAACTGGGATTATAGAGATAACTACTTTAGTGAGATAGATTGCCAGGAAACATGTTAGTGACCAACAGGCTCTAGCTAAGTTATGTGGTTTATGCTTATCACCTAACCATTTCACCCACTAATGTTTTTAAATACAGGGAATGGAAACATGTGTGACAACCTTTAACCCAAGACTGTTCCAACAAATCGAGGACAGAGAGATCCTAACCTAGTCGAATATGGGTTTGAAAATCTGTAAAATCAAGGTTGAGCCCTATAGAAAACTAGTTTCAAAACCAACCACCATTTGAACAAAAGTAGTCTTATAACCAGAATTCTTACCAAAAAACAACCACATTCCAAAGACCCTAATAGAAACCATCTACCACTGCATAATCTCCAATTCAAATTCAAGAGAATAAATCTGATTTTGATGGTTTGAAGGACGCCTTTAATTATTTGTCCAACAAGTTTGAATGTATCATATAGTTTCTGACCAAATATCTATGTAAAATCCCATATCAAACAATCCCAAACCCAAAGCAGAATTTCAGTATGATAAAAATAAGAAGTGAAAAAGAACTCTCACCACCAGCCACCAGTGAGCCTAAAATAAGACCTCCTGGGATAAGAAAGAATGAAGTTGGAAATGATGAAAAAAATATGAAAATACATCGGGAAGAAGATAAGAATGAGGAGGAGGAGAAGGATAGGCCAAGGAAGAAGAAAAAAACTACATTTCAAAATAAACAAAGGGAGAAGAAATATATACCCCCACCATTTCCATCAAGGATAATTGAATCAAAGAGATTGTAAGAAGAATCACCACAAAACAAATTGTTGGACACCATCCAAAAAGTGGAAATCAACATAACTCTTGTTGAAGCACACAAAAAATTCCAATGTGTGATAAATTTTTGAAGGATATTTTCATGAAGAAGAGGATACTTCAAGAGAAATGAATTGTTCAATTTGAGAAGAAGTGTCTCATCCGTTATCACGCAACAATTTCTAACTTAATGTCATGATCCAAGGACGTTTTCTATTCCATACACCATTAGATTATTAAATTTATCTATAGATTAGTTAGATTTAGGTGCATCAATTAATCTATTTCCTTACTCATTATATCAATATTTACATATGGGAGACTAGAAGCCCACATGATTCGGTATCCAGCTTGCAAACAGATCAACAGTTTACCCAGCCGGAGTTCTGGAGGATATCCTGGTAAAAGTCCAAGATCTTTTATTCCTTGATGATTTCTATGAGTTGAATATTGAAGATGATAGGATCCCATCTCACTTACACATAATTTTGGGAAAACCTTTCTAGAGGATGTCCAAAACCATCATCAATATCCATAGTGGGACACTTACAATTTATTTTGGAGATAGCACTGTCTGCTTCTATATTTTGGAATCCATGAGGCACCCATCAGATGACCATTTACTCCCCACACTCTCTCATGAATATGGTACAGATCAAATTTAAGAATTAGGTATTTTTCATTAATTTTTATCATTTATAGAGAATTTTTTAATTAAAAATATCACTGAACATATGGATGCTCAAACTCCAAGAGATTATGATTTCTTGATGGAAGGAGAGTCAATTTTGAATACATTGATAATTTGTTAAATTTTGATGAGGATGATATGATTTCTTTTGTTCAGGATGTAAAACCTTTGGAAGTGGGGAACATAAATTTAATTTCATCCCTTTAGCATCCTCTTGATCTAGAATTAAAACCACTCCCAACAGATTTTCATTTTTTACCTTATAGAGGGAGAGAAATTACCAATAATAAATTCTAATAATATATCTGAATCTCAAGAAAAATCATTGATTGAAATTTTGAGAGAGAATTTCCAAGCATTACGGCGGATCTTAGGTTATAACCTAGGAATAGACCCAAACATTTCCTCACATAGAATATTTCTTGAGGGAGATTCCAAACCTATCAAACTACCCCAAAAGTGGTTGAACCCACCCTAATAGAGGTTGTGAAGAAAGAGATTGAGAAGATGTTAGAAGCATGGATCATCTATCCCATACCATATTCACAATGGGTTAACCCCATACATGTAGTCCCAAAGAGAACCGAACTAACCATTATGAGGAATAAAAATAAAAAATTAATCCCTCTGAGTATTCAGAATAGCTGGAGTGCGTGCATATATTTTTTGATGTTGAATAAGGTCACTCAAAAATATCATTTTCCTATCCCTTTCATTGAAAAAATTCTTGAGTGATTGGGAGGGAGGACTCATTATTGATTTTTGGATGATTTTTTTTGTTATTTTCAGGTACCCATCACTCCTGAGCATCAATAGAATACTACCTTTACTTGTCTATTCAATACTTCTTCATACTTAAAGGATTCCAATTGGATTGTGTAATGCTCGAGGTATATTTTAGAGGTGTATGGTAAGTATATTTTATAATAAAATTGAATATTTTTTTGAGGGTTTTTTGGATTATTTCACAATTTTCGTAAATTCTTTAGACTATTTTTAGAAAATTTGGAAAATGTTTTTAGAACATGCATTGAAAAGAACCGTGTTTGGAATTTTGAAAAGTTTCGTTTTATGTTTGAGAGAGTAATTGTCCTTGGGTATGTCATTTTATAGAAAGTAATTGAAGTTGATAAATCAAAAAATTAAGTGATAAATTTGTTTCCTTACCCAAATTTTGTAAAATATTTAAGGTCATTTTTAGGACATGGATGATTCTACATGAGGTTTATGAAATATTTCAGAAAGATTTTTCTCCATCTCTCTAGATTACTTTTTATTGACGCTAACTTTGACTTCAATGTTTCATGTAGGAAATCCTTTTATGTATTGAAAAGGAGATTGATTACACTACAAGTAATGCAGCCACACAATTGGGAAGAACCATTTGACCTACTTTATAATGCTTCAGACTAAGTACTTGGAGAAGTCCTTTCCTAGAGAATTGAGAGAATGCCGTAAGTAATTATATATTAATCAGAAACATTATATCAGGCCAAATTAAACTAAAAAACAATAGAAAAAGTGTTTTTATCTGTTTCTTTTTCTTTAGAAATATTTAGATTATATTAGCTTGGAACTAAATTGGTGTTTTTTGATCATGTCGCTCTTAGGTACATGATTAAAAAAGTTGAAGAGAAACAAATGATTATAATATGGATTCAATTTATATAGGATTTTAACATAGAATTCAAAGATAATAAAGGATCTAAGAACCATGTGGCTAATCACTTAAGTAGACTACCCAACACCACTATAGTTGAAATTCTAGATCGTGAACCACTGAATGATTTTCTTCCAGGAGAGAAATTTTACTTGATTAAAGGAGAAGTACCTTGGTATGCTGAAATGGTAAATTATCTGTTAACATCCCAAGTTCCATATCATTTAAATTCTAACTAAATTTACTAAATGAAATCTGAAACTATATATTACATCTAGGATGATCCATTTCTTTGGAAGCTTTTTTCAATGACCAAGTGATAAGTAGATGTTCTCCTAAAATTGAAATTGATTCTGTCTTTATGTTTTTTCACTCTATATCTTGTGGAATCCACTTTGGACCTCAATGGATAGAATGTAAGGTTTTAGAATTTGGACATTATTGGCCAACAGTTTTCAAATATTTTCATGATTCTGAAAACTGTGTGAAAAATGTTTGTTTCTAAAAAATATTTCAAAGAGACAAGAAATGCTAAAAAATACACATAATTTTTGTGAAATATTTGATTTTTTGTGGATAGCTATTATGGGCCCTTTTCCAATTTCATTTGGAAATTCTTATATTATACTTACTAATGATTATTTTTTCAAATGGGTGGAAGCAAAATCCACCTAGACTGTTGATGAAAAATTTGTTTGTGATTTTGTCTGGGCTAATATATTTTTTAGGTTGGGAATTTCTAGAGCCATCATTAGTGATCATGAGACACAAATATTCAATAAGAAAATGGTGGATTTGCTGAAAAAGTATGGGGTGAATTATCAAAGATCAACTTCTTGTCATCCACAGAATAATGGGAAAGTTGAAGTGTCCAATAGGAAAATCAAAGGAATTTTTTAAAAGATTATAAGTCCAAATTTGAAGGATTGGAGACAAATATTAGAATAAATATTAGGGGATTATAAGAAAGCCTAAAAAAACCACATTTGGAATGAGTACATATTGGATAATTTATGGGAAAAGTTGTCACATACTTATGGAATTGGAACATAAGGCATATTGCACTTTGAGGAAGATGAATCTGGATCTTTAAAGTGCTGGGAATGAGAGAAGATTGTAGTTATAGGAGTAGGAATAATTTAAAAAGTAATATTTTGAAAATTCTAGGATTTACAAAGTGGAAAAAATAGTGGCTCATGATAAGCTGATCCATCCCAAAGACATTCATCCTAGAGACAAAGTGTTGTTATCCAATTCAAGACTCAAGATTATTACAGGTAAACTCCATTCCAGGTTGGAAGGTCCATTTATAGTTAATTAGGTATATCCTTTTGGTGTAGTGTTGATTGGGAAGGATGGATCACATGATCCATTCACTTTTAATTGACATAGGATGAATAAATTCAGTGAGACCATTCTATCTTATCAATTGGACTAGATCGCAATCCTCGAACCTATTTTTCAATAAAATCCACAAGGTCGTACCTATCCATTACACATTCATTCTTATTGTGATTCATTTTTTAAATCTTATTAAATTTTAAATCAATTTTATTTCATTGATGACACTATATCATTTTAGTTTGGGGGAGGGAACCTTTGTAGTTTATGATTTTTATTTATAGTTTCTCTTGTTATTTTAACTTATTTTAAAAAAACAATTGAGTTTTTTTTTTCAAATTTTGTTTGTTTCTTTTTAAAATATTGTGTGTTTTTTATAATTTTGAGCAGAAATGATTATCATTGACATTTTTTAAACCCATTTCCATGAGTGAAACAATTTCATCCAAGAAACTGAGCTTAAATTAAGGCTAAAAATGACTTCATTTTAGGTTCAATTATTTAGGAATTTCATGAAATGTAATCTGATTTTTGAATCCCATACCAAATATCACTGTCTTTATATTTTAAATCAAATTACCCTAAGGCTCTTGATCCTATTGTTTTCAAATTCATTACATTAACCTCACTTCTTGAGAGAACCAAACAATGCTAGATTTACCCAGAATTTGATTTATTCCTATCAAAACATGAGTGTTTGCGGGGAATGTGTTTTAAATTTTTGATAAATATCTTTAGTTTTAATTCTCCATTTACAATAAAATCGTTTTTATAATGGTCATCCATGAATAGTTAATCCTTTTATCCTTTATAATCCATGAACATCATGTTATGTTAGCCACATTACAAGAAAATATTCCCTGTCCAACCTTCTCTTGAAGTGAAATTGCATGATCTATTGGATCTTAAGTGTGGGGGAAATCTATCTTGTGTTGTGATACTTAATTGGATGAAACTTTTGGGTGAATGAAAGATTTAAAGATATTAGTTTTATACTAAAAATCATTCTGTTGAAATCGGTGCCTTTTATGGGGCATTCATGATGAGAGAAGTTGTGCCCTTAGGGATCTTCTAATAGAGAAAGAAAGTTGTGCCTTTTCTGGAACTTCAAAAAATATAATGTTTGAGGAGATTGAAATGTTTTTTGCTAAAATGATGAACTATATGAACATTCATGAATATTTTATGATGACGGAGGTGATTTTCTACTAAGGGGAGTGAAGTGGGGACCATACTTATGTGAAAATTAGACTAATGAAATTTTTCTTCCAAAAGAGCCACAGAACCTAAAGCCATAGAACAAAAGTCATCATGATAAAAATATGTCTCCGAATCACATCAAGTGGATATGTAGTAATTTTTCAAGCCTATGGTTACCCTTGTATAAGTTTGGATGAGAAATAAATTGCTAAAAAATGGAAATTTCTGTGATGAGAGATAATGAATGTTAGGTAAGTGTTTTGTGAGATTGGTATGAGGAATAATGAGGAAATTAATTGAATGATATGAAATTAAGAACATGAAATAATAATTTTTGAGGAAGCATGATATATTTTGTTTCTTTTGGTAAAAATGGTGGATCTCATGGATATGTGTTTTGAATTTTCATTTATTTTATTTTGATTCTGACTTGTCCATGAGTCCAAGTGATTAGTGTTGGGGAATTTATAGGGTTAATATTTTCATTATTATTATAATTATGTTTTTATATGATTTAGTCCCTCAAAATTATTCAATTTCAATATATTTACATCAGTTATGTGTTTTTGGGGTATTTTTGGCTTAAATGAGAAGATGGGGTAGTTCTGTAAAATTTACAGTATTTGGGACCTTCTGTTTTTTGGGATTTACTTTTATATTATTTATTAAATTTATGTGAATCCTTTTTTAGGATTCATATGCTTGTGGTATTAAATTTTGTCTTTGGGACCAAGACCCAATTCCAAACCCAATTTTACAGAAAAATACATCAATTGGAGAACTCAATTTGGCTGCCAGAATGGACTCCACCAAAGTAAATCTAAAATATCACATTCAACTGACCTTAAAATGAGGCGATTTGATATTTTGTCAATAGATAACTTTCAAAGTAAGGTTCACATCAATTTTTAATAATTAAGGATCTCATAGAAGAATATTTTTAGTGATTCTAAGTGGAGTAGGTGAAACTGTTTTTGGCATCTAGAAAATTTATGGTAGTTGATTTGAACATAGTGTTCATTAAAATTACAAAAAACACTATACTTTATAGGGTAGATATCTATATTCATTAAAAACATTTTATAAGAAGGTACCTGAGTGAGTTTTGGTAGTCTGGTGGGAAGAACAAAGGAAAACTTATGGAGGAAAAGTTCTACATGATCAAACTTTCTATTATTTATTTTCATTATATTTCACTTCAAATATTGTAATGTGTTTTTCTTTCACCTTATTCACAATTACCCTTTCCATGGTGGGGTAACATTTCATGCGATTGTGGAAGGAGAGTTTTTCCATTTTATATTTCACGTGTTATTACTCTTAATGTTTTATAATCCTCTTTTCTCTTATACACATCTGTTTTAATTTCTTATAATGGTTTTTATTATCATGTACGATTGTATCTAATATTAGATTCTCTTGTTTATTTATATATGTTCAATGATCAATATCTCCCTCTACAAGGTTTTTATTTTTATATGATTTAATAGACCCTGACTTAGTGGGAAAGTACTCGTTGATCACCTATACATGTGTGAGGAGTAGTGAAATTTCTTGATTGCTTGGGATAAAGAAGACCTGATTGGAAAATTCATAAGATAATTAGGTTTATTATCTAGAAATCTATTACACATTGGAATGATAGTAGACCAATCATAGGTTTTATTAAGTTTTATTGTCACATTATTATTTGACCAAGGGAGTGAGAAGAAATGATTATGGATTATCACTCCAAAAGCTTTAGTAGAAGAGAATTGGGTAATGTGAATTGTAAAAGAAATAAAATTTGAAAATTGATCCTAACGTGATCATGATTTGATATCACTAATTTAAATCACATAATGTTTGAATTTGTTTTAAAACATTCATTTAATTTCATTACTTATTTTAGTTTGTTTCTTGTATTTTTAAAATCAACAATTTTCTAAAACAACATTACTTATTCGTCTAATTTTAAGTCACAAATAGTATTTTTGAGCTCTCCTATCTGGAGACAACATAGGTATCCAACATAATACATTTTTACATAGGTTATATTTTTTTTTTCACACCCATGATAGGAGCATGTCACCATGTGACAATGACCTCATTATGATATTCTTCTAAATTTTCTTTAAGATATTGATGAACATCTCTTACATCATCTTGATCATAGACACTATATCTTATACATCACTTTTTATTTTTAATGAATTACTCTATTCTAGATTCTAAAACATATTCTGTATGTATATATACTAATCCATATGATTTAAATTCCCTTTCTCACACTGAGCAATATGAAATGATTCTTTTTGGTTATCATCACCAAAAGGTAATATATTTCCATTTATTCACTCCCTATGAATCCTTACTATATCAATGTTCCATCATTCAGAATATTAGTACAATGAAACCTAGTATATACCTCTATATCCATAATATTTTTCCATTTATACAACTGAAGAGAAACAATATTACCATTTGTACAAATTAATCCTTACCTATTTTCTGAAAAAGTGAAACATGTGTAAGAGCATATATCTATGGAAATTAAATATGATATCAATCATCACCAAAAAAATTATATATATATAAATATATATTGGAATAATGAATCATTTCTAACTAATAACATCATAGAAGTAATATTGACTAAATGAATTTGACTAGCACTATACGGTCAGCCTTATGATACATTAAAAAGTAATTTGAATTAAAGTTGAGCAAAAGATAAAAGACATAATATATTTAGATTTATGTTCATGGATTCTAATGGATCAAAGATCAATGTGAAAACCACCATTTGGGGATAATAAAAAATATTTTCAATTTCTACAGAAGAACAAATATGATTACTTTTCATTTACCAATATGAAACGATGATGTCCTCTATGTCTCCAAGACTGGACTAAACTTTTTATATAAACTCTTTTACTTATCTATCAAACACAAATTCAGTATATCATTCTTTTAAAATGAATTATAAACCCTAAAAAGATACATAATTAATCATTTTTATATTCTAATAATAAATTCATCCAAAATCTACGACACTCTCATGAATAAATTTTCTAAAGGTGTCACATTAATGATTTGTTTCAATTGGATCATCTTTTTCTCTCCTCTATTTCATAGACATGGTTGAGAATATGAAGGTTAGAATTTTTTACCCTATGGTTTGGATGAAAAACAATCGAGTTCTAGATATTAAAATCGATTGAATATTAAGGTTAAGAGTAAAAGAGATAGAGAAAGGGGTTTTGATGATTGTGGGTGATGTTGGTTCTGGTTTTTGAACCAAATACTCAGTGTAATCATTTCTTTACTTTTGATTTTGAAAATCCACACTTTTAAAAATAACAATAAATTCACAAGTTAAACAATTAGTAAAAAATAAATAATATATGAAAAAAATAAGTAAAATAGTTACTACAAAATTAAATAAATTAATTAATGAAAATTTACATAATATTAAATATTCTTAATCTTCTTTAATAAATTAAAAACTATTATTGAAAAATGTTTTACTAAAAATATCCGAATTTTGATATTTTGTATTTACAAATTATATAGATATATCCTTTTTGGAACATTCTCTCTTATAAAATGACCACTTAAATCAATATTATTTTTTATTTAGTGACTTATATAATTTTTTGAAATATATATTACACTTGTAATGTCACATAAGATAATAATATTATTGAAATTAATTTCAAATTCTAGTAATGTGTGATTCATCAATAACACTTATTCATGAAAAATGCTATAAGATATATATTCTGGATCATCTATTGATAGTGAAACTGAATGTTTCTTCTTAATTCACCATTAAACTAAGTAATTTTGTAAAATTTGATAGTTTCTGGATTTAATTTTGAAATATAATATATAGACTCTAAAATAATCATAGAAAGTGAAATTAAATTAAAATTTGATGTATTTGGATAATGTAATCTTTGAAAAATAGTTCCTTTTATTCATCTAAAATTTATTTCAATTGAGAAAGAAGGGATGCTTATGGGTTTGATTTAAATCTAGCATATATAAAAATAAAAAACATAAATTCTATTTGAATAGTTTTATAATATATTTAACTACCAATAATACCTCTGTATAGCCTTTTGTCAAATAGTTTTCCATCTTTATCGAAATCATGTTTTACATTTTTACACATAAGAGGTGTATAATGCTTACTATTTTATAGTCCCAACTTTTACAATAAATTAATAATATGTTTACATTGATTTAAAACATTTCCCTAAACCTTTTGATAGATTTGAAATCCAAAAAAGTAGTTTAATTCTCCCATAACACTCATTTTAAATTCTTTTTTCAAAATATTAGAAAAATAATGAGAAATTTTATTATGTGTTGAACCAAAAATGAAATAATCTGCAAAATTATATTATAATAATATATTTGAACAAAAAATTTCAATAAAGAGTGTGAGATCATCAAAGATGGCTACAATTTTTTATTAATAAATAACTTAATTTTTCAAACTAAACTATATGTGTTTTTTGGACGCCATGAATAGATTTAGTATGTTTGAAAAAAGAAATTGGTAGTTCTGGATTGTGAAAACCCATGGTTGTTCATATAATATTCCTCCATTAAATATCAATTAATAATATCTAATATTACATTCATATGATATAATTTAAAATTGTAATGAGATACACAAGTTGGAATAATTCTAATAGTGTCTAATTAGGAAACAATTGCAATGGCTTCATCATAACAAAATTCTTCATCTGTACTTTATCATTTAGTAATTAATATATCATTATTTATATTAATTATTCTATGTCTATCCTGTCTATTTCTAAAACCCATTTGGTTTCTATTATTGGATGATTGGATGGTCAAATAACTAATTCAAAAACATTATCCTTTCTAAATTGATTGCGTTATTATTGCATATCCCTGAGCCAAATATGATCTTTTAATTATTATACTATAGTATTAGGTTGTAATTATGATATAAAGGTATATAATTCTTCTATGTTTCCAATATTCATTAAATTTATTACTCCATTATCTAAACCACTTACATTATTTTCTAAAGGGTGATCTTTTATGGTTCTATTTTTCAGGGTAAGACATTTTTGGTTCATTTGTTTTATGTTTTTATTAGATGGAGTTAATTTCATATAGTATATTTTCAATATCAATAATATGTTATTAAATTCTCAATCTGTATAATGAATTTAAAATTTGATCAGTTTTATTTTGTTCCTATTATCAAAAGGATCACTTCCATCAATTTTCACATAAAAATATTATTCAAAAATCCATGACTTTTTATTTTATACTCTATTATCATTAACGGTAGTATAATATACATAAAATATTCCTTTATTAACATTTGGATCAAATTTACCACTATTGGCTTTAGTATTCAATATATACACATTGTATAAAAACACATTAATGTATCAGAGTTTTGGTTTTTTCTTTTCTATAATTGATATGGTGTCTTCTTTATAAGTGGGCTTACTAAAACTCTATTCATGATATGAAAATATTTTTTTCAAGAATTTAATCCAAAAATTGGTATGTTTACTATATTTATTTAACATAGTTCTATCCACTCATTAAATGGTTCTATTTCCTCTATTTGGATTTCTATTTTGTTAAGGAGTTCATGGTCAAAATAAAGTGTATATAATATCTAAGTCTGAGCAAAAAATAATTAAATTATTGTTTCTAAAATTCTCCCCAATGATGTCAATATATTGAAATTATTTAAAAAAATTTCCATTTTTAAAAATTGTATAAAATATTTCATACATATAGAACACTTAATTTTTATGTTTTAGAAAATAAACCCATATAAATCTTGAAAATTCATCAAATAACACATAAAAATATATTCTATCATACAAACATGCTACTATATAATGTATAGAAAAATACATGTTGATATGTTCTAGTGGTTTGGATGTAGAATATGTTTTAATAGAATTTAAGGGTGACTTATGCTGATTTCCAATTTACCATGAATTATAGAATCTATTATTATAAAATTTAAGATTATGAAAAATATGAAACTACGTGATTCTTAGAAATATTATATAATGTAAATATATTTCCTTTTATATGAATCATATTCTATATCCAATATTCTTTTTTCATAGAAGATTGAAAATTCCCTTTTTTACACAACAAATTAATCCCCAAGGTATAAAGAAATTTCATTCAATGTGCATTACATTTAAGTTATTTATATTTAAACACTCTATAGGAATTATTAGATAAATCAACATAAATTAAATCATCAAAAATATTAGAGATACTTATTAGGATGGGATTTGACCCCTTTATATTTTTACGTTTTTTGATTGAGATTTATTTTATATCTCCAATTGAACCAACTCCAACTATTTTCCCATTAGAATTATCTCATAATGTAATTATTCCTATATAAAAGTTTTATAGTGTTTGAGAATTGGATGTGTCTAAACTCATGTGTCTTGAGTAGTCACTATTTAAATAGCATAGAAATTTTTTATTCCTATAACATTTTTCCTAAAAAGTATTTATTTTTTTACTTTTATACCATACTTTATTTGTTCTAGTCATATGAGAAAGAAAATATCTGAGTTTCCATATTTGAATCATTTTTTCCAAAACTGTACCTACCTACTTTATGCATATTTTGTGAAAAAAAATATTTTTTAATTCCAATTATATGGGTATTTCATTACCAACAATCATTAAAGTAATTTCCATTACTTCCACAATCAGAACATGTAACTCTAGATATTTTTCAATTTATATAACTAGGTAAAAATTAATTTCTATTTAATTTGATATTTTCACTATTTCTTCATACTCCATACTATTTTTTATATCATTTTTTCCAATTATTATATTTAAATATTCGTAAAAATTTTATAATATTCTAGGATAACTTTTGTAGGATTCTACTTCATTGTGTAATTATTTTATTTGGTTTCTAGGATTAGTATAGTTTAATGATTATAAGTTAAATTTATCTTTTAATTCTTGGTGTAGTTTTCAAATAGAATATTTTTAACAAAGAATAGTGTTGTGACTATTATTTAGTGACTTTTGATTTTTTATGGATGATTTATGTATTTTTTTAGGAATAGAGAGAAAGTAGATAAATTTCTATTAGTGAAGATTCTATGACATGAAGAAGAACAATAATATAATTGTAACTCATATTCTTCATTAGATGTAAATAAAATATTTTGCATTATATTTTTTTATAAATTTTTCAATGTCATATTTAAATGAACATATAGAGTCTTCAGAAACACTCCAAGTAGGTTTCATAGATTTCATTCTTTTTCACTCATAATCAATACTCATCTAATTGTTATTTTCTTTCTTTTAGATATTACCCTTTTTTAACTATGGTAAATGGGGTATGACATGTTCATTCTTTTTATATTCATCGAATCGTACTTTTTTAGATCGTCTTTAGATCATTTTATAGTCCTCTTAAAGCCTATATTTTTATTATAATCTTCATTGAATCTTCTAGATATTTTAAATATTTCAATTTTTGAATCTGAACATTCTGAATCTGTTGAGAATATGGAATTCTTTTTTCTTTAAATTATTCTAATAATTAACTTTTACGGAATTATTTTACTATTTGATCATTTTATGAATTTAAGATTAATCTCATATTGATATTTTATATATCATCTACACTCTGGTTAATTAGTTCATTGTCCAATATTTAAATATTATTTATTTTCATATAGAAGTAGATGTTCCATTTCATTTAGAGGGTAGTAATATGATTACTTTCATCACCAAATTTGATTTTGAAATATAAATTCCAATGGTAGAATCATCATAGGCTATCTCTATCAATATCCCATTCGTATGAGTGATTAATTCACCATCATACATTCTAATGGTGTCAAATTTTAGTTTTGTAGTAGTTTATCTTTAATTTATAACATTTTTAGTTCCTTCATAGGAAAAAATAATATTTTTACACTTTTTAGAGGTAGTAGGACATTGAGATACTCTGATAAATTCATCATGACCAAGTACATATATAATTGTGTGTATTATTATTGAATTGATATCATACATAGTTTAATTGGTAATATTACATGTTTATGGGTTTTTAGGGATTAAATATAATGTGAAAATATTCAATTATGATTTAAATCCATGATTTTAAAAATAGATATTCTTGGGAGATATCAAACATCCATAATTATCACTATTGATGTAAAGATCATGGATCATTGAGATGCCTTTTTGTAGTTCGTCTATTGACATATGTCATTGTATAGAATTTGTACTTTGAACTCTGTTGATCTCATATGATTTTATTAAAAAATAAATCCTTTGATAGAAATTATTATGTAAAAATAATAAAAAGATACATATGGGTTGAATTGTGTGTTTTCAATTATCTTACATAGATTATGACTTTTATCCTTCATCATGATTTTTTTGGATATAAATCATTCTCTACCTTATGTAATTTAATAAGTGGATAAACAAAAAATAATAAAGAAACTATTTTATATTTTCAATGTGAACAACTACCCTAGTCCACTCCATTTTTGTTCTCTAATGAGCTTTAGTATTTCCACTAAATTTATTAATTTATCAGAAGACCTTAAAAACTATGTATAGTTTGTTGAAACCATCACAAAGGGTAATTACAGATCCTTCTAGTTGTTTTATAAAGAAATAAGTTATCTATATCATAGTTTGAGAAGATAATACTCCACCATGAATATATAAAAGCATCTGATAATTCAATAAATCAATTAAAGATTATTTGGTTTAATAAACAATGTATTATTCATGGTTGTATTAGAAACTAAAAAAAAATGGATCTTATCCTTAAAAGATAAATTAATTCAGTAATGAACAACATCTAAGATATATTTATTGAAAATTATATTCAAATAATGATAAAAACAAAAAAATAGTAGAAATATCAGTCAATTAATAGTATTTCTCAGCATAAGACTGAAATATGTATGTCTCCAATGTTTAGAGACAATCGATATTTTTTTATTTTTTAGTAACTCTATATAAAAAAAATTAAAAAATTGTGTATATTGAAAAAAATCATTGTTTTAATTTGAAAAGTAAAACATGGATTGGATTTGATAATAACTCATTCAATAATATTTATAAAAAATTTCAATCATTTAAATTTAAGACATTAAATAGGGTCCTATATTCTGTTACAAATACGAACAATTTAATCTGTTGAATACTATCCTTTGAATTAGTTGTAAAAAATTGAAATTTATATTTTATTTTTGCTGATATATTCATAGAAATTTGAATAATATCATTAATTTAATACACTTTCATTGACCATTAAAAATAATGTTTCTTCATGTGGAGATAAACTCCCAAAATTAGGGTTGAAAAAGTTTAGATGTTTACAAAAGAAGGTTAGATAAAAATTTTATTTTCTCTTAAATGGTAATTTTTTTCAAACTATAGGGTTTTTGATCTAAAAATTTGCAATAGTGTAGATTATAAGATCCAAACATTTTATTCCCAAAACATGGTTTCTAAATAATATGCTACACTTTCAAATGTACATAATGAACCGTGTTTCTATATTACATTCAAACACCTCTAGATAACTTAGTCAAATATTTCAACCTGTAAATAAGATAAAATTATAGATAAATATATTCTAGGAAAATAAAAACGTAATTTAATTAGTAAAATATAATATAGTATTTTTTAGCAATAAAATTAATAAGATTCATAGAGTATGATTGATACAATACATCGGTAAAAAAAAATTAATTGAATAAATAAGAAGAACAACACCATATAAATTTAAATTATTAAAATTCTTTTAGAAACAATATATATCAATTTTTATTTTATATATAAATATATTTTTAATGAGATAAGGATAAAATGTTTTAGGTTATGAAATATGTTATAAAAAGAAACCATGATACATATTATTGTTATTTCCATCCAAAGTATACTACAGATAAATTATATGGACCATATAATGTATAACGAGAATATTTGAGAAGGTTTTTTTACATCCTTTCTATCCTCTTATAGTGGGTATAATTTCAAATATAAAGTTTACATAAAATAGTATATTGGTATAATGTAATGAATATTGAAATTTATCACACTCAAAGTGATCTTCATATTTATTTTTATGAAAATTATAAAGGATTTCATATAAATAATTCGAAATAATTGAATAAATAAAAAGCTAAAAATAAATAAAAAATGTAATTTTAATTTAGATCTAACTAAACATGAATAATTTTATAATAGGAATAGTTAAAATAAGTATATGAGGGTATAAAATAATATTTATAATAAGGAACTCATTGAAAACTATGATCCAGTAACACAAATAAGTAAAAGTATATTATTCATTATTAGAAAAACCTGATATATGAAAATGAACTGGAATATGTTATTAATTTTGTTGAAGATGGTGACTGGATTTCTTTTATGAATGATGAGCCTACTAAAACATTAATGAATTATACATAGGATATTATTCCATGATAAAGAGTGAAAATTTACTAGAATCCAAGGGGGTGTTTATAAATAAACTGAATTATAATGGTAGGATAAATTATAAAATGAAATTTTTGAGTAAAATGGAAAATTTTAATTATATGGTGTTTATTTTTTTTAAAAAAATATTATTACAAAACATTAGTCCATAAATATATTCTTTGTTTTTATAATACATAATAATTTAAATGTTTATAAAATGGAATGTCTACCTTTTTAATGGTAATATTGATGAAGAAGTGATTATTGAACAACCTCAATTTTTTATACTTGATGACTATTGTAGTAATATTAATAAATTAAAAAATTGTTATAAAAATTGGAATAATATTTTATATACCTGAATTCCACATTGTATAAAATTTTAAAATATATGAACTTTTTTATAGAAATCATTGAAAACAACTTCTATATAATGTAAATCAGTACTATTACACTAATTTTCATTGTTAATGTTAACAAAGATTTTTTTACAGGAGATAAGAAAGAACATTTAGAAACATTTTCAGATAATGAAGGTGAATTTTTAGATTGATATTCTTTGTGAAATTTAGTTTTTCCTAGGTGTTCATGTTAGGAGTCGAAAATATATTATTTTTACAACTCTAAGAAAATAGACTAAATAATTATTTATGAAGCCTATAATATAGGTTTCAAATAAAGTAACTACACTACTGACTATATTTGTGAATTTGAGTTTGGATTTTGATGGACAATATATGAATAAAAAGAACTAAATAAACTTATTAAATGATAGTTACACCTAAATGAATATAGAACTAACATAATACTTCTAGTAAACATCAGTAAAAACAATTAAGTTTTATCCTAGGTAATATTATTATAATTTTGTTAAAATAATCATGATATTGGTCAATATAACACAAAATTATGGCATACTATATTTAAGGGATTGTAAGACCGATTAATTTAGTTAGAAATTGTTAATTTATAATATATATTGATTATATAAAATCACTATTAAATGGAAAACCACTTATTGTAAATATATTTTTTAGTTTTCGTAGTATGAATAAAATACTATAATAGTTTCAGTATAGATAATGAGTTGGTGGATGTTATACATGATTATATAAAAATATTTAGATAAGGGAATTGTTGGATGATAAGATGATTAGTGTATAAAAATAATTGTGAATAACCTGTTATAATCAATGTTTAATTAATATCTCATTGAACCCAATGCCATAAAATTAATCACATCATATTTATATGAAATATTATTTTATCAATGAAAATATTACATATGGGGCTCTGTGAATTGAGTATGTTTCAACGATGAATCATATTGAAAATTACTTCACAAATTATTTTCCAACGGGAATATTAGAAGAGCTATAATTGATTATGAATTTTCATGTTCCACTAAAATTAGACAATCTAGTTAGAAATCACTGTTCTTGGGATTCTATTATCAATGGGGGGAATGAATGGTACTCATGTGATAATTTTTTTATAATAAAAATATTCTGTAATTGAAAAATAGTGTTTTATGTTAAGATGAAAGAGTAAGATAAAAATACTTTTTATAATATATTGAATAACTTTTCAATGAGGGATGAAATTATCTCAAAAAATAGGTTACCTAATGTTATTATTTAAAAAAATATTGTTTGAAAAATTCAATGAATGGATGTGATTTATTAGATTATGATAAAATATATATTGTGTGACCAAGGAGCCCAAGGATTTTCTTGGATGAAATGTTTTATTATATATTAATATCAATGAGAGAAGTTATATATTATTATTTTTTAATTATTAGAGTATTTTAATGTTTCTACTTGGATAGAAAATGATATTTAAACTATAAATGAATGCATGAAAATTAGATTTTATTGGTTTATAGGTAATATATTCTTCTACATAGTTATGGATTAGAAGGATAAATAATTTATATATGATAATTAAAGGCTGAATAATATATTTAATATAAAAAGTTTTATAACACAATACAAAACTAATTAATCCAAGTGTTATGTATCTCAGATTAAAAGGTTAAAAAATATTATTTTTACTAGACCTGATACAATAATAATCAGGATATTACAATATAATTTACTTATAAATGGATAATAAAACTTTATATTATTGTTGAATATATTCATATTAGATATTAAATCAAAAGGTTATAATATTTTATTGAAATAATATTAACAATATAATGACTTTATGCTATAAAATAATTTATTATAATTTACCAAGTACACATAATGGAAACCTAACGAATATGTAATATTTAATTTAATATTTAAAAGATACCATATGTGTGAACAAAAACTTCTATACATGCTACTACATGATGTTTCTGTATAAATTGATTGAAATCATAGGAAATTAAATTATTTTAAAGAAATACTATTAAAAATTATTTGTAGATGAAAATAAAGAATGATATTATGATATTTATAAAACAAATTCATGGATATTTAAAATAAAGATTATTTGTATCAATATTTAGATAATTTTTGTGACATTTATTTTGGAATGATTTTTGTACTAGCATTGAGTGAATATTTTGAGAAATAAATTTCATGAGAATACAAAGATTTGATATAGTAATTCTTAATATTGAGAATTTTTTAAGATGTATTAATGGAAGAGTTATAGATTAATATATACAAATAAATTTGAACAATGTTGAATCATTTCTCAATTATTTTTGTTGAAATTATTTATATGGAGAACAAGTTCATTCAATTTTTATCATTGAAGGCATGAAAAATGTTTATTGTTGGTAGTTGTTTTGTGTATGGATTTTAGTGAACATTAATATAGTGATTAAACTATTGATGTTCATAATATATATCTACAATATAAAATTCTATACAATGATAGGTGAATGTATTTCTCATTTAATTATTGTAATTTTTGAAAATACGATGGATATGGTATAAAATTATCATAAAAATGATTTTTGGTAAATAATTTTTTGTATATGGATGAAACATTACCAATTTAAACTCAAACTATGAAATTATTGTATTTTTTCGTTTAGTATTTTACCAATCAAAAAAAGAATATAAATGTAAACATTTATGGATAAACATAAAAAAATAATGTCTTCCTTATATTGTTGATTAATTTTTTATAGTGTTGAGATATAATTTTGATGAATTTATAATACCATACATTAATAAATATAATATCATACTTTTAAAAAAAATTATAAAAGTTTGTTACATAGATTCACACCCACTTCTTACAGATACTATAAAAATCATTCCTATTAATATCAATTTCAGCAAATCTATAGTCATTTGGTGAGTATTTTAATTATTATTTTTTATTTTTCATTGTCATCATAACAGATGATTGAATTCGGTGTAGTTATGTTAATTGTTTTAAAAAAATGTTTATAAAATCAATGGGGAATTTTATAAAACATATATTTTTGTATGTGTGGGATTTGTTTTCAATGTTAAATTATAAAAGTTACCTTTTATATTAAATATATTATATTTAAAGAATACTTTTTTTGAATATATTTCATAATTTATTATTATATTTTTTTTATAATTCTAATTTTTTTTAAGATGGTATACATTTTGTTTGAATGTTGATAATTTCATTATAAAATAAAATTTTTATTAATGTAGAATTAGTTTTAATCTAAAGTTTAAAAAGATTCCAACTTAATGAGATGACCATGTTGTTAGTTATATAATATATATTTCCAACCATGTAGTTATTTTTAAGTGATTCAAATAATAGTTGTCACGAACCATGAATACATAATGTTGTTATAATGAGGTTGTGTTAATGTAACTATGATTTACTAATCCTTCTCTAAGTACTGATAATAGTATGATGTGACCATTACTATGAATATGAAGAAGTTTAGTTATTTTAACATTCATATCATAATGAAAACAAGTTACCTTTTTGTCGTAATAAAGTAACCATGATAAACAAATCATGATCATAGAATTCAATAGTTTATTTAGGGACAATGACTATCACTAAATGTTAGATGATTCTATAATTCTCCTAAAAATTGATAAATTCATTGTATAATTTATTGAATTTCACTATGAATATTTTTTGGGGCTATTGAAAGTACAATTGATCAAGAAATAAAGGAAATACAATATTTATTTACTGAAGTTAGAGATGAACAAAAAGATACTCTATATGATTTTACACATTTTATATAATTAGACATAACAAATCATGATGTGAAACATAGTTTTAGAACCCAAAGGAATATTACCATTGTTGGTTTTCAACAATGTCTTGTTTTTATATTTAAAAATATCTATTTCATCAATGAAATTTCCTTCATTATGTATCCCTCCTAGAAATATCACAACCCACAAAACATCATGGATAAATATAAATAATAAATAATAAAGTGATCTAATTAACACAGTAAGAGGAAAACATATGGGATATTTATTAGAATTATTTTTAAGATAAAAAGGGATAGAAAAATGGATTTAAAATATAAAAAATTGTTGGACTCACCCATTTTGATAATCCCAAATCATGTTTCATTTATAGGATAATTAAGATTCATTAGTATTTATCATATAACAACTATGTGTTTTCAATCTCACAATATTATTTCTTATGTTTATAGTGAAAAATTTCTCAAATTAAAATGTAACTAGTTGAGTCTACTGTTTGAAGGTTACCACTAGAGGTTACAACTAGAAGGTTGCTGCAAGAGGATACCACTAGAAGGTTATAGCTTGATATTACCGCTCGATGGTTACCACAAGAGATTACCGCTAGAGGTTACAACTAGAGGATACCACTAGAAGGTTACTGCTAGAGGATACCACAGAGAACCCTTACCAGTGAGTTATCAATACAAGTTTACCGCTCAAAGACTACTATTGAAGAGTTCCCACTAGAGGTTACTACATCAAGGTCACTTATGTAAAGCCTTCCGATGAAGCTAACTGGTAAAACCAACTGATGAAGCCTACCAATGAAGCCTACCTTTGAAGCCTACAATTGAGAAGGCTACCACTACCTATCTACAGATACCTACTCATCTACTCCATACATTTTCAATTTTATTAAAATTATTCTAAAAGTAATATTTGGTAAATTTAATGCTTCTAAAATTAATTAATGTTGACTATAGACATATCAAGAGATTGTATATAGAGATAGTACGAAGTATTAGGAGGACTGCCCAAGGTTTTTTCAATCTTATGATCAGAATTCAAATAAAATATAGATGTCTGATCTGGAGAAGATAAAGATGAGAGAAGAACATTACACGATACATCTAAAGAATGAGAAGAACACAACAGCATATACACTGTGAACCCAAAAGCTTCATGAAGATCATTTGGTAGAATAGATTCTAGACTGCATTGTGTGATTCATCAAATATCTTTCAATCCAAGAAGCAGAACACTTCAATACATGGAAGCTAGAACATAGGGTTATGACACTCTATTTTGGATACAACATCTATAGAAGGAGTCGAACTGCAATTTCTTCACTCCTAGGAGTGAAGAGATAAACTACAAACACATAGTTACTTCTAAACTCAATCTTTATAACATTATCACTATTGTGTTCTTTATCTTATATTTTTGAGCAGTGTGTCTTTATCTATTATAAACACACACACACACACACACACTATCTCTTGTACTTAAACTATAAGATACTAAAAATTCTCACACGAAACATTCCTTGTATTTTTTTTTGCATGTGTATGTATGGAAGAGGCCTTTTGTGACCTGGTTGTGGGTTTTTCCCACAAAAAATGGTGTTGGAGGTTGTGAGACATTGACAGTTTGTGAAAAATATTTTAAAGCCCGATATAGGCTGTGAATCAAGTTTATTTTTAATATAAACTACTTGGTGGGTGGTGACCACTATGTGGAGAGGATTAAGTCTCGGCTTTAGACTAAACTTCTTCTTTAATTTTGTATTGTACTATCTTTTTTAATACTCTGTTTTTTTATTTTCTATTTTTTATAATTTCCGAAATATAAAACTATTTTACATTAACACTAAAAGATAGTTTTGGTTAGTGTGTATATGAGTTTAAATTAGTAAACATGTTTCAAAAGTTAGATAAGTGTTTTACACTGATTCAACTGAGGACTAATCAAGCATTGAGAAACATGTTGACCAATTTAACATTTTTATATCAACTTATTTAATTAACTATGGTCTTTCAAATCAGGGTATTTTTATCATAATGTTTTAACTGAATTTTTATGTAGGAACTCAATTCAGCACCCCCTTGAGTTTCCACCCCAACCAACAATTTGTATGAATTGATTGTTTATTGCTACCATCAGAACTATTTTTTCAAGATTTTCAAATTCTTTTCAACTGTAATTTTAGTTGAATCTTAAAGATAGTAAAATTTGTATCATATATTAATTATCATTTCATTAAATTATAATTAACTATGTATAATCCATTTATGTGTGAAGCTACTAAAATGAAACATTTATTTAATGGTAATAACAATTCTCACTGTAAATTGAAAATGAAAATGTTTCAAGAGAGAATGGGTCTTCAAATATTGGACAAAATTGAAGATCAAGTTGCATTACCGCTACACCTAGGGACACATGGTTTCAGTTGACTAAGGCATCATATAATAATAACTATAAAGTAATGAATCAATTGTATTATTCTATAACAGATTAAAAATTATAAATAATATCTTATTGTAAAACTACATATGAAATTAGATATACTTTGGCTATTTCCCATTAGGGAACAACTACTGTAAAATAAATGAGATTAAGTACTTATATTATTAAATAGGATTATTTTAAAATGAATCATGATGAACCTATCCTTGAAATTTATCTTAGGTTCATTGAAATAGTAAATACCATGAGTTTTCTTGGGAAACAAGTGGACAACAATTATGAGATTATGGGATTGCTTCGATGCCTACCTAACAGATGGAGAGGAACTTCTATTTCTATTAGAGAATCTTGTTACATAAGAAGGATACCAATGAAATAACTAATTGGAAAACATAATATTTTTGATGAAGAGCTTAAGGTGAACCAAGAAGAAGATGAAGAACTATAAAATAAATTTTAAGAATTCAATACATCTACCTCTAAGAGGAAAGACAATGAAAATGTTCATGTTCCTGTAGATAGTACCATTAGTGAAGATTGAGATTATGAAAGTAATGATGATATGGATCATCTTACTAGAAGATTTAAAAATTACTGTGAAAGAAGAAGTTATTTAGAATTTCAAACTATAAAAAATGGTATGATAATAAATGACAGTGGAAAAAGGACAGAAAATGGAATGACAACAAAAATGAGATATTCTACTATGATTGTAAATGAAAAGCTCATGTGAATGTTGATTTCCACAAAAACAAATTTAATAAGAAATATGAAAATAAAGGAAAGTAATAAAAATATGATATGAAAGCTACTTGGAGTGCTTTAGAAGATATCACTAGTGAATTTTACACTTCTGATATTAAAAATAACAATCATGCGAACATGTGTTCCATTAATAAAACATCTAAGGTAACACCTAATTCTCCTATACATAATGATTACTATTCTAGGAATGAAAGTGAATCAAATAATGATTAAAATAGGACTAAGGATGTAATATTTGATTACTGTGGAATGATTGGGGATAACATTATTAAACACAAGGATAAATATAAATTATTGAAAAGACAACATGCTTTAAATTACAATTATAAGTTAGATTTGGATATTGAAAAAGAAAAATTTGCTATGTTATCCAAAAAAATAAACTTATTCAGGGGGGTCTAGAGTTCTCTAACCTTAATCCCTAAATAATATTTGCATTATTACCTTATAATAAAATCATATACTACTCTAAAGGGATATATATACCCTTGAAATTATTATCAATGATAACTTATTATAGTCAAAAAATATTCTAATCTCCAATTTTACCTAAACCATTCCACTGATACCAACAATTAACCCACATACCCACACTCCCAGATCTGATGCTCAAAAACCGATACATTACATTACATTTTTGATACAAGCTGTTAAATATTGGTAAAACGAACACTAATTAAAAAATTAATATTTTTATTTCTTCTATAACATCAAAACGAAATTGTTAGGATTAGTTATTTAGGAAATTCAAACACAACATAATCTGATAAATCCCATTTTTTTATCGAACAGACCATTCCCACATTATATGTGAATGGATATAACTAATCACATTTATTCAAAGTCTCCAAAAAATTCATCACACATCATATCCTCTAAAACATGTCACATGCACTAATTTTCTCCATAACATGGGGAAATAGAAAACACTATAATGGGTGAGCTGAAATGTTCTCTAAGGGAAACATATAACTGAAAACAATCTTGGCATAATCATGACATAAATATTATGGTAGGAATTGTTTAAAACAAGAATCTATAATAAAAAAATGGGACCATGTTATATCCTTTAAATTAAAATAAAAATAGGGATATAAATAATACTGATCTCAGAATAATGTAATGCATAATTTAGAATATCAAAAACTAGCTATCAAGGCCTAGCTCCAAGAAACTGTACTTAACATCCAAAACATAGTCAATACATCCATATATCAAGGCTTTTAGACAAGATAATATATTATTATGGTAAGGTAGACACAGCAAAACAAAAAAATTCTTTTACTCATGAGAAATATCTTTAATTTGAGTGGATTTATATTTTTTTCCCCACCTCTCACAAGTTTAAGTCTAATGAATGATCTATAAGAGAAAACGAATAAAAAATACATAATAAAAATTTAAAATAATTATAAATATATAAATAAGAACATTTTAAATTAAAAAACATTTATTAGTATTAATAGAATGTGTAACCTAATCATAATCTATATGGAAGAAGAATGTTAATGGATAAACAATACATAGTTAACTTGTCAATAAAAATATGTATCAAAATTCCAATAATTTTATCCATGTCAATTGAATATCATGACTTATAAGTGACCATAGACCAATACGATTCATGTAAACTATGATGTACACACCTTATTGAACAATGGGTATATGACTAAGACAATACTGGAATAATATGATCACAATCCATCTGAAGAATAAATGTGGATGGTGTCAAAAATATATCCCAAGAATAGGAAAATATTTTCTAAAGGGTCTATTTGGTAAGAAATTATATCCCCATAAAACAATGATATAATACAATTTAATATAATCCAGGGTAATAATTTAGTCAACGTAAATGAAAAAAGGTCAAAGAATGATCATAACTCAATGAATGAAAATTGAGATACTAAAAAAAACTCACTGAAAAATAAACAATTGAATCACTATCCACATGAATAAGGGAACATTATATGGATGGTAAATAGAATGAAATAAAAATAAAGAATAATTCATGAGATAGTAAATAAATATAAAACCATAAAAATGGAACATTATGAATAAAATTTATTATGTCTCAAAGAATGATAATTAAGACCATGAAAATACTTACAAAATATAAATGTTATTATTAAAACCCCTTGAAAGATAGGGCTTGAAATTTATCTTCATATTTCATAATTAAATGAAAATTCATGATATTATATCTCAAATATTAAATATAAACACTACATAAGGGAAATTGGGTTTATAAATACAATACTTGTCTCAATGTTTGGAAATTGAGATGAAAAAACATACCTCTTAAACTAAATTATTGGAACATAATTTAACCTCATGTATTAGAAAAATATCTACAATAATCACTTAATTTAAAAAACATATTCATATATTTTTACATTTGTACTCCTCTTAATTACATTTTCTCTATATTAATTTTATCAATTTCCCACACCGAAACATTTACAGTTATGATTGTCCATACTAGTTCCCAAATAATAGTTACTAGGTTTATTATTATTTCAATTTTCATTATTGATATATCATATGAGACACTATAATGAAATTTTAAATATATTTTATAAATTTATCACCTAATTTAATTTCAATTTAAGGTATGAACAATGATGATGAAATCAATGATGATCATGTTTTGGTGATTCTTATAACAGAAAAAGGTATTTTTTTAATTAATGAGAATAATGTTTATATAAAAATACCATAATAAAATTTATAAATAAATATTTATATAATATTACAGGATTAAATATGTTCTTATAGTTATCCATGACATAAATTTTTAGTATCATTCGATTAGTTGGTTAAATATACCTTAATATAAATATTCACTGAATTAATAAATGTGTGTAGGGTGGTTTTGTTGTAATATAATTATACCTAAATCAAAATGATATTATTTTTTTGGTTATTAGTATGATATATTATAATTATAAGGAAGTATAATAAGAATTAATGGATATGGAAATATTACACAATTTGAATAAAATATTATCATCATAACATGCTTTTTTTTAAGATTAAATTAAAAATGATCATTAGTTGTTCGTGTCATTAATAGGCTATTATATTTTTCAATAAATATCTTTAATGATATCATAACAATAATATTTATCCTCTAATGTGATCATTATATTTAACACTATATGTTTTTGAATGAAAATTAAATGTGTTATGTCATGGAGGTGGTAGTCTTCATAACACGGGAATGATGGTTTTGTTTTTATTAATTGAGGTGATATATAAAAAATTGATAATAACTTAAATACAATAACATTAAAGTATATAATTAGTACAAATATAACTATATTTGTGTGTTTATAATAAATTTGAATGATTAAATTAATAATAAAAACTAATTAATTGATAACACTCACGTTGGGGACTTAAGTATTGCTTAGAAGTCTCCTTGATTTTCAAAAGGATAGAATAAATATGAACAACCAGAATATTATTTTATTGGAAGAGGGTTATATGTATAGTTAAATAGATGAGTATAAATTATGTAATATACCATATTTTTTCAGGTACACCCCTCATTGATTTTTTCATTAATTATTTATCGTTGGGTTTTCCTTTTCCTTTAATCCATGGTGTCTGAGTCTTATTCAAATATAGAGATCCCTTGGTGAAAAAATTGGATAAATTATGGGGATTTATTTTTTATTGAGTTAATTGAGTCTTAATATAAACATTTTAAATGGGGTTATGATGGTTTTCCATTCATTGGAATGATTTGGAGGTGGTTTAGGTCCTTTTTGTAGAAATTAGACAAAAAAATATTTGAAGAGAGTTTACATTCCATGTACATGTTACACGATGTGTAACCTCTATAGAAACATTTCATGCAAAATTAATGTTCATGAAATGGTTACATGTTGTGTAAAACTATTATGTCTTGTAATATTCAATAGAGATATATATTATCCTAAGGAAACGAGTTATTAGGTATATCACTTTAAAAAGGAATACACGACATGTAAATGATTACACTTCATGTAATTTTATGACTAGCTATTTGAAATAGCTTTTTGTATGATATTTGTAACATAAATTTGGTGAATATTCCTCCTCTCAACCTAGTATTGTTTTCATGGTGATTTTAAATTACTTTTATACGTTCTAGACATCTCAAATATGCAATCGATCCCTGGTAAGACATTAGATTTTGTTTTCCCTCCACTTCCCTTTCACTCTATTAGAGAGGTGAAATATTTGGAATAATTTTGGTTATGATCTTGATTTTTGGTTTTATGTTTGTTATTGTGATCTTATAAACCTTCATCATTATTGGCCCTAACATTTGGAAGCATTATATTAATCTCTAGTTATTTATAAGGAGTTTGAACCTAGCCCAATGATCTTTTTTAAATGATAGTATATAAAATATTTTGATTTTTATGACATTCTATGTCCTCTAATTAATCTATTTATTGATAATTAGTGAGTTATGGATTTGAAAACTTCTTGGATCCCTTTAAATTCAATTTTTTATGCAACTTGGAATTTGGGGTACCCATTGGGTGAGACCCCTTGATTAAAAATTAATGGGCTAATAAATTAGAGTGTGGTTAATATTACATTGGTCCTTAGGTGATTTCTTGATATATATTACATATGTATGTCTTGTTTATTGAGATGATTGTTGATAAATCGAGATGTAAATTAAATTTTTAATGAAGGATTAGTGGTAATATTTTAATTAACCATTATATCATATGATCATATATTTTTATATCATTTTTGTTATGGAATGTTGTTTCATCATGCTGAAATTATTATATAAATGGATATGCCCCTATGTATGACAAAATTATTAAATACTAGGATATGCCATGATACAGGCTCATGTTCTTAGATATCAACCTATTCCTGGATCGATGGTGAAATGCTTATATATCGGGCTATGTCATTAAACATGATAAAATTCTTATATAGAAGGTTATGCCAAGTGACATATGATGAAATATTTATATAGGTCGATTTTCCCAAAATTATATAATGTTTCCATGTATATATAGAACTTTTTGTTGAGGTTGTGACCCAATCTCAGAGACATACCGACATGGTCTTGAAGGAGGTTGTTTGGAAATGTGGATATAGTTGTAATGGCTATGATTAATGATGAGTGAATGTCCAGCATGGTGCTGAAGAAGGTTGATTGTAATATTTCATTAATTAATGAAGATTACACCTATTTATACCCTATTTTATAAACATATTATTATACTAGTTAGGTTTAGACATACTGGTGTTGACGTACTATGTTTTTCTCATACACTATTTAGGTCTTAGTTTGGTACCTGACGAAATTTAGTTGATGCATGATTGGAAAAATGGAAAAGGACCATTATGTTGATTATTTTATTGATTGATGTGATAGAGTTTGGGTATAAGAGAATCATGGGACATGGGACTAAGTAATTTTGAGCCATTCTTTGACTTTTCTAGTCTTTTATTATTTATTACATCTAGTATGACATTTAGTTAAATATCATATTTTTATTATATGATTCATTACTATTTGATTATTTGTTAAACCTTTTATTTTCAAGTGGTACGACATATTGTTTCTGCTTTATATTACTCTGATTGTGTTAATTATATTTTTAATGTTTCTATGTAACTCTATACTAGGGGATAGTCTTTCCACTATACTGATCACACCCCTTTTTCCCATCGATAGCCTCTAGTGTACGGGGAGTCATGCTTGAGGTCTCCTAAAAACCCTTTTTATCCAAGTTATAGGGTGTCAAATTTGGGTTCATTATTTTTTTATTAGAGTAGAATGGTTTTATTTTTTATTTATTTACAATTTGGTAATAGTAGAAAGAAGATTAAGATGTTTCAAGACATGGTAATTCTCTTGTACAAGGGAGTAGTTAACCCACGTATAATGGAAATCTATGTTACTAGGGATGAGATTTTTATTTTTATTTTTCTCTTGTTATAACTGATGTTATTTCACCAAGGGTGATCCAAATTTTATTCGTGGATATTATTTTGTGATATTATTTTTTCAATAGATTTATACCCATGGCTCAGTATGGCCCGAGATGAGTATGCATGCATCATGATTGGAACATATAGATATATATTGACATGAATTTTTCATGATGGGTACATATTTATTTCATGTAATATTTAATTTCCTATATGAACTATGGTTTGAAATACCTGTTGTATCTAGGAAATAAACGAAAGGAACTCAAATTTCATGCTAAAACAACTATAATCCATACGTAGATAGACCAAGAGTAAGTGGTTCTCAATAGATTCAACCTGTTGATGTTTAGATAGTAGTTATATCTAGTGTTTTAGGAGTCTATTTTACTTTTAAATTAAATGACTCTTCATCTATTTCAAGTTGATCATCAGGAGAGTGGAAATTAGAAAGCTACAAACAATGTTAAATTAGAGATTTCTATAGCTCTTGAGGATCATATCAATGTTCAACTTTGTGAAAACATCTTGATGTTCATGTGATCCATGGGAATGGTGATAGTTGACACTATGAAATCCATATATGATCTGATGAGATATTTCAAGATAAAAAATCCACCTACATTCACTAGTGATAGAGGACCCCAGGAAGATGAGTTTTGAAATGAGTCTGTCCATAGAATATTTAATCATATTGGGTTAACTTTATATGGGAGGGTGAATATTGTTATATATAGGATTTGTAGAAAAACCATGATATGGAAGGAAATTCAGAAGTATGATATCATAACCAGTCCCTCAGGGCCCATGCCGTCACTACCCCAAGCCTGCCTTCTATAGATTAGGGGCTGGCGACTAGCACCGAAAGGCATATTCACTAAAACTGAATGCATTTCCTTTAAACCTGTACAAACACGCAGTCTAATACAACAACAAGAAGCAACTGTGAAGTATACTAATATAGTAATTGTGTATTAAAAGTAAAGGGGCCAGAATACAAGCCAAACTGGAAAAGTACAAGTATAATTAAAAAATAAAAAACAACTGAAAGGTGAAAAGCAGATCTTGGATCATCAACCACAGATCCTACCTGAAGGGTAGGTTTAGATTGCCTCCATAGTACTCCATGTCTACCCATCTCATCCATGTCACGTCACGCCGAATTTCCACCTCCGAGTACCATCTAGTCCTGGATCCCTCAGCCTTGATCAATGTTGTTCATCGTCTGCACAAGACACAACAAGGTTCTGGCAAAGCTTATGTAGGGGTGAGTATAACAATACTAGGTAGGGACCCCGAGACACCAAATGTCTCCTAGAATTACACAAAGAAAAACCACAGGGTAAAACCATTAAGGTAAATACCACAGAGGTAAAGTACCACATAGCATAACCTCTATCACAATCCCAAAGTAATGATAGCTAACACTTGTATTTATTCTAGATGTAGTAACAAGTAACCTCCCTCTGATCCAAATTTCACAAATGGGTCCTAGGGACAGCACATCCACCCCGCCATAACATGGTCTTCGGGTCCTACCCCTCTAGGTACCACCAGGTTCCCCACAGATACGTGTTCCCCACACAAGGGTCCACCCACATGCCTAAATGGATCATCTGACTAATGGAATTCCCCACAGGCCAACACTTGTCCTTTCTAGTGTGCTTTATCCTCACTCACACCCACCCTGGGAAACATCCCAGACGGTCCCCCATCCTTATCACTACACCAGTCCAAACATGCTAAACTGTGGAGTTCTAATCAGGTAGGATCCTGAAAAGGAAGGATCACCTTATTTCCATGAGACATATCATTTATTCATTTAACCCTTTATCATTTTGGGATGTTACATAGGCTGGGTAGAAAGGGATTTATCTTAAAAAGACATCATGATGAGATCTCAGATTTATTTATATCATGTTATGTTAAGAGACGATAAGGGTTGGTAGTTAATTCACAAGACATAGGATGGATTTTCAATGATGGACTACGTTAAACAATCCATAGACCCACAACACATTATTCCATATTTATTATTTGATGAGATCTCCAAGGCTAGTTGTTTTCATGATGGTACTCACAACAATATCAGGTAACATTTGAATGTTTTCTGTCAAATCACTTTTGAGAATGAGATGAACAAGGTACTCGTAATAGAAGTGAATATAAGAGATGCCCCATGAAATATCTAGTCTATTTCATTAGAGAGAAATGATAGCTCTTTTTCTTGTGTAAAAAAGTGCTTCTATGACAGTTTTTACCATGGAAGTAACATGAATATCATTCAGGGAAGTGGAAAACCATTTTAGGATCATGTTCCATTGTAGTCCTATCAGTTTTGTAAGATTGGAAAAAAGATTCCTTAATAACCATACAACAATTTTGAGTGTCATTATTGTGGAAGGATTATATAACTATTGAGTTTTTATAAGGTCATAAAATAGTAGAATAGTGGAAGGGGATTATTATAGGTACTAGAGTAGTGGAAGGACTGAACTAATCCTTAGTAGATGGGTTACAAGAGTACCACAAGATGTTTAAGTAGAGGAAGGTGATGTGGTACCCATGTGTAGGAATAGTAGTACAAATAAGAGGGAACAATACTAGGGAGTAAGACTATAGCATAGGGAAAAGTGTCTATTTAGGTGCATGTTATGTAGACTACTCAAGCCAATGTGGATGCAGAACCATCTATTCTCATATATATGATTCTTGTATTATCTACCCTTGCATTCATTTCTTTGATATAGGAGGATCACATTCCTTTTTTATCTTACATTCTTCAAATAATTTTGTCTTCATGGTAGAGATCTTGTATGGTTCATTAACCATCGACACACTATTGTGAGAATGTTCTTAAAATATCAAACAATGTAAAGCATGTTTTATAGATATTGGTGGTGATAATTTTATTTTGAACGATTTGTGGTGGAAAATATATGCTTTAATTTTGTTTATAGAATATGTTTCCTAGTTCTATATGAGTATCATATCGATTATTACTGAATGAGAGTTTCCTTTCACTCTGTAGAAGGAGGGAGTTATTATCTCTAGGGTGAGTGGGATCTTCAGGCTAGTCATGTAGGTCCAATTCATTACATATTTTAGTTTCTTAATTCTCAGATATATGATATTTCTTTAGTTGATGGTGGGATTTAGCATGATTCTTTTTACTATAGTGGTAGACTATTTTCAAGATGTATTTCTTGATGAGTTCTATAGTGTACGTACCAAGTGATTGATCATGTTCATAATAAAGTCTGTGTTTGTAGAAGATCTGGTTTCTATCTCACCTTATAGGATGAAACTAGTAGAGATTAAGGATTTTAATGTTCAGTTGGATGACTAGGGGAAAATGGGTTTCATATGGCCTGGTATATCTCCATGGGGTTATCAAGTTCATGAAGGATGATAGGTCTTTTAATTTATGTGTGTATTATCATAGATTTAATGAGCTGATGGTTAATAAATGATATCCCTTCCATGTATAAATATTATCTATGAAATATTCTTAGGTTTTATGGTCTTATGTAAGATTTATTAAGATTAAGATACCATTAGTTGAGTGTGAGATTATAAGACATACCTTAGACTTCTTTTAAGAGAAGTTATAGATTTTATTAGTTGATAGTGATTCCATTTGGTTTAACCAATGGACTAGTGGTATTAATGGGCTTGATGAATTGGATATTTCATCCATTCGTGGACCAGTTTTTCAGGGTTTTTTTTAGGATATCTTAGTGTTCTCCCAGTCAGCAGATGACCATTCCAACCATCTAGACATCATCTTTAGTAAATTAAGAGATCATCGAATTTATTCCAATCTAATAAAATGTTATTTATAGATTGATGAAGAGAAAATATTGGGCTATTTCATCTCATAGGCAGGATTGTTAGTGAACCCATATAAGTTTGTAACCATTCTATCTTGAGATTGAACCGAGAATGTTTTTGAGAGTCAGAGCTTTTTGGGTTTAACAACTTGTTATTAATGCTTTATCTAGGACTTCTCCCTTCTAGAAGAATTTATTTTCAAGTAGAATATGATGGGCTGAAGACTTTTTTTTCAGTGTATTGTGAGAAATATTTTTAGGATTTGAAAGGAATGATTACTTAAACACCTATCCTAAAATTACCTTTTCCAAGAAAAGTATATATTTTGTACTGTGATGGATTTGGATTTGGAAATTAACATGTTTTGATATTGGAGGATTAACAGGTTTCTTATGGATCCGGATAGCTAAGATTGCATCTCGGGAATTACCCTACTCAAGATATGGAGTTAGATGCGATGGTATATTCCTTGATATGTTATACACACTATTTTACGGGTGAGAGTTATGTGATATACATGGACCATATGTGCTTGATCTACATATTTTTTAGCAGGACATGAACCTCTGGTATAGGAGTTGGATAGAGTCTCTGTAGAATTTCGACATTGATTTTTCTTATACATCAAGAAAGGGAAATAAATATTAATTATTTGTGTCATTTGAATCAAAAAGTGGATGTTTATGAGACTTGTGTTGAATGGTGGCTAATTTAACTCTTTGGAGACATGAATCATGATGTTCAAGAGTTTTAGGGATGAGTAGCTCAAACATAGACAACATTTATATCCATGCATTTGGATTGAATCATGATATAACAATTGTTGGATCCAAAGTGACTAGTTATAAGTGATATTTTATATAGTGGGGAGATATCATCAATTTGTTCTCTTGGAAGTTGAAATTATCATCTATTTCGTTGTAGATTATGGATTCCTATGGGCTTGGGTAATGATCTGATGAGAGAGTTCCTTGATTTTAGATGGGAGGTACATCATAGGCTGAAAAATATGTATCATGACTTCTATAGAAAATACTAGTGGCCATGAATGAAGAAGGACATGATATGATTTGCAGCATGATGTTTCACCTGTTAGTGGGTGAAATCTGAGAATCAGAGGATAGTTGGTGTTTTACATCCTGCGATCATTCTTGAGTAAAAATGTGATGATTTCAATACATATTTTGTGACATGATTAACTTGGAAAACCCATAAGAATGAATTATTACGGATGATCATGGATAGAATGAAGAAGGTATCTGACTTATTTCGTGTTAGGGATAGCTTCAATATAGATGAAAGGGGTAGTCTTTAAATACTTGATATATTTCATCTACTCAGCCTTCCATGTATTTTTTCTGATGATAGATATTATAATTTTACATTACTATTTTGGAAGGGTATTTATAAGGATCTAGGATCATTGGTTCTTTTGAGAACAACCTACCACCCTCAGACTAAAGGTCAATCTATACAGATTACTCAGGTTTTGAAGGATATGTTATGATCCCTTTTTTTTCTTTTGGTGGTTCATGGGGAAAAAATATGGTACTGGTGGATTTTTCTTATAATAAAAACATCCAGTAATTATTAAATATAGAACATTTGTATGATTTGAATGGAAGGACATGTTTTTTACCACAATGTTGGTCGAAGGCATGTGAGTTAGTACCTGTTGGGCATAGTCTCATGCAAGAGACGTCTAAGAATGTTCAGTTGATTAGTAGGCGGTTAATAACCACACAGAACATTCTAACATAATATTATGACTATAAAATATGGAATATAGAGTTTTTTTGGTGATGTTATATTACTTCAGGTGTCTAATAGGTTGTTGAAACACTGTATCATTAAATAGGGATTTCTAGCACATAGTTTTGTTGTGACATTTTGGATAGTTGGTAGGGTGGGTCCAGTGGAATGTTGATTATCCCTACCATTGCACTATAGTTCTATGGAATATTTGTTTCACATGTCGTTGCATCAGATATATTATATTGAACCTTATCATGTGGTGGATTTTAAAGAGGATGATTTTTTTTTGATGCGTCCTTTAAAGAGAACCCAATACAGATTGTGGACAGTAGTGAGGAGTATCTCTAGGGTTGAATATATCATTGTTTTGAGTGTAGTGCCAACCTAGGAGAAAGAGTCTAATATGAAATCATAGTGTCTATACCTTTTTATTGATATCCAACAATTATTATTGGAGCTTCTTAGAGAAGAGATACTATATGGTGGTGAGGTTTTAATATCCATTATTTTTTCAAGTATATCCCACATTGAGATTTTTCATTAATTTTATTGTTGGATTTTCCGTTGTCATCAATCCATGGTGGTTTAGTCTTATTCAAATATGCAGAGAATTTGTTAGGAAAAATGGACAAAAGTTTAGGGATGTATGTTTGTTAAATTAATTTAGTTCATTTATATATATATATATATATTTGTGTGTGTTTTTTAAATGGGTTTACAAGATTGTTTCATTATTTGGATGTATTTAGAGGTGGTTTGGGTCCTTTTTGTGGAAACTGGATTGAAAAATCTCAATAGAGTACCGACATGCTATGTTTATGTTATATGATGCCTAACATACACCAGACACAAGTCTTAAACCAAAAAGGGTTTGAAACCATCAAACACCATTTTAACCATTAATGTATTGTTATATTCTACCAAAAAAAATATTAGTTTGAGGTGATGTTTTTTTGGTGTTTCCCTTTTAATAGGAATACATTATTTTTAAATGAATATACACCATGTAATCTCATGACCAATGTTTTAAATAGTGTTTTCAAGATATATTTCTCCTTCCATCAATTTAGCTTCTTCCTCTCAACATAAAATGTGTTTCTATGAAATTTTAGAATCCTTTACATCATTATAGATGTCTTGTTTGCGCAATACATCCCTGGTAATTCTTTGTATTTTGTCTCCTTCTCTTTCATTGTTCTAGTTTATGTATCTGAAATCATTTGAACACTATTGGTTTTGATCTTGACCTGGTTTGTTTTAGGTTCTTCTTACATTATTCTACACCTTGTTCTTTATTTCCATTACCCTTTGTAAGTGTTGTGTTAATCACCTATAAATGTTAGGCCGGATCCAACTAACCCTATATTATATTTAATTGATTTTATATGTAATATTGTGATTATAATAACTTATTATGCTCAGAATTAATATATTAATTGATAATTGGTGAATCTTTGATTTGAAAATTTGTTGGATCCCTTTGGGTTAAATTTTTTATGTGGCCTAGATTTTTGGATACTCGCTGGGTGAGAACACTGTTGATTTAAATTGGATTTCCCATGGCTTAAAGTGTGTTTAGATTGAAATGTAACATTAGGTAATTGCTTTATATATAATTCCTTGGTATATATTGTATATTGAGATTCATTTTGATACATTGATATATAAATGAAAGTGAAATTGAAGTATAATTTGTAATTCTCATAAATAACAATTATAGATTATGATGTGATATTGTGATATCCTTTCTATTATGACTTGTTATGTCATCATGTTAAAATGTATATATACCAAGGAATACCCAGATATATGATTAAATTATTTTATACCAATATATTCCCTAATATTTGCTGAAATTTTTATATACCTGTCTATTCCATGAAACATGTTGAAATGTTTATTTACCAATATATGCACCTACAATAACTAAAATGCTTATATAGTGGGATATTCTAAGTGAAACATCTTGAAAAGTCTATATAGCATTCTTTGACTCTAAATTTTTAATATTTACTTGATATATGTTTACAGATGACGTGGTTGTGATATAAGCTTGGAAACATGATTTCGTGGTTCTGAAGAACGTTATTTTCAAATGTGCAAATGATTGGCTTGGTGGGGATACATGCTCAGATACATTCCAACATTGATCTAAACCTTGTGGATTAAAATATTTTCTTAATTGATAAATTAATAGATCTATTTATAACTTATTTTATAAAATTATTGTCAATTTAGTTTTGTTTATACTTAGTGGTGTTGACCTACTATGTTTTACTTACATCCTCTTTGGTCTTCCATTTGGTATGTGAGATGATTTCATGGATGTGTGATTGAACAAAGGAAAGGGGCATTGTTCTTGATTATTTTATTGCATGATGGGGTGGGGTTTGGATATGAGACTAACATGGGGCTTGGGAATTGAGTCTTTTGAATCTTTATTTTATTTGTTTCTTCTTTTGTTGTGATTTATATATAACATAACATTTTTTTAGCATCTCATCTTATCATTACATGATTCATTACTATTTTTTTATTTATTCCTCCATTTATTTCCTTGTGGTATGATATATTATATCTACATGTCTATTAATATTATTATGTTATTTATATTGTTTATTTCAACTTCAATGTTACTATATACCACGAGGTATTGTCTCTCCACTATACTTATTGCACCCCCACTATTAGTCAGTAGACTCTAGCCTATGGGTATTTGTTCTTAAGGTATCATATCTAAACCTTATTTTCCATGTGAGAGAGTACCATATTAGAGGACGTTACAAATGATGAATCAAAATTTCGGTGTTCCTTTAACTGGTGAATATGTAACCCTTTTTAGATGGTACGGAAAGGGTACTTTTGGGGACACCATATAAATGTTTCAAAAATCCCATTACTCTATTCATGGTCCAATGGCTCAAAAGTGGTAAACTTTAGTGGGGAAATTTTATTGGTTGAGAAAAATATCAACCATTCATTTCAAAGATTTATTTTTTAAAATTTAATATTGTTTAACTTTGGTTAAACTCCATTAAATCCTTTTTTAGTTTTACCACTGTAATTAATTTCTACATCAGTAATTAATTCTATGAATAAAATTTTTACTTAATTTAAAACATTTTATTTAAAATTTTAAAATCTTTTATCAAATAAAATTTTTTATGGTTTGTGAAGATAAATTTAAAATAAACACACATAATTTCATAAAAATAATTACTATAAATATTAATGTTTTAAGATTCAAATTTATATATAAGATAAATGTATCATGGTTGATGATTATAATAAAATATATTGATTTAATATAAGAAAAATAATTGTTATGAGGATTTTATGTTAGGAAAAAAAAATATTTTATAAAAACATAACCAAAATTGTATTAATATTACAGTAACATTTTAATTAATTATAAAAATGTTTGGAATAGGTTTTATATCTATAAAAAATATTTAAGAATTTAGAAATGTATTCATTAAAATATTATATTATTATTTAATTGGTTTTTAAAATGTATATTTTATGCTTACATAGTAATAAAATCATGGAATTTATAATTTTCATAAATCCCGCATTTTCCAACAAAAAAAACATCCTTTTTAAGAAATACCAAAAAATTCAAACAAAGTCAATTTTAATGTAAGTAATCAGAAAATTAATTTCATTTTATTAATTTTAAATCCTAAACTATATATATTTAGTTTTCTAATTAAAGAATAACATATAATGAAGAACCATATTTGTTAAAAAATAATATTTTAAAATATTAACTGACAATATTTCTAATTCATATTTATTTCCAATGATATCTTTGTTAAGTAATTACTAGTATAAAAAATAATATATCATTAATAAAATTATTCATTTAATGTAATCATATTTCAAATAGAAGGAATTTTGTTTAGAAAAAATATTTTCCTAAACAATAAATGATATTATTTGTCATTTTAGGTAAACAAATTGATTTTCATTCATATTAAATGTTGTATATATTTTTTGTATACATTGATTTCATAAATAGGTAACTCTAATTAATTCCTTGAAATTTATAAGATAGGTTTTCATTGTAATATTTAAACATATATATTTTATCAAGATATTCCACATTTTTCATTTAAGTTTAGTGTTGTATGTAGAGAATGTTATCAAACAAATTGAAATAGTTAAATTTAATCATATATTATAATTTTTTGGTGTTATATATTGGATCTAGTGAAAAAAATTCACATTTTTTAGTTACCCAATAGTCTAAAGTTATGAATAATAACCAATTTGATAACATTATAAAAAAATCACTTAAGAAGAATAAATTCCCTATTAATTTCTTTAAGCATGGATGACTAGAACACTATAGTAAATATTTTATTTCATTATAAATTTCAAATTAATAAAATATATTAAATTAATTAATTAATAATGATAAATAGATATTTGTTGTACATAGTTTTCAATGTGTAATAAATCTATGTTGGGAAATAATTAAAATAAAATTATTAGGGATGAAATTGATTCTATGGAATAAAATGATTTTGAGGAAAAATATTTCACAAACTATACATATGAATATAATAAAAAAATAATCCAAACTCAGGAAAATGATGATAAATCAGTGAAGATAATTGTGGAATCAATGAAATGATTTTTATCTTTCACCTCTGAATATTCACTTACAATTATGACTTAAGTTACTTACTATAGATGAATATAAGGAAAAATGGATATGACTAATGAACATGTATACCTATAAAAACTATAATGGAATATGATTAGTTTTATATAATTACCCAAGATATGAATTTTATGTGATTTATAGAATATATATTTTGAGTATTGTCTTCTTTAAGTGCACATTCACATATTTATCACCGAATAATGAAAACTTTCTAGGGTAAAATATTTCTAGGGGAATTTAACTCCATATATATTAGTATGAATTATATTTCTCACAAAATAAAATTTATTTTTATATTATTTATATACAATAAAAGATTAGATTAAAATAAATTATTTGAAATATAATATTAAATAAATATTATAAGATTTTCATGAAATATAGGATTATAAATAACGTGTCACAATATTAAATAAAATAAATATATGTACAATTTGAAAACAATAACAAGAAAATAATATTAAAGCACTCATAACATACTCTCCCTAAGAATGATAGTATTGAGTGGAACTGTTAATTAAATGAAAAAAATTGAATCATGGTAGTTACATTGATGAAGGGAATGTGGTGAATTTTTTTATTAATTTATATAAGTCAATATATTGTAATTCAAAATGATAATGTACATATTTTATGGTTATTTGATACATGTTCACTTAACATGTGGTCCTAGGATATATAGCCACTAAAAACTTAGTAAATTCATATATTAAAAGTTATTATAATGAGAATTTAGTATTTATATAGAAGTAACTAGTATGTTAAGAATAATATATTTAAAATTTAATTAATAAATCATATGTAATTGTTGTGAAAAATAAGAAGATTATATATCATTTGTGAAAATATATTGTATTCTAAAAAATATATTTTTAAATGTTAATTGTTTCATTTATATTTAATAAATTTGTTAATATGTTTTGATTGTATATATATAAATACCTTTTTAAACTTTTATATAAGGAAAATATTCAGGGAAGTGGTAAGGGAAATGTAAACATTTATAAAATTAATAATAATTAATAAAAAATAGGAAACCAATTGTATATTTTTTGAAATCATATTCATCTTAAAAAAATTTTCATCTGTATATTATGTTTTTTAATTTAAAAAATAATTTTTATCACCTATAAAAATTTCTTATAATGAAATGTATTTTTAAATTTTTATTTTGAAATAAAAAATTATCATTTTAGTCTATCTATTTTTTGACAAAACATTAATTTATCAAGATGAAAAATGATTTATGATAATAATGTGTAAAATTATATTTATAGTTATAATAATAGGTAGTGAAAAAATATCATTTAAATTTATGATATATATTTTATTATAAGGAAATAATATCCTATCATTATTAATTTAAAATTTCCAAGTGTCTTTTTATACAAAATTTCATTCCTTCAACTTTAAGGACATAGTGTTTTTTAGTGTTCTTCCCAAAATCATATATAAAAGGATCTGCCTTAAAAATATTATAAGAAATAATATTTCCTATTACCAATACCTTTTATAAACAATATCCATCCATGAAAATCCTATATAATATTTTGGATCCACGAGTTACAAAAAGATGTCCCAAGGACCTCAATATTATAAAGGTTCATGTGAGAATATGTGATTATTCATTATAATAATATTTTTTTTCTAAATCTATTTATTATAAATAATTAAAAAAACTATTCGTAGTGGTAATTGTTCACATTAATAAAATATTAATAACATAATATAATTTTTATATTATTATATTCTAATAATATAAATTCATATTCATATGTCTCCATTAATTACAACTGGCTTATGTGTGGGTTTATTTAACCATCTACATGTTTTATGCTATAATATTCCCATCACAAAAAATTATAAACGGATAATTTCTAAGAATATATTTTTTTAATTATTAATATATGAATAGTCTATAATTTTAGAATGTAATTTATAAAAATTTATTCACTATTAAAATAATATCGTATATTAACTATAATTATAATAGAAAGACGATTAGGAATTTTATAATTATGAATTATTCTTTTATCTTACATGAAATTTATATCTAATCTAAAAATTCATTTTTGAATTATTATTGTATTAAACTGAATAATATGGAGATGGTGAACTCACTAATATTTAATAATGACTAAGAAATTCATACTAAAATAATCTTGTGATAAATGTATCTACTAATAAACATTGGTATAATTAAAGAATAAATAATAGTTATAACGTAAATGAATATAAAAGATAATAAATTCAATTCAAAAAGTAAACATTGTTCTAAAATATATGATTATTATAATAATGTTTAATATATAGGGATCAGAAGCGCATTTAAGATATATATTAGTTATGTAATGGGGTTTCAATTAATAAATTGTTCGATTTTCGAATGTCTATGTATCATATTTTTTTAGTATTATTATTTATTTAAAATATAAAATCTCATTTTTCACATATTATGTACATTTTTAAGATTTATATTATTTTTACCTATTTCATTTGACAAAATGATAGTTCAATTATAATTACATTTATAAGGGGATCTCTTCCTAAATATTTTATTTGAGGATTAATATTACTTCATCATTATCTATATAGTATCATGTATTATTTATTTTCTCTACTGAATGTATATTTCTATATCTTAGTCGTACTGTATTGGAGAAAAATTACATTTTTAATCTGTATTTTACTATTCATTTATACTACATAAATAATTATCCTTTTAATTTTTTTCTCAATAAATTATCACTCTTGGGGGTTTTAATTTATTCTTCTTACCCATTTCCCAATTATGTATTATTTTCGGCACATATATATTTTTTCAAATATAAATGGCTAGTTGATATAGTGTAATTGAAACAAAATAAAACAACACATTATTAATAGGGTCAAATAGGGTTAGTACATAAATTTTCTCCATAGGTGATCCACAATCAAGATGGAAACATATTTTTTTTATATAAAAATAAATATTGCACAATTAATAAATATATGGACAATAAAATGAAGCAAAATTGATGATAATTCAACAATTTGGTATTTTCTCTAAGAATGAATACATGCACCATGGGTTTCCTCAAATGAACATCCATATATTTTCGTCCTTTTACCATTACGAACCAATTTAGTTATATTTACATTTCACTTCATCACATTAGTTAGTTCTAACTCTGGTTATGTATGATAGTTCATTATGCATCCTTCCAAATTTTCAACCCATTTTCAATCTACTATTACCACTACCATCATTCATTAATGAATCATGGGTCAGCATCCTATGTTAACCAATCACTACCACCTAATAAAATACATTTTCCATAAACTAAATATTTTCTTTCTCATTACAATTTTTTTAATATCATGATATTCCAATTATTACATGAAACCATTGAAGAAAATAAATACACATACAGAACACATCTATTATAAAACATCAATATAGGTTTCTAAAATTAAAAATAAAATAGGATTTAGACCCCTAACATTTAAGATATAAGATAGATGGTGAGTTCCAATAGTATACATTCATACCAATATTAACATATTTATATTAATTACTATATTTATTCTACTCTTTTGGGATGTTTATTTTATTCAATATACCTTTATGATTAATACTAACTTTGTTAGGGGATCCTTAAAATCCCAATTTGGAATTTAAATAATATAAAATGATCACTCTCATAATTAAATTCATAAACATTTTAATGACACATAATCTTCACAATGTTTCATAAATTAAATTATAAATCAATATTAAATTATTTGAACAAGATAACAAGTGATTACATTAAATACCAATAAATGGATGGAATTATAATGTTATCAATATATATATATATTATACCACCCTAGAGATAATCCCTTCAACAACACTCTATTTATACTTCCACAAGGCTATAAGTGTACCTCTCAGTACACCAGAGGTTGAAGACTTATTGTGAGATTATATAATCAACATTGTGGATACTATACACTCAATATCATAGCGATCAATAATAATTAAATAACCAAAAAACATCTACCATCACATACCATACTATTTATATTTTAAAAAAAACACCATGCTATAAAAAATGACCAATGAAATCGTATAGTCATATGTCTGAAAAAATATCCTACTAAATATATCATATATATAAAATAAACCAAAAAATATATATGAGATGCTCTAATAAAAAATAAAAGCCTCAACTACACCCCAACCCTATTGATTCCATCCATCCTTATCTGTAAAACCCAAATATTTAAAATTATATATTCATATAAGACTTTATATGTTTAAAAAACTATGATACCTACAACACAAAACCGTGATGAACAGTAGAATAAAATATAACCACTAAAAGTTATACATGGAACTAGAAGGTAAAAGAAAACCTAAATGAATTATGAAATATATGCAGCAATAAAAATAAATTTCATTATTAAAACTAATACATTGATATAAATTCAATTAGTGTAGCTCAATAACAAATAAGATCGATTTATGCATTAAAATGTAACTATTCTAAAATTTTTATTTTATGTAGTATATTTTAAGAAGCTAAATATATTATGGATAAAATAAAATTTTAATACATTTGCACAAATTTTATTGGTAATTTATTCGAAATAGGAATAAGAATAGTTAAAATTTGTTACAAAATTATTTTCCCATGAAACAATTGTCATTATATTATGATGTTTTAATTATAAATTTAAACTCTAAAAATTTATAATTTTAGATTTAAAAAATAAAACTCTTCTTTATAATGATCATTTCAATATTATCTTCTGATTAGTTTTTTATATTTTTTTCAAAACTATTAGAGTTTTATGTGAATAGTGAAATTACATATTTTTCCATAATTATAAATTTTATAACACAGTAATTTTATAAGAAACACCTGATGTTTGAAAACAATTTAATTTACTAATTATTTATTTAATAATTATGAAATATAGAATTTAAAATGATTATGTCAAATTTAGAAAATCTATTACCAAATTTTTTAGGACTTAAGTTATATTATCCAATATAAAGTGTTTTCTGTATTTTCTTTAAATTAAATATTAATTTGGTAAGTTTTTGTTTTATATTAAATTGAAATCCAAGTAAAATTTATTTATTATATAATATATTTTTTTAACATTAAATTAAAATACAATTATAAGTGTATAAAACACCTAAATTTAAATATTAAAATTAAATTTCTTTTAAAAATTGTTATTACAAGTTACACGCACTAATGGTTACATTATTTTTATTACACTTTAATGGATAACTTATTTTTAATAGTTAGATACAAGTTATTTACTATGGTCCATTTTATATTTAGTATTTTATGTGAATAACATAGAAAAAACTAGTTACCAATGTAAAACCAAAAATGGTAAAAGTGAAAATTCAAAGCAGAAAAGTCTATTAAACATGTTTAGAACATGTGTGAAAATGAATAGTTAAGGGATTTTAGAAATTTCCACATAAACAACATTATTAGTATCCATTTTTATACCATCTTGTCTTTGGAGACATGTGATTTATTTATATTAAGCTGTTATATTTAATAAAATGTCATTTTCACCACTTATAAAAGGGACCTCTCACCACCCCTTCAATATCACTAAATAATTCAGTTTTAAATTAAAAATTGAACCTTACTCATTACCCTATAATAATAGATCACCCTCTAAATATTTTGGACATGTGAGCTTAGCATATTCCCTCCCATTCCTATTAGTCCAAGAGAAAGTTGAAGTCATGTTTGCGAGTGCTCATTTTCCTAAAAAAATATTCATGAAATTACTTTTTCATATCTATTTTTATAATCAATATAAAATTAAATCAGATTTTTAATATAATTAATTTTATTATTATATAGAAATAACTATTAACAACCTTTCTACAATTCACCTATAGAAAACAAAAGTGATATTTGTGCATGTGTGCATACTACCGCCTCCACGAAGAGTCATGGTTTATTTTTTCCCTAACTACCATACACAACTAACCATTTGATGAATTTAATATATAATTGTGATATTTATAAAATATTTTATACACTATATTGATAAAAATATTATTATACATATCTATAATTCTATCGAAAAATAATCAACCATGCATATATGTGGGCTTCCACCTCTGTGGAACAATTGATTTCTATTTTTTTATTTTCACCACAGCCTTTCTTTGATGCTCATTATAATCTTTTCAGTGAAAAAATATGATGTTTATAAAATTATTAAGGTTTTGTAATTTATATTAGAAAACAAATGGAAGTTTCTTAGGATTAGTGATAATAACAGAGAAATTTGGGGGGTGTTGAATCGGTGGTAAACCTTTACAAATTTTTATTCTCAATAATTTAACCCCTAAAACATGTTTTTTTCCTTATTACTTTTTTATAAAAGTATAAAAATCATGAAATGATATGAAGTAAGTCATTAAATTAAATAATTTCATGGTTAAATCTAATTTTTAGAATATACAACCTTTCCATTTCAACTCCCATTAGACCATGAAAATTCATAATTAATAATAAGTTAATGAATATTTAGCCTAATCCAAATAGAAAACATAATTCTCAAGAGTGGAATAATTATAATGAATCCCACCAGTTTAAAACAATTTTATTAAAAAAATGTTCTAATGAAATATATGTGTAATTTATAAAAAATGTTCCCATAAGTTTGTCCTGAAATCTATGTTTATTTTCTCGATCAACTAATTAACAATCTGTTACACCTTATTTTATTTTATATTATTTTCCTAATTTTTCTCAGTAAATTTTTTCTAAATATTTAACCTGTATTTTATCTAATTAACAAAATAGTTGTTCATTAAAATTTATATAAAGAAACTGTATGTTACTCTTTTTTAGGTTTCTTTCAATGGAATCTCTATCCAATTCCTCTATAATAAAAATATTCCTGATACTCTTCATCCACACAAAATAAATCTTAGTTATAAACTCACACTCTAAGAAATGATTATACATTTATTATTTTTACCCTTATTAGTAGTACTAATTATATTCATTATTTTTACCTCCTTTATATAGGATCTCCTAATGTTGAAAAGGAAGGAACTCATTATTAATTTACCACACAAATTAATTTTGTTAGATACTGTCAAATATTCTAAAGTATAATAAAGGATTCATGAATTATCCAACATCTGAAACCATAATTTTACTTCCTTATCCTCAAAAATAAGGAACTCATTCAAAATTATTTAAACATGTATAGATCCTAAAACTGTGAAAGACTAGCACCACATCATAATTATTTACGTATCTAAAAATATTTAAGTAAATCTCCTCAAAATATAGGTCAAGTGGAATGTTTTTTTTGGGGAATTCTTAAGGAACTAATCCATTTGAAAAAATATATTCACATTTCTTGAATGGATAACTTTGTCGGATAATCTTATATCAATTATAATATCATACATTTATTTGATTCCTAAAACATAGTACAGTGTAATATATATAAATCATCTTCTCAACCATTGAAATTTATGTTTGATTCTCGTCCATCCAATGGAGGATATTCGGATGGATCTTCGTCGGATGACCATGATCTGATGTCCTTCCTTTAGCAGTACACTTCATAATGTCTCAACATCAATATTTGTTCCATTTGGAACAAAAAACCATATAAAACGAACATTTAATAAGATTAATGTCTAAATACTATTTTTTATATCTTTTTCTCTTGAGATGATGAATATGGTTTAATAAATTATTGCAACATATAAATAATTGTGTTACATGAAACTTCTCTTTCTGGTTCCCTACATATATTTCCACCATATGATTATATCGACTCAAATTTTGATCTGCATCCATTGTTTTTTCATAGATGAAAAATTTAATTCTTAAATAACATTTTATAATTACCCCCTTATTCTCATAATTTATAAAAATTAGTTTTTTTCACTTTTGTGCCTACCCATAAAAAGTTCAACATATGTATTTTAGACACGCTTTTTCTGGTGACCTTATCTCTGGTAATCTATGTCTTATGAGATGTTTTATATATTCTTATAAATATATATCAAGAACATTTTTTTGGTGGACTATATATAATGGTATGTATTTGGAAGACTATATCTCGTGGCATTGTGAAATATTCTTTTAAATATCTATTCAAAAAAAATTAGGTAATCACTTATTCAAAACAGTACATGATCTCTATCTATCTAGTGAACTGCATCCAGAGCACTATGTCCAATTACTTCATCTCTCACCTACATCAAAAATATTGAATCATGAAATTCCTCATGATGTTAGAAACTTTTAATAATGTATTATCATCATTTGAATTTGTAATATTTGTGTTTGATAATGTTTCAAAAACATTATTTCCTACTCTATAAATGTTCAAAAAAATGTTCTTTATAAATGTTTGTGATTTCTTTCTCACATGTTTAACAAAAAACATCTAAAGAAAAATTCTTATAAAAACATCACAAAGTCTATTCAATTTCACTATTTTCATGTGTTTTTAACATTATATAACAAATTTTAATTTCATAAATTACATTCACCAAATTGTTTTAACAAAACTCTATTCTTAACATTTTCAACATTATAAAAAAATTATCAAATAACAATCTTTCTAAAAGAGAATTTATATATACCACACTATTGGATTATGTTATACACATAAAGTAATTTCGTCCCTCTATAACCATCACTTTATTGTCCATGTTAAGATACCCCCACCCCCTCAATTTTATCTCCTCCATTTTTGTCAATTTTTTACTCTCCCACTTTTCAATATAACTTCATCTTCATATTTTTTATATTAAGAGTTGTAAAAACATCCTAGAAATTTGTTCAGAACTCTCCTCATTTATCAAAATAATCTAAATCATAATGGGTGAATTATAAAGGAATTTTAGTAAGTCTTTGGTGTTGTCTTAAATGAATATCCATCCTTAATTCATTAAATATATTCCTTAACAATGATTTGGTGAAAACATCATCAAAAGGGATAATTCATTGAAATATACTCATGTATATCATATCCACCATTAAATTTTATTTATAGGACCTAATACTTCATAACACTATGTTTTGATATTGAATGTAGTACATTGTTTTTGTAAAGATCAATAACACATTGGTTATCACAATTAATCTTCAATTGTTTATAAAATTTCTATCTCAAATCTTCTGTTGACCTTTCATTTGTATCTGTTGGACTCACATGTTTTGATAACCCCAAATCTTGTTTAATACAGATCATGATATATCAAGTTATTTTCTAATCATTTTTAATCTATATTCATATTGTTTATCCTGAACAATTTATATTTTTAGTCTCATGACTTTGTTGCATCAGCTTATTGTTTACATTTCTCTATGTATAAGTTCATTGTTAAAGGCTTCTGGTAAGAGCCTTCTGTTCAAGGTCACCGTTATAGCTCACTGTTAATCTAGGTCACTATTGCTTAAAGGTCACCATTGAAGATCTAACGTCACTGCTATAAGATACTGGTACAAGGTCACTGTCACAAGTCTAATGTTTTTCTGCTTAACAATGCTTACAGACAAAGAGTCATTGTCACAAGGTCACTGATGTGACAAGGATTCTGTTAGAAGTCCACTTATAGACTCTTTCTCAAGTCTTCTGTTAAGTGCTTCAAAGTTAAAATATAACATTGGAAATGTCAGCTGTTAGTAGTAAGTTACCGCTAGACAACCCCTACTATAGATTTATTATACTTTTGTTTAAATTCTACTGCTAGAAGAAGTCTACTTATGGACATAATTCACCGTTAATGAAGTTACCTATTGATATAGTATACCGCTGAAAAGGTCAATATTGACTTAGTCTGATATTATAGAGCTACAATTATAATCCTACTATTGAAGTCTAACACTGATCAAGCTTACTGAATGAAGCCTACAGTTAAAGGTCTACTGTTGAAAAGCCTACCAATGAAGTCCACAGTAGATTAGCCTGCCGTTGAAGTTTACCGAGTGACATGCATCTGCTACCAGTCTAAAGAAAACCAATTCGTTACATTACCAATTTTATTAATACTATCATAACGGTCATGTCTAGACAATTTAATTCACCTGGAATTATTTAATGATATTTCCAGGCACATAGGGAGATAGTACGAGGTATAAGGAAGACCACATGTGGTTGAAACATTTCTCTTATCGACCCCTACTGAACCAAATGAGAAAACGCTAAGTTGGAAAAGAGTATATATATATATATATGAGTAGAGAAAGACATCAAAAAGAGAAAAGATATTGAGTATATTGAATATACACACATAAGAGAGACACATACCATACCTGAAATAAGTGGAATGAAGAAGAACATTGGAGCACTCATTCAAAATTTCTTGGAGCTTCTAAACTATCTGTTGAAAGAACATTTTTTAAGGCTGTGGTGGTGTTCTACAAAGAGCTTCTAACCCAATAATCTGTTCATCTCTACATCTGGAAGACAAAACCTAGAAGTTGCGACACTCTATTTTGTAGGCAGCTTGAAGAGAATGACCAAAACTTCATTTCCTTCATTTCAAGGAGTCCAGAGATGATTTTCCAACACACAGAGCATTTTAAACATCTTTCTAATATCTTTTTCACTTCTGTGTTTATGAATTTTACAGTTGTGAGTAGTGTGTATTTCAGACACACATGGACTCTTTTGCTTGAACTGAGGGATACTAAAAATCCCCATACCAAATTCTCCTTAAATTTGTTTACCACACATAACCATGGAAGAAGCCTAGTGTGGATTGGTAGTTTATTTTCCCACGTATAACTGAGGTAGAGGTTTCCAAACCTGGACAGTTTGAAAACTGTTGTGAAGACCGATATATTCTATGTATCATTCCTTAAATATAACTACATGGTGGAAGGTGATCACCAAGTAGATAGGATTAGGTCATGGCTTAAGACTGAACCACTTGTTTAAATTGTTGTGTTCATATTTCAATTACTTTGTTTTACATTTATCTACTGCTTATATTTTCAAAGACAGGAATCAGTTTTTACATTCACTCTGATAGTTAGTTCTGGTTAGTGTGTGTATGTGATTCATTTAGTAAACTTGTTGCAAAAGTTGAATTAGTACTCCTACTGATTCAAATGAGGAGTAATCAACCTTTGAGAAACTAGTTGAACAATAAATCATTTATATCTCTACTGCCTTAATTAATAGGGCAGTTTCAATTTGGGGGATTTTAATCCTAAAAGTTTTTAACAGAATTTTTAATTGGAACTCAATTCACCCCCTCTTGAGTATCCACTCCAACCAACATTTGGTATCAGAGGGTTCTTTATTCATACCATCAAACTAGTTTTTTAAGCTTTTCAGTTTCTTTTCAACTATTATTTTAGTTGTATCTTAAAGATCTCAAAGTTTCTGTTATATCTAAATTTTCAGTTCTTTAAACTCTTAATTTTCTATAGATAACTGAGTTGAGGTTGATGCTACTAATATACCACCATTATTTAATAGAAATAATTATGGTTATTTGAAATTGAAAATGGAAATGTATCTTGAAAGCTTAGGACCTAAAATTTGGGACACGGTTGAAGAAAAACATATATTACCTGCTACTGGTAGGGACACATGGTCTCAAGTAACTAAAACTATTTATAATAACAATTGTAATGAAATTAATTCCTTATATTGTTTTTTGGGTGATGAAAAATTTAATAGAATATCTTCCTGTAAGACTGCATATAAAATTTGGGATAATTTGGTTGTTTCTCATGAAGTAACATCCAATGTTAACGAAATGAGATTAAATATCTAAACTATTAAATATGATAATTTTAAGATAAAGGCTGATGAATATATCTTTGAAATGTATATCAGGATCAATGAGATAGTAAACACCATGAATCTGCATGGGAAACCAGTGGACAGTAAAGACCAAATCATGAGGCTACTTAGATGCCAACCTGATAGATAGAGAGGCACTTCTGTATCAATCCGAGAATCATGTGACATTAGCGAGCTACCTGTAAATGAGATAATTGGAAAACTAATGATGTATGAATGAGATGATAAGGTGAATCATGAAATAGAAGAAGTACCAAGAAATATGTCAGTAGCATTCAAGACTTCTGCCTCAAAAGGCAAAGAAAAAGAAAAAAATCAAGTACCTATAAATAGTTCTACAAGTGAAGAGTCAAATTTAGACAGTGATGAGGAGATGGAACAACTTTCCATAAGATTCAAAAAATTCTATCGAAATAAGAAATTCTTTAGAGAGTCAAACATCAAAGGAAAATATGATCATAAAGGACAATGTAATAAAGATCTGAAGTGGAAAGAGAATACAAGTGAAATAGTATGCTATGAATGTAAATGAAAAGGTCATATGAAATCACAATTCCCCATGTTGAAATTCAAGAGAAAGTCTGATGATAAGGAAAAAGGATATAAAAAGTCAATGAAAGAACATTGGATTGATTCAGAAGACAGTTCGAGTGGATCTGATGCTTCAGACTTAGAACAGAACAAACAATCCAATCTATACATTATGACAGAGACATCTAAGGTAATAATTAATTCCTCTATGTATAATACTTATTATTCTAGGAATAAAAGTGACTCTCATGATGATGAAGATATGACTAAAGAATAATTATTTGAATATTTAAAAATTCATGAGGATACTTTTAATGAACTCAAGGAAAAATATAAGTCATTAAAAATACAACATGCTTTAAATGAAAATTACAAGTCAAATTTGTATATAGAAAAAGAGAAATCTGCTAAATTACAAAAGGAAAATACAGAGTTAAAATTATCTAATGAACAATTAAGAAAGGATCTTGAGAATTTCACTACTGGTAGGGATACCTTGACTAAGTTTCTAGGAAAACATATTGCTCCAATGTATACAAATGGTTTAGGATATCATCTAGGACAGAGGCAAATTAGCAAAACCAAATTTGTTCCAAAATCTGGACAGTTCACAGCTAGTTCCAGACCATCTTTTGAGAAAACAATTTCTAAAGAAACAAACAAATTATTTATGTCTCAAAATATGTTTATTGATTTTATAAAACCTATAAAGCAAATATGGGTTCCCAAAGTATTACTAGCTAACCTCTCTTAACACAAGAAGATCTGGGTACCAAAATTACCCCATGCTTAATCTGTTTTGTAGGGAAGTTGTTTAAAGAGTTCTTGTGATACTATATGGTACATGGATAGTAGATGTTCAAGAAATATGACATGATAATATTCTTGCATCAAGATTCTGATTAATGTTTATGGTGGTCATGTCATCTATGGTGATAATAAAAAAGGAAAAATCGTCGGCTTTGGCTAGATTGGTAACCCTGATACAATATTAATTTCTAAAGTACTTTTTGATGATGGATTAAAGTACAATTTGAATATCATATCTCAGTTCTGTGATTATGGATTTAATGTTACATTTGAAAATGATGCATGCAATATTTTTTACTCAAAAAATGATTTAGATTTCACTACATGTAGAAATGATAATGTATATGTTGTTGATCTAAATTCCTTGGCCAAACAAAATATTTCCTACTTAAATTCTTTTCATAAAGAGTCTTGGTTGTGGAATAGAAGGTTAGGACACTCCAATGTGCACTCACATAGGAAGCTATCTAAGAGAAGTTTATTTAGAGACTTACCAAAATTAGAATTCATGCATGACAAAGTTTGTAGTCCCTATCAAAAGGGAAAACAACACAAAGTTTCATTCAAACCAAAGAAATAATTTTCAACTTCTCAACCAATTGAGTTGGTTCACATGGATATTTTTGGACCATCAAGAGTTTCACGTCTAATTGGGAAGCACCATGTTTATGTTCTTGTAGAATACTTTTCTAGGTATACATGGGTATAAATTCTAGCTCACAAAAGTGAAGCTTGTTCCTATTTTGTCAAATATTCCAAGTCTGTAGAAAATCTTAGTGGACTTTGAATTAAGACCCTGAGAAGTGATCGTGGCCTTGAGTTTTAAAATCCTATGTTTGAATCTTACTACTCACATAATAGCTATAGTCACAAATTTTCTGCCCCAAGGACACCAAAACAAAATGGTGTAGTAGAAAGAATAAATATGACCCTTCATGAAATTGCAAGGACCATGCTTAATGATTATGACTTACCTACATATTTTTGGGCGGATGCTGTAAATACAGCCTGTTATATTATCAACAGAGTTTTAATAAAACTTGTTCTAAAAAAGACCCCTTATGAGCTTTGGAACAATAGGAAGCCTAAGGTTAATTACTTCAGAGTTTTTGGTTGAAAAGTATTTATTCTTAATACTAATGATAATCTTGACAAATTTTCTCCCAAAATTGATGAAGTAATTTTACTTCGTTATTCTTTCTCATGTAAATCATCTAGAGTGTTCAATAAGAAAACCAAATGTGTGGAAGAATCAGCTCATGTTAAATTCGATGAGACTGATAAACATGATCCTAAAACCTCTCTTGAACATCTTGAAGAAAATTTTTCAATTTTAAACCTTAATGATAATGATAGTGAATCCCCTGTAAAAGTATCCAGTTCTTGGAATTTCACAGAATCTGCACCTGCTGATTCTGAACCAATAGAAAACAATGAAGAATCTAGTTCAACCCCTCCTAGAGGTATTAGGAATCTTAAGAGTCATCATCTAGATGATGTTTTAGGTGATTTAAATATAGGAATAAAAACTAGAGCTTATCTAAGAAACCAAGATGAACATCAAGCTTTTCATTCATAACCTGATCCTAAGAATATTAATGATGCTATTAATAATGAATTTTGGGTAATGGCTATGCAAGAATAATTAAATTAGTTCGAAAGAAACAAAGTCTGGGAATTAGTGGAATGACCTAAGGACACTTTGAAAATATGCAAAAAATGGGTGTTTTGTAACAAAGATGATTAGTTTGGAAATATTGTCAGAAAAAAGGCGATGTTAGTTACACAAGGATATAGTCAAGAGGAATGAATAGACTATGGGGATACCATTGCACCTATTTCATGATTAGAAGCAATTAGGATAGTACTTACTTATGCAGCTCATCTGAATTTAAAACTTTATCAAATAAATGTTAAAAGAACTTTTCTAAATGGGTATATATTTGAGGATGTGTCTGTTGAACAACCCCTGGTTTTAAAAATCCCCATTTTTCAAAACATGTTTTCAAACATTCTAAATATTAATATGGTTTAAAAGAAGCTCCAAGATCATGGTATGATAGGCTTATCTCTTTAATTATTTCAAAAGTTTTTACCAAAGAGATAGTTTATCCTACTATTTTCATTAAAAGTCTTTCTAACGATGTTTTGATAGTGCAAATTTATGTGGATGATATTATTTTTGGATCTTCCTAAAATTAGTTATGTATTGATTTTTAAAAAATGATACAAAATGATTTTGAAATGAGTTTAATGGGAGAAATCAAATTTTTCCTTGGATTTCGGATCTTTCAAAATAAAAATGGAATTATTTTGAATCAAAGTAAATATATTAAGGATCTTTTAAAACTCTTTTCCCGTGGATGGCAGTAAAGGTAGTGACACACCTATGAGTACCACTTGTATGTTGGATGCTGATGAAGCTAGAGAACCCGTGGATAAAACCAACTACAGAGGTATGATAGAGATTCTACTCTATCTTATAGCTAACAGACCTGAAATTATGTTTCATGAATGTATGTGTGCTTGCTTTCAAGCCATTCCAATAGAGTCTCATTTAACTGCTGTAAAAAAGATTTTTAAATATCTCCAACATACTCCAAAATTAGGACTATTTTATCCTAAAGGACAATCATTTGATTTGTTGAGTTATTCTGATGCTGATTTTGTTGGTTACAAGTTAGATAGAAAAAGCACCTCTGGGACATGTCACTTTTTAGTCAAGTCACTAGTATCTTGGTGTAGTAAGAAAAATAATTCTTTTGCATTATCTACTGCTGATGCTAAATACATAGCTGCTGGTAGTTGTTGTGCTCAAATTCTATTGATGAAATAGACTTTACTAGACTATGGATATCAATTCAAACATTTCTATAAAATGTGACAATACAAGTGCTATAAACATTTATAAATATCCAGTATCTCACACTAGGAAAATCATATTGAAGTGAGACATCACTTTTTGAGGGATCATTATCAATAGTGTGATATCACACATGAATTCATTGGCACTAAACATCAATTGGATGATATATTCAAAAAGCCTTTGAATTCTGATAGGTTAAATTACATTATACATGAGTTAAGAATGATTAATTTCAGTATAGGACACCTCACCATTGGACCTCACTGATACACCTCACTATTGGACCTCACTGACACACCTCACCATTGGACCTCACTCATACACCTCACTATTGGTCCTCACTGATACACCTCACCGTTGGACCTCACCGATACACCTCACCATTGGACCTCACTAATACACCTCACCATTGGACCTCACTGTTGGACCTCACCATAGAACCTCACCATTGCACCTCATGGGTGTACCTCATAGTTGGATACCCCGTTGTTTTATTTTATTTTGTGCGGGAATATGAACTATTTTTATTCCTATTCATTATTTCTATTTTATTTTTTTTTAATCCCTAAATGATAAAACAAAAGGCTATAAACATATCTCAATCCACATTCCTCTCTCAATCTCAAACCTTTCTCTCAAAATCCAAAAAACTTAACTCTTCATTTGAACCCTAGAACTACCATCAATCTCCATGGATAGAACCAAACGACCCTTGAATGTCAATGAGGATGTTCCAAGGCCAAAGAGGACTCAAGCTGAGTCCAGTGGTACCAATAATACCCTAACAGGACCTGTCAACCCGCATCTGACAAAGGGAGAAATCGTAGCTGAGAAGGAGCTGAGTGAAGAATGGATACTATTGAGCAAGTCATTCGTGCTGGATGAACTAGATTCCCAAGGATAGACCGAATGCTTTTATAATAACAATGGACTGTACTACCCGAAGATTGTGATAGAATTCTATGAATACCTGATGTTCGAAGAGGAAGATGGTGCACATAGTCTAGTATCTCTAGTTAATAGAAACGAATTCATTTTTTCATTTACTGAGTGGGCTGGCTTCTTAAGAGTTCCTATTGAAGGAGTTTATGAATACTATTCTACAGTGGCTCCTCCAAACAATGAAATTTTTTAATATGAAAATTCTCTAGAAGATCTGACAGGAAATGGAAAATCAAGGAAGATCATTGCAGTTGAGATGAATAGATATGATTGGATATTACTTAAGTTCATTCAACATGTGATTAGTCCTAGGAGATGGGATTTTTCTATACTGAAGTATCAGGACATATTATTGATGTACTTTCTGAAGAATGGGGAGAAGATTAACCTATGTAGGTTACTAATGGCACAATTTGAGGACATGACTAAGGAAAGATCAAAGTCCAATGCCCTATTCCATGCCAAGATAATTTCTGTAATGCTAAAGGTAAAGGGTGTGACTGGAAATAAATAAGAGATTATAGTGTCTAAGAACAATGTTTGTATCTCCATGTTTATTTGAAAGTTCATGAAAATTAGGTGGAATCCCTAGAAGAAGGCATGGGTGAATGATGAAGGAAAGTTGTATGAAAAATTTGACCCTACTAGTCACCCATACAGGCCAAAAGAGAAGAGGGATCCATGCTTGAATCTTGATGAGGCAGAACCAGCTTATTCAGATGATGAGAAGGAAGTTGAAGGAGCTATGAAACCTAAAAGTGAGAACACCCCCCTTGATGAAGGGAGTGATCCTGGTTGACCTGGTCATTCTGTCAGGACAGTAGCTTTCGGAGCACCTAGCCCTCCAAAATAACTGCCAAGAAGAGAGATTGTTCTAAGGGACAGTGATACTGAGACCAATGAAGATGAAAAATTATCTCAGAATACTGTCAGAGACACATCTGAAGAGAATGAGGCTATTGAGTCTGACCTTTGTTCTCATATGTCAAAGGAGGCTAGTGATAAGGATGAAGGAAAGGAGGTTGTTGTTGCTGAAGTTGATGATGAGGAAAATGAATAAGAAGAGATCCGTTTATGCCCTCTAATAGATAATACGAACATTAAAATGTTTGATCAAGAAGAATGATTGGAATCTACTGCCATTGAAATATAATTCCTTGATGACTCAGTGGAGGCTGTGACTCACCCCACTAGTGAACCAATGGAGCAGACTGATGTTGGATCTGATGGAGTTAAAGAGAAGGTTGTGATGTTACCTAGAGAAAAACAAGTAGAGGAATATTCTCAGGAGAGAGCTCCTTGTGAGGAGGATAATTTTGGATATGTATATGTTCTTCATGACATTGAAGAATGGTCAAAAGATCCTGGATGTCATGTACATGGGATGGATTATGATGATTCAGATTGTGATATGTCAAGAAAAAGACATTGTGTACCTACTGTTTTAGAACCTGTCATAGTGTCTGCAGTGTTTCCCCTTCCTGAGAACCTTGTCACTATGTATGATTTGGAGAAACTGAAAACCTATCTACACCAGGTGTTTGATAACTGGGCCTCTGAAATAGAAATGGCAATGGGATTAATTCAAGAGATGACTACCTCTGAGATGGATATAGTTTAGTCTTCCATTATAGCCAATTTATCCAAAGAAATATCTCAATGAAATAATGAACTCAAGGATTGTCTCAGTCTTTGGAACTTCTAAGACAGTCAGTGATAATCCTGACAGTTGAAATGGCTTCTAAGGGACAAACAAAGAAAGACATTCACTACATAAAAAGTGTGGTGAAATAGATGGTTAAAGTGTTTGAATGTTTTATGGAATCCATGAAAGATCATGTGATGGGCCAGGATGAATATATAAGGAAGCTTATCAGTGGGTTGACCAAGTCTTTTAAGAAAACTTTTTCTTTCTCTATAAAACCTTTGACTCCCTCTGCCTCTGCTTCAACCTCTAGTGCACCTCATGTGGACTTGTCAGCATTTAGGGTAGTGGTCACTGAAGAGATAGCCAAGATTCCTTGTTTTAGTGCACCTGATCCTCAATCTATGACTTAGATTCTCTCCACTACCAAAGAAGTTCAAAAGTTAGTTAGTGACTTCATGAGAGAGGCTGACCAGGACCAAAAGATTATAAAGGAACAGATTAATTTCTATTATAAAGGATTTACTCCAAGCATAAGATGGATGATCATTTCAAACTTTTGTTGGAAAAAATCAAGATTCCAACAATCACCAGAGCCTTTAAGGAATAAGTCACTCAGTTGGGACTGTTTACTCCAGCCTTAGAGAAATTTATGGAGAAGAAGGATGATTTCTTATTGGCACTGGAAAGAGGATGAAGAATTATTATGGACTTCAGAAACCTTCTCCTACCCTTTCTCCATGTGGACTTTACCCCTGTCATAATACCTCCTTCCATACCAGCATCTCAACCTAGTAGTTATTCCATGATGTCTCCTGCTAATTCCATCAGAAGCATCACTCCCCTGATACCTCATCATGCTACCCACTACAGACCCACAAGAGCTTCTGTTGTTGCCCCTCCTATCATTCCTCCAGCAATTCCAAAACCTGCTAATCCACCAGCTCATCCTCCATCTTCTTCTTCCAAAGGGAAAGAACACATGCCTATGAATGATGTGTATTGAGTTTGTTTCTGTCTTTTGATAGGGACAGTTTGTTCCTTTTTGGGTCATGTAATGTACTTACATTAATACAAGCCTTCCCTATTCTCTTTTTTTGTGTTTCTTTTTTCTAATCACAAAGTAGAAGATATGGTACCAATGCTATGATTTTATTTACTCTCTAATGGACCTTTTCTGATATTAACCTATTATTAAACTCTGATCATTGAGATATTACAACTTCACTAAGGTTCTTTTTTATCTCTATTTAATTAACTGTGTTATATGTGTTCATCTGTGATACCTATAATTAATACATACTGGCATAATTTGTGATAATCCAAAAGGGGGAGATTATTGGACTAACCTGTTTTGATAATCCCAAATCATGTTTAAATATTGATAACGATATATCAAGTCATTTACTAATCCTTTTTAATCTGTATTCACATTATTTATCATGAATAATTTATATATTTATTCTCATGACTTTGTTACATAAGCTTACAGTTTACATTTCTCTAAGTATAAATTCACTGTTAAAGGCTATTGGTAAGAGCCTTCTGTTCAAGGTCACCGTTATAGCTCACTATTACTCTAGTTCACTATTTATAAAAGGTCGTCATTGAAGATATGTTTTCACTACTATAAGCTACCAGTACAAGGTCACTGTCACAATACTACTGTTGTTTTGCTTATCAAAGCATATAGACAAAGAGTCACCGTCCCAAGGTCACTGCTATGACAAGGCTTCTATTAAAGGTCTACTGTCAGACACTTTCACAAGTCTTCTCTTAATAGTTTCACAGTTAAAATCTACCGTTGGGAATGTATACCGTTATTATAAGGTTACCTCTAGACAACTCCTACTGCCGATATATTCTACTATTGTTCAAGGTCTACTACTAGTATAAGTCTACTGATGGACATACTCCACCGTTAATGATGTTACCTATTGAGACATTCTACCACTGAAAAGGTCACTGTTGAAGTATTCTGATGTTACAGAGCTACCATTATAATCTTACTGTTGAAGTCTACCAATGATCAAGATTAGTGACTGAAGCCTACAGCTAAAGGTCTACTGTTGAAAAGTCTATCGATTAAGTCCACAGTTGAAGAGCCTACCATTGAAGTTTACCATGTGACATGCATCTGCTACCTGTCAAATGAAAACCTATTCTTTACATTACCAATTTTATTAATACTATCATAATGGTAATGTATGGACAATTTAATGCACCTGAAATTATTTAATTATATTTTCAGGCACGTTAGGAGATAGTACGAGTTAAAAGGAAGACCACATGTGGTTGAAACATTTCTCTTGTGGCCCCTGCTGAGCCAAATGAGAAAAAGATGAGCTGGAAAAGTGTATATATATATGAGTAGAGACCGAAATCAAAAAGATAGAAGATATTTACTATATTTCATATACACACATAAGAGAGACACATACCATACCTGAAATAATAGGAAAGAAGAAGAACATTGGAGCACTCATTTTGAAGTTCCTAGAGCTTCCAAACGCTCTGTTGGAAGAACATTTTTCCAGGCTGTGGTGGTGTGCTACAAAGAGCTTATAACCTAAGAAGTGGATCATCTCTACATCTGGATGTCATAACCTGGAAGTTGCAACACTCTGTTTTGGAGGCATCTTACAAAGAAGGACCAAAACTTTATTTCCTTCACATCAAGGAGTCCAGAGCTGATTTTCCAACACACCGAGAATTCTAAACTTCTTCTTAATAACTTTAGCTCTACTGTGTTTAAGTATTTTACATTTGTGAGCAGTGTGTATATCATACACACCCTGACTCTTGTGCTTGAACTAAGGGATAATGAAAATCCCCATACCAAACTCTCCTTATATTGGTTTCCCATGCATAACTGTGGAACAATCCTAGTGTGGCTTGGTAGTTTATTTTCCCACGTATAACTGAGGTAGAGGTTGCCAAACCTGGATTGTTTGAAAACTGTTGTAAAGACCAATACAGGATGTATATCATTATTTAAATATAACTACTTAGTGTCATGTCATCAAAAATAGGAGAGGATTAGTTCTTGGATTAATACTGAACTTCTTGTTTAAATTATTGTGTTCATCTTTCAATTACTCGGTTTTACATTTATCCTTTGCTTATATTTTCAAAGATAGAAATATTTTTTTACATTCACTATGATAGTTAGTTCTTGTTAGTGTGTTTATGTGATTCGTTTAGTAAACATCTTTCGAAAGTTGAATTAGTACTCGTACTGATTCAACTGAGGAGTAATCAACCTTTAAGAAGCCTGTTAAATAATAAATCACTTATATCTCTAATGCCTTAATTAACTAGGATGTTTTAATATGGGGGATTTTAATCCTAACATATTTTAATAGAATATTTAATTGGAACTCAATTCACCCCCTCTTGAGTATCCACTCCGACCAACAATATCATTTATATACAAACAAGGATAGTGGTTACATATTTTTATTTTGATATAAACAAAGTAATAGAACTCTGTTTCTTACTATTCCATATTAGAAAATATTCAGAAAATAAAAATGTTCCTCATTATGTTGAATTTCTTTGATTTCTATCTATAACCCAATTAGAACCAATATATCCAAGCAATTTCATGTCAAATATTATTTTATACATCAGAATGTAAGAAAATGTTCCTTTCCTTTACCTGAGTACTCACAAATCATTTAGCACAAGTGATTAATTTCTATTACTTTGATATCATTGATTCTTCTTATCAACATCAATAAATATTTCTTATTCTCACTTGTCTCAGCCTCATCTTTACTCATGTCCATGACAATATAATTGGGAGTAGATCTTTTGAATACACCATACCAAAATTTTAAAACAATACCCAGACACACAATTTTTGTGATAGGATGATGTTTATTTACATATGTTAAAATTTTAATCCTAAAAGGAAAGATATTTCTCCATGAATTTTCATTTTAATGTTTCTATTCATTTATTTATAGAACTCTTTAAATGATTTTTTATTATACCCTATAAAAAATATATCATCAAAATAAACCATAATAATAAGGGTTTCTGGGTTCATTTCTTTCACATATAAGTTGATGTCATCATTTACTTTAAAAAAGTATATATATTTCATGAAACTATCAATTTTAGGGAACTATGATCTTGGAGCATATTTAAACCCATAAAAATACTACTTCAACTTACACACATTGGTTTCATATGACCATTTAATAATCCACTATGTCTCTCAAGGTAAACTTATGCTTAAATTGCTTCATTTTTGATATATAAATTGAGATTCCACCTATTAAACATTTTATCAATGATGTTTAGAAACATATAATAACATTATTATAGTCTAAAATATTTCATTAATGGAAAATATTTCTTTAAAATATATTCATTGCACATATAAGTAACCTTTGAAAATTAGTCGAGCTTTATTTATCAAAATTTAACCATATTCATTGAAATTTTTTTAAACCCTCTGTCCCAATAATATTCCTTCCATTTAGTCATTTAACAAGTTATCATGTGTTATTTTTTAAAATCTAAAATGAATATCCATTCAAAACTATTACCCATTTTTTAGGATCAAATATATATGAAACTAATTATAGTTCATATTGTGATACATTTATTTCTGATTTCGTATCCTTAACTTCCTTTTGGCCTAAAATAACAATTTATTATCACCAATGATGTTTTAATGTTGAACTATTTTATATAGTGTATAGAATTTGAAATATTTTCTACCAATCATACTTTTATCATCACATGATGCATATGAATTTTCATGTACAAATATTGGATAACAATCATCTTCACTGTTGTTTTTCTCATTAGATGTATGCAATTAACCTTCCACAACATTTTTAGAAACTTTTGATAAGAAAGTTAGAATTTCAAAAGCTTTCAACTCATAATAATTCACCAATTTTTCTAACATTTATTTCAATAGTTGTAAAATATTCCATTGGATGAATATCCCATTATACTTTCATCCTCACATTTTTCATCAAACTTTCCATGATTCAAGTAATTGGTCTTTATTGTGAATGGACTTCCAAACACCATGAAATTATTTAGTGATGTTTATTCAAGTACCAAATTTTATATGAAATTATTATTGATTATTTTCAAAACAAACATCTATTTTTTATGAGTATAGTATTACTAATAGCTACATTCTAGAAAAAATAAAAAGATTATATTCAACAAGTATTCTTCTAACAATTTCCACCAAACATATGTTTATTTCATTTCCACTGCTGCATTTTTTTTAAGAAGTGTAAATAGAACTATATTGGTTTTATGCAATTTTTCGTCAGATAGGCATCAAAACCATTTCATGTATACTCATTTTTGTTATCTAATAACCACTTTAGAATTAAAACATCCATATCCCTTTTAACTTCCCTTCTAAAAAATATAACCATTTCTCCAGCCGTTGATTTCATATTCATAAATATTATTTTGGTAATCCATGTAAATTAATGAAGAGTAGTCATAAATTAAAATAAATAAATTATTTATTGATGTATCATCAGAACATAAAGATCAGATAATATAAGATCAAAAGGATTGGTAGATTGGATTTCAGATTTATTATGTCCTCAACTAACCATCTTCCCATTTTAAAATGTTATACAAACACCATGTTATCTAATTTTCAATGATGAAATGTTTATTATATCATCTACATGGAATGTTGTTAATAATATTCTTATAATGATTCCCAATTCATCAATGTCATAACATTTTTTCATCTTCAACATTCATGTAACTTGAGTTACAATGATTTCTAATATAGAAGATATTTCCACTAGTTGTATCAACCATGATAGAAAAATTTATATACTGAAAGATTCTAAGGGCACAAGAATAATTAATAATAATAAATTCATTACCTTCAACCCATATTTTATAAAAAATTTGATAGGTTTTTTTATCACATAAATATAACAAAAATCGTTTTATTTTAATTTCTAATCATCAATATTAGTAGTTCTTATTCCTATAATTTTTTAGGAATTGTGATTTCTAAATATAACTACTCCTCCTCATTCATGATATCAAATATCATTAAATATATTAATATCACCTATAATATGTGTGGATAAACAATTGATAATAATCAACGATTTGTTTAGTGTGCTTATTTTTATAGATGTCTCAATAAAAAAATTTATTCCCTCAAATTTATTATTTTTGGGATCCATAACATTTATAGTATAAGAAAATTATATCATAAGTGTTATCATACATTGTTTAGAAAAGTGTATCAGTTGGTCACATATTTCACAAACCTCCTCAAGACTACCAAATTGGTTTTGTCTTTATAACTTTAAAGAATATTATGAATTGTCTTTTCCTTTCCAAACCTTAGTAATGCTTCATTTTTTGTGCTGCCATTTCACCCCATTAATTCATGAATACTTCCATGGAAAGACATGTTTCAACAAATATTATAATATTTATGTCCATAAATATCACATCACCCACAATATCCACTGTAGTTTTAGTTTTCTATAGAAAAACTAACTTTTTATGTAATCAACTAGTTGAGGTTTAATATATCTTATTGTAAAAGAATCTCCTTGTACTGAGGAGTATTTATTTGAAGGGTTATTTTTCAATTTTATGGATGTGGAAGATTTTCTACATGATTTATAAACCTGTTTTTCCCTAACATTTTTCGCAAATCTTACATATTCTGAATAACCAAATGAAATTTTATTTTTAGTAGACATAGATATCACAAAATTATTTAAATGATAGTTTTCAATATCTCAAGAAGATTTAGTTTTTGTATTTAATGTTTTTTGAAAATTTTTATCAAGATATTTAAGGTTATTTAAATCTCAATAAATCTAAATTTGATTTTATAGAAAAAATATTCATCAATTTTAAGTTTATTACTATTAACATCCACCATATTTCCTTATTCAACAAATTTTATCTTTATTTTTTTATCTCATTGATATACTCATCTTCCATTTTGAGGACATATTACTTTCCTTTATTGTTGATTCCACATTCCTTCTTCATCATTTCGTTATATTTATTGATTTTTGTGTTTTTATAAATAGATAAAATGATTTCTGATCTCAGATGACTCTCTTTATAGGTTTCTTTCACTCATAATTTTTCATATATATATTATCCAACTTTATTCTGAGGAAAATTCATAAAATAATTCTCAAATTACACCACAATCCAAAAATTTATGATAGATATTTTTTTTGAATGCACAACTTATTACTTTGAATGTTTTTGAAATTAGATACAAGATTATTACATTTTATTCACCTAAAATTAATTATATATTGATTCAATGAGTTCCATTGACGGATGATCAATATTTTGGGTTTTTTATATTTCTCATAGCATCAAAAATTATTTCATCCTTAATATTATTTTTGAATTCTTTATCATTCCTCGTCACATATGAAACAAGAAAATAATGTATTTATTCAAGATAAAAATATTATTTATTTTCTAAGGAAGATATTTTATAATCAAACCTTTCTGGAAATTTTTTTAGCAGTTTCTTAATAGTGGAAAAATCTATCATTTTTATATATTTGATGTTTCTTAACTATATTTAAAAATTTTCATTCTTCAATTTGGTTTTTTACTTAAAGAAGATTTTATGTTTTCCCAAATTTTATGTAGATATTTTGTGACTCATCACCTTTGTGAAAAAATTTATTATAAAGACATAAAAATTTCTGTTCAAAATTTACTGTCAACATAAATATTTATTTTTTAGAAAAAATATTTGAGTAATTTTTATTAATGGATGGAGAACCAATTATAGATATACAAATTAAATCTATGTCAAGAGACAGAAGATATGGTATCACTATATTCTTTTCAAACATTATAATTTTTGGTTGAATATGTTCTTGCATCTATTGTTCACTGAGTTTTTATTTTTGTTAATAAGGACTAATAATGGGAAACTTTTTTGATACCATTTGAACTTCCATAGTATCATCAAAACCACTATGAATGAAGGTGAAACTGGGATAAATTTTACTAATATAGATTATCTGAAACATAACCCCTATTATTTGTTTGATTTATTTTCCTTACTATCGATTCATAAAAATATTACAGTAATGAAATAATAATAAATAAAACATGGTACACAAGATTTGCAAGTTTCAGCTGTAGTGTGAAAGGCTGCATCCTTATCATGGAAACACCCTTTGGTCCCTAAGAATTCAATATTAATAAGAAGTGAATGAAACCTAATCGAAATAATGTTAGAATAATTTTATCTCTTGAAAATACTGACAATCCTAACTCAAAAATATTTAAAAAGTATTTATTAAAAAAATAATCGAAAATAAAAGATGTGAAGCATTGTAAAAAACACATCTGAAATGTTCTCCTTTAAATATCTATCCATTTTCTCCATCTAATTAGTGTTCATATGGTGAACGTTAATTTTTTCGACATTCTCCATCTAATGAACCTTACTAAAATTGAACTAATTTTATAACCTATGATATTTCATATTAACAATACCATTGTTCCATAAACTCTAATTCGAAATTTTTACTGTTACTCTCTATATAGTTCTTCTGAATAAATTATTTGTCTAATTCTTCTATACTAAAACTATATAAAGTAATTTTCTTTAAACCAAAATAAATATATGTTGTAAAATTACCTTTAAACAAAATCATTATCATTTAATATTTTTTGATTTTTTAACAGTAATATGAACAATCCTAGATTACACCCCCTTTGTATAATTTATCCTAATGTAGAAATAGATGGGAACTCATTTTTTCCCACTCAAATGATTTTTTTGGATGCTTATAAACTATTTTAGAGTCTTTCTGAAGCTTCTTGAATCCTATACCATCTTCATCCTTTATAAACATTTATTATAATCATATATTAATAAACTCCATAAAACCTCATTAATTTGGATAGATATATAATCCCTAAAAAATTAGTATGATATCATCATTCATGAGGGCTTCAAAAGGATTTTAAAATATTCTTGAATTATCCAAATGGTTGAATGATTGTTTGGTAAATTATTTATGAACACATCCCTCTATATAAAAATCATTAGTTTTCTTCTTCTAACAAAATCTATCCATACAACCTACCTCATCTTAAACATCATATGATTCTTTTATTAAAAAATATAGGTCTAGAAAAACATCTCTTAATCATAAATCCAATCATTGTGAATTCTATTCTGATGCGTGTCTATCCAATGGTGGATTTTATGATGGATCTTCATCAAATGGACTCGATTAATTATCATTCATTCAGCATCATGCTTTATGACATCTTAACATTGAACTTTATATATTCTGCAATTTTTTTAAATAAAACTTGTAAAAAAATCATGTTTTGAAATTTTTTAACCCTATTTTGATTACACTCGATCCATTAAAGATTGTAGACTATTTTTTTGTAACATTAAAAGAATCTCATTACCTATAAAATCTCTATCCGGTTTACTATTTGAATTTCATCCACCAGATTATATGGGATAAAACTATGATTTCAACCCCTCTATTTTTACAAAGATAAAAAAACAAATTCTGAATTTTTATTTTTAACTTATTTCTAATTTATCTTCATTTATCAGAGATGATGGTTTTTTTCATGAACACTTGTACAAAACCTGAATTATTAATTAAATGAAACTATTTGTTGGATGACCATATATTTGGTAATCAGTATCCAGTGAAACATCTTTAATATTCTAATAATTCTTAATTTATAATATATGTCTGGTTGACTGTCACTTGTGTTCTACATCCATTATCATTTTTAGTGACATTTTTCAATCATCATATAAATTTAAATCCGGAAACATTGTGTAATTACTACTTAAGACATATATTGTATCAATTTCCATATATATAACTACATCAAGAATTATATAACAAAAACATTGTGTATGATAATTTTATCCCCCTTGAAAAAATCATGATTGATGACATTTTCCATGTTATTATAAATTTTTAAGAATATAATATCATTTTACAACTTGTAATAATGTTTCCCAATAAATTTATCGAATATTTTTATCCTCTTCAAACAATATCCAAATCAAATACTTTCAATAACATCATTTATATTAGATTACAAAAAATTTCATAACAAAAATAATTGTGAAAAAAGATTAAAATTTGTTATAAAAACATCAAAAAGGATCTTTACCTTTTAATAATATGATAAATATAAAACTATTCAAAATTAAACCATCTAAACGTGTGTTCTAAAAGAAAAAATAATAATTTCTTTATACTACGTATTGGCATCATATTATTTATCATCTTCTTATACTTTTCACCAATTCTGATATGTCACACTAATAAACACTATATAATTTCATTTTTATCCTGGTATAATGATATGAAAACTAAATTACTTCATAACAATCCATTAATTTTGGTATGTTCTTTATTGTATATATAACTATGAAATTAAACAATGGTATAAATTTTTATCATATAAAAAATCTTATATAATTTCTTGTAATATATGATATAAATAAGTAAAATATTATTTTAATTTAGTTATGTAATGTTAACATTAATATTAAAATAATTAGTAAACATACCAACACCCATTTATGAAAAATAATTAAAATATGCTCATCACCAGTTTCATCTTAGGGGATCGTAAATAAAAATCTGATTAAATTAAGTTATGACATAATAAATAATTCTAAATAAAAAAATCTAGTGCCTTATATTATCTTGGAATTATGAACATTGGGGAAGAATAGAGAATAACATACCTATTTTGAACCTAATTCAAAATTATTATGATTACTCACACATGATATCAAAAATAGATCAAAAATCTCTAATATACATTAAGAAAAAAAATATAAATATTGTTTATAAAAGGTTATAAAATTAAAATATGTTTTGAAATGGGTTATTATGATAGTTATGCTTATGAAACAGATTGTTATAGAATATTATAACTATGCATGAATTAATGTAATGGATTGTGTTAACACAATTGGTTTCCATTGAGTTACAAAATTAATGATTAAAACTCTTTTGTTCAAATGTTTATTTATTCTACCTAATGAATAAATGGTATTTCAATTTCTCATTATTTTCTATGATTTTAATATTATTTATTATAACCTCATTATAAAATGAATCTTTGGTCAATGCTTATGTTACTTACAAGGGTTCTTTATCTTATATTTCAATTCCTTGAGATGTTATTATGTTATAAACCTTATTTATATTTTATATTTTTATTATCTCTAATTTTAAATTTTATATGATGATTATCTTATTATTCATCATCATTAATTTTTCTGCATAAAATTTTTCTTCAAGAGTTATTGATTAAATTTTTCTATGTTTTTAAGTGTTGTTTTTCTAAAATTTAAATTTCATGATACATGTATGATATTTAAAATCAAATTTTCTTTTATATGGTGTGTTGAATTCACTATTAACTTCAAGTAATATTATTAACATTAATTTCATAAAATTGTAATTTCATTGTATTCCTCTCATGTCCTTTTGATTCTTATGTTATTATTGTCATAAGGGATTTTGTAAGTTAATTTTTGTTCAATGATATATGATTCATATTAATTATTTGTTTATTATTATTTTTATATAATAGTCATGGATTACCTTATAAATATCCTTTCACTATTTTGTATCAAGGGCTTAAAGTCACTAAAATCCATTATTTATTGTTTATTTCCAAATCATCAATTGTTACCAAAATAATTTTTATTTGAATTTATTTCCTTTATAAACACTATATATTTCATTTCTTTTATTTAAATGTGTTCACCTAAATTCTATACATCGACTAATATAAGAAATTTATTACATCACTATTTTCCCATTACTCTATATTGTGTATGTTTTAGGTAAGCTTACATAGATATATAATCTATTTATTTATTAAAGAAATATTTAAAATTAGTTTACTTTCTATACCAAATAAAATATTTCTATATTAATAAAGAAAACATATTATGTATTATTTTACCATCCCCATAATTTTTCAAGATATATTATGTTCATTTTATACCATTCGTTGACATAGAAAGTATTTATGTTATATAAGTTTGTATCTCAATTTAGTTGTTTTTTGATTCCTAAGGAAGGTTGATTATTCATTATATTGATATTCATCTATTTTATATTGTGAATGCAATCGAAAAAATGTAGAAATGGGTGGGGCCCTATATTATATAGCCCCCAAATGCATTGATATGTCTCATGAGACAAACTATATTGGGTATTTTGGTGTATATATACTCAGAAAAAGATATATTCTAAAAACATGGTCATTCTGGAAAGATCATGACATCTATGATAATGTTGTATTGTCTTAAGGCATGTAATTAGCTATTTGAAATTCTTCATTTCACAGATAAGGAACTATTTATTGGCATCCACACATTTTTAATTGATATAAAAAGTATGGATACGTTATGATAACTTTTTATTTTGATTATGAAATTATTTTTATTATTTATTCACTACATATTATTTATACTCATTTTACAATCACATATGATATTTGATTATTTGTGGTTATTTTTACCCTTAATTATCATTATAACTCACCCATTTTTATGTTTCTATTTCACTGGGTTGTGATGAAATGTGTTACACATGATATATCTAATAGAATATCTTTTTTAGAAACTTTTATGGGAATTTCAAAGGCTTATTATGGTTAAATTAGTTTCTTATATAATAAAAAATCACCATTTAATGATATATGCATTGGATTTTATAGTTAAAACATTTTCATGAGTCTCTTAAATTGAAAACATAAATGGCATTTTGAATGTACGTGACTCAATATTTGTTTTTGATATCATAATTATTAATTGTTAACATTGGGGGACTTTGGTTCTATTTAAAGTTGGTATTTATAGAAGGGATTTATTAACACTAGATTCAAGCTGTGTGGGTCTATGGATTCAAATGGTATTGAAGGAGGGTTTAGATATATTTAGAGGTAAGAATGTAAGTTGAAGATAATTTAAGGGTTTATAAGTTAATTTTGATCATAATTTCAGTGTATAGTTTAACCTTTAGGATCTTTGTGGAAATATTGAATATTTAAGGTATTTGGATAATAAATATTCTATTACAACCCTATGGATAAGTCTATGATATATTTTTATGTATAGGATAAAATCTCGTGGTTTTTCAAATGTATAGATTGAGTGGTTTTTTGAGAAATTACATCCTTTTTTAGATATTAGAATGTGGATGTAGTTGTGAAACAAATTCACTTAGGGGTAATAATTTTTATAAAGGTAGCTTGACTATCAAATTACTCTTCACTATGGTGCATGATGAGTCAAATTAAGACTGCACATCTGGCTAGACACAACTGGGGGATATGGTTGGGTTAATCACAATCTATTCACAATCCATTATGATTTATTTTTTTATTTAATGGAATTAGTCTAGAAATACTACATAATACAACATAAAGAATCTAATACTAAACAAAGAGTGAGTAAGGTTAAGGAGAAATATTTTGTTATAAATTAGGAGTGTAAGAAATTTTGATGTTGAACTTTTCATGTAATTATCTGAAAAAAAATCTATTTTGGAGTTCCTTACTAACATTAATTGCTTTTGGTTTTACTAATGGTTTATTCTTGAAGGAATCATGTTAAAACAATTTACTAGATAATTCGGTGATTTTACTAACGAGAAACCAAAAAATATATAATGTAAGTGAGAAATATTTTGATTATGAAAAACTAGCTATCACAAATTATAATTAACAATGTAAAAAATGGTAAAATCCAAAAATCATTAAAGAAGAGAAAGGCAGAGTCTTGTGGAAGTTAAAAAGATAAAGATGATTATGGAAAGATATTTAAAATTCCAAATTGTACAGAATGTGTGAAGTGGAACCTTGCGGATTGTCTAATGGGTATGATATGATTATTCATGTGTTGAAATGGAAGTCATAGATAAAAAAGTCTCATTTGAAAAATTAAATCATTGAAATCCTTGATTATGGTAAATGATTTTTTACCTAGACTTATATAAAATATTAAGGTAGACACATCCTTTTAAAATATATCTTTAGTCATGATTAACTTTTTTACACCCTTGAATAATGTTATTAATAAGTGAAAATTAAAATTGTGATGATGGAATTTATTTTAGTGGGATAATGTGACACCCTAATATTTGTAATTATATATTCATTTGAGGAAAAATATCCTTGATAGCATATGATACACACAATACCAAGCCACAATGAACCACAAAATGGTATATAACCATTAAAATATAGTTTTATATTTAGCTAAAAAAATATATGTAATAGAATTAATAAATATATTAATGAATATGAATAAATTCTATTATTAATTTGTAGTAATGAATGAAAATTCATTTAGTGTATATAAATAACTAATAATAGTGATTTAAAAATTAAGATCTAAATGTTCTAAAAATAAAATTTTTCAATATTATATTTAGAAAATAAGTATTCTGTGGATAAAATATACAAATAATATATTAAAACCAATTTTGTTAGAAATTTTTTGGAAATTAGAATAATTTTAGATTGCCTTTTTTAAAACAATTTCTTTCCTAGAAAAACAGTTTTTATTATATTTTTATGTTATAATAATAAAGGTAAATTCAAAAGTTTTGTAATCATAATTTTACTTAATAAAAGTCAATTTTTTATTCATTATAACACCCTGCTATTTTTTGATATATTTATTTTCGAATAAAATTTATTATTTTTTTGATGGCATGTGATACTCGCCACCCCATGTCTAAATGAACCATAATATAGTATTCCATAAAAACCAAGATATTACATTAGAATTATGAATAAGAATAAATACATTTTAAAAATGTGTTTAATGGTTTTAGATAATGTAAATACATTACTATTAATGTTTAAATATGCTTCAAAAAAATAAATTTTCCCTAAATAGTATTTATTTATTTTTAAGAAAAAATAATATAATGAATATATACTCAAAAATATTGAAAGTTTTTTAAAATATGAAATTAATTTTTTAAATCAAAATTTTAAAATTATTATATAGTTAATTTTGGTAAATTTTATGAAAAGATTAAATTTTAAATGGATATGAAAATTTAATATTTTTTATTAAAACATTTCTTTTTCATTTAAAGAATTTTATGTTCCATTTGGTTTTAAAATGATTTTAAAATTAAAATTATAATTATTATATAGTTATTAATTAATCTCGGATTACTGAAATCAATTTTATGTTAAATTATTATATAAAATCTTCTATTTTACTTAATAATTTTTTTATTGGGAAATTATCTTTTCACTACATTGGACGATTTTTAAAAAAATGAACTTCTTTTAGTTCTATGAATTGAATTTGATAAAATTGATTCAATATTTGGAATCAACACAAAAAATACTATTTTATAATGAAAAATTAATTTTTGGTCATTATTAATAGTAATCACAACAAATTCTTGTGACTTTAGTATGGATAAAATGGGAAAATAGGGTTAAAACATTGAAATAATGCTTTAAAATTTATCTAAGAAATTCATTTATCCTATTGTATGAGTTTATTTTTGGAATTTTCATCCATTTACTTGATATATTCCCACAATGTTCTATATTTCATGGAATATAACCAGTATTTAAATTTTAAAAAATAAAAATAATATATGCTATTCTCTCTTAAAAATCCTTCATGTTTTCACATATGGATAAAAGAATTTACTGAATGAATATTAATGAAAATTTTGATAATAATGATATTATTTTCATTATGTTTTTTTATTTATAATTTTATATATTATGGAATTACCTTAATATTCTAAGAAACTAGACATAATATTTCATCAATTAATAAATAAATAAAAAAATTGTTTATTAAAACATTAACATTATTATATTTTTAATGAGTTAGAGTGGACCATAAATTTTATAGATTAATATAAAATATTAGTTTATTTATTTAATTTATTCAAAATAAATTTTTATCTTGGTGACATTAAATAAAAATTAAATTAATAGTGTCAAACAAAACATTAATGATATTTTATGAATGTAATATTTTACTAAATCACTTAAAATCATAAAATGATTGATCGAGGAAAATTTGTATAATGTAGTTACTGGTGCACATAACTAAAGTTGGTGGGTCAGGTATTTAATCTTTTTCATCACTGGAGTAACAAAACATCATCTTCATTAGTGATATGATCCCCAATACAGTCTAAGGCTCCCACATGGTTTAATCAGATCATAGAAAAATAAAACAAACCAGTACTTCACCCGGATTTGAATAATGCATTTCTTTGGAATGTTTTTTGTGACCACGGCCCGAATTAATTGATGATGAGTCCCACATGATGATCCACACATGTTCCTTGGATTTTTTATTAGCACCATTCCTTGGATTATAGGTGTAGCATGGAGCTCTGATGATCTATTCAATGATTTAATGATCACCACAATCACAATCATTTGATCTTTGATGGATTTTTTAGATCGAACTCTTGGATTTATCTATTATATCTCTATGAATTGAAAGGACATAAATTCCCTCAAATATGGACTAATGAATAGTTTGTTGGAACAAGATTCTCATTACCTATATAGTTGATGTTCAAATACCTAGTTAGGGTTCCTTGACCCCCATATATTTAACATCCACTAAATAAGTAATAAATAATAATTATGGAGAATTAACTAAATCATAAATATTAATTGTATTTGTCATTTACTTTTAGCATATGTTAAATATATGACATGAAAAAAATGAGTCATTAACATTACTCATAATTATCAATAAACAAAAATAAATTATGAATATCAAAATAATATTTTTCATATAATATTAATCCTTGTTTTTACTTAAATAATTGTAAAAATAATTAAATAAATTCTACCTATTTAATATTTACATGTATAATAATGGATTTAATTATTTATCAGCAATCAACAATAATTGAAAAACACTCAAACCCCATGGTAGGCCCCACCAAGCCCTATATATATAATCATATAAATCAGGAAGATTCTCGAATGTTTTATTGTGTACCACCCTATAGGCCCTTATCTCGATAGAAGTGAATATTATTGACATACTAAGATAAGGGTATAGAGATCAATCATGTCTTATAAATAGACAAGTAAAAGTCATAACAACCAAAATCAACCTATGATCACACACCAAGTAATATAATCACTATTTTATATGATATCTCATAATGATAGATTCTCATTTATGTCATATTCCATTATTCATTTCTTATTTTTTGATCTCCCATGAATGATTTATCTTCAACTACCAGGGCAATGGATTTATGAATGTACTACCATCCTGATCAACCAAACCGGAGATATCACTTCTTATATTCAGAAGTGAAAAATTCTAACCTGATCATTCCATCAATATCATACTACCAATGAAGCACCCAACACAAACTACCTATAAAAACATCATTTTCATCGTTTTTTCCTTTCATCAATATATGTAATCAAATTAAACATTTTGTTTTGAACTGGAATCAGGAGAACAATACACATGTCTATAGAAATTAACAACATATTACACGTGAAAATATAGTATTCCTATTTATAGTTTTTTTCACATGCTCTCAAATATGATAGATCACTAAGTAAGAAATTACTAAGAAAATGTATCAATGATTATGATGATTTTAAACCTAATAGTCACACATCATATGTGTCTTGTTAGTGTGATGTATCTGGACCAAAGAACATTATTTTAATATTACTATTTAAGTATGTATAGAATCTTATTATCATTTGGGAACTATTATAACCATTTTATATGACATATAATCTGAGGATATTATAGTAAATATAGTGGAAATATGAGTTTTGAAATTATTATAGTAATATAAACACATATATAAATATCAAACAATATACATGTAGTTGTAATCGAATTATATCACATGTTGGGTCTAGGGAACCGACTTCAAAACTCCCACTAGCACTAGATCCAACTACTAACAAGTTATAATCCAGTAGCACTCATATAAGAATTATGCATATGGGGATATATGTAATTTTTTAGGGGCTCTAACATGATTTCCTTTATGTCTATACTGATAATTATGACATCATCACTCATTGTAAAGTCCCTCATGAGATGAAAATTTCAAAGTATATGTTATTCCCTCTAGTTTAACCTATCCTCCTTGGATAATACTTATCCCAATAAATTGGAATAGGGTTTCCATTTATAGGAAAATAACAATTTATGAGATGAAGATATGTATCCATACTATCTCTTTAGCTACAAAAGATACACTATATACTAAAATTATGTTGTATAAATGGTGGCTGAAAGTTTCTTTAAGATTATCTAGATCACTGCACCACAATTCATGAAAAATATGTAGCAGGACAATGATTACAGATTTTCATGATCTTTTTGTAAACAAGCATAACTATATCATATCAAAAATAGTTCATCATCACCTATATAGACTAGGAACATATCCTTTTTACACCACAAGTACATCTGGATAGTCTTGACAGCTTCCTAGTGAAACTCTTCTAGATTAGCATGATATTTTCCCACCAAGCTTAAAGACAAGGAAACATTAAAACTAGTACATATCATAGCATACATTATAGATCCCACTTTTGAGCCATAATTAATTCATCTCACCATTTAAACTTCTTCCTGGGTTTGTGGACACATTTTATTGGATACATTTAAACCATGTGACATTGGAAACAACCCTATTTTGGATTATTCAATACTATACATTTTGAGTACCTTATCAATATATGTACATTGACTTATCCCAAGAATCCTCTGAGATCTATCTTCATATATCATAATCCATGTAATATTGGTTTCTTCACCTTAGTCTTTTAGGGGTGATTATTCATTTCACCAAGTATAAAATGACTGTAAGACTTGTACCTCATTTCCAAAAATTAATAAGTTATCAACATATATTACTTGGAAAACTATTGTATTCCCATTAACCTTATAATATATTAAATTCTCACTTTAATTATTGATGAAACTAAATTCTATTATTTTTACAAAAAAACAAACATTCTAGGATCATAATTCCTTCTTTAACCCAAAAATGGATCTTTGTATCATACACACATTATTAGAATTATAACCCCAAAGAATCACTTAGGGTCGATTCATTTAGATTTATTTATCCAAAATATCATTTAGAAAATTAGTTTTTATATCCATTTTAAACATCTTATAACCATTGAAAAATACTATTTCAATAAATACAATGATGTATTTTAGCATTTCTACTACTGAGAATGATTTTTCTTATTCTATGCCTTAATATTGTCTGAAATACTTTGCTACCAGTAATTCATTATATTTATTGACCATGGAAACAATTTTCATCTTTTTCATGAATACCCTTTGGTAAATAAAAGGTTTTAAATAAGATATAATGTCTACTAAAAATCCATAATTGATTTTGGTACATGGAATCCATCCCAGAATGCATGTCTTCTTGTCATTTAGAAACATCCTTGCCTTAGACTACTTCCTTGTACCATAGAGGTCAATTATCCTCAAGGATTAATGATTCAATTGACTTGGAAAAAAATAAATAACTATAGGGTTCTCTAACCTCTAGAGTTTACTTTCCTTGTACTTGTGTCTCAGTAACTTCATAATCACCCACAAGCTTTTATGGACATTTTTCATATACCATATCCTAATCATTTGGAGGATTAACTTCATCGAAGTCAATATTTCTCCAAAACATTGTTATGTAAATGTGCTCCCTTTATAGAAATATAGATTTTATTTCCACAATTACTTTTTTATATGAAGGGTTATATAGTTAATATCCAATTTTCTATAATAACTTATAAAGTCACACTTCATACTTCTAAATGCTATTTTGACACTATGTTTAGTTTTGAAAAAATATTTTCATCCCCACACATGTATGTGAGAAATATTATGTTTAATTCTATAAAAAGATCATATAGAATCCCAACTATAACTATATTGGTACTTGGTTAATGGTATTCTTCGCAATCAGTAAGGCATATCACTAGAAAGATAATCGAAGAGTTTCATGACTCATATATTAACATACCATGTTAATAAAATTTATAATCCTCTTTTTTGTAACACCATTCCACTATAGTTTATAAAGCTTTATTTTGGATATTATCCCTCACTCCTTCAAGGGACTGATAATGTGTTGGTTAAGATACTCTCCACTTAGATTTGAGTGGACTTATTTTATATTCTTACCGAGATGGTTTTCTACTTCATGTAGATATTCCTTAAATATGAAAAGGAAATCTGAATTATACCACACTCTTTATATATATATATATACCTACTATATTCATCAGTAAAATTAATGAAGTATGAAAATCCACCCCATGCCTGTATAGGAAATGGACTACATGCATCATTATGAAATAATTAAAGTAATTCAATGGCTCTTTATCCATTCTCAAAGATGAGTGATTTGGTCAATTTTCAACATAAAAAAGCAGGATATACATCAAAGGGTTTTATGTAAAATGAGTCGAAAAACACATATTGATATAATTTATATTATTTATTTTCATTTACATGATAATTCATGAATTGCTATATTAAATTGTAATATGAATCATTCTTGCTGGGGTTTTCACTGATTTTCACTACCGAGTCTTCATGATCAAGTATATATAATCCACTATTAATATTCTTTGTATCATAACACATGATATCATCATGAAAAAGACAAAATATATTTCCAATCTTTGATTAAAATCTCGCATTTTCTATATGTGACATATTGATTATGTTTCTAGTAATTTAAGGTCATAATAAAAATTATTCAATACAAGAAGCAAACCACTAGGAAAATTAAAATTGTATTCTCCCACTACCATGGTGCAATATAGATACCATTTTTATATCAGGTATCTAATAAACCTTTTGGAATTTTTATAAATATACTTGGTTCCTATATATGAATACAAATGTATATACAACTTGAAATATCCAATTCCCAACTTATAGATAATTATACATTTTATTCAATGAAAAAAATACCTAAAGTATTAGTTTTAGATTGATTATTCATCTTAACACTATAATTTTTATTATAGTGGCCTTCCAATCCACATAGAATGTAGACAACTTCCATCCCATTATTATACCATTATACCCTTGGATTTTGGTAATGACAACACATCAGTGTATTTGGATAAGAATTACCCTTAAACCCCTTATCCTTTACCTTCCTCCTTTTGTTCCCCATAAGGACATAATGAATGCAATTATCCATATCCTTATCATCTTAGAGAACAAAATCCAAATTATATGGGGTGAATTTTTCTTGTTATTAATATTTTAATTAAAAATAAAATATGAGATTATTGATAGTAAAGAGGAAATAATGAGATCTATCGCATGTGCATGGTTCATTTTAAAACTAAGGGACTCAAACCTTTTAGTGTACCCTATAATATTGAGTATATTAGGTCCTTCGTAATTCTCTTCTGTTATCGTTCACCTATAAAGTTCACTAAAAATCTCATACCATTATTTTAATTTTTTTCTCTAGATATAACTACTAGAGATGAGTAAGCATCATGTAGGCATATTCATTGTTAGGAATTTTCTGCAACTGACTGGACATCAAAGACAACATGATACACAAATTATCTAGTGAATTGAATTCATTATGTTTTAATTTATATTTATACACCTATCTTTCTATCTAACTAGGTAGAGTCATAATCAAGGACTCCAATTCATAATGTATCCGCTCTTATCATGGTATAATGCGCAAGCACTTATACCACTCCTGGATGTTATGGCCAGTTATAATATTTTCTTTATCTCGTATTGATCATAGTGATAAGTTTCTAGTGGTGTTGCTGATTTCAATGTATTATCTACCAAAAATTAAATTTTAGTAGTCAGTAATCTATCTTGATTACCTTTTATATATTATTTATTAATGAATAATTAAATCATCGAATATTTCTCACTATATTATCAAAATTCAATAGCTCTAACTATTAGATTTAGAATATATTATAACTGTATTATCCTAAAATAAATGATCCTCAAAACCACAACAAATATACTACATGATATATCTACACCACTACTCGAAGAGTTCCATGGTTGGATATAGACATGCCAAGTTATTTAACTCACAGTTCCTTGATCTGTTGAGTAAAGTTCCAGCTTATCATAATCACAACCTTGATTGCATCAAAAATTTTCCTCTAAATTTATAAAATTATACCTGTTTTCTCTCTCTTTCTACATACATTTTGATACGACTACCCATTACTCTCATAATAACCCCCAATTGGTAGGAGGAACTCTCAAATATGGCTAAAGAGCACCACGCAGACCTAGTTTTTCTCAAAAAATAGTAACAAATTTAATTTCGACTTAATAGTCACTAAGGGATTCTATTATTATCATGACAAATTAAAAAATTTATATTTATATGTTCTATCTATGTTTTCTCAATATCAATAAAACTAGCATTAGTATAAAAACATATCTTGCATCCTTATAAATTTTATTGTTCATTATTTTATGTGATCTTATAATAAACTTGCACTAGCATAAAATTAAAAACAATGCATTGTTATTGATATATTTTAAAATAATTGATCAATAATGAACTAGGGGTAACATACCTATGTCATGTCCAGACTAGAATTGTGGACTACCCCAGTACAATATGTCTTCTTCTCATCTAGTGTACCCACTCCTCATGGATGGTTCTGCATCTTAATGAATTATTATCCATTGTAAACATATACTCTTGCATATAGTAGGGGGTATATAGGTGCAATATACAATATGTAAATTGTACATGAAGGCCCATTGCAAGGAAAATTGGGCCTAGTTGGACCCATGGAATTAGTGGAATGATTTTCCTCCTAGCTAGATTATTCCATGATGGAAAAAGGGGTCAATAGCTATAAGGGTCATCATAATTCTAGGTAGTATGGATTATTTTTGGTTTTCTATAATGGGATGGAGGTAGACTGACATTGTGGTGCCATCTCGTAGTGGTCATACCTTGAAGAGAAGAAGTGGTCGAGATGGAATTCCAGCCTCAGTTAGAAGTGGTATATGGTGAATGATCAAGGAGGGTAGTGGAGGGACTAGATTTAGGTTATGATTAGACCACAAAATGAATACAGTGGCCTCATCGAAGGAGGCACAACCATGAATGGGTGGTGTAAATAGTCCTTATCCGAGTCGGGATGGAGGGAGGGCCACATGTCATAGTGGGATTTCACCAAAGAGAGGGATGGGCTATGGGGGAGTCATCTCTCAATGAAGGGGAGGAGGTTGATCACTTAATGTCACACCAGGTAGGGGAGGGGAAGATTTTGGACCATTAACAAGGGTGACCGATAAGAAGTGGTGGACAACAAGACCCGAGTCATGTTATTCATTTTTAAATTTTTAAAAAAATTTCCCCTTTTTTTAAACCAGTTATTTGATCAAAAAACTAAAGGTACAATTGAACTCAAAATGTTAGGATTCAACTAGAAAGGGCCTAACATTTGAAGCCATATGGAAATAGAGGATGTTAGTTTTTGGCAGTAAAAAAAATAATTATGTAACAATTATTTTACTTTAAAATCCTTATAACTAATAAATGGTAACTTGTATTGGAAATCTGATTTTACCATTGAACACATGAGGGAGTGTTTACTTTAGATGGAACATAACCTCGATTGGAATGAGTCATTAGTGAAAATTAGTATTTGAGTTTTTATTTTATGTAAACTAAAATGTTGTGGGTGCATGTATCAGACCAGTTAGAGAATGTGGCGGTACTAGATAGCATCGCCTACTGAAAAGAATACACTTTTATTCAACGTTCATCTAGGAGGAGCTGCCCTACTCGGATGTGGGCTATGTTGTGCTGGCGGGCCACACCCATCCAGGATGGGGATGGCTGGAAGCAGCCCAGACCCACTACCCAGCGGGCCGAGCACAATGGGTCGGGCCTAGCTTTTTTGGGCTTGGTTAGACCCAGATCAGGTCAGACCCAGATAGGGTTAGTCCTAGGTAGGGTTGGTGGACCCCATTACGGGTTGGGATAGGTCTTTCTGACTAGGTCAGACCAGACCCAGACCCAACCAACCCCTGTTTCACTAAAGATGTTGTATCTTTTAAATGTAGAGTCTGTTTAATGAGCCTTCTTCAGAGTTGGGAACCTTGCGATGAGACTGTCCTTTTGAGATACCCTATGTGAGTTTTTGAGAATGTTCATAGATGTAATTTTTGGTTTGAAGAGTAGGCTCTCTCGGTGTGGGTAGAATTTAGGAAGAATCGGGGTGATTTTTATGATGATTTGTTAGGATAGTTACTCCATTGATGACTCAAGGTTTGGGTACTCATTATCCCTTTGATTTGGTAGAGATGGGACTCTCTGTATTTTTAGGCCTGGGGTTTTGTAGAAGTTCATAATGTAATATTAGGAACTCCACTATCGTGCCATGGAGTGGGTCCTCTATCCTTGGAGTCATCACTCCCAAATTTGAGTTGGGCATAGGTCGTCTATATCTGATGCATATAGAGTTGTTACTCCCCTACCGGGTAGAGAGAAGGTTCTATATTTTTGGAGTTGGTACTACCCTACCATTCCAAGGTGCGGGTCCTCCTTACATTGTGCAACGACAAAGTGGGTACTGCCCTACCTTGCTCGGGAGTAGGTCCTCTAGCCTAGGGTAACTACTCCCATAACATACAATGGTGTTAGTCCCCTATATAGAATATATTGACATACTCGGTACTCCCCTAAGTTACTAGGGTGTGGGTCCTCTAGTCATTGAGTGGTACTCACATTTAGGTTAGGGAGTTGTTCCTCGGTATATGAAGTTTTACTTCCCTTTCGATACAAGTTGGATGTCCTTAATGATTGGTACTCCCATGTCACAGCAGTGAATGAGTCCCCTAGTTATTATGTAGTACTCCCCTACCGGGTAGGGTGCGGGTACTCGATTGGAGATGGAGATCCATCAGCTGTTGGACACCGTATCGTTGAGCGATCCCATCCACTTGATTAAAATGATCCCCAAATAGTAGTTAGTGATCCCTCGATAGAATAAGGTGTGGGATACTCTTTACCGGAGCGACTGGGGTATCATAGGTTAGTCTGGAATAGTGATCCATCAACTGAGCATAATGACTAGGATCAGGCAACATCACTTGGGTTTCCATAGTCTTGCATGGGCCGCAGGGCTGTGAACTAAAATAGTAGTTTTAGACTCTAGATTTGGACCTAGTAGAATTTTCTTGAATGAACACATTAAGTTAGACATACCACTAGGAATGGTAGGATCATACTCGGTAGAGTGTTTCTCGCGAAACTGTTTCATCATGGTTGGAGAGCTCATAGAGTGTGTACTCCTAGTTTAGTTGTTACGCCTTCAGCCTTCTGTGAGAATCCTGGTACAAGATATAAGGATGGACCTTATTGTTTATACTAGATGAGCTGAGTATATCTAGATTTTCATGGTATATATATGGGTATATACCCGAGTATAGCTAAATGTGCATTCGTTTGTGGTTTTTCTCTTCATGTTTACCTTTGTGGATTCTGGGTCCCCTACTGAGTACTGTTTTACTCACCGCTACATTTTATTTTCCCGCATGTGTCGTGTCTTGTGCAGACGAACAATTCTTTGAAGGTGTCAAAGGAGTACTAGGGCCATGTGGTGTATAGTGAGATCAAACACACGAGGTGTACTTCTATAGCTTCAGGAAGATAACCTTCACCTACCCCTTAGGAATCTTCCAGGTAGACGAGCTTCAGGGACTAAGAGTTTTCCTTTTTTTTCTATTTTTCTTTTGCTTGGCCAGTATACATGCCCAAGTTTCCACCTTTTATATTACATTCCATTGTACTTTGGTTGATTTTTAGTCAGTGTATTGAATCCATGGTTTCCTTGGATTTTACTTTATAGTACCTTTTGTTGGGAGTTGTGTGTGTGTGAACAGGTACTCAAGAAAATCCATCTCGTGTGTGGGATAATGCCTTCAACTCTAGTCACCAGCCCCTGTCCATTGGTAGGTGGGCTTGGGGTAGTCACAACATGGGCCCATAGGGATTGGTCATGACAAACTAGTATCAAATGTGGTCAATTCTAAATCAAAGACCAATGGTCTATTGTTTTTTGTTTTCGAAAATAGTTTTAAGTTTTTCGATTTTGGATTTCAGGCAAGGGACTCTAGTGTTGGTGCGGTAGCTAAAATATCCATACATTAAGAAATTGGACACCTGTTTTCCGACTTGGTATATGGAAAAACTAGTTTTGGGGAAATAAATGGTACATGCATTAGGATGTAAGGGTTTTACTTTACATGTACATCTTGAGTCATCTCTCTATAGATATACTATTTAATTGTGGTTAATCTTGACATATTTCATGATTCCACCATGACGACAAAAAGATATGACTCTACAATGTGATCGTGAATTTGATCCACTGTGAGTGGAGGCTTCAGTTTATGGCACTGAATCTGTGGCTTTACCTACAAGTTGTGCAGTAGTGATGCAACCCCCTGTTGATTAGTAGTTGTTACCAGTGATACTAGTAGAGGATTCATGTAGGCACTATGAACTAAATGAGTTCTATATGCATAGACCTCCCAGGTTTTAAGGTGAGATAGAACCTCAGGTAGCTTAGGGTTGGCTCGAGGAAGTTACACTAGAGTTTCACCTACAAAAGATGCCTCACGATTAGATGAACATCATAGACGCGAGCGTTCTTTAGGTATCGTTAGGGAGATGGTGAATCTTGATGATCTAGACACACGATGAGGTGATCCTCAGTTGGATTGACTTTGAGAACCTCTTCAAGGAGGGGTTATTTCTAGAGACATTATGCTCTATGCGTATACAGAAGCTACTGAACCTATGATAGGGCATCATGATGGTAGTAGTGTAGGCATTGATATTCACAGATCATTCTCTCTACAAATAAAAATATAGTGCATGACCCCTACATTAGGTCTCGTACCTTCGATCATGGACTACATAGGGCGATTAGGGCATCGGTGATACCCCAAAAAATTCTGATGTATGTTGGGGTGCTGGAGCGAGCCCTAGTGGTTGAGAGATACCTTGAGAAATAGAATATGGATGTGACATACAAAAAAAGGTCACAATGTAGGGGTGTTTTCTAGAGCTAGCAGACAATAGGCAACATGATTATGGTGTAGGGGGCATAGCCATTACCGAACATAAGCATTTGGGTCTGTGGCATAGGATCAATTCCATGGCACTGATCATTCATAAGAGGGGTGGTGTTGCACTTTCAATTGTTGAGGAAATATTACATGATATTATTTGACCCACTATTGCATTCAGAGAGAGCCAGATGATGAGCCTCCATGGCAGAGACAACGCTTGGAGTAAAGAGGTCTGTAAGTCAGCGGATGAGGCAGATGAGCTAGACGAGGAGCAGGAGGTGGTCCATGCCAGGATCAGGGAACTAGAGGGAGAGGGATAGGACAACAACAAGGGGTAATGTCTTATGAATAAGAAGCACAATGTGATAGTTGAGGTACAATTTGTGTCATTTATTTTAGATTCATTTTTATGTTTACACAGGTGATGGATGTTATCCTTTTTCTGCGAGTTCTATTTGAGACTTCGAGGTTCTTGTTGGACCATGGACTTGACTCTCACTCTTAGAGACTCTTTCTAGATGATACCCATTGATCACAAAAATAGTGATAATAGAGTGACTTGGATCATAGAGGCGATAGTTGTGGTGGGGATCTCTTAGACATGGCTTCAAGGCCTTACAACATCATTCTTGGTATGGGATACTATCGTTTATACCCTGATTGATTATATTAGGCAAACGATGTTGTGTGACTGCATTAGATAACACAAGTGTTCCTTCTGGTGAAAGTAAAACTCAGGAAGCACTGGGTGGAGTCTCAAGAAGTGTCATTCTTAGAAACATTCAATGGTGGTAGAGTTAGACCACATGATGTTTCCATAGTATGAAATGGTTGTTTACCATCCATAATCAGCAGATATGCAAATAGTTACTGGGGTGGTGTTCTAGTTGTATCATGTTGTGTGGCTGGTAGAGGTTGTAAACAGAGGGCCTAGTAAGACCCAACGTTCACTCGTGGGCATCCCTATTTCATTCATAAATAACCCTACATGTTTAGAGTCAACCTTGAATTAATAACGTTTGTGGAATAATAAGCACAGTTCATCCATGGGTGGATGTGAACTTTGAGTTTTTGTGTATATCTATGACAGGTTAGTATGGAGGTGTGCCGCTAGACCCTATGACTAAAAATGGATCAGAGTGCATACTGCTTTTCCCACATGTCGCAGCTAAAGAGACATCTTATTTTTGTTTCATAATGATGACCTAACAGGAGCTTGACATGAATGCAGTCAATCTCAGTGGTTCCTTGAGGTGTGTTCTTATAAGAAATGAAAATATCCTAGATGAAATCTGTTTTACTTATAAGGCCCCTACCTTAAACCTTACATAATCTTGAGTTATCACAAGATTACACGTTGAGGATCTTTTCAGGTTTAGAGTTGTAGAGAATTAGATCTTGAAACTTGCATTACATTCCATATTTAAACAAAGTGGTTACATAAAAGACAGTATTAATTCTTCCCATCAAAAGAAACATATTGAAAATAAAACATGGATTCTTTCTTAACACATCCTTGACTCTATCATCTTACCATGTACCTTTCCCTTGACCTGAAAAACATTTCAAAAACATGGGATGAGCATAAAAAGTTCAGTAAGGGATATAAAAATATGGAATGGAAACATGAGTTCATATATACATAAGAATGAAATCATAATTGACCCATAAAACATAGGCACTTTAACCTACCTCATCAAATCATGAATAAATCATAGAAATCATAAGACATAAAGGTAACTTGAGGCATTCATAACATTCTTACGTAGGGAGTAACCCTCTTGGTTACGTTTGGAATACCCATCACAGTATATTCCCTAAAATCTCTTCGGAGAAACCTTAACGTTTCACTCCTTCGCTTTACCCAATGCGTTGGAGAGCTATATCGGGCTCACCCGCCCTTAGTTTATCACGGAACCACCCGTTCTTCCTAACAATTCCCAAGAACCATAACATAATCGTATCACATAAAACATGAATAAAGGAAACATAACATTTCCACATTTCATTCACAATATAACATTTTAGGATATTGAAATAATGAATCCATTAAAAACCATTTTCAAAACCATTTAAAACATTTAATAAAGAGATTTTTGAATCAAAGTGTCCCATACCACCTTGAATCTTAAAAATTTTAAACCATTAATATACATATAAATAAATCCTTAAAACCATTTTGAAAACATGGATATTAATAAGAACAAATAATTAAAACATTTAAAACGATATTTTGGTTAAAGGGGTTTTACCAAAATTAGAGACACTTGAATACAATAATTGAGGAATAACATTTAGTCAGAACATTACAATATCATGAGAATAAATGTATTCATGATATAATACTCCAATGGACAGTATATACACCATATAATAGTGAATTGGTGCATAACAACAATGAACCCTCAATAGAAATGTCAAATGTGATGAAATCCCTTATAAAGAAGGTATCCTTAAATTAAGGACAAATAAATCTCAAATATATGTGTGACAAATATAAATACACCCAATATAAGTGGATATTAAGTGTAAAACAATAAAAGGACATTCACACATATTCAATGGATGACATATTCAATGACTACATGTTGAACCCAAAGAAATCGAAATTGGGTTAAAAAGTTCCCTTGACAGCCTAATGGCATCACATCAAAAAGAGTTGATGAGAGATAAAAAGATTATCTCATCATTTGGACATAAAATTTACATCAATAATGATATATGAGAACATATCCCAACATAACAATATGTAAATTAAAGGACCCAACAAAAGAAGCCTTTTAAAAAAGAGGAGGTTGAAAGGTTCCCTTACCGACTTGGGTATCTTTCAAAACATACACCCCATGAAAGAAGGACAATAGATAATTGATGTAAATACTCATAAATGAAAGTATATTACACAAAGAGTAGAATAATGGGCAGTACATACACCACTCAATGGAATTTGTGGCAAATGTAGCATAAATCCCACGGGAATAAAAGTGAGATGAAAAATCCCTTACGAAAATTCGGCAGCCTAACGGCGCCACATAAAACTTCCCAATATGGATTGATGAGATCAAATAGGGTATCTCATCACATTAAAATAAAATGTACAAAAATAGGAATATAAAAGAATATCCCCCGACATCACAAAGAGGAGATTAAAAGAAGTGACATAAAGGAGAGTACTTAAAAAAAGAGAGAGGTTAGATCTCTTGCGAAAGTTCGGCAGCCTAACGGTGCCACTCAAAACTTCTAAAATGGATTGATGAGAGAGAATAGGGTCTCTCATCACATGAACATAAAAATTACAGTAATTGTAATATAAAATATCATCCCAATAACAATAAAGATTAGCTTTAAAAGGAATGACATAAAAGTGTGTACTTAAAAAGAAAGAGAGGAGTAGGATCCCTTACCACGGGTCCGACTTGACTCGATCGTTCTTTAACGTCCTGAATAATAAACCTGAGTTAATTTCAACTTTATTAAGAACCCTTTTTATAGTTCATTATTCCATTAAGATCACTTATTTCAATGTTATAAACATTATTTAATCATTTAAGTTAATAATGTTTGTTTTGTCGATATTTGGTTCTTAAGTCGAAAGTGGACTTCTTACAATTACATGTTGTTCGTGTGTCAAAATGTTTATTATATCAAGAATTGTATTCATGATGTAGATATCATATATGTCATATATATCCAGTACATGCATGAATTTATATTATTACATAATCATTTAGAGGTAAGAAATGAAATGCACCGTTCATGGAGACGGTAAGCCGTACGTACGCATGAACGCTACATTCATTTCTATCTCATACTTTAATGGAAAGAAATAATAATGATATAGAGGTATATAATAATTCCAGTATAACATCATATATAATAACATTAAATCCATCCTTTATACGTCCCACGTATGGCATTAACGAATCACATCACTTTGAGGGGGCGGTAGTCCGCACTTCCTAAAATGAAGATATCGCGTATACCCATAATGGAAACCATAAAGTTAAGACACAAATTAAAAATACAGAAGCATAAGTAAAACTTAAACATATTATATATCATATATAAAAATAGTGACATCATAATGGCCACCATTGAAGGTGTTAAATGAGTATTGAAAAATCATCATTTCGGGAGGCAGAATTTCACCATCCACGGAAACTGTATGTTCTTTAACCATTTGATGTAGTTGTGTGATAGTGTAGCATGAATAAATCTTATAACAACATCCTAGTGTATTTAAGATACTGTTTTTGTTACAATAGAAGTAAATAAAAAGAGTTTAGGGGGTTGGAAGCACAAAATAAAACAAATGAACATGAGAGAATGAATTACCTTTAAAAGTTTAACTCCTTTTGATTTGAGCCTAAAGGCTTCCTTTGAAAGGATTCTGCCCAAAGGGAATCCTCTAAGATGAGGAGAGGGATGTGGAGAGAGTAAATGGGCAGGGGTTGGCCGAGCCAAAGGCTTGAGGAGTGTGTGAAATGAGGTAGAGGTGGGGGCCTTTTATAATAGGAGATGAGGGGCACTTTTGGAAAGTAAAGAAATATTACTTTATTTGAAAATGTGTTTCGGTTTCAAAAGGTCCCACATTGATATAATTCGTGGATAAGGTGATAAGGCTTCGAAATCCACTCATCCAATTGGTTTTGGAAATGTGTAGTTTATAGATTTTATAATATCTTTCCATTTTATTTAAATCGTCAAATAATGATGTCATCGCTGCATCATTATTATGTCACAAATAATTTATTTTATTTAATGTCTAAAAATTATAAAAAAATTACTATTATGTAGGAAATCTTTTTAGCTTTCCAATTACTATTTATAATCTAAAATATGACTTGTATAACCCCACTTAAAAAATTGTTTTAGTAAAACATATCATGTTTGTGTCACTTTTAATTTTAACATTAAATAAAAATATATTATTGTCATTTTCCAACAAAAGTGGCTCCATGGGGTCACCAAGTTGGCCCATGGCTTTTCATGGTCGGCCATGACTCACCCAATATGTGTAGGACAAGTTTCATGGTGTTTTCACATTCTTATAATATCATTTTTACCTTAAATTACACTAATTACCTCTAATCGCGATTAATGAAAAAAAGTTACTATTCACCAAAAAATTATTTTCATCCCATTGAACCAAATTTTACATACTAATGACAACCATGTATGTCGGATTTTCAAAATTCAATACACATTAGTGGTAAACTTTCATTTAACTGAAAAATCAGTTTGCTTGATTACCACTTAGTGGTTTCACTATTCATCAAAAATTGGAGTTTTTCAGAAAAATACCAAAACATCACCCTAAGCTATATTTGATATTCCGAATTCAAAAATGAAGTCTATTTTAAAAAATTCCAAACATATGAGTCACATTAATTAATTTAATAATTAATTCCCACTGTCAGAGAAAATAGCGTGTTTTTGTAAAACAATAAGTATCAAAACATTGACACTAGTTTAAGTCTGATTTCAAAGTAAAATTAATTCCAACGAACAATATTGGATTTAATGGTAAAAATATTTTCTAATTTCACTTTAAAACCAATTCAAAATATTATCTAATCATATAAATAAATTATATTAAAAAGAGGTTTTGAATTAAAACACAACATTTTACACTATTCATTAAAAAAATGAACTTTATCGGAAAAATACCAAAAAATTACACAAAGTAAAATTTGATGTCCCGATTCTTAATAAGAGTTTTATTTGGCCCAAAAGAATGTTTAAGAGTGAAAAAAACTCTATTTAATGATGGTTCAACATCAAAAGGTGATAAGTGAACCTTTAGTGAAAACTAGGGCATATACGCCAAAAATTGAATTCTTTCCGTATTTTAAGCCTCTATCCATTATTGGATAAATTTAAAAACATTTAAAAACATATATAATCATATTTTAGTTATTTCTATACATTCCCACCATTACAACGACTACATGTTAACTACCTTTTAAAATAATATTATTTTATTATTAGAGTGCAACGTAAGATTCCCAATAAACTCGTTGTTGCGTGTTGGGTATGCCATCAGGCATTGCATCCCCTTTAAAGTCATATTAATATTTTATTCACAAATATGGATAAATATGAAAATGTATATTCTTTATTTACCTGGGGTGTTACATCCTTCCCCCCTTTTGGGAATTGCGTCCTCGCAATTTTAAAATTGCGCATGGAAACATCCTTGAAAGTCCCACATCAGAACAAGAGTCGGTAAAACAATCACTTTAAAATAAAGAAAGATAAGCACAGAGGTCACCCGAGTTAACCCATACAAGGACTCCAAGTAGGAAAACATGGACATGGAGGAGAAAACATAGGGTCATGTTCTGATGGAGAGTGATAGAAAACATGTTTAGGAGAAAGTTAACCATGAGAAAATCACAAACTTGGGATGGGTTAAACGGTATTCGATTCCCCATGTGGAAAAGTTAATAGACAAAATTTTTGTTTTATGTTACTTTTTATTGAGGAATTTATTTTTGAGCTTAACTAAAACATAATGAAACATACTTACTTGTCATGTTGACTTTCAAATTTTACTAGATTTCTTACGCAGACTCATACTTTCTCAGAAAGACGAGTATTTAGGAAGACTTGTTCACATTAAGAGTACTATAATCAACTTCTAGAGAATCACATAATCCACAAAATATAACTATAGACATCCCATGTCTTTATGCTTTAACCAAAACCAAAACCAAAAAGGTTAGTACCAGGTCAGATAATCCAGAAAAGGATAACCCCTTATACAAAGAAAATCTATTCTTAATCTCCAAAATTTGTCCAACAAAACCCAAAGTTCAACGAGAACCATCCGATAAACAATTTGTCCATAAAATTATTCAAAGTAATCCAATATAAGATTGAAACCCAAATATTTGAAGGATTTAGTCACATAGTCTTCCAAGTTAAATCATAACATTTATCTCCAAACAACATCAGTTTCTCCTAAAGTCTCGTATTGAAAAGTAATTATCCTAATCACATATCCTCCATGATAGGTTAATCATTTTCATAAAGAACCCAAAATCAACTTACTCTTAATTCATAAAATCATATAACTAAAAAGAATCAGTCAAACTAACCAGGGACTTCACGTAGTCCAGTGGTAGGTGATAAATACCAGTCGCACTTTGGTTGTGGGTTCGATTCCCGCAGCTATGTCCGACGCGACGACTTGTCACACGGTCTGCGTGTTTTCCTTTTTCCAAAACTATATAATTCTCAAATCATTCCCCAAAAAGAGATAAAATCATCAAAAATAACCATAACATAATTTAACCTCAATTTTATCTCATGCCTTTCACTTCAATCATAACATATTGTAACCCATAATTACCTCAAAAGTAAGGATCATATAAACCCAAATGGTTCTTTATAACTATGTCCACAAAAGAAAATATAACTATTCCTTGGATAAAATTTGCCTATATTAAACATCAGGGTTACACATAATATAAAAAGTCTTCTAATGTAACCCCATCATCAAAAGAGACTTAATACTCTTAAAAATTTCACCATAACTCTTGAAGCCCTTATATGTTGACATCTTACTCATTCAACATTCTTCATGATCCATTATCCATTCCTTTCCAACCTATTCCGAAATACCTCTTTCATACAAACAAAATCATGAATCATATCCTAAGATTCCAAAATAGGAAAACCATAGTCATGAAATAGTACATACCTTTGATTGGCCATTGTCAGTTTCTTCATCCTCAATAGGAATGGAATTAGGTATTGGTAAACGAACATTTGTACGCTCTTGGTGACCCCATTCACGAAACTTCTTCATAGAACATGTGTTTTCATAATGACCATGCACACCACATTTAAAACATTCAATTGATCCCTCAGAAAGAACTTCTTTCCCTTTCCTCGAGTCAACTGGATGCTTCCTTTTTCCATTGCAGGTTCTTGCTTTATGACATTCATTTCCACATCTATAGCATATTTCTGTCCCTTTGAAACATTTTCCTAGGTGTTTCTTTCCACATCTCTGACACATAGGTTTTTTAACACACATACCTTTATGATTATTACTTGTACTTCCGTAGGTATTTGTTTCTTGCATATATGATTCCTTAGAGAAATCTCCAAGGTTTAGGTGGTCAATCATGACTCCAGATAGTTGGTTGAGGATAACCACAAGAGTTCTCATTGCAGCTCCCATATCATTCAGTTTCTTGCTCAAAAACCTGTCACAGTTTCCTTCACATCCACTGTTACTTTGGTGCCTGCTAGATCCAACCATTTACTAAAACCAAAAAGGTTAGTGTGAGTATATCAACAAAACCATCATGTACTAATGAGGAAGATAAACACTAAGATACACTTACTCATTAACTTTATCTAAAACTAGGACTCTTTCTGAAATCCTAACCATTATTGTAATGTCACTTATGCTTAAAGAATACCCTAACCTCTAAAGTTATCTAAACCGACCTCTGATACCAACTATAAGGCCCCAGCCTTAAACCTTACATAATCTTGAGTTATCACAAGATTACACGTTGAGGATCTTTTCGGGTTTAGAGTTTTAGAGAATTAGATCTTGAAACTTGCATTACATTCCACATTTAAACAAAGTGGTTACATAAAAGATAGTATTCATTCTTCCCATCAACGGAAACATATTGAAAATAAAACATGGATTCTTTCTTAACACATCCTTGACTCTATCATCTTATCATGTACCTTTCCCTTGACCTGAAAAACATTTCAAAAACTTGGGATGAGCATAAAAATCTCAGTAATGGATATAAAAATATGGAAAGGAAACATGAGTTCATATATACATAAGAATGAAATCATAATTTACCCATAAAACATAGGCACTTTAACCTACCTCATCAAATCATGAATAAATCATAGAAATCATAAGACATAAAGCTAACTTGAGGCATTCATAACATTCTTACATAGGGTGTAACCCTCTTGGTTACGTTTGGTATACCCATCACAGTATATTCCCTAAAATCTCTTCGGAGAAACCTTAACGTTTCACTCCTCCGTGTTACCCAATGCATTGGAGAGCTATATCGGGCTCACCCGCCCTTAGTTTATCACGGAACCACCCGTTCTTCATAACAATGCCCAAGAACCATAACATAATCGTATCACATAAAACATGAATAAATGAAACATAACATTTCCACATTCCAATCACAGTATTACATTTTAGGATATTGAAATAATGAATCCATTAAAAACCATTTTCAAAACCATTTAAAACATTTAATAAAGAGATTTTTGAATCAAAGTGTCCCATACCACCTTGAATCGTAAAAATTTTAAACCATTAATATCCATATAAATAAATCCTTAAAACCATTTTGAAAACATGGATATTAATAAGAACAAATAATTAAAACATTTAAAACGATATTTTGGTTAAAGGGGTTTTACCAAAATTAGAGACACTTGAATACAATAATTGAGGAATAACATTTAGTCAGAACATTATAATATCATGAGAATAAATGTATTCATGATATATTATTCCAAAGGACAGTATATACACCATATAAGAGTGAATTGGTGCATAACAACAATGAACCCTCAATAGAAATGTCAAATGTGATGAAATCCATTATAAAGAAGGTATCCTTAAATTAAGGACAAATCAATCTCAAAAATATGTGTGACAAATATAAATACACCCAATATAAGTGGATATTAAGTGTAAAACAATAAAAGGTCATTCACACATATTCAATGGATGACATATTCAATGGCTACATGTTGAACCCAAAGAAATCGAAATTGGGTTAAAAAGTTCCCTTGACAGCCTAACAGCATCACATCAAAAAGAGTTGATGAGAGATAAAAAGAGTATCTCATCATTTGAACATAAAATTTACATCAATAATGATATATTATAACATATCCCAACATAACAATATGTAAATTAAAAGACCCAACAAAAGAAGCCTTTTAAAAAAGAGGAGGGTGAAAGGTTCCCTTACCGACTTGGGTATCTTTCAAAACATACACCCCATGAAAGAAGGACAATAGATCATTGATGTAAATACTCATACATTAAAGTATATTACACAAAGAGTAGAATAATGGGCAGTACATACACCACTCAATGGAATTTGTGGCAAATGTAGCATAAATCCCACGGGAATAAATGTGAGATGAAAAATCCCTTACGAAAATTCGGCAGCCTAACGGCGCCACATAAAACTTCCGAATATGGATTGATGAGATCAAATAGGGTATCTCATCACATTTCAATAAAATTTTCAGCAATAGGAATATAAAAGAATATCCCCCAACATCACAAAGAGGAGCCTAAAAGAAGTGACATAAAGGAGAGTACTTAAAAAAAAGAAAGAGGTTAGATCTCTTACGAAAGTTCTGCAGCCTAACGGCGCCACTCAAAACTTCCAAAATGGATTGATGAGAGAGAATAGGGTCTCTCATCACATGAACATAAAAATTAAAGTAAGTTTAATATAAAATATCATCCCAATAACAAGAAAGATGAGCTTTAAAAGGAATGACATAAAAGTGTGTACTTAAAAAGAAAGAGAGGAGTAGGATCCCTTACCTCGGGTCCGACTTGACTCGATCGTTCTTTAACGTCCTTAATCATATACCTGAATTAATTTCCACTTTATTAAGAACCCTTTTTATAGTTCATTATTCCTTTTAGATCACTTATTTCAATGTTATAAACATTATTTAATCTTTTAAGTTAATAATGTTTGTTTTGTCAAAATTTGGTTCTTAAGTCGAAAGTGGACTTCTTACAATTACATGTTGTTCGTGTGGCCAAATGTTTATTATATAAAGAATTGTATTCATGATGTAGATATCATATATGTCATATATATACAGTATATTCATGCATTTATAACATTACATAATCATTTAGAGGTAAGAAATGAAATGCACCGGTCATGGAGACGGTAAGCCGTACGTACGCATGAACGCTACTTTCATTTCTATCTCACACTTTAATGGAAAGAAATAATAATTATATAGAGGTATATAATAATTCCAGTATAACATCATATATAATAACATTAAATCCATCCTTTATACGTCTCACGTATGACATTAACGAATCACATCACTTTGAGGGGGCGGTAGTCCGCACTTCCTAAAATGAAGATATCGCGTATACCCATAATGGAAGCCATAAAGGTAAGACACAAATGAAAAATACAGAAGCATAAGTAAAACATAAACATATTATATATCATATATAAAAATAGTGACATCATAATGGCCACCTTTGAAGGTGTTAAATGAGTATTGAACAATCAGCTTTTCAGGAGGCGGAATTTCACCATCCACGGAAACTGTATGTTCTTTAACCATTTGATGTAGTTTTGTGATAGTGTAGCATGAATAAATCTTATAACAACATCCTAGTATATTTAAGATACTGGTGTTTTTACAAGAGAAGTAAATAAAAATAGTTTAGGGTGTTGTAGAAACAAAAAAATAAAAATGAACATGAGAGAATGAATTACCTTTAAAAGTTTAACTCCTTTTGATTTGAGCCTAAAGGCTTCCTTTGAAAGGATTCTTCCCAAAGGGAATCCTCTAAGATGAGTAGAGGGATGTGGAGAGAGTAAATGGGCAGGTGTTGGCCAAGCCAAAGGCTTGAGGAGTGTGTTAAATGAGGTAGAGGTGGGGGCCTTTTATAATAAGAGAGGAGGGGCACTTTTGGAAAGTAAAGAAATATTACTTTATTTGAAAATGTGTTTCGGTTTCAAAAGGTCCCACATTGATATAATTCGTGGATATGGTGATAAGGCTTCGAAATACACTCATCCAATTGGTTTTGGACATGTGTAGTTCATAGATATTACAATATCTTTCCATTTTATTTAAATCGTCAAATAATGATGTCATCGCTGCATCATTATTATGTCACAAATAATTTATTTTATTTAATGTCTAAAAATTATAAAAAAATTACTATTATGTAGGAAATCGTTTTATCTTTCCAATGAATATTTATAATCTAAATGATGACTTGTATAAACCCACTTAAAAAATTGTTTTAGTAAAACATATCATGTTTGTGTCACTTTTAATTTTAACATTAAATGAAAATATATTATTGTCATTTTCCAACTAAAGTGGCTCCATGGGGTCCCCAAGTTGGCCCATGGCTTGTCTGGGTCGGCCATGACTCACCCAATAGGTGTAGGAAAAGTGTCATGGTGTTTTCACATTCTTATAATATCATTTTTACCTTAAATTACATTAATTACCTCTAATCGCGATTAATGAAAAAAAGTTACTATTCACCAAAAAATTATTTTCATCCCATTGAACCATATTTTACATACTAATGACAACCATGTATGTCGGATTTTCAAAATTCAATACACATTAGTGGTAAACTTTCATTTAACTGAAAAATCAGTTTGCTTGATTACCACTTAGTGGTTTCACTATTTATCAAAAATTGGAGTTTTTCAGAAAAAAACCAAAACTTCACCCTAAGCTATATTTGATATTCCGAATTCAAAAATGAAGTCTATTATACAAAATTCAAAACATATGAGTCACATTAATTAATTTAATAATTAATTCCCGCTGTCAGAGCAAATAGCGTGTTTTTATAAAACAATAAGTATAAAAAGATTGACACTAGTTTAAGTCTGATTTCAAAGTGAAATTAATTCCAATGACCACTATTGGATATAATGGTAAAAATATTTTCTAATTTCACTTTAAAACCAATTAAAAATATTTTCTAATCATATAAATAAATTATATTAAAAAGAGGTTTTGAATTAAAACACAATATTTTACACTATTCATTAAAAAATGAACTTTATCGGAAAAATACCAAAAGATTACACAAAGTAAAATTTGATGTCCCGCTTCATAATAAGAGTTTTATTTGGCCCAAAAGAACGTTTAAGAGTGAAAAAAACTCTATTTAATGATGGTTCAACATCAAAAGGTGATAAGTGAGCCTTTAGTGAAAACTAGGGCATTTACGCCTAAAATTGAATTCTTTCCGTATTTTAAGCCTCTATCCATTATTGGATAAATGTAAAAGAATTTAAAAACATATATAATCATATTTTAGTTATTTATATCCATTCCTGCCATTACAATGGCTACATGTTAACTACCATTTAAAATAATATTATTTTATTATTAGAGTGCAACGTAAGATTCCCAAGAAACTCGTTGTTGCGTGTTGGGTACGCCATCGAGCATTGCATCCCCTTTAAAGTCATATTAATATTTTATTCACAAATATGGATAAATTTGAAAATGTATATTATTTATTTACCTGGGGTGTTACATCCTTCCCCCCTTTTGGGAATTGCGTCCTCGCAATTTTAAAATTGCGCATGGAAACATCCTTGAAAGTCCCACATCGGAACAAGAGTCGATAAAAAAATCACTTTAAAATAAAGAAAGATAAGCACAGAGGTCACCAGAGTTAACCCATACTAGGACTCCATGTAGGAAAACATGGACATGGAGAAGAAAACATAGGGTCATGTTCTGATGGAGAGTGATAGAAAACATGTTTAGGAGAAAGTTAACCATGAGAAAATCACAAACATGGGATGAGTTAAACGGTATTCGATTCCCCAGGTGGAAAAGTTAATAGACAACATTTTTGTTTTATGTTACTTTTTATTGAGGAATTTATTTTTGAGCTTAACTAAAACATAATGAAACATACTTACTTGTCATGTTGACTTTCAACTTTTACTAGATTTCTTACACAGACTCATACTTTCTCCAAAAGACGAGTATTTAGGAAGACTTGTTCACATTAAGAGTACTATAATCAACTTCTAGAGAATCACCTAATACAAAAAATAGAACTATATACATCCCATGTCTTTAGGCTTTAACCAAAACCAAAACCAGAAAGGTTAGTACCAGGTTAGATAATCCAGAAAAGGATAACCCCTTATACAAAGAAAATCTATTCTTAATCTCCAAAATTTGTCCAACAAAACCCAAAGTTCAACGTGGACCATCTGATAAACAATTTGTACATAAAATTATTCAAAGTAATCCAATATAAGATTGAAACCCAAATATTTGAAGGATTTAGTCACATAGTCTTCCAAGTTAAATCATAACATTTATTTCCAAACAACATCAGTTTCTCCTAAAGTCTCGTATTGAAAAGTAATTATCCTAATCACATATCCTCAATGATAGGTTAATCATTTTCATAAATAACCCAAAATCAACTTACTCTTAATTCATTAAATCATATAACTAAAAATAATCAGTCAAACTAACCAGGGACTTCACGTAGTCCAGTGGTAGGCGATAAATACCAGTCGCACTTTGGTTGTGGGTTCGATTCCCGCAGCTGTGTCCGACGCGACAGCTTGTCACACGGTCTGCGTGTTGTCCTTTATCCAAAACTATATAATTCTCAAATAATTCCCCAAAAAGAGATAAAATCTTCAAAAATAACCATAACATAATTTAACCTCAATTTTATCTCATGCCTTTCACTTCAATCATAACATATTGTAACCCATAATTACCTCAAATGTAAGGATCATATAAACCCAAATGGTTCTTTATAACTATGTCCACAAAAGAATATATAACTATTCCTTGGATAAAATTTGCCTATATTAAACATCAGGGTTACACATAATATAAAAATTCTTCTAATCTAACCCCATCATCAAAAGAGACTTAATACTCTTAAGAATTTCACCATAACTCTTGAAGCCCTTATATGTTGACATCTTACTCATTCAACATTCTTCATGATCCATTATCCATTCCTTTCCAACCTATTCCGAAATACCTCTTTCCTACAAACAAAATCATGAATCATATCCTAAGATTCCAAAATAGGAAAACAATAGTCATGAAATAGTACATACCTTTGATTGGCCATTGTCAGTTTCTTCATCCTCAATAGGAATGGCATTAGGTATTGGTAAACGAACATTTGTACGCTCTTGGTGACCCCATTCACGAAACTTCTTCATAGAACATGTGTTTTCATAATGACCATGCACACCACATTTAAAACATTCAATTGATCCCTCAGAAAGAACTTCTTTCCCTTTCCTCGAGTCAACTGGATGCTTCCTTTTTCAATTGCAGGTTCTTGCTTTATGACCTTCATTTCCACATCTATAGCATATTTCTGTCCCTTTGAAACATTTTCCTAGGTGTTTCTTTCCACATGTCTGACACATAGGTTTTTGTACACACATACCTTTATGATTATTACCTGTACTTCCTTAGGGATTTATTTCTTGCATATATGCTTCCTTAGAGAAATCTCCAAGGTTTAGGTGGTCAATCATGACTCCAGATAGTTGGTTGAGGATAACCACAAGAGTTCTCATTGCAGCTCCCATATCATTCAGTTTCTTGCTCAAAAAACTGTCACAGTTTCCTTCACATCCACTGTTACTTTGGTGCCTGCTAGATCCAACCATTTACTAAAACCAAAAAGGTCAGTGTGAGTATATCAACAAAACCATCATGTACTAATGAGGAAGATAAACACTAAGATACACTTACTCATTCACTTTATCTAAAACTAGGACTCTTTTTGAATTCCTAACCATTATGGTAATGTCACTTATGCTTAAAGAATACCCTAACCTCTGAAGTTATCTAAACCGACCTCTGATACCAACTATAAGGCCCCAGCCTTAAACCTTACATAATCTTGAGTTATCACAAGATTACACGTTGAGGATCTTTTCAGGTTTAGAGTTTTAGAGAATTAGGTCTTGAAACTTGCATTACATTCCACATTTAAACAAAGTGGTTACATAAAAGACAGTATTCATTCTTCCCATCAACGGAAACATATTGAAAATAAAACATGGATTCTTTCTTAACACATCCTTGACTCTATCATCTTATCATGTACCTTTCCCTTGACCTGAAAAACATTTCAAAAACTTTGTATGAGCATAAAAAGCTCAGTAAGGGATATAAAAATATGGAAAGGAAACATGAGTTCATATATACATTGGAATGAAATCATAATTTACCCATAAAACATAGGCACTTTAACCTACCTCATCAAATCATGAATAAATCATAGAAATCATAAGACATAAAGGTAACTTGAGGCATTCATAACATTCTTACGTAGGGAGTAACCCTCTTGGTTACGTTTGGAATACCCATCACAGTATATTCCCTAAAATCTCTTCGGAGAAACCTTAACGTTTCACTCCTTCGCGTTACCCAATGCATTGGAGAGCTATATCGGGCTCACCCGCCCTTAGTTTATCACAGAACCACCCGTTATTCATAACAATTCCCAAGAACCATAACATAATCGTATCACATAAAACATGAATAAAGGAAACATAACATTTCCACATTTCAATCACAATATAACATTTTAGGATATTGAAATAATGAATCCATTAAAAACAATTTTCAAAACCATTTAAAACATTTAATAAAGATATTTTTGAATCAAAGTGTCCCATACCACCTTGAATCTTAAAAATTTTAAACCATTAATATCCATATAAATAAATCCTTAAAACCATTTTGAAAACATGGATATTAATAAGAACAAATAATTAAAACATTTAAAACGATATTTTGGTTAAATGGGTTTTACCAAAATTAGAGACACTTGAATACAATAATTGAGGAATAACATTTAGTCAGAACATTATAATATCATGAGAATAATTGTATTCATGATATAATACTCCAAAGGACAGTATATACACCATATAAGAGTGAATTGGTGCATAACAACAATGAACCCTCAATAGAAATGTCAAATGTGATGGAATCCCTTATAAAGAAGGTATCCTTAAATTAAGGACAAATCAATCTCAAAAATATGTGTGAAAAATATAAATACACCCAATATAAGTGGATATTAAGTGTAAAACAATAAAAGGTCATTCACACATATTCAATGGATGACATATTCAATGACTACATGTTGAACCCAAAGAAATCGAAATTGGGTTAAAAAGTTCCCTTGACAGCCTAACGGCATCACATCAAAAAGAGTTGATGAGAGATAAAAAGAGTATCTCATCATTTGGACATAAAATTTACATCAATAATGATATATGAGAACATATCCAAACATAACAAAATGTAAATTAAAAGACCCAACAAAAGAAGCCTTTTAAAAAAGAGGAGGGTGAAAGGTTCCCTTACCGACTTGGGTATCTTTCAAAACATAAACCCCATGAAAGAAGGACAATAGATCATTGATGTAAATACTCATAAATGAAAGTATATTACACAAAGATTAGAATAATGGGCAGTAAATACACCACTCAATGTAATTTGTGGCAAATGTAGCACAAATCCCACGGGAATAAAAGTGAGATGAAAAATCCCTTACGAAAATTCGGCAGCCTAACGGCGCCACATAAAACTTCCGAATATGGATTGATGAGATCAAATAGGGTATCTCATCACATTAAAATAAAATTTACAGTAAGAGGAATATAAAAGAATATCCCCCAACATCACAAAGAGGAGATTAAAAGAAGTGACATAAAGGAGAGTACTTAAAAAAAGAGAGAGGTTAGATCTCTTACGAAAGTTCGGCAGCCTAACGGCGCCACTAAAAACTTCCAAAATGGATTGATGAGAGAGAATAGGGTCTCTCCTCACATGAACATAAAAATTACAGTAAGTGTAATATAAAATATCATCCCAATAACAAGAAATATGTGCTTTAAAAGGAATGACATAAAAGTGTGTACTTAAAAAGAAAGAGAGGAGTAGGATCCCTTACCTCGGGTCCGATTTGACTCGATCGTTCTTTAACGTCCTGAATAATAAACCTGAGTTAATTTACACTTTATTAAGAACCCTTTTTATAGTTCATTATTCCTTTTAGATCACTTATTTCAATTTTATAAACATTATTTAATCATTTAAGTTAATAATGTTTGTTTTGTCGATATTTGGTTCTTAAGTCGAAAGTGGACTTCTTACAATTACATGTTGTTCGTGTGGCCAAATGTTTATTATATCAAGAATTGTATTCATGATGTAGATATCATATGTTTCATATATATCCAGTACATTCATTCATTTATAACATTACATAATCATTTAGAGGTAAGAAATGAAATGCACCGTTCATGGAGACGGTAAGCCGTACGTACGCATGAACGCTACTTTCATTTCTATCTCATACTTTAATTGAAAGAAATAATAATGATATAGAGGTATATAATATTTCCAGTATAACATCATATATAATAACATTAAATCCATCCTTTATACGTCCCACGTATGGCATTAACGAATCACATCACTTTGAGGGGGCGGTAGTCCGCACTTCCTAAAATGAAGATATCGCGTATACCCATAATGGAAGCCATAAAGGTAAGACACAAATGAAAAATACAGAAGCATAAGTAAAACATAAACATATTATATATCATATATAAAAATAGTGACATCATAACGGCCACATTTGAAGGTGTTAAATGAGTAATGAACAATCATCGTTTCGGGAGGCAGAATATCGCCATCCACGGAAACTGTATGTTCTTTAACCATTTGATGTAGTTTTTTGATAGTGTAGCATGAATAAATCTTTTAAAAACATCCTAGTATATTGAAGATACTGGTGTTGTTACAATAGAAGTAAATAAAAAGAGTTTAGGGGGTTGGAGAAACAAAATAAAACAAATGAACATGAGAGAATGAATTACCTTTAAAAGTTTAACTCCTTTTGATTTGAGCCTAAAGGCTACCTTTGAAAGGATTCTTCCCAAAGGGAATCCTCTAAGATGAGGAGAGGTATGTGGAGATAGTAAATGGGCAGGGGTTGGCTGAGACAAAGGCTTGAGGAGTGTGTGAAATGAGGTAGAGGTGGGGACCTTTTATATTAGGAGAGGAGGGGCACTTTTGGAAAGTAAAGAAATATTACTTTATTTGAAAATGTGTTTCGGTTTCAAAAGGTCACACATTGATATAATTCGTGGATAAGGTGATAAGGCTTCGAAATCCACTCATCCAATTGGTTTTGGACATGTGTAGTTCATATATTTTACAATATCTTTCCATTTTATTTAAATCGTCAAATAATGATGACATCACTGCATCATTATTATGTCACAAATAATTTATTTTATTTAATGTCTAAAAATTATAAAAAAATTACTATTATGTAGGAAATCTTTTTAGCTTTCCAATTACTATTTATAATCTAAAAGATGACTTGTATAACCCCACTTAAAAAGTTTTTTTAGTAAAACATATCATGTTTGTGTCACTTTTAATTTTAACATTAAATAAAAATATATTATTGTTATTTTCCAACTAAAGTGGCTCCATGGGGTCCCAAAGTTGGCCCATGGCTTGTCTTGGTCGGCCATGACTCACCCAATAGGTGTAGGACAAGTTTCATGGTGTTTTCACATTCTTATAATATCATTTTTACCTTAAATTACACTAATTACCTCTAATCGCGATTAATGAAAAAAAGTTACTATTCACCAAAACATTATTTTCATCCCATTGAACCACATTTTACATACTAATGACAACCATGTATGTCGGATTTTCAAAATTCAATACACATTAGTGGTAAACTTTCATTTAACTGAAAAATCAGTTTGCTTGATTACCACTTAGTGGTTTCACTATTCATCAAAAATTGGAGTTTTTCAGAAAAATACCAAAACGTCACCCTAAGCTATATTTGATATTCCAAATTCAAAAATGAAGTCTATTTTACAAAATTCAAAACATATGAGTCACATTAATTAATTTAATAATTAATTCCCGCTGTCAGAGCAAATAGCGTGTTTTTATAAAACAATAAGTATCAAAAGATTGACACTAGTTTACGTCTGATTTCAAAGTGAAATTAATTCCAACGACCACTATTGGATTTAATGTTAAAAATATTTTCTAATTTAACTTTAAAACCAATTCAAAATATTATCTAATCATATAAATGAATTAGATTAAAATGATGTTTTGAATTAAAACACAACATTTTACACTATTCATTAAAAAAATGAACTTTATCGGAAAAATACCAAAAAATTACACAAAGTAAAATTTGATGTCCCGATTCTTAATAAGAGTTTTATTTGGCCCAAAAGAATGTTTAAGAGTGAACAAAACTCTATTTAATTATGGTTCAACATCAAAAGGTGATAAGTGAGCCTTTAGTGAAAACTAGGGCATATACGCCTAAAATTGAATTCTTTCCATATTTTAATCCTCCATCCATTATTGGATAAATGTAAAAACATTTAAAAACATATATAATCATATTTTAGTTATTTCTATCCATTCCTTCCATTACAACGGCTACATGTTAACTACCATTTAAAATAATATTATTTTATTATTAGAGTGCAACGTAAGATTCCCAAGAAACTCGTTGTTGCGTGTTGGGTACGCCATCGAGCATTGCATCCCCTTTAAAGTAATATTAATATTTTATTCACAAATATGGATAAATATGAAAATGTATATTCTTTATTTACCTGGGGTGTTACATTACTCCTGTGAGTTTAGACACTCTCTATTCGAAGAAAAAAATCCTTAAGGTGGGGAGAATGTAATGTACCCGAATTCCATGTATTTTTTTAATTTAAATGAGATTTTTATGAGACCAGGATCTGGGAAGACACATAATTCTATGACTTGGAGTGTCCATAATGGATTTTAGAACTTTTTTAAATGTTTATAAATTAAACATACGAGTGAGTATTTCGACCCTTTGAACTGGTGCTTGGATCGAAAATCCAACGGGACTGTTGAACTCAAAATGTCAAAATTTTCCTAGAATGTGCCAAACATTGGTCGGCACGTGAAAATAGGAGAAGTTACTTTTTGTCCATAAATAAAATAATTTAGTGACAATTATTTTATATTAAAATACTTATAACTCCTAAATGGAATCTATGATTGTAAATCCAAGAGTATTATTGATCTTGTGAGATCGTGTTTCCCTTAGGCAGAGCTTAACCTTAACCGGAAAGGGTTGAGGGTGAAATTTATTTTTTGAATTTTTCTTTTTAGAGAATAAAAACGTTGCCAGTGTGTGGCTTCTGTAACACCAAAACGAACACTCAGATAAAAAAATCCAAGGGCACCATTGCATCCAGAATGACATCACTACCTTTGGATGGACTAAATATCGACCGACATGGGTCGATCGATCATGTTAGTTTTATTATATTTTATGAAAAATATAAAATAAAATAAAGGGGATATTTAATTTTTTATCTTTTGAATATATTGATGTGAAACAACTTGTAACACAATGAAACTAAATAAACTATTTAATTAAATTAAACAGCGTAATAACATTGTAACAGAAACATAACTGAAACGTTGATTCATGTTTCGTCCATTAATGGCCCAGCAAATGACATAGGATTGTTGGAACAATCCAGGTTCTATTCTAAAGATCTGGTGGGTGATGATGATGAATGCCAACCCCCCGTCAAATGGATTGTCACCAATGATGATTAACCAACAACAGTAGACAAAGGATTATGGAATGACAAACACAATGATACTGTTCTTATTTTCTCTCTTTGATGGTTTGCAGCTTCCTCTATTGTTGTGGAGATGTGCTATGGGCTTCTATGGTGCAACTGTTTCAGATCTGAATGCATAAGACCGGATGCAGGCATAATCTTTGGAGCATTCATAGTTTTTTTCGTGGCTGCTCGTTGTTGTCCTGTGGTGTCTTCTTAGCATTTTAAGGTTGTCACACATGTGGTTGAGTACATTGAGTTTCTGTTGAGGTCTTCTTCAGTGGTAAGGGTGGGGATTTGGAAGTTTTCCTTGGGGGCATTCATGGTGGATCTACGATTGTGTTCGAGTTTTTTTGGGTTTTTGGGCTCCTTCTTCGATGATTTGCTACGGCGGTTGAAATGTTTTTTGAGGCGGCGGCAATGACATACACAACAGGTGAGTCGGACGGCGGATTTCCCACCGACGACATGTATTCTCGACTGAGCGTCAGTGTCTTCTTACATTATGGATGGTGGTGTTTCGATCTGATGAGGATGATCAGGCTGAGAAACGGCAAGTTTTTGATGGGTCGATGATGATTTTTTCTAGTGGATGGTGTCACCGGTGACCTGCTATGTTCTGATGATGGAGGCACGTGATGTTAGGGTTCCTGGCTCGAGGTGGTTGTGTGTCCTGAGGGGTCGTGTGGTGTGCGGCGTTGCGTGGACCGAGGTGTGGAAAATATTTTTCTACATATTTGTGATTTGAAAATTTTAAAAATTGGATTGGACTACTCGGGTACTGCGACGCGATGTGTGATTTTTGTGTTCTCCTACTTGCTTTTTCGGTTATCAGTAAGCCTTAAACTGGCTTTTTATAAAATAAAAAATTGGATTTGAGGAGGTTTTAAATGACCAACATAGATTAACCAACAAACTGGTTGACCTGTGGTTGAATCAATCTGCTCTGAGTCATTTTTCTATCTGGATTATCTTTATGGAGTAAACCATTTCATAAATTAATTGTATTTTATTTTCCCCATTGATACTTCTAATGGGAGCAGATCAATGCTATGACGAGCGATGTCAGAGGTCCATTCCTCACCTTGTTTTCTGGTTTTCCTCTCCCCATTGACATGCTTTCTTCGCGTACTTCGTGGGTCGACAAATTGTCGGTCATTATGAATTCGTTCCTAGAACAACGACGATTGAGGTGCGACGACAACAATGACAATCAGATTGAGGAGGTGCGGGAAATACCTCCAGGCGAGCGCTTCCTAGTCAAAGAAATTAAAATATGATTTTGAACAACATGAAGTAAATAAGTTGACCCAATGGTCTGGTAACACCCATTAGATCAATGAACAAAACACCGAAGAACGTCTGGTGGTTCATGAAAAATTATTTCAGGTCACCGGCGGCACGTGGCAGCACTTACTGCATGCCGAATGATGGGGCAGCATGCTACAATGGCACTGGCGGGGGAAACCTCTCGGCTTTCATGTGAATAAAATTGTGGCCTCCGACTGCGGTATGATCTAGACCCATGGGCGAGGGACCAACCGGATGACTTGGTCCGCATAGCGGACTGGTTGGCAGAAGTGGTCGTGCTAGCTAGCATCGCCTGGTGGAAAGAAGACGTCGCTCTGACAGGTGTCGTGTGGAAGAGATTACCCTCTAGGATGTGGGATGGGTTGTGCTGGCAGGATGGGCTAGCACTGGGATGGACCCGTGGCCCAGTGGGGTCAGCCCAACTAGTTTGGGTTGGCTCGTGTTGGTCCGACTAGGTCAAACTGGACCCAGGCACAACCGGCCCCAATTTCACTAAAACAATTGTAACTTTCAGAAAAACCATCAGTTTGAAGAGTCGTCTATGGAATTGGGACCCTTGCGATGAGACAGTCATTTTGAGATACTGTATGTGTGTTTTTTATAATGTTAGAGGATGACCTCTTTGGATTGAAAAGTAGGCTCTCCTGGTGCTGGAAGACTTCAGCTAGATTCGAGGTGATTATTTTGAGGAGATTTTTGGATGGTTACACCCTTGATTACACAAGGCACATGTACTTCTTATCTTTTTTCTTTTTAGAGATGGATCTCCCCATGTTTTAGGGAGAGGTTTCATGGAGATGGTTATAAAGGAAGAGTCAGTACTCCCCTACTATGCTAGGGAGTGAGTCCTCAATCCTTGGAGTCGATGTTCCCCTATTTGACTAGAATGCAGGTCCTCCATATCTCACGCATATATAGTTGGTACTCCCATACAGGGTAGGGAGTGGGTCCTCTATTGTAAAATTTGGTACACCCCAACCATTCCACAGTGTGGGGAATCCTTATGCAGTGGTACGGTGGAGTCGGTGCTCCCCTGTTGTTCCAGGGAGCATGTCCTCTAGCCTGGGGTCAGTTGTAACACCCCAAGCTTCCACGGTACGGTTTTCTATCAATAATGCAATAGCTTGCATTGTGCGCAAGTTCGAGATTCAAACACACTGCGACCAATCAAAGTAGCCGTTATGAATAGTAATACCCACTTTGTGAAATTATATAAATTTTATATTTTAAAATGGACTTCATTTGTGTATTCGGAATATCGAAATTAGCCTATGTTGAATTTTTGGTATTTTTCTCTGAACTTCCAATTTTCGATGAATAGTAAAAAAATACTTAAAAACAACTTTTTTAATAAAAATAATTTATATTGATAAATTATAGTATTTATTGTTTTAAAGTATAATTAGAATATATTTTTACTATTTTATTCAATGGTGGTCATTAGAATTAATTTCACTCTGAAATTGGACATAAGCAATTGTCAATCTTTTAATATATATTGTTTCCAAAAACACGCTATTTGTTGTGACAACGGGAATTAATTATTAAATTAATTAATCCAAAATAATTTTTTTAAATTTTATAAAATATACATCATTTTTGAATATGGAATATCAAATATATCTTAGAGTGAATTTTTGGTATTTTTCTGAAAAACTTCAATTTTTGATCAATAGTGAAACGACTAAGTGATAGTTTAAAACATAATTTTTAATGTAAATGAAACATTACCACATCTATGTATTGAATTTCAAAAGTTTGACATACATGGTTGTCATTAGAATTAAAATGTGGTTCAATGGGATTAAAGTAATTTTTGGTGAATAGTAACTTTTAAGTTCTATTAATCGCAATTGAAGGTAATTAGTGAAATTTAAGGTAAAAATGATATTATAAAAATATGAAAATATCTTGAATCATGTCCTACCATTATTGGATGAATCATGGATGACCAAGAAAATCCATGGGTCAACTTGGGGACCCCATGGAGCCACTTGGGTAAGAAAATGAAATTAATAACTTTTTATTTAAAGTAAAAATAAAATTGTTATAAACATGTGTTGTTTTACTAAAACAATTATTACATGGGGTTTTATAAGTTAAAGTTTTTACTATAAATATTCATTGGAATGATAAAAATATTTCCTACATCATGGTAATTTTTTTTATAATTTTTAGACATTATATAAATTAATGTTTTTATGAAGCAATGACGATGCAATGATAACCTCATTAATTAACGATTTAAATAAAATGAAATGATAATGTAAAGTATAAGACATAGACTTTTCAAAAACCTATCGGATGAGTATATTTAGAACCCTTATCACCTTATCCTAGAAATATATCATTGTGGGACCTTTAAAATCCGAAAAGATATTCATAATAATGTAATATTTCCTTACTTTCCAAGAGTGTCTCTCCTCTCCTCTTATAAAAGTCCCCACCTCTCCCACCTTATTCACACCATCAAAGACATTTGGCTTGGTGAAACTCTACCAAAATACTCTCTAAACATTTATCTATTACTCCTAGAAGCCTCGCTTTGGGCAGAATTCTTCTCAAGGAATCCTTTGGCTCAAATCAAAAAGAGTTACCCGATTTTAAGGTAATGTCTTCTCTTATGTTATTTTGTATTATTTTGCTTCTACAACCCCTTAAACTATTTTTATTCCATTATTTTGTAACAACTCTAGTATATTAAATATACTAGGATTTTTTTATGAGAATTATTTTATTTACACTTACACACACCTTCGTCTAATGGTTAAAGAACATACTGTTTCTATGGTTGGCGAATTTCTGCCTCACGAAACGATGATTGTCCAATATTCTTTTAACACCTCTCATGGTGGCCATTATTATGACACTATATTTATTTATGATATATATTATATTTATTTCCTCTCTATGCTTCTTTATTTTACATTTAAAACATACCTTTATGCTTTTCATGTTATGCAAACGCGATAATTTCATTTTTGGAAGTGAGGACTCCCGCCCCATCAAAGTTATTTGAATCGTTAATGACATATGTGGGATGTGTAAAGGATGGAGTAAATGATATTATATATGATAATATAATGGAATTATGATACACATTTATATCATTATGATCTAATTCCATTAAATACGAAATAAAAATGAAAGTAGCGTTCATGCGTACGTACGGCTTACCGTCTCCAAGAACGGTGCATTTCATTTCTTACCCATAAATGTTATGTAATATTATAAATTAATGTATCTACTGGATATATATGATATATATTATATCTAAATCATCAATATAATTCTAGATATAATGTATATTCTACCACATAAACAACTTGTAATTATAAAAAGTTTATTGTTAACTCAAGTACCAAAGATCGACAAAATGACCGTTATTAACTTAAATGACTACATAATTTTTTTAACATGGAAATAAGTGATAAAAAGGGATAATGAACTTTAAAAAGGTTATTAAGAAATTAGAGATTAAATTTAGTTTATTATTTGGGAGATTAAAGAACGATTGAGTCAAGTCGGACATGAGGTTAGGGAACTTCTTAACCCAATTTCTATTCTTTGGGTTCATCTCCTACATTCAAATTATGTCATGATATTATTATATCCTATCTTTTATTTCTAATTTTTGTATGTGTACTTATATAGAATACACATAATTGATCTATTTTATTTAAAAAAAGATCTTGTTAAGGTACTTTGTCTCAATCTCCTTTCATTGAGTCAAATTTTGTTTTATACAGAACTTTCTTTTATACGGTGTATAAACTCATTTGACTTTTATGTTTATTCAAAAAGAATTTTTTTATACGAATCATTTTACTAAATGAAAAAAGGGAATGTTTTTTTTCGTACGTATGCGGCGGAAACAAATTCTCCACCGCCTTGACCATTATTTGAGTTTCGGCTTCCTCTACAAGCTGTAACTTTTTTTAAATGAAAAATAATTACAAAGTTTTAATTTTCATTTATTTTGGTATTGAAAATGGTTTTGAAATTGTTTTTTTATCAATGTGTTGTATTGATATCTTGTTATTGAAATGTGTAAATGTTATATTTCTTTTATGCATGTTTTATGTGATACGATTATGTTATGGATTATGATATGTTTAAACCTGTTCATATGAGGAATGCATTGGACTTAATAAGTGATGGGTGGAGCCCTCTATAGCCCCTCGATGCATTGGTAGGTCTAATGAGACAAGCTAGTGTCTTGGCACGGGACCTTGACAAAATCTTATATGTAGTCTTGGCACGAGGCCTTGGCTACGTTGTTATGATAGTCTGGCATTATGCATTCCATCATTATAAAAGTGGTTATTGATATTGCATGTGATTGTTTGACAAGTAGAATATCCATGTGAATAAGTAAATGGCATTATTTCATTTTACTTTTTCCATATTATGATTAAGTTCATGTTGAAAAGGCTTTTGTTTAGTTATACATTGCCTTAAATGTTTATGTTTATTTATAAAAGCTTCCGCAATATTGTTATCCTTATTGAGAATCTGAGCTCACCCCTTTCAATGTTTTAATTTTTCTAGAATGTGAAGAAGTATTTTATGAATGACCTGAAGGGATAATATGAGGGGATACAAAGACAAGATGTTTTTGTAGTTCTGTATTACTTTATGATGTAATGTAAAACTTATGAATGTATCTAGTGTTTCTTGGCTACTAAAACAATCGGTCTTTAGAGACTTGATCTTTGTAATCATGCCAATGTTACGCAATGATGCACCGACTCTAGGTAACTGGGGTCGAGGCATTACAGTTGGTATCAGAGGCAGTTTAGTACTATCCTTGGAAGCTACATTTAGATATACTCTGATTAGAGCACATAGACCTAAGATAATATTTGAGGATTAGTATAGATGAACTTCCTAGAATTTTGGTATTATATAGATTTTGTCAGTTTTCTGAGCAATACACCCCTATCTGGATACAAGCAGGTAGAGGCGGCTTTGGCACAGATGTATCTAGGGTTAAAACCTGAAAATATCACTTTGAGCTAGACTCGAACGAGAACAGGTGTAGGACAACGGGCCTTGCTGCACTCATTGTTACGACACTCTCAGGGGATATGCTTAGGATAATTCTCATTTTCATTACAAACCACTATGAAGGGTTATGAGTATATACTTCCTCAACGAAAACATTTTTATGATTATGGATTATATCCCTAAATAGTTCAATTTATGTTAAGTGTTTTTCAAGTTTGTAATTATGTATTTTCATTCATAAACTAATCCATTTTATGACATTGTTTAGAAATGGCGCCTAGTGGGAGGAATGGAAACCATATTAATGCACGCACTCCATGTAGGGATTGCACTCCTGATCAAGATAATTATAGTGGAGCTGGAGATACAACTGGTGCTGATCAACTTATCACCATACTAGGACAACTCACTTAGGTTATGAATAATAACCTTACTCATATGGAGCACCCTGGTCCGCAATGTGCAGGATCAATGTTAGATCGTTTCATGAGGTAATAACCACCAACATTTAATGGGGGTACAAATCCTTTAGTAGATGAGCAATGGATAAACTCCTTAGAGAAAATATTCCACGCCTTAGGGAGTAGCGAATGGGAGAAGTTTGTTATGGTAGTTTACCACCTCACTGGAAATTCCGATCAATGGTGTTCTCTGATTGAAAACACAATGGAAGATGAAGATGTATCAAGTATGGAATGGAGGGACTTTAATGAATTTTTCATAGAAAAATACTTTCCACATGACCATCGAGCAGATATGGAAATGCAATTTCTGAGTCTGAGACAAAAAGAGGATGAGAATGTAGCAAAGTATGAGGCTAACTTTACAAGGTTATCGAGGCATGCATCGGATTATATACGTAACCCAAGAAGTAATATTGATCATTTATTTGATGGGTTAAAACCGTTTCTCCGTCGAGCCTTAGTCTCACAATCTTTCTCATCGTACGAAGAAATTGACTCATGTTCTATCAAGATAGAAAAAGAATTCTCTAAATCTTATGACAATAAAGTAAAGCAAGAGAATAAGATAATGGTGGAACAAGAAACAGATAAACAGAAAATGGAAAGAAGGATTTTCTATTATGTGATAATTGTGGGAAGAATCACCCCGGTACTTGCCTAAAAGGAATGGGAGTTTGTTAAAAATGTGGAGAAAAAGGTCACCAGGCTCGTGATTGCAAGGGAAAGAAAGAGGCTGTCAATGTTTAATGCTAAAATTGTAGGGAAATGGGGCATTATTCAAATGAATGTCCTGAGCATCAGGGAAACATACCTCAGAAAAGGCCAAGGGATCAATGCCAATCTTATGCTGTTACTACAGTTGAAGCAGAATAATTAATATATTGGTGCTTTTGAACAGAAGGATTATTTTCTGGTTATAAGAATAATATGATATATATAAGGATTGTACTGAAGTACTTGTTGTTTTCATTAAGTTTTTAATATGATGAAGGAAAACATATTTTTAGTATATGATTATAAGAGAATCTTTACTTTATTAGGGAAATCTGATGAATTGATTTTGGAATTTTGAGACCTTTTAGAGAAATTATGGACAGATATATTTTGGATAACTATAAAGGATGGAATGAATTATGTTGAACTTTTGATAGTATTATTTAAGGTTAAAACATTTCTGAAGACTATTTTCAAAATATTATAATACTATAGTTTTAGGAAAAGGACAACTTGTAGGTTGGGTGTCACGACCCCCTCCCACCAAAGATGCCCCTCCTGAGCTGGCAATGGTGAAAGGGAGATAATGACCCCCGAGTCCCGCCTCCAGTAGGCCCCGGGTTGGCGACTAGCACCCAGGGTATGAGTTTTCACAAATATGGGAGGCATTACCCTTTTTATTGTTTTGGATCGGGAAATAGGACAAGTCAACCACCAAAAAGGAAAAAGAAGAAAGCTGCTGAAAATAAACCCAAACCAGTCCCATATGCATGTATAAATAAACTAAAACAGGTACAAGTACAAGGAAGCTCAAAAGTACAAGTGAGTACAGTACCAAAAGAAAAACAAGAAAACAACAACTGCACAGCTCCCACTGCCTGACTAGTAGGGTCCCGCACAGCCCTGGTAGTCCTCCTGAAAACCTGAAACAACGTAAGGTGAGCATACAAGTATACTCAGTAGAGAACCTAAAGCTCTCATGCACAAGTGTGGAGACACCCTAAGGTCCCGTGAGAAAACAGAAGAACCAGAAACTAACATGGAAAAACTATCCACCCAGCCTCACTGGTCACACTCACCAAGTAACACAAACATGTTTAGTATATATAGAACAAAAGTATTGGGTACCCCGCACCATTTCCCACTTAATTAGATGCTGCTCTTCCTAACGGCAAACGTCCTAACGCTACCACACTCTTCCCTCCTGCACACACCTGGGCCAAACCACGCATCCCGCCCGCACACACCTGGGCCTCACAACTACACATCTCGCCCGCACACACCTGGGCCACAACCACTAACCCGCCCGCAGACACCTGCGCCTCATCATGAAGGTTCTTGGGAACGGTAAGCCTGCCCGAAGAGTCTTGGGCTAAAGGTCGCCTCAAGCCATCACAGCCTCTGAGACCTACCCGAAGAGTCTTGGGTGTAAGGTCACCTCAAGCCATCATAGTCTACGAGACCTACCCGAAGAGTCTTGGGTATAAGGTCACCTCAAGCCATCATAGCCTATGGAAGAAGGAGCAGGAAGGAGCTAGTAACTAAGGGGGAACACCCTATCCCATAAAATGGGAGTGTTCGGCACTAGGTGGTTGACATGGGTGTGGTGCGACAAAACACAAAGATACAATTATATATATATATATATACCAAACACACAGCCCAAACTATGGCTTCTTAAAAAGAGAAACTGAGCATGTGCCTCGGCACTGCTACCACGAAGCATGCATCAACAACCAAACAATCATCCCCCAATCCCATTTAGGTTTTCATGTTTCATGCAATGGTTTAACAAATTATTACTACTGGGAAACTATCATCCAGACAAAACCTTTCACAAACATATCCCTGCCATCCAAAACCAAGGTTAGGTAAAACGCAAGCAACCACATGTCATTTCATTTAAAAAAGATTATCACAACCATACAACATTCCATCATTCATTTATTTCAAAGTTCCACACATAAAACCCTTTCCACACACAAAACATTTCCGCATTTGAAAACACCTTTTACATCAAAACACTTTTCATAATCAAAACACTTTTCATAAATAAAGGCATTTTCCCCAACCAACCACTTCCCATTTTAACCCCATCGTTTACAAAACATTTCACACCTCCGCGTTTCCACCATCAACCATTCCAATAAGATCACCACCCAAACGTCATAGCCCCGCTGCTCACCCAAACCACAACAGCCCACAAAACACCCCCAACACATGCCACGTAACCAAGAAAACACCCACATGTTCATTATTCCATTTTGGTTCAACCGGGGTGATCACACAAGGGTTCTTGATTTTCATTTAAAAAGTCAACTTTACGTGATTAACCAATTTCCACATTCCATGAAGTTTCCATCAATAAGAAAATACAGAAGGAGAGGGTAACATTTAATTGTGTAAGCAAAGGCCCCCAACGACTGTGATTTTCCGTAGGTAGAAGCTCATTCAATTCTAAAATATATTATCACAGGATATAAAAAGTAAGGTAAAAAAAATCATTAACTTCCCAACCCCATTCTTTAACCAGTTATTATCTTTATTTAAAGGTTCAACCATTTCTCATGAAAACAAAAGGATACCCTCCACACATGATATACAAATTAGAGAGACAAAGGTGAGATCCCTACCTCAAAAGGTCCCGATCACGTCGCTTCCGACGACGTCCTTTGGTGTCCTCCGCCTTCGCCAAACCCGACAAACGCCTCCTAGGATGGAAGCTGGAGAAGGAAGGCTGGAAGGAAAGGTGACAAGTCTGGGCTTAAAAGCTTCTTCTCGTCACTACGATCCTATGGCCGCTGACGGATCGACGATCGGAGTTCAGACAAAGAAGTTAGAGGAGGAAGACTTCTTGATCATCCAAGAGTGTCGTCGTGCGAAGAAGAAGCGATTGGTCTGGAAATAATCCACGACCCTTTCTTATATAGCCAACGAATAGGTAAAACAGTATGCAGCATGTATTGATGAATACACGGTGTGACTGTACACCCGTTACGTGTTTTGACTGGTCAACACACGACACGTCACGCGGTTTCCACGTGTTTTAAAAAAAGACGTTAATTTTATTAATATGTGTGTTTCGTTGACCCGAGACATAACTCATAAAAAGGTATCCATCACTGGTCTTAAAATGCCCGTCTTAATTACAGGATTACACTGCCGCTGACGGTTTGTCATTCTGACACCATATGAAGAAGTTATAGACTTTTTAATTTTTGATCACCCAAAAAAATAATAATATTATTTTATTATTATTATAATTACTTATTTATTTATTTTTATAACTCCAAATCAAACGTGATTTGGTCTCTTTCACGTTGGAAACAAACACTCCTTCCTTTTACATTTATTTCTCTTTTAATTTTATTCCCATTAATACCTTATAATCATTATTATAATATATAATAATAAAGACTTACAAAAGAACCTCCTCAATCCCACGCCACCACAAAAGTGGCGCCTCCTTGGCTCCATGTCAACCATGCCCCACCCCTTTAATTTAACTTATTTGTTTTATTGCATTAATTTTTAAATCTTTATTTCCTTTAACTCTTTATCTCTCCAATCTCCTTTAATGTTATTATTAATAAAATTAATAATAACACCCATCATTAATGTTCTAATTTAATCCCATGAAATTATATTACTATAATTATTCTCATATTAAACTAAAATCATTTTAATTTAATTAACACCAAATAATTTCAAGCCATCATAATAATAATAACACTTACGCTACACATATTCATTTATTTATTCGCAATAAATATAATAACTCATTTTATTAATTTCTCATTAATATTATGAATAATATTAATAACACAACACCTATTATTATTATTCTAATTTAATTCCAACAATTTCTCAATTAATATTAAACTAAACGCCTTATTTATTTAAATTCTTATTTAGAATTAAAACCCCTTTTAATTTAATTAATCACGCACTTTATATCACCATCTTTATTATTTAATATAATAAATTGACAAATCATCTTTTAATTTTTTTTAAATAATTATCATTGTTACGTGCGCCGTGTTGACCACATCGATTTCAACAAAGGAATGGACAGGAGGGGTTCGGTCCATTACATTGGGTGATAACCCGTCGCATCGGACAAAGCTGCAGGAATCGAACCCACAACCATAGTGCGACATGACTTTATTACCTACCACTATCCTACAAGAAATCCCTGGTTATTACAAAATAGTTTTCCTAATCTAAATGGTATGTGTTAATATTTGGAACCTTATACAATTATGATAAATAAAGTATTTTTGAGTACTATTACCTTTAAGAGTGAAATATGGGTTTGTTGTAAAACTTTATGACAAGTATATTTCCTCACGTTCTGAGTAAATCTCCTAAATAAATTCCTCATCCTTATGAAAGGTAACTTAAAACAAAAATGTTGTTAGTTAACTTTTCAAATTGGGGAATCAATGACCGTTTAACCAATCACAAGTTTGTGATTTTCTTGTAGTTAACTTTCTCCTAACTCTGTTTTATACAACTCTCCATCAGACCTTGATGGTTTGTTTCTCCTCCATATCAATATTTTCATAGAATCCTAGTATAGGCTATCTCGGGTGACCATTTTACTTATCTTTCTTTGTTTTAAAGTTATATTTTTATTAACCCTATTTCTAATGTGGGTTTTCCACAAAGGTATTTTCTATTTTCAAAATTTTATTTTCGAAGAACATTTTCAAATTGAGAGGATACAATTTATTGATGGAGGGGAGAATGTAACACCCCAAGCTTCCACGGTACGATTCTCTTTCAATAATGCAATAGCTTGCATTGTGCGCAAGTTCGAGATTTTAACACACCGTGACCAATCCAAGTAGCCATTATGAAAAGTAATACCCACTTTTTTAAATTATATAAATTTTATATTTCAAAATTGACTTCATTTTTGTATTCGGAATATCGAAATTAGCCTATGTTGAATTTTTTGTATTTTTCTGAGAACTTCCAATTTTTGATGAATAGTAAAAAAATATTAAAAAACAACTATTTTATTCAAAATAATTTATATTGATAAATTATAATATTGATTGGTTTTAAAGTATAATTAGAATTTATTTTTAATATTTTATTCAATGGTGGTCATTAGAATTAATTTCATTTTAAAATTGGACATAAACAGTTGTCAATCTTTTGATATATATTGTTCCTTAAAAACACGCTATTTGTTGTGATAGTGGGAATTAAATATTAAATTAATTAATTAAACTTATATGATTTGAATTTTTTAAAATATAATTCATTTTTTAAATTTTAATATAAAATATATCTTAGAGTGAATTTTTGGTATTTTTCTGAAAAACTTCAATTTTTGATGAATAGTGAAACCACTAAGTGGTAGTTTAAAAACTAATTTTTCCTGTAAATGAAACATTACCACTTCTGTGTATTGAATTTTTAAAATCCGACATACATGGATGTCATTAGGAAGTAAAATATGGTTCAATGGGACTAAAATAATTTTTGGTGAATAGTAACTTTTAAGTTCTATTAATCACATAAAGGTAATTAGTGAAATTTAAGGTAAAAATGATATTATAAAAATATGAAAATATCTTGACACTTGTCCTAACCTTATTGTATTACTCATGGCCAACCATGAAAATTCATGGGTTAACTTGGGGACCCCATGTAGCCACTTGGGTAAGAAAATGACATTAATAACTATTTATTTAATGTAAAAATAAAATTGTCACAAACATGTGTTGTTTTACTAAAAAAATTATTACATGGGGTTATATAAATTAATAGTTTTACTATAAATATTAATTGGAATGATAAAAAAGATTTCATACATCATGTTAATTTTTTTTATAATTTTTAGACATTAAATAAATTAAATTTTTTATGACATAATGATGATGCAGTGATCACCTCATTACTTAACGATTTAAATAAAATGAAAAGTTAATGTAAACTCTAAGACATACACTTGTCAAAAACCTATTGTATCAATATATTTTGAACCCTTATCACCATATCCTCAAAATATATCATTTTAGGGCCTTTAAAATCCAAAAATCATTTCATAATAATGTAATATTTCATTACTTTCCAAGAGTGCCCCTCCTCTCCTCTTATAAAAGGCCTCCACCTCTACCACCTTATTCACACCATCAAAGCCATTTGGCTCAGCAAAAATCTTCCCAAATACTCTCTCAACTTCCCTCTATTACTACTAGAAGCCTCATTTTGGGTAGAATTCTTCCCAAGGAATCATTTTTCTAAAATCAAAAAGAGTTACATGATTTTAAGGTAATGTCTTCTCTTATATTATTTTGTTTTATTTTTCTCTCAAGCCCCTTAAACTATTTTTATTCGTTTCTTTTGTAACAAAACCATTATATTAAATATATTAGGAATTTTTTATGTGAATGATTTTATTTACACTTACACACATCTTCATCTAATGGTTAAAGAACAGACTGTTTTTGTGGTTGGTGAATTTTTGCCTCCCGAAATGATGATTGTTCAATCGTCTTTTAACACCTCTCATGGTGGCCATTATGATGAAATTATATTTATTTATGATATATATTATATTTATTTCCTCTATATGCTTCTGTATTTTACATTTTAATGATACATTTATGCTTTGCATGTTTTGCAAACGCGATAATTTCATTTTAGGAAGTGCGGACTACCGCCCCCACAAAGTGATTGGAATCGTTAATGCCATTTGTGGGACGTGTAAAGGACTGAGTAAATGATATTATATATGAAATTATACTCGAATTATAATAAATTTTTAAATTATTATGATCTTATTCCATTAAATATGAAATAGAAATGAAAGTAGTGTTCATGCGTACGTAAGGCTTACCATCTCCATGAACAGTGCAGTTCATTTCTTACCTATAAATGTTATGTAATATTTTAAATGCATGTAGCTAATGGATATATATGATATATATGATATCTATATCATTAATATAATTCTGGAGATAATGGATATTCTACCACATAAACATCTTGTAATTATAAGAAATCTATTGTTGACTTAGTTACCAAAGTTCGACAAAACGACCGTTATTAACTTAAATGACTACATAATTTTTGTAACATGGTAATAAGTGATATAAAAGGGATAATGAAATTGAAAAAGGTACTTAAGAAAGAAGAGATTAACTGTAGTTTTTCATTCAGTAGATTAAATAATGATCGAGTCAAGTCGGACACAAGGTAAGGGAACTTCTTAACCCAATTTTCGTTCTTTGGGTTAATCTCCTACTTTCAAATTATGTCATGTTATTATTATGTCCTATCTTGTATTTCTAATTTATTTTTTTGTACTTATAGAGAATACACATAATAGATCTATTTTATTTAAAAAAATGATCTTGGTAAGGGACTTCGTCTCAATCTCCTTTCATTGAGGAATATTTTGTTTTATACACAACTTTCGTTTATACGGTGTATAAACCACTTTGACTTTTACGTATATTCAAAAGGGATTTTTTTATACAAAGCATTTTACTAAACGACAAAAGGGAATGTTTTTTTTCTCGTACGTATGTGGCGACAATGACATCTCCGCTATCGTGTCCATTATTTGAGTTTTGGCTTTGTCTACAAGATGCAACTTTATTTAAATGAAAAATAATTACAAAGTTTAAATTTTATATTATTTTGGTATTGAAAATGGTTTTGAAAGTGTTTTTTATATCAATGTGTTGTATTGATATCTTTTGATTGAAATGTTGATATTTTATGTTTCTTTTATGCATGTTTTATGTGATACGATTATGTTATGGATTATGATATTTTTAAACCTGTTCATATAAGGAATGCATTGGACTTAATAAGTGACAGGTGGAGCCCACTATAGCTCCTCAATGCATCGGTAGGTCTCATGAGACAAACTTGTGTCCTGGCACAAGGTCATGACAACATCTTATCTGTAGTCTTGACACGAGGCTTGGATACGTGGTTATGATAGTCTGGCATTATGTATTCCATCATTATGAAAGTGGTTATTAATATTGCATGTGATTATTCAACCAGTAGAATATCCATGAGAATAAGTAAATGGAATTATTTCATTTTACTTTTGCCATATTATGCTGATTTCATGTTTAAAAGGCTTTTGTTTAGTTATACATTTCCTTAAATTTTTATGTTTATTTATGAAAGCTTCTGCTATATTGTTAGCCTTACTGAGCATCTAAGATCACCCCTTTCAATGTTCTAATTTTTCCACGATGTAAAGAAGAATTTTATGAATGACCTGAAGGGATAATATGAGGGGATATGAAGACAAGAGGTTGTTGTAGTTTTGTAATACTTTATGATGTAATGTAAAACTTATGAATGTATCTAGTGTTTTAAGGCTACTAAACTAATCAGCCTTTCGAGACTTGATCTTTGTAATCATGTCGATGTTACACAATAATGCACCGACTCTGGGTAACTGGGGTCGGGGCGTTACAGTTGGTATCAGAGGCAGTTTAGTACTAACCTTGGAGGCTATATTTATATATACTCTGATTAGAGAACATAGACCTTAGATAAAATTTGAGGATTATTATAGAATAACATCATAGAATTTTGGTATTATAGAGATTTTGTCAGTTTTCTGAGCAATACATCCCTGTCTGGATAAGAGTAGTTAGAGGCGGCTCTAGAACATATATACCTTTGGGTAAAACCCGAAAACACCACATTGAGCTTGACTCAAACAAGAACTGGTGCACGACAACGGGCCTTGCGGTACTCTTGGTTACGACACTCCTGGGGGATATGCTTAGGATAATTCTCATTTTCTTTACAAACCACTATGAAGGGTTATGAGTATATACTTTCTCAAGGATTTTTTTATGATTATGGATTATATCCCTAAATAGTTTAATTTATGTTAAGTGTTTTTGGAGTTTATAATTATGTATTTTCATTCATAAACTAATCTAGTTTATGCCATTATTTAAAAATTACGCATAGTGGGAGGAATGGAAACCATATCAATACACACACTCCATGTAGGGATTTCCCTCCTACTCAAGATAATTATAGTGGAGCTGGAGATCCAACTGGTGATGATCAACTTATCAACACACTGGGACAACTCACTCAGGTTATGAATAATAACCTTACTCGTTTGGAGCTCCCAGATCTGCAACATGCAGGATCAATGTTAGATCGTTTCATGAGGTAACAAACACTAACATTTAATGGGGGTACAAATCCTTTAGTAGCTGAGAAATGGATAAAATCCTTAGAGAAAATATTCCACGCCTTGGTGAGTAGTGAAAGGGAGAAGCTTGTCATGGCAGTTTACCATCTCACTAGAGATGTCGATCAATGGTGGTCGCTGATTCAAAACACAAAGGAACATAAAGAAGTATAAAGTCTGTAATGGAGGGAGTTTAAAGAAAGTTTCTTAGAAAAATACTTTCCACATGACCATCGGGAATATATGGAAAGACAATTTATGAGTCTGAGACAGAAGGAGGATGAGAATGTCGCAAAGTATGAGGATATCTTTACAAGGTCAGCAAGGTATGCAGCAGATTATATATGTAACCCAAGAAGTAAGATTGATCATTTATTTGATGGGTTAAAACCATTTCTCCATCGAGCCTTAGTCTCACAATCATTATCATCGTACGAAGATATTGTCTAATGTGCTATCAAGACAGAAAATGAATTATCTAAATCTTATGACAACAAAGTAAAGTAAGAGAAGAAGAGAACAGTGGAATAAGAGATAGATAAAGGGAAAAAGGGAAAGTATGATTTTCTATTATGCAATAATTCTAGGAAGAATCACCCCGTTACATGCCTAAAAGGAATGAGAGTTTTTTACAAATGTGGAGAAAAAGGTCACCAGGCTCGTGATTTCCAGGGAAAGAAAGAGGCTGTCAATGTTGAATGCCACAATTGTTGGGAATTGGGGCATTATTCAAATTAATGTCCTAAGAATTAGGGAAACATACCTCAGAAATGGACAAGGGATCAAGTCCAATCTTATTCTGTTACTACAGTTGAAGTGGAATAATTAATGTACTGGTGCTTTTGGACTAAAGGATTATATTGTGGTTATAATAATAAAACGATATATATAAGGATTCTTCTGTAGTACTTGTTTCTTTCATTAAGGTTTTAATATGACAAAGGTAATCATATTTTTAGTATATGAAAATAAGAGAAACATTACTTTTTTAGGGGAATCTGATGAATTGATTTTGGAATTTAGAGACCTTTTAGAGAAATTTTGGACAGAGGTATTTTGGATAAATCTAAAGGTTAAAATGAATTATGTTGAACTTTGGATAGTATTGTTTAAGGTTAAAACATTTTTAAAGACTATTTTTGGAGTATTATAACACAGTAGTTAAAAGGACAACCTGTAGGTTGGGGGATAACCCATTACGTCAGACAAAGCTACAGGAATCGAACCCACAACCATAGTGAGATATGCCTTTATTACCTACCACTAACCTATAGGAAGTCCCTGGTTATTATGAAATCGTTTTCTTAATCTAAATGGTATGTGTTAATATTTCGAACCATATACAATTATGATAAATAGAGTATTTTTGAGTCCTATTACCTTTTGGAGTGAAACATGGGTTTCTGGTAAACATTTATGACAAGTAATTATATTTCCTTACATTCTTAGTAAATCTCCTAAATAAATTCCTCAACTTTATTAAAGGTAACTTAAAACAAAAATGTTGTCGGTTAACTTTTCCAATTGCGGAATAAATGACCGTTTAACCAATCACAAGTTTGTGATTTACTTGTAGTTAACTTTCTCCTAACCCTATTTTCTACAACTCTCCATTAGACCTTGATGGTTTGTTTCTCCTCCATATCCATATTTTTATAGAATCCTAGTATGGGCTATCTCGGGTGATCTTTTTTACTTCTCTTTCTTTCTTTTAAAGTTATATTCTTATTAACCCTATTTCTGATGTGGGTTTTCCAAAACGGTATTTTCTATATAAAACATTTTATTTTCGAAGAACATTTTCAAATTGCGAGGATGCAATTTATTGAAGGAGGGGATAATGTAACACCCCAAGCTTCCACGGTATGATTCTCTTTCAATAATGTAATAGCTTTCATTGTGCGCAAGTTTGAGATTCTAACACACCGCAGCCAATCAAAGTCGTCGTTATGAATAGTAATACCCACATTTTGAAATTATATAAATTTTATATTTCAAAATGGACTTCATTTTTGTATTCATAATATCTAAATTAGCCTATGTTTAATTTTTGGTATTTTTCTGAGAACTTCCAATTTTCATTGAATAGTAAGAAAATACTTAAAAACAAATTTTTTAATCAAAATAATTTATATTGATAAATTATAATATTTAGTGGTTGTAAAGTATAATTGTAATATATTTTTACCTTTTTATTCAATGGTGGTCATTAGAATTAATTTCAGTTCGAAATTGGACATAAACAATTATCAATCTTTTGATATATATTGTTTCTTAAAAACACGCTATTTGTTGTGACAGCAGAAATTAATTATTATATTAATTATGTCAACTTATATGTTTTGAATTTTGTAAAATATACATCTTTAGAAAATTTGGAATATCAAATATTACTTAGAGTGAATATTTTTTATTTTTCTGAAAAACTTTAATTTTTGATGAGTAGTGAAACCACTAAGTGGTAGTTTAAAAACAAAATTTTCATGTAAATGAAACATTACCACTTCTGTGTATTGAATTTCAAAAATCCAACATACATGGTTGTCATTAGGAATTAAAATATGGTTCAATTAGATTAAAACATTTTTTGGTGAATAGTAACTTCAATGTTCTATTAATCATAATTAAAGGTAATCAGTGAAATTTAAGGTAAAATGATATTATATAAATATGAAAATATCTTGACAGTTGTCCTACCCTTATTGGATGACTCATGGCCGACTAAGACAATCCATGGGTCAACTTGGGGACCCCATGGAGCCACTTGAGTAAGAAAATGACATTAATAACTTTTTATTTAAAGTAAAAATAAAATTGTCACAAACATGTGTTGTTTTACTAAAACAATTATTACATGGTGTTATATAAGTTATTTTATTCTATAAATATTCATTGGAAAGATAAATCAATTTCCTACATCATGGTAATTTGTTTATAATTTTTAGACATTAATTAAATTAATTTTTTTATGACACAATGATGATGCGGCGATTACCTCATTAATTAATGATTTAAATAAAATGAAAAGTTAATGTAACATCTAAGACATAGACTTGTAAAAGTCCTATTAGATGAGTATATTTCGAACTCTTATCACCTTATCCTTGAAATATATCATTTTGGGACATTTGAAATCCAAAAAGCATTTCATAATAATATATTATTTCATTACTTTCCAAGAGTGCCCCTCCTCTCCTCTTATAGAAGGCCCCCACCTCTACCACCTTATTCACACCATCAAAGCCATTTGGCTCAGAAAAACTCTGCCTAAATACTCTCTCAACTTCCCTCTGTTACTCCTAGATGCCTCACTTTGGGCATAATTCTTCCCAAGGAATCCTTTGGCTCAAATCAAAAATAGTTAGCTGATTCTAAGGTAATGTATTCTCTTATGTTATTTTGTTTTATTTTGCTTCTCCAACCCCATAAACCCTTTTTATTCCTTTATTTTATAAAAAAACCATTAGCTTCAATTTACTAGTATATTTTTATGAGAATTATTTGATTTACACTTACACACACCTTCGTCTAATGGTGAAAGAACATACTGTTCCTGTGGTTGGTGAATTTCTGCCTCACGAAACGATGATTGTTCAATCTTCTTTTAACACATCTCATGGTGTCCATTATGATGAAACTATATTTATTTATGATATATAATATATTTATTTCCTCTCTATGCTTCTATATTATTCATTTAAAACATACCTTTATGCTTTGCATTTTGTGCAAACGTGATAATTTCATTTTAGGAAGTGAGGACAACCGCCCCCTCAAAGTGATTTGAATCGTTAATGCCATATGTGGGAAGTGTAAAGGATGTAGTAAGTGATATAATATATTATATTATACTGGAATTATATTACACCTTTATATCATTATGGTCTCGTTCAATTTAATACGATATAGAAATGAAAGTAGCGTTCATGCGTACGTACGACTTACCATCTCCATGAACGGTGCATGTCATTTCTTACCTATAAATGTTATGTAATTTTAAAAATTCATGTATCTAATCGATATATATGATATATATGATATCAAAATATTGAATATAATTCTGGATATAATGGATATTCTACCTCAAAAACAACTTGTAATTATAAGAAGTTTATTGTTGACTCAAGTACCAAAGATAAACAAAACGACCTTTATTAACTTAAATGACTACATAATTTTCTTAACATGGTAATAAGTGATATAAAATAGATAATGAACTTGAAAAAGGTTATTAATAAAGTATATATTAACTCTAGTTTTTTATTCAGTAGATTAAAGAACGATCGAGTCAAGTCGGACACGAGGTAAGGGAACTTCTTAACCCAATTTCCGTTCTTTGGGTTAATCTCCTACTTTCAAATTATGTCATGATATTATTATTTCCTATCTTGTATTTCTAATTTCTTTATGTGTACTTATAAAGAATACACATAATATATCTATTTTATTTAAAAAAATATCTTAGTAAGGGACTTCATCTCAATCTCCTTTCATTGAGGCAAATTTTGTTTTATACACAACTTTATTTTATACGGTGTATAAACCCATTTGACTATTAATTTTATTCAAAGGGATTCTTTTTATACGAATAATTTTACTAAATGAAAAAATAGATTATTTTTTTTGTCATACGAATGCGGCGACAATGACTTCTCCCCCGCCGTGACCATTATTTGAGTTTTGTCTTCCTCTACAAGCCGTAACTTTTTATAAATGATAAATAATTACAAAGTTTTAATTTTATTTTATTTTGGTATTGAAAATGGTTTTGAAAGTGTTTTTTTATATCATTGTGTTGTATTGATATCTTGTGATTGAAATGTGGAAATGTTATGTTTCCTTTATGCATGTTTTATGTGATACGATAATGTTATGGATTATGATATGTTTATACCTGTTTATATGAGAAATTAATTGGACTTAATAAGTGATGGGTGGAGCCCGGTATAGCTCCTCGATGAATTGGTAGGTCTAATGAGAAAAACTAGTTTCTTGGCAGGAGTTCTTCACAAAATCGTATTTGTAGTCATGGCACCAGGCCTTGTCTACGTGGTTATGATAGTCTAGCATTATGCATTCCATCATTATGAAAGTGGTTACTGATATTGCATGTTATTATTCAACCAGTAGAATATCCATGTGAATAAGTAAATGGAATTATTTCATTTTAATTTTTCCATATTATGCTTAAGTTCACATTTAAAAGGATTTTGTTTAGTTATACATTGCCTTAAATGTTTATGTTTATTTATGAAAACTTCCACTATATTATTATCCTTACTGAGCATCTGAGTTCACCCCTTTCAATGTTTTAATTTATCTATGATGTCAAGATGTATTTTATGAATGACCTGAAGGGATAATATGAGGGGATATAAAGACAATATGTCATTGTAGTTTTGTATTACTTTATGATGTAATGTAAAACTTATGAATGTATTTATTGTTTCAAGGTTACTAAACTAATTGGTCTTTCGAGACTTTATCTTTGTGATCATGCCAATGTTACGCAATAATGCACCAACTCTGGGTAACTGGGGTCAGGGCGTTACATCGGTACTCCCTTAACGTACTTGGGTGAAGGTCCCCCCTAGAAAACAGACTGACAGAGTTGGTACTCCCCTATATTACTAAGGTGCGGGTCCTCTAGTCACTGAGTTGTACTCACCTACTGGGTAGGGTGTGGGTCATTGATAAACAAAGTTGTACTCTCCTACCAATATTCGGGGTGTTTCATTCTTGAGTAGTACTCCCTTATCGTATCAGCATCTATTCACTGAGTATTACTCCATTATAGGGTAGGGTTTAGGTCATCGATTGGATATAGAGCTCCCTCGGGTGTCAGACACGGTAGGGAAGAGTGGGCCAATCCACTTGATGAAAACAATACCTAAATTGGATTTAGTTATCCCTCAATAGACTGAGGTACATGCCACTTCTTAGTAGAGAAAATATGGTATCACATGTTATTCTAGAGTATCACTCCCTCAACTAAGCACAATGATGAGAATAGGGTGTCCTCACATGGTTTTACTTACTCTTTCAGGGACCGCAAGGTTGTGGTGACTAGACCTCTTGTGTTGGGCACAAGATTTGGACGTAGTAAAATGGTCCCGATGGAGCACATTCTCTGTGACATACCATTAGGAATGGTATTATTATACTTAATGAATTATATCTCTCAGATGGGTTCCATTACGGATGGATACCTCCTCGAGAATGTACCCCTTGTTTATATGTTACACCTTGAGCCTTCTGTGAGATTCCTAGTACTGGCAATAAGGTTGGAACTTATTATTCTTAGTGGTTGTGATGAGTATATCTGAATGTTCATGGTATACTTATGGGCATATAACCGAGTATAGTTGACTTTTCATTCATATGGTGTTCTTCTATAATTCTTTACATTTGGGGTTTTGGGGTCCCCTACTGAGTATTGTTTTACTCACCCCCACACAGGCTTTTCTCATACGTTTCATTTCTTCTGCAGAAGAAAAATTCATTGATGGGGTCTTGGGAGGATGAGGGCCTGATAGTTTTCAGTGTGATCAGACAGACTTGGGGTACTTCTATAGCTTTAGGAAGCTATCCTTCACCCACCCCTCAGGAAGGCTTCCTAGAAAACAAGCATCAGGGACTTGGAGTTTTCGTTTTTTCTGTTATCCTTTTACTGGGCTTGTATAATGTCCTAGGTTACCACCATATAATTTAATTTTTATTGTACTCAGGTTGTGTCTTACACATTGGATTTGATGCATTCTTTCCTTGTATTTTACTTTCTAGTACATTTGGCTGGGAGTTGTGTGTGTTTTTAAAGGTTCTCAAGAAAATGCCACCAGTTTCTGGAATAATTCCTTCGGCGCTAGTTACATACCCCTAAAATTTGGGTGGTGGGCTTGGGGTAGTCACGACATTGTCCTCAGGGGATGGGTCATAACAGAATATATGTATAATAAATCAGTATTTACTATATAGGAAGTTTGAATATATATGAGTGAAGTCAGATGTAAGGTAATATATTTTTGTGACAATCTCATTGTTTATCAATGTTGATTATAATTAATGTTATAATGAAGAATTATTATGATTTACCTATCATGAAAATCATATATTTTCTTCTACAATGGTTATTTATATATACAGTTATTATTTTCATTTAATTTTCCTTTATTTATGTACTCATGAAACTAAAAATACAATTTTTTAAAGAATGGAGAATTTAGTTTTCTCTTCGGTCTAAAATCATTTTTCATTCGTATCTTTGTTTTCTAAAAACATTTTCAAGAATGTTTTTAGTACTCTTTTATTATTTAATTTTTTTACCAATGATTTAGTTTTTCAGAAATATTTTAAAATGATCTTTCTTATCATTTTTTAAATTAAGAACTTTTTGACATTTTACAAAAGTGTAGAAGGAATGTTTCATTTATTGTATACGACATGAATATAATTTCAATCCATTATGACCACTCAATTCTATTAGGATTCCATTATAAATTTTCATGGTTATTTTTCAATATAATATTTTCTATAATATGTAAGAAAATTTTAAATTTTAAATAAGTTATTTCAAAGGGAAAAGCTGATTTCTTATTAGGTAATGTCCAAGTTATATATTAATTTCATTTTTCATATATGATGACACACGTTGATTTTACCTAATTCTTATTGAGTATTTGATACAATGATACCATGATCATTATTTATCTGCATGGGTTTTGATCAGGATGACATGATATTTATGAAACTATTTTTTCCCATGAGTTATGCTATGATGAAAGATAAAAATGTTTAAGAAACACATTTCTTTATGTGTAATACTATGATTAAAATATAAGAAACCCATTTAATTTTAATAGTTTTTGATATGATGAAATATTTGTAATATTTTGGAATACAAATGAATGATTTTCATTTTGAAATCAATGGGATCATAATTACATTACCATCCAATGAATTGGGTAACTATATATATATATCATGCAATAAATAGGAATGGAATATGGAGTAAAAATTATTGAGTTAGCTACTATGTCCCATACAATAGTATTGGGAGTGATCCATGACTACAATAACCATTTAGAGAGTGATCCTAATACACTATGATATTCCTAGAACTGAGCCTTTACTATTATGGAAATTATTTTTCTATGTTCATTTGTATATCAAAAAATATTTTGTATAAAAAATATTTGATTTAATGAATCATATTCATTTATTCATTTATGATTCATGTCTAATTATATACCTATCATTATACCATAAAATAATATTATGATCTATGATATGAAATGTATGGTTTTCAAATGTTATGTTGATTTCATGCACCCTTATGCTCATGTTATAGTTAAGTGATCATTGATATCTCCCATTTTACCCTTTCAAAGCATATGATCTCACCATTTCATATATATTCTGTCCCCATGTTATGAAGAAAGGTATTATGTATGAAGTCTCTAAAAATTATTTTAGTTATGAATAACTTAGTGGGAGATGATGAAGTTCACTTATGAACCAGTTTTTTTGTGTATCTGTATTTCTAATGATACTAAACCTATTTGATTATGGCATGGATTATTATGTTAGGTTTAGAATATACATATAATAATATTTAATATTTATATATGAAATTTTTGTGTCTCCATAGTTGATATAATCGAAAGGTTTAATTACCCTTATAATCAAGGATGTGAATATTTTTATGAGAACCACAGGGATAAGGGTAGGAATATAATAATATCCTAATGTTTTTGAAATAATAATGGATGGCCTAGGTTATTCTGAAGGTGTCATAAATTGAAAGGAAGGTGACTTGATTTAGTCATCCAATAAATATTTATTCATGATTATGTGTTTTATCATAATGATTATTATTACTTAAACTCTTATTTTTAGTTTCATTAAATATCTTGAACCCTAGGGAATCAAGTTAATGTTGAATTTGATGGAAAATTAAATTATTTTCCTCCAATGAAATAAAATTTTTTGGAATGTGGAATGAAAACTTTACTCACTATTCTTACCTCAAGCATGAATTGTGCTGAATTTCTTAGTGAGAAAAGGATGGAATGAAATTTTTTGAGTTATTTAGGAGGAAAATCTCACCTTTATTTAGTAGATATTCTAATCTACTAGTATATTAGTATCATATCAAAAAAAATGATGTGATATCATTTTTCCATCAGTGTTCATAGAATATAAAATTCATTTTAGATGTATATCATAGTGAAGGTAAAACATATCAATGGTGTAATAAAATAAGTAATAATAGGAAATTATAGGAAATTGGCTCCATGGAGTGGGATGTGATTAATAAATATTTTTAATAAAAAATATTTTATATATTTTTCATCAATTAAATAATTTCAACATCATTAATTTATAAATCAATAAGGTAATTATTTATTTACTAAAAATTAAAAACAAATAACAATGATAAATAAAAACATTTGATCTTAAAAATTATTATTTTTAATCTAATTTATCATCTGTATAACCTTATAATAAAAATGATTTATTTATTAAAATATTAGTGATACATATTTAACTTTTCATTAAATTGAATAAATTAAATGTCCCAATCTCATCCAAGTGGGTTCCAAAGGAAAATATTTCTATAAAATTGATATTTAGTTTGAAACACACTCATCCAATTATATATCTACAAGTGAAAGGGTAATTTTATACTAGTATTCTTACCCTTAATTAATCGATTTTCCCTTTTATTGTATTAATAAAAATTATCAGGGTTACTATTCATAATTCCCAAAAATAAAAAAAATGAAGTAACATAATTTTTACCTAGTGATTTAAAATATAGAATCCATTTTTTAAAATTTATAACAATATTGTTTAATTCATTAAATTAAAATTTATCTCTTTGTCATAAAAATAGGATGAGTTTTAAATGTCAAAACATTACAAAAAATTAATTTTTTTTACATCTAAATTCAATGAAAAATTAATTCCAATGAAAAAAATTATATTTAAAGATAAAAATATATTCTATTAATACTTTAAAAATGTTAAATATTATAAATTAACAATATAAATTATCTCAATAAAAATGTTGTTTTCAATTACAATTTATTTTATTTTTAATATTAATCAAAATTTGAAAGTTATCAGAAAAATATTAAAAATATTTCCAAAGTAAATTTTTTATATCACACTTACAAATAAAATTTTTATTTTTTAAAATAGAATATAAATATTAAAAAAACTAGATTTAAAATGTATTGACAATCAAAAGGTGGGAAAACTGCATTTTTTTAAAATTACTTCATTTATCCGAAAAAATTAATTTGTTCTTATATAATGTTTATAAAACATATTATATTAACTTTAAACATTATATTGAATATATTTAACATATATTTGATAAATAAAATCTAGCAAGAGTAATAATATTATTTTATAAACTCACTTACTTTCATTTAAATAGTTTTACAGAATAATGTTGAAAATTTTCATATTCACCATTATGATGAGAAGGTAATAATGTAGCATAATAATATTTAGTTTTTCACATATAATTATAATTGAGTGAGATTAATTCTTTAAAAATAACATGAAACTTTGTGTAAAAAAATCCAAACATAGGGTTGTATATACTACAACCTAATATTATATTGTGTATTTAACAATCTTATCTTAGTGTAGCCTACAACACATGGAATCAAAGAAAAACATTTATCTCATAAAAATCTCTAGGTTTTATATTAAACCCACCCCTTAAAATTAATTTCTCCCTCAAAATTCATCAGGTTTACAAATGGTTTAGTACTGGAACGTTTCATCAATAAAAACCCACATCATAAAAAAAGAATACTAAAAATTAATTTTAAAAAGGAAAGTTGGAAACTCAACAGTTACCCAAGGTAAAACATTTCTGGGTTTTCACATAAGTGAATAATAGGTTGAATTGAAAACATATATAGGGATGAAAAATTTGACCATTATGTTTTGAGGGAGATTTATAGAGTAGGTCATTAAGAGAAAGTTAACAATCAAAATCCATAAATGTGTTATGATCTAATAGGACCATATGATTCCTCAAATAAGAAGGTTCTAGGATAAAATTTATTTTTTCAATATCCTCTTCATAATGATTAGGATCATGAGAAGAAATAAATACTTTATTTCGGGAAAATATCACCATTGATCGTGCCTTGAACAATTTCAAATTCATCGATTATTCAATGAAATGAAGTTAAATTTTTTATTCCTTAAGATTTGGTAGATCATGCGATCCTTAAATAAAATGGTAATTAATTCCATATATCTATATCACAACAACAATTTTATCACAAGTAACCAAAAATGCATAAGTCCACCTATAGGGAGATTATACTTTATTCTAACAAATGTTATCTAATGATAAACTTAATCTTGTGATACATTTATAACATTACAATCCTTATAAAAGCGGAAAATACAAAACTATGAAAAAAATTTCTAACTAGAGTAAAAATTTATACCCCATATATCAAAAGGTATCTTGTGTTGGTCACATTCCAAAAATTTAAACTACATCATCATGCATTCTCTTGAGTCACATTAATAACTTGAATTATCATATATACTTATTGAAAAAAGGAATGCTTCCTTATTCTTAAGACGAAAAATATGTAAACATCATCCATCATATCATATCCCACATGTCTATAAATCCTTAACATGTTCCAAGGAAACTAATATCATCTAATTTCATTATTCCTATCAAAAATATATTTATCCAAATATAATTACCTCAACATCATTCTCATATTAATTGTAATACTTCCATTAATCATGCATCTTCAAAAAAACATTACCTCATTTCCTCAATCACTTTTCATGGTTACTGATACCACTCAGCATATACTTTTAAATACCATTGGAAAACCAAAATGGACCACCACCTGGATATTTAAATATTCTATAATACTATAAAAGATATCGAACAATATTATTTTGGGATCTAATTTCTTAAACACTCAATCATTCCACCACTTTTTTGTCATTCTCAACATCTCCAATAGTGATCGCTAGTGATTTTCCTTTTTCTTTTGGCCTTAACTAGTTATTGAAATCGATCATCATCATTAACCTTTTAACTCTGTAATTAGTTTAAATAATTCCCTTTTTTCATAAACATGTAGCATTGAATTGTGGGAGTTGAATTATGTGTATCCTTGTTCCCTATTCACATCATTATACACCTTTTACCCATTACATCAGCACTCAAATACAATATGACCTTCATTTACACACCTAAAACATATACTAGCATCATTAAGACAATCTCCCCCGTGATTCATTTCACACTTTGAGCATATGGAAATGCTCATATTCTTTTCACCATTGTTTTGAGATTTTCCCTTGAACTACATCTTTTGTTTCTTGTCGAAACTATGAGTTTGATATGTAACATCAATATATAATTCTACCTTTATTGAAAAACTAAAAATATCTTAATATCTACCAATTTATCTTATAGATAATCCCTTTCGAAGAGATGGTTTTAATCCAAAGAAGAATCGATCAACTTTAAATTCAGGTTAGATAAAAATGCTAGAAGCATAGCTTTCATGTCTTTTAAAATTTACGTCGGATATACCAAAAAATTCATCCACATTTATCTTAAGCTCTAGTAACTGATTTTATATATTCATTCGAGGAATACGAGAAATGTACTTATTGATAAAAAGTTCTTGAACTCATCCCATTCCATGGATTCAATTTCATCTTTCTATATCATGTTCTGGATTATAGACCACCGCTGGCCCACATCACATTCTAAATGATAAATAGAAAAAAAAACATGTTCTTAACAGTGAAGGATAGAAAATATCATTTTAATGGTATTGATAAATTTTTCAGAAACAAGTGCATCAGAAGAACCATTGAAATAAGGACGGTGTTTCCTCATGAAGGACTCAACAGAATGGTGTTCCCTTCTCAACTAATTTGGAAGTCTTGAATGATTGATAGATTGGGTGAGTATAGTGATAAGTTGTTTCTTTGCATCTCTAATAAAATTTGGTTATTCAGGAAGAAAACTATTGAATTTCCCATTTCATTGATCATTAAATGTATTTATTTGCGTTTCATCCATTATCTCACACCCAAAAAGAATAGTGTCAGAGGAAAGAATTATACTGAAAAAACATATTCAAGGGGATATATCATCCATATCTAAAATATTATGATTAATCCTAGGTTAGCAATTATCAATACCAAAATTCATGTATTGTAACATATAGTGAGACTTATCCTTTGGGAAATATCTAGGCATACCTTAGAAATATTTATATTGATCTCACTAATTAATTCACATCCTATTTTTCAATGGTCTATTAAATATTTCCTATAATACAAACTATAACAACCAAATAATGAAATAAATGAATATTGCATTTTTTATATGAATATTCATTACATTTATCAAATGCATGACTATGGAAATTAATATTTTAGTGCCTTTGGAAACATGGAATACATTATTATATTATGTAAAAGATCTTCAATATCTCCCATAAATACCATCCCCTTTAATACTCTTACTTAATATATTTCTTTAGAAAATTATGAATGGAAACATAAAAATGGGTGATCCCAAATTCACAGTAAGGGTAAATAAGGGAGGTTTAAATCATATCATAATCATAAGACATAAGAACATGAAATTTGAAAATATTATCCTACATATGAAAGATCGTGATATCATGCATTGGTTTAAATCATACATGTTTATAATAATCAATGAACATAATAAAAAACTCATAATATAAGACCTGAAATTATTTTTAATACACATAAGCATTGAAAATCATTTCATATTAATCAATCATCAATGCCAAGACCGTCACAGCAGATAAAGTCCATTACTGAACTGAGTTCACTCCCCGTTCCAGCCATGTATTACAGAACCAAGATCATTTACCATTCTAAAAATTCTGATCTCATAAGATATAAATATATACCCAATTCATTGGAAGGAGATATAGATCACACCCATCTCATAATGAAGTCATTCTTACATGTTCTATAAAAATAGAAATAATCCATCAAAGCATAACTCAAGGAATAAAATAACATAATCCATGTAAAACAAATGCTTTTTCTAAATAGAATTCCATAATAAAATAAATCAAAGCAAAGGATTAATAGGGAAATTTCCCTTGAAGCCTAATCCCTATTAATTAATGTAATAGTCAGTGGAAAATAATTTTGTTAGAACACTTGAAATTAATTCTTGAGGAAAATATTCTTTCTTCTTCAAAAATGTTTTCTTTTCTCAAAATGACACATAATTTTAAAACAAATTTGAAAATAATATATAAATCTTTTAAATTGTGATTAATTCAAATATGTTTATATGATAACATAAAGATACATTCATTCCATATAATTTGAAAGAGAACATTCTTCTCATACTTTTTCCAAAAAGTCAAAAATCACCTCTTAGTGAAAAAATATTAATTTAATACCATTTAAAAAAATTTAATCAATTATAAAAATTAACTTTAAACAACTTTATAAGGATATAAAAATTATTTTTGAATATATTTTTAAGAAACATGGATGTGGTTCATAAATAAGCCCCAATAAATACAAACATATAAACAATATTGGATACAAATGAGATTACAAAATTATACCTTACATAAGGTGTGATTTCCATTATATATATCCAATATTATTGTATATTTATTTAAATAATATCATTTTTTTATTCTAGATTAATATTCATTTTTATGATATCATATATGATCATATTATCATCTATTTGTTAGTAACATTATTACTCATCCATCTAATATTAACCTCTTTATTTTCATACTCATGTTTTGTCAGATAAATTCTTATTCCTACTCAAAGTTAATATTTTCATCATTTGAAGAATGATATTAGTATACTTATTATTATATCAATTAATTACATTCATTTATATAATCATTCTTTAGTGACGATTATGTAAAATGAATCGTATCGCATTGTGGAGACTGTAGGTCATACAAAAGCACAAGAGACAATATCATTCCCATAATTGTTGAATGTTATTGAAGTGGATGATGTATAATATTTCATAATCAATATATTGTTATAATAAACATCTATAGTTATTATTTACATCATTATACCCATCAAATTAATATGGTGGTGAAAAACAAATTACATGACGATGTGGAGACGGTAAGCCATATATATGCACACATGGTGATTTCATTTTTTATAGGATTGATATAAGGTAGAATATGGTTGTTTAATTATCAAAATAACATCTCATTATATATGTTACATTTCATTTATTACTTTATAATGAAATAACTCATGAATTGGATGCATTAGAAGGATCATTTTGAAAGAATTGGTATAGGGGATTACATCTACTTCAACGTGCTCCCTCGAAACCACCTCTTAAAGCACTACATTTTGTCTTTGAAGAAGACCAGAAACTCTATAATGTTATAGGGAACTTTGAAAACATAAATAGGATGGTAGATATTAAAGGCTCAAAGTTGATTTATGAGGTGAGGGAGGAGGTTCCCCTTTTTAATTGAGGTGAGGGGCACTTTTGGGATCTCAAATAATATTAATTTATAATAAAATATAACCCAATAAAAAACCACCAAAATGTAATAATTTTCAAGATGATATGATATAAGAATGTAATTTCATAAACCAATAAATTATAGACATGTTTTTCTATCAATTTAAACCATATCATTTTAATTAAAACCAAGTTATTCTGTTTAATCTTTATTTGGGTAATAAATATTTCAATATTAACAGAAAGAAATATTTACTTATTTGATGTCAATTATAGCATAAATAAATAATTTAGAACATTTTTTACAATATAATAATTATTATATTTTCTTTAAAAAAATATAATTTTAAATAATTTAATAAAATAAAATATTGATAAACCATCAATTGTGCCAATTTTAACACCATTCAATCTATTGATTTTCAAAAATATTAAGATGACAATTTAAATTCAAAAAAACTATTTTATTATATTAATATGAGGTAATGTTATTCTATAAAATTAATTTTACATATTAATTAAATAAAATTATATTTAGTTTTATATTTTTGATAACATTTTACTAATATTTATTTTAATAAAATAATTACAACATCAGTTTTGGGTAATTATTTAATATAGTCATTTTTTAATAAAAATTTATAATAAAATACAAGGATGATTATAAATGTTCTATATTTCATAATAATGGTTTTATTCAAAAATAACTTCTAGAAAATCTATCTTAAAAAAATGTATACTTATTAAAATATGAATGTGACTAGTTTAACATCACGTTAAATACACTAATATGAGTGTCCTAATCTCTTCTATAATGCTCTAAATGGTCACTAACTAAAAAATTGGAGTCTTGGGGTATATATTTACTCAAAAAATATGATTTGGTCCAATTTTTAATTATTTTAATACTTATTATCTTTTTAATAAAAATTAGTTTTTATATTTTTCATCAATTAAATAATTTATGCATCATTAACAAATAAACTGTTATGGTAATTTTTTATTTTATAAAAATTAATAATAAATTAGAATGATAAATAAAAACATTTTATAATTAAAATTATTATTTATAATAGAGTTTTCCTGTTGTATGAAATTATATTAAAAATGATATAACTATTAAAATTTGAGTGAGGCATAATTAACTATTCTTTAAATAAAATAAATTAAACATCCTACTCTCATTCATGTGGATTAAAAAGGAAACTATTTAAACCAAAGGATTATTCAGTTAGAAACACACTCATCCAATGATATTAAGACTAGTTTTAGGGTGATTATATAATAGTATTCTTACACCTAATTACCTGATTCACCTTTTTACCATTTTAATAAAAATTAAAAAAGATAATGTTTTTAATGCCCAAAAATAAAATAAATATATTTACATAATTTGATCTAATTATTTAAAATATTAAATCCAATTTTAAAAATTCATAACATATAATTTGAATTAATTAATTTAAAATTAATCCGATTGTCGGAAAAAGAGCACATGTTATAAAAGTAAAAACATTGCAAAAGATTGCAATGTTTTTAAATCTGAATTCAATGTAAAATTATTGATACTGATAAACATTATATTTAATGATAAAAAGTTATTATATTTATATTTTAGAACCATTAAATATTATAATTTTTCTATATAAATTATATTTATGAAAATAGTTTTTTTCAATTGAAATTCAGTGTATTTTTACGATTCATTAAAATAAAAATGTTATTAGAAAGATATTAAAAATTGGTCCAACATAAATTTTTGTAACCCACTAATAAAGAAAATGTTTAATATGTTCTATATACTATATAAAAGTGTTAGAAATATAATTAAAATTGGTGTTCCATCAGAAGGCAGAAAACATCTTTTTTTTGAAAATTAATGCTTTTAACAAAAAAATTGAATTTTTTCTTATATCATGTATAAAAAATATATAAGATAAATTTTAAACATTTTATTGAATATATTAAACATATATTTCATTAATAAAATCCATAAAGTTTTATTTTATCATTTTATAAACTCGCTTATTTTCAGTTAAATAATTTTTTAGAAGAAAGATTGTATTATTCATACCCATCATTACAATGACTAGGTTATAAGGTAACATAATAATATTTAGTTGTTAAATTATACTCAGTATTGTGGTAAATTAATTCTTTCAAAATAACATGAAATTGTGTATAACACTAGCTAGGAATAGTGTTTCAAATACCACAAGCTAATTCGGTGTTTTGTATCATGCAATCTTTTCTAGTGTAGTGTACAACATAAGATATCAAAGAAAAAAATATATGAAATACAAATATAGAGAAATTACATGAATAACAATAGGAAAAACAAAAAAAAATTAGGTTGGATCTTCAAAAACCTTCCTTAGATATCATCCCATAATATAAAAAAGGAATAAAATAACCATGATTGTAATCAACAACCTTAGATCTTTTTGTATTAGAGTAGATATAATAAACAATGAGGAGAAAAATAGATCTATGAAAATCCTTGATAATGTACTATAAATGATTATATACCAAGTGAATCAGGCTTCAATGCACCATGAAAAGCTTCCATATCACATCCAATTTGATTGGAAAAAAATTCACAACCTTTGGGAGGGAAAAATCTTTAGTTAGGGTCATTTTGAAGAAAAAGAAGGGATAAAAACATAATCTTGGCCTTTATCAACTATTAAAGATTTTGTTTCTAAACCGTACACAATTAGTCACCTAGTTAGGAAAAAACAATTTGATAACCAGGAAGTAGCCACTACCTCAAGGAGGGCCTCACATGGTTGGTCTGCATGGTTAGACAAACTATATTCCAACCCTAAAATACCATTTTACCATTCTTCACAGTTTCAGTTATGTTGTTGCATAGTTTAGAAAAATTGTATGCCTACACATACTCTTTTCCATTATCGCATGTCTCATTGTGCACAATTTCAATTAAGAGTTGCATGGTTTCCAAGAATCATGCTCAAAACATAAAACTTTTGAAAATCCCTAAAAATATTCCAAAAGGATCAAAAACCCTCCCAAACTTTACCCAAACACATTATTTACATAAAAAGAATAAATTAGGTTTTAGTTACTTGAAATTGGTTGTGCTATAGTATGAAAGTTAATGGTATATGAATTTTTAAGAAGTAATATCATGTCATATCTATTACATATATTGACTATTTCTATCGTTATGATTATCCATTTGAGTTGGTTATAGAAAACAATACATCAGTTCTCATGGTGGTAGTCCAATGTACAAATGAGTGATTGCATTGTTTCCTATTTGATGAAGAATGGGATAGATAAACGTAATTTAATTAACATAATATAATCTCATTATATGAGATATTTTATTATTATAATTATTTATGTCTTGATAAATAATATATTTTTATAAAATAATGGGAAAAACAAATATATTTGCTACGATGATTACCTTCTCCTAGAGAAACCACTTTTTGATATCCTATTAAGGACACTAGGGTTTTTATTTTGGGAATACCATCACCTTTAAAATGTTTATGAGGACTTTGGGGAGATAATTGTTCAGGTTTTTCTTCTAGCTGAACGGATAAATATGCAATAAAAATGAGGGGAGGTAGTTCCATTTTCTAATTGGGGATGAGTGCCATTTTTGTATATACCCAAAACTATTCAATAATGGGTAGTCACATTCACCACAACTGGATCCAGAAGTTTTAAATAAAGGACTACATATTATTTAATGTCTAAAAACCCTCCACCAAAATTTTTTAACATGTTTTAGATATATTCTTCCCTTATGAAACAATTTTCCTTGCTTTTCCACTTTAGTTTTCACCACAATTGCTTATTTTTAAAGATTTAAAATAAATCTTTTAAGAATAAAATAAAATAATCACTATTAGATAATTTTATCAAATGATTATAAATATGAAATCCAATTACTAAATAAAAATTATATGTGTGTGGAAAATTAATTTTTACACAAGTGCATATAACACAAAAAAACCTTATTTTAACTATAACCATTTTAATTAATTTATAAATATTTTTACTAATAATTGTGAAAAAATTAAATTTAACATATTTCTTAGTATAAAATAATTTTATTAAAAATAAGGAATCCATTTTATCAAATTCAATTAACATAAATTGACATTTTTTATTTAAAATAATCTTACAAAACATGTCAATAAAAGGTTTTTCAAGGAATTCATTTTTCCAAAATAAGAAGTTCTTATATTAAATATATGACTAGTAATAGTTATTACATTGATTTAAATTACTATTTTTATATATATAGTCTATTAATATAATTTATAACTTTAATAATTATATATTATTTAAATTTGTTAAATTGATAGGCATTATGATATTTTAATCATTTTTTTTAAAATGATCAGTTTTCTAAAAAATAACCTTTTCACCTTGAAATATTCATATTAAATATATATGAAATTTATATTTAATAAATTATTAATTTAATATATTATAATATAATATTTTAAATAAAAGGATGGATTTTTATATACTAAATTTTTTATTATTCAATAATTTTTTTTTCTAAGGGATAATTTAAGAAATTCATTATAGGATTATTTTAAAAAATAAAGATCAAAATTGTTATTTGTCCTATCAAATAAGAATTTTTCTAGCATGAAATACTAAAATGTAAATTGTATTGTATTATTTTTTAAAATATATTTGTTCTCATACAATAATTGATGCTTGAGTTTGGGTGAATCTCCAGATATCAAAAAGATTGTATTTATAGAAATGGAAATATATAATAATGTCAATAGGTATTACATTTATCTAAAATACAAATATTTTTCCTAAAACATTTATGGATATTATCTTATAAACAAATATTGGTAGTTATTATTCATAAAAATATCTTCTACCCATGTTTCTACTGAAGTTTTATTATTTAAGAAAAGTAACATTACTAGTCAAGTAACTTCATTCCTAAAAACAATCTATCTAGTATTGTGAATATGGATAGGTTATTCCAAGAATGATAGATTAGGTTCCAATTATATTTATTTAAAGGTTAGAGCATTCATTAGGTTTGTAATGTAGTTCTTTAATGATGATATTTTAAACACATCATGAACTTTGGAGATACTTAGTAGAATTTCCAATTTGAAATCCACAACTCCAATCCATTCAAAAATATCAAATGGTCTAATGTACTTAGTGTTAAATTTCACTTTCTTGTCGAACATTATATAACCCTTACATAGTGATACTTTCAAGAAAATGTGAACTCCTATATAAATTACAAATCCTTCCTTTAGTTTTCAGCATATATCATGTTCTTTTATTGAGCTATTTTAATATGATCTTCAATAGTCTTTAACTTTATTTTTGTCTTCTAAAAAAATTCAATGAAAATAAGAGTTTTTCAGCATCTTCATCCCAATAAGTATGAGTATTATATCTCCTTATATATAATGATTAATTTTAGACAAATTAAATACTAAAAACTCCACCAAAATATGTTTGAAAAATTCAAAACCCATAAATAAGGAATGTTTTATCAAACTTTTTTACCCATAAAACATAATTTAAATAATAATTTCACATAAAAAATATTTAAATAACATGATTATATATTCTCTTAAGATATGGTAATAATTTAAATTATCATAAATCCAAAAATAAAGCATTAATGCTTCAAAAAAATAACTCTCTATTTATTCCCTAAATAAAATAACATATTATTGAATGTATTCCATAAATAAAAACATATTGTTATCATTATCAAAGATAACATAAACAAAATTATAATTAAAGCACTAATTATTTCTGAGGTTTAAATAATATCCTATTCACATCATAAAGTTCATTTATCTTTTTACCCAATTATACATTATTAACATAAAATTGGGAAGAATTTAAGGGTCATATTTTCCTTAATCATGTGTCCTATAAACATATCACCTCCCTACTAAATTACTTTTCTTTATTATTAGTAGCATTAAAAATTTTGTTTTAAAAAATTAATGAAAAAATACACATGTAAAATCCTTGTACATTCTATTGTTATAATAACTCGAATAACATTTATAAAATAATAATACAATAATATTATTTAATCCAAATACACCAGAACGGTAATCATTATTATTAACTTTTAGTAACAACATATTCTTAATAGTGATCCATTATCTTCTTCCTTGTTATATTAACTTGAAACATGGGGAATTAATTTTTGTATTACCCCATCACATTATTTTTCAAATAATTATCATTTAATGTTAAATATTTTCTTTTAATTTACATACTTGATGACCTTTCTCTCAACACTTGATGTAAACTCACATTCTTTCCAAGCAAATATCGTGATGTTTCTTTTCACAATTAGCACATGTGGGAAATCCTTCTTTAACTTATTTACCATATCCATTTTCTATTCCATCCTATTATTCTCGTGATTTTAGGTGATTATATAAGATCTATAAAATTCCATATATATTTTGATGTCACACAAAACTATTTCTTTACATAATGAAAACTGTTGAGAAAAGAGTTCCCTTCCAAGGCTTGGATTAAGACCTTAAAATTAACAGTTAAAATTTCATTAAGTGTTTCAAATGTAATCCATATAATACCTAGAAAAGTTTATAAAGGTAGCATCATTATCCTCAAAACATTATTTTTCCTTTTTCTTTATGTTGTGGAAATTTACCATCATTTCAATTTATTTCTCGTAAGGGAAATATTATTCAAATAATTTTTCAATTAATTGTCCCTATTTATTTTGTTCTATTTATTCTTCCACCTTATTATTCTGGATCAGTGGCTACCATTGACATGAATTTACCTTGATATAGTGTACAATAAATATATTATTATTATTTTATAACATCCCAATTCTATATATATTATTAAAGATACTTAATCAATTTACTTACTTCAACGATATTAGTAGTACCACTAAATGTTGGAGGCCTCTATCACGTGAAAAATATAACATAGGACAATAACACTCTAGAACAATAGGTTATATATTTGGACATGGTTGTTTTTCGTATCCATGTTAATATTCCGTAATATATACTTGATATTAATAGTTCCAATGCCTACTGTATTGGATTGTTTATTAGGTAAATCTCTATATTGGCGTGAGTTTTAATACCATTATTTATTCCATTTTCTATTTTGGTATAATGGAATATACAAGATTCAATCATAAAACTATGAATTTTCAATCATAACTTATAACTCTGAATATGGTAAAACACATAACATAAATTGAAAATTTATACATTGTTCATATCAAAATCATACACATATTTTACTTAAGGATATATTTCTTACAAAATAATTTATAATGGTTTATAATTAAAATTTTAATCAACCTATGATTATCTCCTAGTAACCTCAAAATAGGTGCATAATTAGGCCTATTTTCATATACCAAGTGACACTCTAGTCAAGACCAATGCCCCATTTTCGAAGTTATTACCCCTATGTAAATCTATGCCCAACTAATTTCTAGTTGTAGTATCCAAAAATAGATATTTTGATAGGAATACCCATATAATATATTCTATATAAATAATCATGTATGGTATTATATAATTAACAACAAATTATACTATTTTTTATGTTCCATAGTCTATGATTTTCTTAATTTATTACCCAATGTGTCTACTAAACATGATTTGGTTACAAACTATAACAACCCTAACTCTAGTAACCCATATCCATTTTCCAATTCATTAAATTTTCATAGATTTATGGGATCTAATAAAAAATGACCAATCAGTTTAGTAGTCATTGAGAACAATAAAATACATGATACCTATTGTTAATTGTCTATAAAAAATATAACATAGTAATGGAAAGAAATAGATATCCTTAAAATCAACAAAATAATTCTTCTTCAAATATTGTGGAAAGAAAAAAAATTATGGTGAGCTTAATTTCATAGTAAGGGTGACATAAAATGGAATCTATCATGAATTAATAAGGATTAATCATTTTGGAAATCAAAATAACTGAACACAAATTCAATTTAATCAATAAATTGGTCACAAAATGCATTCATGTATAATATCAATTAAATAATTATATTGGATAAAAATAACTACACTCATAGTGATGTATATTTTTAATTTTGGATTTCATGATCTTATACATCATGATATCTATACTATATAGACCCTTCACCAGATAGTTTAAATCTATTTTTAAACCGCACTTAATTTTTCAAACTATTTTTTCTTATGAGACCATCTGATGCATTGAGAAGATATATGATTCTAGGCCCCATATATCAATGAATTTAAAAAGAATTCCTTAAATTTAAAAATATTTTATTAATTGATTAAAATTTCACTATCAAAAAATATCTCTATTGAGTAATGGACTCACATTTTACAATATTTCCCTAGTTAATAAAATAAAATTCAAAGTAAAACCCTATATAAAGAAGGCATAAAGTTTAAGAAACAATCATATAAATTATAAAAATTGTACAAATATTTAATAAACATTAATGGATAATTAGAAATTATTATAATAATGTGGTTTTTCAAGATAAATTTAACAATCAAAAAATAAATAAAAAAGGATAGGTGACCATCAGTTCATCGAGAATAATTTTTTCTCAAGAAAATCATGTCAATTGAAAGAATAAATGGAATTTTAGAGACATAATAAATTAATAATTCATAAAAGGCTTTTATTTTTGAATACTATTAAAAACATATAGAATAATATAAATTTCCAAAAATGATTATGGTGGGGCCAAATTCTTTTATCAATTACATTTGAATGATTGTCAACAAAGTTCATTTTTTTTAATTGTGGAAATATTATATTCAATAAAATTTAAATTCTAGGTTAAATTGAAATATCATTAATAAATAATTTGGGAAAATTAAATTCCATTTCTGATATAATATTGGAAAACATAGACATGAAATAAAAATATATATAATTTAAAGATAAATAAATATTTTTTTATCCTAATAATTTATTTAGTTGAATCAAATAAACAAGAGAAGAAAAGTTGAAATAAAATATATAAAATCATTTTATATCATGTAGATAGAGAAGTTTTGGATCTTTTATGTATAAATGATAATATTTCTTCAATAAAAATAAACACCATATCAAAAGAAATCTAGATTACATAATAGATTCTTACATCTTTGGTAACTTTAAAATTATAAAAAATTTAAAGAAAGATATTTAATTGAATAATTATCAATAATAAATAAATAGTTATTCATGTTAAATAAATCAAATGAACATTGAATTGACCATATAAAGGTGATTAGATTCATATTATCAAATATATCTCAATAGAATTGAAATTGTGATGAAATCATTTACCTCAGACTTCATTTTGATTGAATGTGATTTAAAATCTAGTATAATGTTATAAGAATGTTTTTAATTTATAATAGAACCATATTCTTGTTTTTAATATCATATATGATTCTATCATAACATCTTACCACCCAGTCATTTACAATATTTTATTATTAATATTATTCTTTCAGGTTTTAATTGCTTGGTTTTTCATGTGTGTTTTATCTTGAAAGATATAGTTATTGTATATAAGATATACCTCCATCAACAATAAAATTATATTACTAATATAAACTTCATATTTAACAATTATATACGTCTTTAAATATATTATTTAATGTTTTACAAGGTAAATTAATTGCATCTTTTTGTGGATATGATTGATCAAACATACAAACGAGTGATGATGTCGTTACCTTAATGGGTAAAGGAAAAAATATTTTAATTGTATATTGATTTTATTAAACTAATGAAATGAAATATATATCATATATATTAATTATTTCTATAATTATGACTATTAATGTGTGTCAGTGATAGAAATAAAATTTCATCATTTCATGAGGTGGTAATATGTCCTACAGAGGAGCAATGGATTTTTTTCCAATTTGATGTAGAAGGGGATGTATAAATATTATGACACAAATATAATAATATATCAGTATATGGGATATAATGGTGTTATTATATAAGAAATTTTAATTCATAATTCATTTTTGTAAAAGAAAATTATAAAGGGATTCGTTTAGATGATTACCTTCTATTAGAAAAACGACTTTCAGATCTGCTATTAAGGGCCATAGGGTTGCTATTTTAGGAATAAAAAACCGATAAAACGTGTCTAAGGATTTTCTGGTGATATTTTTTATCTTTTTGGACATTACAATGGCTTTATAGTTTTGAATAACTAAGGGTATGGAGTTCCCATTTGTATTTGAGGAGAACTGTCATTTTCATAAATACCCAAAACTATTCAATAATGGGAATCCACTATAAATCCATGTGGATCCAAAACTAATATATAAAGGATTTTATGGAATTTGTGTTTTATCTAAAAATACAAAAACATAAAGAAACATTTTTTAAACATTTTCTTCCCATATCATTTAATTTTACAAAGGTTTACAATTTTAGTTTTCACTACGATAACTAGTTTTTTACCCTTTATGAATATAACATTAAAAAAATGAGACATTTAGATAATTTGTATCCAATTATTATAAATATTAAAAATAAATTATCAAATAACAAAACAAATTTTAGATGAAAATTATTTTTAACCTAGCCAAATTAATGTGAAAAGCCTCATTTTAACCTTAACCACAATAATTATGTTATATTTTTATTAATCATTATGAATAAATATTAAGATGACCATATTACCTAATATTAATTAATATTATTATAAATATGAAATACATTATATCAAAATAAATTTTAATAGTGTAAAATTTAATTTAAAAAAAACCACAAAACGTTTCAAAAAAAAGGATTTTCAAAAAATAAACTTTTCAAGCATAAGATAGTCTTATATTAACTACAGGACTTGTAATTTTCATTATTTGGAATCAAATTTATATAATTAAATATATAATATATTAATTTAACTTATATCATTCTTCATTAAATATTATTTTTATTAATTTAATGTGATAGAAATTATGCATTTTTAATTAAAAATAGTTTTCTAAAAAATAATCAGTATTCTAAAAAAATATTCATTTTACAACCAAATGTTATTATTATTATTTTTTCAATTTTTAGTTAATAAATTGTTAATTAAACATAATTGAATAATTTTTTATATAAAAATTATTAAATGATAATTTATACATATTCGGTTATTTGTAAAATATTATTTCTAAAGGTATATTTCAGAAAATCATTCCAGGATTATTTTGACCAAGTAAGTTCAAAATTGATGCTCATCATATAAAATTATAATTTTTAGTCCATGAAATATTAAAATTTATATAATATTATAGTTTTTTTAAAATATAATGTTCCCCCAAATCTACTTTTTTTTATTTTTAAAAGGAACTTTACGGCTAATTGGGAACCTCACAGACAACTAATTCATTCTAAAATGGACACATATCCCAAATTTTAAATTCAAAAGGGTAAACATGAAAATTCACATTTAAAATTCAATAAATTGAAAACTCAAACAAATTTACACTAAACCACCTCAATTCAAAAAATCTCAATAATTTTCAAATATTTTTCATCCATAAAGAAATCATCAATTGAGTGTAAAAAATGAGGGTGTACCCAAGACATTATTCTGTAATAAGATTGGACATAGTGAATATATAGTGATTCCATTTTCTCTTACTAATTCCATTTCTATATTCTGGATTTAATGAATAAAGTCTTTATAGATTACCTTGATTAGATATTTGAAGCATTTATAGATGATATTATTGTATATTCAAAGAAGAAATAAGAGCATGCCGATTACATGTGGATTGTACTTATTATCCTTTGGAAGAAAATGATATATGAAAAATGCACAAAGTGTAAATTTTGTTTACAAATATATTATTTTTTGGGTCATATAATCTTAAGAGAAGGTACATCAGTGGATCCATCAAATACGGAGGTTATTAAATGCTAGCCTAGACGAACAAATCTAACCATGATCAAATGTTTTTTATATATTATTGATTCTTATTTGGAATTTATAATAACTGTCTAATACACTCACCATGATAACTAAAATGGTATCCCTGTTCTTTATTATGGGATAATGCGAGGAAAATTTCCAGGAATTGAATGGAATGTTAGTTGTGGAACATATGCTTACACTTCTTAGAAATGGAGAAGGGTATGTAATGTATTTTAATTCATTGAAGAATAAATTGGGATGTGCTATCATGTAAAATTTTATGTTTTAATATTATGACCTAAAAATTCATGTTTCAGGAGTAAAATTATCTACTCTTGACTTTGAGTTGGATATAATATATTCTTCATTGAGAAAATAGAGGAATTTTATTTTTAGAGAATATTTTGATATATATAGTTATCATAAAATATTAAAGTATATATTTAAAAAATAAATATTTGAATATTCCCCATATAAAATAGTTTAAGATGATATAAAATCATGGCTTCTGAATACATTACCATCCTAGAAAAGAGAACAAGGTGGAAAGTACTCCGATTTAAAAGGAACATGCTAGTAGATCCATGAAAAGGGTCACAAAAGATCCAATATTTTTATATTTTCATAGGATGGTCCTAGATATATTGATGGAATTTGAAAAATATTTTCATCATAAATGAGTGCCCAACCATTTAACCAAATTAAGATTAAGGAGTCATAAAAGGAAGATATAGAGTAGACAAATAATGGGAGGAATGATCCTCAGTTAAACCTTGATTATCATGGAATTATAAGGTTTAGGAACTATAAATTTGGTCCATCTATACCATATTTTAAGAAGTATCTTTGGGATGACAATCATATGTTCCTCATTATATATTAATCATCGTAGTATGAAGATGTGTAGGGATCTGAAAAATTATTTATTATGGGTCATCATGAAAAGAGATAGTATAAAAGATGTATCCCAATTATTGATATGTAAACATGTTATGGCTGAGAGAAATAATTGTAAGGGGATGTTGCAACTATTACATATAGAAGAATTGTAATGGAAAAACATCACTATGGATATTGTTGTTGGACTCCCCCAAATGACTATAGTGCATAATGATATTTGGTTTGAATTCAACCTTCTTATGAAGTCCGCACACATTATTTCCATTACAAAATACTTATATATTGAACATATAAATATTATATACATTATTTAAGTGTTATGTTTTCAAGGATTATCACAAAGTAATATATATGATTGGGATACAAGGTTTACCACAATGTTCTTGTGAATTCTTTAACAATATATTAACAAAGAGTTGGGTTCCATAAATATATCTCATCCTCATAGAGATGGCCTATCTGAGAGGACCATTAAAACTATAGTGGATATTTTGAGATCTTATTTAATGGATTTGAATGCTGATTGGCATCAACACCTTCCTCTATCTTATTTATCTTCCAATATTTGTTCACTCATGAATTTGGATGGATCTTTATGAATCCGTCTATAGAAATAGGTATAGAACTCCATCATGTTGGGATTAATTTGGAGAAATAAATTTATTGGGACCTAATATACATGAGGAAATAGAGAAGAATGTTTGATTAATTCAGAAAAAAATCACGAAATCTCATAATATATATAAATGTTATATTGATAATCACTAGTGATGTCTTAATTTTGATGTTCGTGAGAATCTATTTCAGTGAATTTATCTATAGAATATGGTTATGAGATTTAGAGAGAAGGGAAAGCTGATCTAGAGGAATATTGGCCACTATAATATTATTGATTGATTAGGGATGGAAGCTTATCACTTAGTACTTCCACTGAACCTCTATCAAGTTCATGATATGTTACATGTAACTCTCTTGAAGATGTACATACTTGATCCTTCACATATACTGAACTCAGAGGTCATACCACTGAAACATGATCTTTACTATGAATAACAACCCCCATAAATCTTCTATTATAAAGATAATGTTCTACAAAACCCAACTACTCACCTAGTTGAACTTATATAGGGGAATTTGAAATTTGATAAAGCTACTTGGTAACTTGAGGAATTATATAAACAGATACATTATTATTTTTTTATTATTGTTATATAATTTTTAGTGATAATTTCATTTTAATGGTGTTTATAATGTAACACCATAAGATTTAATGATTATTTCTTTTCAAATAATTTTTTTGATAGCTTATAATACACAGAACCACGAGCCTAAAATAATTTCAATATAGTATATGGTGGAAATATATTTGTTAAATTGGTTATATAAATTTTAATAACCACATTTTAAAAATATCTATAATATTTTTATATAAATTAAATATATTTTTAGTAACGACTTTTTATGATTTAAAAAAAAGGTTTTCATTAAAAAAAGTATTTATTTTAATGATTTAACAATATAATTATTTTATAGAAACTTAGAAAAAAGAAGTGACAAAATTAACATATTCTTTGAAATCAATATACCCAAATTGTAAGAAAGTTATTTCTTTAGAATAGTATGAAAATAATAATTTTATATTAGTAGTAAAAAAGTAATGTTTTTTACATAAAATAATCTTAATTTTTAAATCATTTATAGAGTTCCATTTTATATTAAAATTATTTAAATTGTACAATTATTTCAATTATATTGTGATTAATCCAATTTATGATATTGGAATTGATACACCCTGAGTCCATTAAAATAGAGTCAATGTCTATATTATTACAATGGCAAGGATACAAGGGGTCAAATAACAACAGCCTGATCAGTTTTTCCATATTATATATCCAGATACATACATTTCACTCATTTTAAATTGGGGATAAAATATTAAAAAACAAAACATAGTTATTGAAAACAGTTCTCATCCTCAAAACCATTCAAATAATTAATCATCATATCCTATAGATTGGAAATGAAATAAGGGTGATCTCAAATTCCCATTACGGGTTATGTTAATTATAACCTATCCCGAATCAAATAGATATAATCAATATGGAAAGATAAATAACATAAAACACATTTCATTTAATCAATCACTTGGCAATCATAATTAGATATGTTATACTGAATATGTAAAGGTAAATAATGAACACTGATTCAATTTAATAAATAAAAAAAATTCATAATTAATCAATGCATAATCAATCAGGAACGATAAATAATTAAACACCATTCAATTTTATCAATAACTTGAGGAACAAATGCATACATGGATAATATCAATGAAATAATCACATGGATAATAATAAATTAATTCATAGTGACGGAAATGATTAATTCTAAATTTCATGATATCATTCATCATGATATTTATACTATTAAGACCTTGCACAAGATATTTTAAAACTACATATAAAAATACATTAATTATGGTTAATTGATTTGTCGCATGAGACCTATCAATACATTAAGGGGCTGTATAATTCTTGGCTCGACCAATCACATCTTTTCAAAACCATTCTTCATATATGGAATGGTCAATTTAATTCATAAAAAATATTTATTATCAATTAATATCAATATTGAGTAAATAATACAGATTTATAAATTTTTCCTCAGGTAATTAAATAATTTTTAAAGTAAAAAATTATATGTTAAAATCATAGAAAATTCAGGTAATAATCATTTACATAATTAAAAAAATGAGTATATTTGTGAGAAATTTAATTTATAATGAAAAATGTTTAGAAGTAAGTGATTTTATCAAGGTAATGTTAATAATAAAAAAATTAATCTAGAAGTGAGAGGTGTCTATCAGTTCATCTAGAATATAGGTTTCTAAAAAATAATGTACATTAGAAGAATAAAGATAATTTAACTAAGATTTTAAAATAAGATTTTATGAATTTAATTTTATTTGTAAAACCATATAAAATATGAATAAAACTATACTTTTTAAAATAGTAGGGACGACGGGGAAGTCTTTTATCAATGTATAGGTTAAAAACAGTCCTTTTACCTTTATTTTTCAAAAATTTCATTTTTTATTTTTTTAAATATTCCTTTCAAAAGATTTTTAAAAGTCAAGTATAAAAAATATTTCATTAATAAATAATTTGAGTAAATAAACATATTTTTATCAAATAATTTTTGAAAACACGGATATAGTAGAAAAATACATCAAATTGAATGAGAAATAAAATCATTTTTTCTTTTAAAATTTTCATTCCTTTAATCATGTACCAAAGACTGGAATGTATTGAATAAAATATTTAAAATATTTAAATATCCTCTGAATAAGAAAATCATTTCGACTTTTGAAGGATTAAAAGATAATATTCTTTTAATGAAATTAAAATAAATCTCAAATGAAATAGATATTGTAAAATAGATTTTTACCAATTAGGTAACATTTAAATGGTAACCTATATAAATAATAAAAATAAATTGAATAAATAAACATAATTAATATTTTTTATTCATGTTAAATACTTCAAATAGGAACTATATACACTATATAACTATGAATAAGTTTATGTTAACAAATATTTTCCATTGGAAGGGAAATTGTTGTTAAATCCGTGACCTCATGCTTCCTTTAGAATGAATTAATTTTAACCTCCGTAATAAATTTTTTAATAATTTTATTATTTTTAAGATATCTGTATTAATTTTTATAATATTATATATTATCCTCTAATAAAATCTTACAACATGCTAGTTAATAATGTTTTATTATTGTTGTTGATTTTTTAGGTGTTAATTGTCTTATTTTCTCATGAGTGTTTTGTCTCTAAAGATATATTTCTTTTGTAATGGTTATATTTACATCATATATAGAATGATATTAATTTTTTAGATATCATAATTAACAAATAGAAAAAATTTTATATCCATTCATTAATGTTTTAAATGGGAAATTAGTCAAATCATTCTTTGGAGACAGTTGGTTTTATGTACTCATGAGCGATGATATAAATCCCTCATTGGTGAAAGGGTATGTAATATATAATTAACCTCTATATTAATACATAGATATTATATACAGAAAAATAAATATTCATTAAATAAAATAATAAAACCATACCTTTATTGTATTGGTTTATTGTATTTGGCGGCATGGAAACAAAGCCAACATGTTCCAAAAACATCTATATATCCACTAACTTATTTCATTATAACTATAACCCATTATAAATTATCACACTAAATAACTTTTTTTAATATATTGAGGATAAGAAACATAATAAATGAGTGAGATAATATACTAATTAAGGGTAAAATATGTAGATATCAAACATAACATAAGGAATAGTGTATAAGAACATGAACATAACATTTGAAAAGTATATTCGTCATATCAAAGATCATAATATCCAGTTATATAATAAATCATTAAAGATAATAAGATATAAATCATAAATAAAAATGAGGGAATAATATTGGAATAATATATAGAATGTTTTCATACACACAAGCATAGAATATCATCCCTTTATTTGTGAGGGATTTGTTCCAAAACTATCATAGTAGAATGGGTTCACCAGCCACAAAATTATAGTAGCCAAGGATCACTCAAAAGACTGTAATATTAAATTTTTTTCACAACCCAAACCATCTTGAATGAAAATATTCACTCCCAAGACTATCATATTAGATTGGGTTCACTACCCAAACCATCATATAAATAAATTCATTTACTGAACTGGTTTCACTTCCCATTCCAGTCTTTTCAATCTCAAAGGATATAAATATTTATGAAATTCATTATTTGAAGATATAAGTACCAAACATCACATAAAGAAACCATAAATATTTGTTTTAGTAGAATTTAAATCATATCAAAACCCATGAAAATAAATTATGTTTCATTAGTGTTTCATCATAACAAAACTGATGAAAAGAAATATATTTCATAAATATAATGACTTCATATTAGAAAAATAAACTTATAAATAATAACGATTTTATTCTTGAATATTATAACCTTTAAATAATAAGTAACTATAAATAATGGTATATTATATAGAAAATGATTTTAATCATATCTTTAAATATTTTTTGAGGAAAATATCATTTCTTTATTAAGAACATATTTTTATAATTCTATGAAATTATAAATGAAAGGGTTTTCATTTAAAATATCCTTTCAAACTTGAAAATGAATATTCAAGGAATTGATGTTTTGATTATGGAATTAAATGACTTTCAACATATATAAGTAAAAAACATTACTTATATATATTTTTTTTTTGGAAAAGTCATAAAGAATGTCACTAATAGAATGACCCAAATAATCCTTTGAAACCATTTTTGAAAAGTAAAAAATGGTAAAAAATGAATTTAAACAATAATATGAGAACATGAAAAACATTTTCAGAAACAATTTTAGACTAACATGGGCATGGAAGAAAATGGGTGTTTCAAATTCAATTTTAAAAAGATAATTTTTAAAAGAAAATCTATTATAAATATCATATCATTAAAGTTTGATTTAAAAATATTAACTGATTATGTTTATTTAATCTAAATTAATAATAAAATAAGTTCAAAAAAATAATATAATTTAAATTACTCCCACACAAAATCATATCAAGGCATAATAAATGAACTAGATGGTAAACCCAAAATGGAAACTGGGTTACGAATTCATTTACCACATTATAATCTATCGAATCGTATTGCCCATAAAATAAAAAATTATCCAATGATAAAATCAATGAAATTAAGATAATTAAGATAATTATATTATATATAATATATAATTATATACACCAACTATAATTAATGAGTGGTGAAAAAGGCATATATCTCAAAGAAGAAAAAGTGATATGAGACACCTTTACCCCACACTTCCCATTAGTTATTCAAACATAAATATATTTTATAAATTTTCAAGTAATTTTAATAATTATTTAAGAAATATATTCACATTTATAACTACATATATGATAATTTTGTAATATTTTACCCAATTTTTTAAATAATAGTTTATTATATTCATTATTTTTTGTGTTTTCCATTCATGGTTTTGTGATCGATTCACTTGTGTGTAATTATGAATTTTCATTTAAAATGGATGTAAAACTATAGTGGTGAAATTAAATAGTATCCGTGAAATAATATAATTTTAAATTATCATATATATCATTTTCATTCTGTTTATATCATTTCTTTTAGTATTGATGAGGTGAAAAATAATGTAAAAGAAAAAAAAAAGAAAACATGATAGGTGTTTTGAGAAAAGTACCTCTTGAATATCACCTCCTTGAATGACCCTTATAGGACCATGATGGATGTATTTTGGTGAGACCAAAAGCACTTATATTTTGTAAGAGTGAGGTGTATATTTTTTTGTTTAAATTTAAGGATATTAAATATTTTTTTGGTGAAATTATATTATGTAGGTTGATATTTATACTTGTGGAGGGGTTGGTTAATGTGATTAAATATTGATTATTTTATATTTAATTCCAACCACATTACGGTGGAATTAATTTTCAATACTTTTATGATAATTAATATTTTATAGGATATTGAGGGTCATGAAATATTTCAAATAACCATTAAATTTTATAAATTTTAGGTGTTTGAAGCCTTTACCTGTTAATTGTAACAGGTGTCATTATTCGGCCTATACTATAGTAAATATTTATTTTTTGATCAGGGTATATTTTTTATCCTAAAAGTGAAAATGAACATAGTAAAAAATATGTAGCATATAATTCAAAATATGACAAAAAAATTACCAAATTAAATTAAAAAATTGGAAAAAGTATTTTTAAAATTAATCTCGTATACACAATAAGAAAGTGGGTTTTAAAAGTGTTTAAAAAGTATGAGATGTTTTTATATAAACATTCAATGTGAAATTGATTATAATTTAAAAAATTTGATTTATTTTTGTATAATTGAACTATATATAATTAAAAATTAATTTAAAATATAATCTGACTATATAAAAAATCTAATGAAATGTAATTTTCATTTAAAAGTTAAAAACATTCACTGTTCATAAAAAAATAAAACTTCTAAAAAACAAAATTTTAAAATAATATAATCTTTATATTTAGATTTCAGAAAAGAGGTTTATATTTAAAATAACATTTATAAAATCTTCATAATATTGTTTTAAAATTTGTACAATCATAAATTTTGGAAAAAATTACTTTTAGAGAATATAGCTTTTTATGCTTAAAATTGGATTTATTCTTATCTGAAGCCAATCAAACTTTTATGATGAATCTAAAAATATTTGATTGAATAAATAACATATAAAGATAAATAATATATTTAAATAATAGTGATTAATTTAGTTATTAATATAAAATTACATTTTGGGCATAAAACTAGTTTTTTATAAAAACACATCATTTATGTTCAATTGGTTCTTATTTTCATTTCTAGTTAATTAGTTAGAAATGAAACCATTTTATAAACATATCTAACTATATTTCTATTATTTATTAAATTTCATTCATTACCACTATTCAAACATCTATTTGATAAATATCACAATTAAATAATAATATTTTTGAGTTTGTTTAAGTTTGGTGTTTCTTTAAACATACACTATGAAAGAGAATATATTTTATTAAAAAGAGACATACAATAAAATCCGGGGTTATTATAGTCTATACCCATATAAAATGATATTTTAACTTAAATTCATCACTCTAATATAAATTTATGTGGATTATTCTACCTCAACACATCACTTGTTTCAGAGATGTCTTCTGCAAATTGGTGGTTTCCCTATAAAACATTAACCTAGTGAGTGGCCTTGTTCTCTAAAAATTTATCCCTTGATCTAGAATATCTATAGGTTTCTCTTTATAAGAATAATAATTCTTTGGTGGTTTGACCTCTGTGTTTTTACATGTGAAGGATCTGGTATGCACTTACTCCAAAGAGATACATAGAAGATATCGGGAACTTTAGAGAGATTCATTAGAAGATCCATTCGATAATGTACCGTCTCAATATGATCAAGAATTTAAAAAAAATATTTTCTCACAAATATGACATTTATCATGAAAATAAATGCTGGATGTTTTAATGTTCCTTTGTGGGAAACCAACATTAGAAAATTGGATAATAAAAATTCCTCTTAGAAATAGGAAAATTAAAAGAATATTGTCACCACATAACTAGGATTCCAATTAGGAGAACATTAGTGTAAAGTGAAAACATAAACATGGATTATAATTATAATTATAAATTTATGATGGATAATGATATAGAATATGTTTATTATAAGGTTAATGACCCCAAAACCATTTCCCAATTGGTTTTGAATAGGTTATTGATATCATCATAAATAATGATAACATGATGGAATTTTATTTCAAAATTATTCGAAAGATATACTTACTTTACATCATCTTAGAAGAAAAATATCACTATTTGGTTCTTTCAGGATAAATTTATTCTACATTTCCTACACCATTAAATGATTTTAAATTTTAATCAATTAAAAACTAGTGGATCACATTTTCTATATTGGGATAATAATTCATTACTTATTTCTATAGTTACCATCATAAAAAAAATATTAGTGATTAAATTTTTATATGGTTAAGTAATGAATTAATATCAAAAACCTCTTCCAAATTTGAAAATAAACAATTTAATTAATTATACCCATACAAACAATTTAAAATATTAAAATCCAAAACATTCGAATAAATGTTACTAAATTTTCAAAATCAATTTATCATTAATCCCCAGGTCTACTTTATGAAGCTCTAAATTGTCACACAACATACATATTAATATCATTATAATTTTTTCTCATGAAACATCTTAATAATTGTAATTACTAAAAAACTTTAGTAAAAAAATTCAAGCTTTAAAAAAACAACACTTTCCATATATCATATATCTCAAAGCTCTATAAACTAAATCTATGATATCATAAGCCACATTTCCAATATATTACTAATCTATTCCAAAGTAATCAATAATGTCCCATTAATTTAATCATAATAAAAAATCTTTTTATGTAATTATCAAAACATTATGGACATATTAAAGGATTATGCTTGACTTAATTAAGTATTCCCTAAAAATATCACCAACGTCACATTTCATTGTTACTATTACCATTCAATAAATTCTTCTAAATCCAAAAGGAAAAATACAATGGAACAATCCTTATAAGTTTAATTATACTATAAAATTAATTCAACAAAATTATTTTTTAATTTCAATACATAAAAACTCAATCATTCCACTACTTCATTCTATTTCTCCACACTACCAATGTTTATTATATGAGATTTACCTTAGTCGTCAGCTTTAATATTTTACTGATGTTGATAATCATTTATAACCCTTGGTTTTCATAACAAATTAGCATAATTTCTATTTTACTTACACATGAATAATTTATGTGTGGGGGTAGAATATCATGCATCTTTCTCTCTATTTGAATCATTATCTAAATTTTTCCCACGACATTGGAACTCAGTTTCCTAATGACCATCACATCCTCACATGAAACATTTTCTATTCTCTTAAGGAAATTTTCTATTTATTTATTACCACATATTTATCATAAATAAAATCTTATCTCCTTCCCCCCTTGTATTTCATAATTTCATTTTAATCTTGTCTTTCCATTCTAAAAAAATAACATGATATTGATGGGTAACTCTGATTTCTACCGATACCATGAGATAATATCATACAACTTCTTGATAGGTACTAAATTCACTTATAGCTAATTGTCTTTAGTGAATTTGTTTTAAACAACCATATTATCGATAATTAAAATAGAGGAATACATTTCAAGCCATGTAACATTTTCCTCCTATGTACTTGTGGATTCATCATCAATTTTCTTCAACTCAATAAATTCTATCTTAATCACTATTTATAAAATACAAGTGATGTACTTTCTATGGAATATCACATTAAACTCATCCCATTCCATTGAATCAATTTCTTTACCTTACCTTTTATTCCTGAAAAAAATTCCACTATTGATGTGATTCACCATCTAGATATTAAACACCATGAAAAAATTTTCACATCGCAATCATTGATGATCGATAATATTTTATTTATTTTTTTGAACCATTTCTCATCCATTAGTGGATCAAAAGATATAATAAAAGAAGGATGATGTTTCCTCATTTAGGACTCAATATAATATTGTTCCTTCCTATTATAATTTTAAGTAAAATATTATTCATATCATATGAGAGTATAGTAATATTATTTTTCATTCCAAATCCTATAACATTCAATACCTCAAGAGGACAATCATTTCATCACCCATCACATTTGTTATTGACATGATTCCTTCCGGTTCCATCAATTTATTAAAACCATACACAATATTTTGAGAAACACTAATAATATAGGTAAACCCAAAAAATCAAGGGAAATTAATTATTAAATTTAATTCTATGAATTTTTAGTCTTAATCCTAGGTTATTCAATGTTGTCATAAAAAATATAAGATTATAACCTAAATTTACACTATGGGTTCTTACTATGGTTTTATCATATGAGTTTCCAAATATTAACTAGTCCCTGATCTAATACCAAATATAACAACCCCATATTTTGATATATATATATATATATTACATCTAAAGTGAATAATGTTCATTAAATAATATAACATAACCTTACCCGAATCGGTTGGGATTAGTGTCTTTGGAAACCTGGAAAGAAAATAAACAAGTTCATAAAACATCTACATCTTTTCACACTTATTCCTTCAAAAATCGAACCCCTTTTTGAAATATAAAACGTCCTATTATTCACATCCCAAGGAGATGAAACCTAAGAAAATGGTGGGATTATATTCTCAGTATGGGTAAATAAGGGAGATATCAATTATAAAATAACCATAAGGTAATATGAGCATTAACATAACATTTGAAAATTATACCCTACTTATACATGATCATAATATTGATTCATAGAGTAATTAATAAATGATAATAAGACATAAATTATAAAATAACATGATTTAATAAGATTGGAATAAGACATTGAATTTTGTTATACACATAAGTATAGAAAATCTTCTCTTTAGTAGTGAGTGATATTTTCTAAGACTCTCATAGTGGAATGAGTTCACTTCCCATAATATCATAGTATCCAATTTTTCCTATTAATACTACCATGGAGGATATTTTTCTATCCCTAAACCTTTATAATATAAAAGGATCACTATCAAGACTGTCATTGTGGATTGTGTTCACTCTCTACACCATCAAAGCGGAAAAACACCTTTACTGAACTGGTTTCACTTCCTATTCCAGTACTATATATCTCGTGAGATATAAATCATTTACCAATGCATTAGGGGGGATATTAGTTCAACATATCACATAATTAAACCATAAATATATGTTCCAAAAAATTAAATCATTTCATAGCCAATGATTAAAAATTTTGTTCATAAATATTTTAACAATATATAAGCTATGAAAAAGAAATAGATTTCATAAATATCATTCCTTCATAAAAAATAAACCACCCCTAAAAAGGATAAGTATTATATTCTCAAATAATATCCCTATAAAAGAATATGTAACATCAAATAATAAAATCTTAGATGAAAAATAATTTTTAATGATCTCTTGAAATAATTAATGAATAAAATATCCTTTCAATTTTCAATTTTTTTAACCATTATACACAATTATAAAAAAATGTTTCATTGAATATAAATTTTTAATATTTTAATTTATTCATAAAGTCATTAAATCATCATCAATATTTGAAAATCCACTTGGTCCATATAAATTAAAAAAACATTGTTTTTTGTATTTTCATTAGAAAATTCATAAAGAAACTCACTTAGAAATTGATAAAAATATTCCATTCAAACAATTTTTATAAAATTTAAAAAAATATTATTATTAAATATAAAGAATAATGATATTATACCAAAAAAAATTTTATAATAAATTTAAAAATACATGTACTTGGAAAGAAAAGTGATTTTTAAGTGAAACTTTCGATAAATAATTTTTTAAATAAAATCACTTATAAATATAATATCATTGAAGTCTGTATTAATAAAATTTATAGATTATCTGTATTCATTGTAAAAACATCTAAAACAATTGTAAATAAAATAAAAGATAAAAAATCATCCCTCACATAATCATATCATGGCATAATCAATGAAATTGTAGGATTTCCAATATAATTGAACTTGTATTAAAAATTCACTTACCACTTTTTAATCAATTGAATCATATGCCCCATAAAAGGTAATAATTAATATGTGATAAATTTAATAAAATTGAGTCATTGATATTATGTATATTATATATATCAATGGAAAGTATATATACCACACAGAATAAAAAGGTGGTGAATAAGGCATATATCTCACATATGAAAAAGTGAGATGTGAAACTATTACATCACACTTCATATTAGTTTTACACACTTAAAACTCTTATATAATGGTTTAAAGAACGTAATTAATTTTATTAATAACTATATTATGTTTACAATATAATATATGATACTTTTATAACATCCTACCACCCATTCATTAATAATATTTCATGATTTTCATTATTTGGGGTGCGTTCAGTTCAGGGTTTCAAGGTCAGTTCACTTATGTGTATTTATGGATTTTCATTTCAATTTGATATAAAACATAAAAGTGAAATTAAATGATATTTATGAAAATCTATAATTTTAAAATTTCTCATATATAATTTTTATTTATCATAAGACGATTATTCATTTGATAAAATTTTAATAATAAATATTTTGTTCATTTTGGCAGTTTTTCATAACATCTTGAACCAATTTAATTTAATTTAATATTAATTATATACACTAGTTACAAATCATGAATTATTTTATAATATAACATTAAAAATATTAATTAAAAAGGATAATATTTTAATGAAAATCCAAAATGGTGGTGATTTAAAATGAAAAAAAATTCATTATTCATAGATAGAGTTAGAATAAATAATTTTGATAATAGTTTAATTTAATTGAGTAAGAATAAATAAGAAATTAAATGGTTTTGAGATAATAGATTAAAAACATAAAAATATGGTATATATATGATTCACGAGCTATCATTCATTTATTGACAAAGTATTTGAGAAAGAAATTTGATGATGAAAACAAAACATGATATGTGTTTTGAGAAAATTACCTCTTGAATATCACCACCTTGAAGGACCCCTTGAGAACCATGGTTTTTGTATTTTTATGGTACCAGAGTAAGAACCCATATCTACTTTATAGGTATGGATTTTTTTGGGTTATTTCTTAAAAAAAGGTAGCAAAATGGATTTTCTGAGTACATGTTGTGTACCTAGATTTCCATATACAAAAGCATTATTCCTTGTAATGACTGATTACATGGTCGTGTGGTGACCTGGAATATTTCTTAATTCGGGGCTGGTTGAGGGTAATACACGACATGTAGTTTAAATGAACTTGTTGTGTGATTTTATTTTTATTTGATATATCAGATTGGGGTCATGTATTATGTCTGAAAAACCCTTATTCTCTTTGTGTTTTATACAGGAGCATTGTGGAATGGCCAACGAACTATGAACCACTCCCGATTCACCATCTGAGCTTCAATTAAGACATCGTGAGGTGTGTTGGAATTCCACTAGTGAGTTCTCAGATCCTCTTGAGCCAATCTTCATGAATGATCCCCTCTTGTGATTTATTGACAGTTCGTATTTTTTCACTATTTTTTATATCTATGTTGATCTAGGATAATTCAAGGGGTGATATTATGATTCTCACTCAAATTTTCCCAAGAGATGAATGTAGAACAGTCCTTGTAGTTTAGCTTGGGTTGTCAAATCCTCAGAGCCCTAAGAAGTAACCTATAGACATGTACATTCTATGAACTGTTTTTGGCTTTGAAGTGGACAACTTGGGTTGATTTTAGATGGGTTTAAAGGAACTCTAAGAGACTTTAGTGAATTAAATTTAAAATAATGAGTTGATCCTAGGTTATCTCTCGGGGTGGATTGGATGTATTTCATTTTTAATGATTTCAATTTCTTATATTTGAGATGGGTTCATTTAAGGAGATAAAACAACATCATCACTTACTAGTTTAATGACTAAACCTTTTAATACTAATCACCTATACACTTGAAGGATCAAAGTTTTGAGCACTTCAAGGTAAAGGTTCGTCTTAGTACTTGAAGTGTGTGGCCTTAAATTCAACAAGGACAACGAAGTTTAAAAATCATCAAATAAAAATATCAATTAAAGAAGTGATTATACATTTATGAGGTGATAAATAACATCCAATCCATACCCTTGATACTACCTTGGATCAACCCATATGTGGGTTATCCCTCCATTGATTCCATGGTTTCAATGGAAGCGGAAAATAGACTCCTAAGGGAGGAAATGGAGAAGTAAAGAAAACAACAAAAATAAAATGATCACTCCACCATTGTGTGAATAATTTCAAATGGTTTGGATTGAATAAATTCACACCATGATCCAACGATATCAAAGTGATATGAATAACAACATAATATGAGTATAATAAGAAATTTTATTAAGAAACTAAAGTGAATTGAATAACTTACATGTGAAAGACAAATTTGAGACAACATAATTGCTGCACAACCTTACAATTGAACAAAGCATCCATGATCCTTCAATCCTCTAACACTACTGCCTTAAATAGGCATTTTTGATCCCTTGGGTCGAGTCTCCAACATTCCATGTCTCCTTAATTAATTGTGGTAGGCCATAGGTGGGGGAAAAATAAGAGAGAGTTGATTTTTTCCACCCTTGACCTGAGGTGGCAGCCAGCTTTCCTTCACCGAACAGACATGATTGGAAGACCTTCTAGATAGCCGAATCAGAGTGGTGCATAGAAGAAGAAAATTCAGCTCCTAATTTCTTCTAACTGCCTGTAAATTTGGGCCCATTTGGAGTTGTGGATTTTGAGATATGATCATATTAGTGAGCTATTTTTCTAGGCCGCAGAATCTGTCCCAGAATTTTATCTCTAACTTGGGCCGCCTAAATGACCACAATGAAGGCCGAATTACAATTGGATTATGTAGAGTTATTTGTTACTATACATGTTTTCTAAAATCCCATGAAATTTGGGACTCATTGGGATTGTATGTTGGGCCCCATATTTTCATCAGTGGGCTGGTTTCCAATATGCCTTCTCCAGAATTGCTTCCTTTTATTTCCAAATATCTCTATCATCCTTTATGAGACATTCATTGATCCTTGAAGTGAATATCCAGTTCAAAATATTATCAAATTAAAATATTTATAATTATATCCCTTAAAATTAGATGAATCATTGGGTACATCAAATGATGTTCAAAAATGTACCACATAACAGTGCATTTTAAGAAGGTATTACAATCATAATGTGAAATGATGTTCAAAGTGTAAAATGTACTAAAATGGTGTTTATGAATAATAAGGATCATTAATATTATGTATATTAACATCTAATATTATCCTCATTTAGTGGCTAATCACACCCCCAACTTGAGTTTTTCTTGTCCTGATCAAAATATATCTCAACAATATGAAATTCGAATTCCCTTTTCCAAATACATTTTAATACACAATGATCACCAAAAACCCTTTTACCAAACAATCATGAAACCCATCAAAATATTTTAATACAAGATAGTTTCATAATAATATCCCAATCCCAAGCCCATTCCTTTGTTCAAATTCATTCCCATATTTCATCCAATATCAATTAAGTGTGAGGATGTGTTGTGCATCACAATAGACATGTGGGTTCATTTTTATTTAAGGGGGCAGTGATAGAAGCGCTAGGTGGAATCATATTTCAATATTAAGATGAGTATTAATTTTTTTATTGTATTATTTTTTGTTGTTTTTTATTTTTAATTTTTCCATGGTAATTGAAGTTTCACTCAAAAGAGTCAACCCATGTAGCGAGACATTGCCAATGACTCCCATGCTCAAAGACCTTTGGGCAGCAAGTGAAGCCCACATACTTGGGCATCATCTCGAGTTAACTCAGTCAAAAACAAATTCAAATTACCAAAAATAGAGATAATATTACTAACTCTGGGCCATACAACTATGGAGTCATAATCCCCAAGTGTCGAAAGCCACGCATTAGGTCATTTCATTGCTCTACGCGCAATTTTTTTTAATTTTTTCTGAATACTAATATTAAACTAAAATGATCACCAAACCTATGTTATTTATTTAGGGGACCCCATGAACTCAATGTAATACCCCACTATCCAAAGGATGTGTATTGTGATCTTTTTTTATTTGGATGAAAATATAAATGATGAAATATCATATTGTACAACCACACATTCCAAAATCTGTGCTCATGAAATTATACAAGGATTAAAATCAGAATCATGGGATGTTAAATTATTTGATATTTAGTTTCAAAGTGAGCAATGTGTATTACCATGTTCAAAGTTAATGTAATTTTTCCTTCCATTATAACAATTTTTTTCTATTCATTTTTCATTTTTTTGACACAAAAGCATTTTTTATTTTATCTCCCCCCACTCAAAATAACACTATCCTATGTGTTTAAAGAAAAGTTAATTTAGAAGGGGTTAAAGGTAGAGAATTAAAGTTCAAAAAGGAAATTTAAAATGAGGGTCATGGAATGAAGTCACCTGGTGGTTGAAGTTGAAATTCTTGCTACTTCCTTTCAGTACTTTGATATCCTTGCCAATTGTAGAGTTCCCTAGTAGAAAAAGGAAAAACAAAACAAACAAAACAAATATATATATATATATTTCAATAATAAAGGAAGTAAAATATAAGTATATATATAAATATTATAGAATAAGGAAGCACAAGAAGTCATAGGTCAGTGGTAAGTGCACGCCCCTGTCTCCCTTCGGTCCTGGGTTCGAATCCACGTGGCTTCACCGGTTGTGACGGGGTTTTCCCCATGACCTACGATGTCGATTTTTTTATTATTATATTTTTATTTATTTTTTTGTATTTTAATTTTTAACATACAAACACTTTAAAATAATGTAAATTATACTGATGATACATTTTCTTCTTTTTAAATTTATGGGTAATGTATTACTCAAAGATCACACCACGTGACACGGATGAATATGGCGCTCCCATTTTGTACCCATCCATACTCATTATAGAAGAACAGGTCAACAATTTATTTTTTTTATTTTGAAATATCAAAATGTCTCATTAATCCCCTTTAAAATATAAAGTTTATTAAAACAATGAAATTATTAGAAACTTGAAAACCATGGGTTCCTCCCATGCAGTGCTTTGTTTAACGTCATTAGCCTGACATGGACCCTAAATCTATTAATATTTTACTGGTTCATAGGTTGGCTTAGTTAACTCAACCTCTATTTTTTGTTTATTTAATAATTCAATGAATGGTTTTAACCTTTAACCATTGACCTTGAAAATGTAACCAATTGTGGGATCTTTAATCTATACTGCCCCATGGGGGTACACATAATGCACTATGAAAGGTCCTAACCATCTAGACCTTAACTTTCCTGGTTGTAAATGATGTTTCGAACTATACAAGAGAAAAACTTTTCCCGGTTCAAAATTTTTGACCTTGATATTCCTATATTGGTAGGATTGAACTCTAGCTTTATTGATCCTTGATTTTTCATAAGCCTCTATCCATAGTTCCTCCAGTTCCTTGAGATCTAATTTCCTTTTTGATCAGACGAATGAGAGGTCATAATACATTTTCTTAATTGCCCAAAAGGCCTTATTCTAAATTTCAACAGGTAAATGGCATGCTTTTCCATAAACCAACCTATATGGGGACATTCCTAAAATGGATTTATATGCAGTTCGATAGGCCCAAAGAGCATCTAAGATTTTCTCAGACCAATATTTCCTAGTGGGGTTGACAGTTTTTTCAAGAATTTTCTTAATCTCCATATTTACTAACTTAGCATTACCATTGGTTTGAGGATGGTATGCAGTGGACAATTTATGAGAAATACCATACTTAGACATGAGTGAAGAGAATCGGCAGTTGTAGAAATGGGTTCCTCAATCACTGATTATAGCCCTAGGAATTCTAAATCGAGAAACTATGTTCTATTTTAGAAATCGAATCACAACTTGATGATCCTTGGACTTAGTCGGAATGGCCTCGACCCATTTTGAGACATAATAATTAGCTAAGAGTATGTAGTGGTATCCCCTAGAGTTTGGGAAGGGACCCATCAAATTAATTCCCCAATAGTCAAATATTTCAACCACTAAGATGGGAGTGAGTGGCATTTGATTCCTTTTTGTGATGGACCCTACTTAATGAAACCTAGAACAACTTTGACAAAATGTATAAGAGTCCCTTGAGAGGGTTGGCTAGAAGATACCACATTGAATAATCTTAGCAAATGTTTTCATAGAGTAAAAGTGACCTCCACAAGCCTCACTATGACAGAATTTAAGGATGGACTCTTGTTCAGATTCTGGGACACACCTCCTAATGACTTGGTCAGGGCAGAACATAGAGAGGTATGGATGATCAAACACATAGTCTCTAACATCATAAAGGGATTTCCTTCAAGCTTGAGTCCCTAAGAATTTTGGAATAACTCATGTAACTAATAAATTGTCTATGTCAGCATACCGAGGGCAGTCACTCACAAAGTATAGGTGTTCATCAAGAAATGAATCAGACACAGAAAGGTGATTTGAGTTGTCTTTGAATTCCATCATAGATAGGTGATAAAATACAATATTTTCAATTCCCTTTTTATCCTTGATTGTGCGGTAAAATTCTTGTAAGAGAAGGACCAACCTAATCAGTCTAGACTTAGCATCTTGTTTTTGGAAGAGGTATTTTAGTGCAGAATAGTCAGTGAACACAGTGATGGGGGATCCTAAGATGTAGGACCTAAACTTCTCTAAAGAAATCACAATAGCAAGTAACTCCTTTTCAGTAGTGGTGTAGCAGATTTGGGCATAATTTAAGGATTTGCTTGCATAAGCAATGACATAAGGAGTTTTATCACAACATTTTCCTAACACATCTCCTACAAAAAAGTCACTGGCATCACACATAAGTTTGAAAGTAAGGTTCCAATTTGGAAATTTCATGATGGAGGAGATGTGAGAGAGGATTTGATGGTTAATAATGAACCCTCGCAGCTTTTTGTCAAATCAAATGGAGCATCCTTTACTAGGAGAGCACAAAGGGGACGAGATATTGAACTAAAGTCCTTGATGAATCTTCTAGAGAAACCATCATTTCCTAAGAAAGACCTCACTTCCTTTACAATTTTGGGTAATGGAAGGTGACAATTGATGTCAACCTTGGCTTTATCAACTTCAATCCCCCAAACAGAGTCCAGATGGCCTAGAACTAGTCCCTCTTTAACCATGAAATAGCATTTTTTCCCAGTTTAGGACAAGATTCTTTTCTTCACTTCTTGACAAGACTCTCTCCACATTCTGCAGACATCCCTCAAATGTATCCCCAAACACAGAGAATTCATCCATGAAGACCTCTATAAAATCCCCTACCATGTCTGAAAAGATTCCCATCATGCACCACTGGAAGGTTCCAGGAGCATTGCATAAACAAAAGGGCATGCGTTTGAAGGCAAAGGTTCTGAATGTACATGTGAATATAGACTTTCCTTGATCTTCTGGGGAGACCTCAATCTGATTTACCCTGAGTACCCATCTGAGAAACAGTAGAAGGCATGACCTGCCACTCTCTCAAGGACATGGTCAATGAATGGTAAGGGGAAATGGTCCTTCTTGGTGAATTAGTTTAGCTTCCTATAGTCAATTCAGACCCTCCATCCACTACTCACCCTTGTTGGAATAATCTCTCCATCCTCATTAGTTATCACTGTGATTCCAGCCTTTTTTGGAACCACATAGATTGGGCTCACCCATTCACTCTTAGCTATGGGATATATGATACCAGCTTTTAGCAATTTCATGAGTTCTTTTCTTACTACCACCATGAGATTAGGATTGAGTCATAGTTGAGGTTAACGACATGGCTTTGAATCTGATTCCAGAACAATCCTATGTGTTCTAAGTGGGATAATCCTAGGAATATCAGAAAGCGTCCAACCAATGGCTTTCTTATGCTTCCTAAGGACATATAGAAGCATCCTTTCATGATTGGCTTCAAGAGAAGAAGAAATGAAAATAGGATGTGTTTGATTGTCCCCTAGGAAATAATACTTGAGTGTAGTGGGAAGTTCCTTCAATTCAAGATCATATTGGATTGGAATTTCCGCAGAACATTGGGACATTAGATCGAGTTCAATTTTTTTTAGAGTTTCAGATAGGATTGATTACCCACATGTAGAAGTTTCAGCTACTATATTGTCTTGATCATATTTAGGGAAGGAATTTGGAGTGGTCTCAATGAAAGCAGTTTTTTGTAAGGTTTCTCTGATTGTTGGACCTAAGACTTCATCATAAGAGCAATTTGAAAATGATTCAAGCCAATGAGGTAAACTTCCTTCATATGAACAAAGGAAATCAATCTCATCCTAACTTAAACATTCATCAAATATTCCTTGATGTTCCATGGATTCATTATCAATGCTTCCTATCATGTTTACATCATGAATTTCCTTATCATACACTATTTGTGAGATTTCACTATAGATGTTCAAGTCAAGACTCATGTTCCCAAAAGTGACGGTCAAGTTACCATTTCGAACTCGGATAACAGAGGTGATTGTTGCAAGGAAAGGACGACCAAGGATGATTGGGGTTTGATACTTATTTCCAAAGATTGGATGGTTGTCAAGGACAATGAAATCAGTAGGGTTGATGAAGTTTTCAACCTTTACTAAAATGTCCTTCAAAATCCCCTTTGGAACACTAATGCTACGATCAGCAAGCTGAAGTGTGACAGATGTGGGTTGGAGTTCTTCTAGGCCTAACTGGAAGTACACAACATATGGGATGAGATTGACACTAGCACCTAGATCACACAAGGCCTTGAAAACTTTCTCCCAGTTCAAAATTGATGTAAGGGAAACCTGGGTCATTCAACTTAGTAGGAATGGTCCCTTGAATGGTGGTACTCACATTAACAGCCAAAAGGAATTAGTTATTATGTGAAATTTTTTTTTAAAAGTGCACAAGTCCTTAAGGTACTTTGAGTAGACAAGTATGGGTTGGATTGCATGGAGAAGGGGTATGTTCAACTTGAATTGTGAAAATATTTCCTGCAATGTTTCACTCAGTTTAGGCTTGTGTTTCCCCCTCATGCATTGACGAAATGGTGTAGGTTGTGGGGTTATTTGTTGAAGAGTTGTTTCTTTCACATTGTTATCAGTTTCCTCAGTTTGATCTTGGGGTTCATTTGAATTTTCATCCAAGTTTGAATCTTTAGGTGGGTTCTGAATTAGTTGTTCAGGTTTCTCAATTGATTTCCCACTTCTGAAAATAGTCACAACATTTAGTTGTTCATGAGTTGTTTGATCATAACTTGACTCTCCCCTTGAAGTTGAGGATGGAACTGCCTGAGTAGGCAAGGGTGCCTTTCCAGTTTTGATGGTTTGAATTTCTTGTTTTATGGAAGATACTTCTGAGTTCATCCCTTCCATTTGTTTGCATAGTTGTTCTAGTAGGCTTTGTGGAACTGTTTGGGTTAGACCTTGAGAAGATTGGTTTATCCCAGGGGGATATTTTGGAGGTGGGATGATTTGCTGAAAATGGACTGGTGGATGTTGGTATTGGATAGGTTGGGTTTGGAACTGATTATGGGTTTGGTAGTTCTGATGGGGTTAAGGATTTTGTCCCTTTGGTTGGCTAGGTTGTCGGTTATCTTTCCAGCGAAAGCCTATGTGGTCATTATACCTTGTGTTGAAGTTGATTTGGAATTGAGGCTTTTGAAAGTTCAAAGCATTTACTTCCACTGGGGGTCCTCATAAAAGAACATCTTTTATGGATGGAATGGTTGGGCAGTTTTCTGTCTTATGGTCATGTTTATCACAAATTGTGAAAACAGGGTCAACAGTTTGGATTTCATGGACTTCCCTAAGGTCTATCTCTTGAACCTTCCTAGAGAGTGCTACAAGTTTAGCCCTATGGATTTCCTCTTCTCTAAGTGTATGAATTCCAATAGTTCTTTGTGGCTTTTCAGAATAAGGTGAAGTTCCCCATGTTTAGTTTTGTTCAGAAAGGCTTTCAAGATACTCGTAAGAATCATTTGGGGCTTTGTTTTTAAAGGTTACATTACACATCATGTCAATGAATTGATTGTTTCCCGGACCCAACCCTTCATAGAAAATTCTCACTTGTTCAGGAATAGAGAAACCATGGTGTGGAACCATGTTTAGAGTGTCATTGAACCTCTCCCATGTTTCATAGAATGACTCTCCCTCTTTTTCAAAAAAAAATTTGTATACTCTTTTTAAGTGCAATTGTTTTGTGGTGGGGAAATTATTTTTTTATAGAATTCTCTTTGTAGTTGGTCCCAAGAATTTAATCTCAAACTGTTTAGAAAATATTTAGCTCAATACTTTAATGAAAAATGAAATAGCCTCATCTTAGATTATTATAGTTGATGTGGTGGACACATGGTTTCTACAATGTCATTGAACTCCTTAATGTGCAGGTATGGCATCTCGGACTCCATTCCATGGAATGTGGGAAGGTGGTTTAGGATATGGGGTTTAAAGATTTAGTTGGCATCTCCTTGGTAATTGTGTGTAATTCATGAGGGGGAATTGGTCCAGGATGGTGTGAGGTATCCATTCATGGTTTGATCAATTGCATTCCCCAAGTTTGGGGCGGCCTCATTTGGGTTTCCATTTTGGTTCCCACCCGGGTTTATGAGTTGGTTTCTATGAATACCTTCCATTGAAATGGGCTCAATTTTTGACTCGGGGGTGTTTCGAAGATTAGTATCTAATGGAAAGAGTTCTCTTGGTGTACATGACTCCCCAACCCGAGGACTATCCACCCTAACTAGACGGTTTGATTGATTGCGGGTGTATATGGACATGCGCCAAAAGAAACAAAAAATGATAAAGGGACAAGATAAGAGAATTTGGATGAGAAAAGAAGAAATGGGGATAATAGAATGGGTTTTTAGATGACTTACTCGGGTCCCCAGAAACATTACCAAAATTTGATTCTCGATCAAATTTACCCAAGAGATGAAGGTAGAATAGTCCTTGCAGTTTAGCTTGGGTTGTCGAATCCTCAGAGACCTAAGAAGTAACCTATAGACAAGTATATTCAATGGCCTGTTTTTGGATATGAAGTGTCCAACATGGGTTGATTTTTTATGGGTTTAAAGGAACTCTAAGATACTTAAGTGAATTCAATTTAAAAGAATGAGTTGATCCTAGGTTATCGTTTGGGGTAGATTGGACGTATTTCCTTTTAAATGATTTCAATTTCTTATATTTGAGATGGGTTCATTTAAGGAGATAAAACAACATCATCACTTACTGGTTAAATTCCTAAACCCTTTAAAACATATCACCTATACACTTTAAGGATCAATGTTTTGAGCACTTCAAGGAAAATTTTCATATTAACACTTGAAGTGTGTGGCCTTAAATTCAACAAGGACGATGGAGTTTAAAAATCATCAAATAAAAATCTCAATTAAAGAAGTGATTATACATTAATGAGGTGATAAATAACATCCAATACATCCCCTTTCTACTCCCTTGGATCAACCCATAAGTGGGTTAGCCCTCCATTGATCCCATGGTTTCAATGGAAGCAGAAAGTAGGCTCATGAGGGAGGAAATGGAGAAGTAAAGAAAAACAACAAAAATAAAATGATCACTCCACCGTTGAGTGAATAATTTCACAAGGTTTTTTTTGAATAAATTAACACCATGATCCAATGGTATCAATGTGATATGAAAAACAATATAATAAGAGTAGAATAATAAGTTTTATTAAGTAACTAAACTGAATTGAACAACTTACATGTTAAAGACAAATTTGAGACTACAAAATTGCATCATAACATTACAATTGAACAAAGCATCCAAAATCCTTCAATACTCCAACAAAACTACCTTAAATAAGAATTTGTGAGCCCTTGGGTCGGGCCTCCAACGTTACAAGTCTCCTCAATTAATTTTTTTTGGCCATAGGTTGGTGGAAAGTAAGGGAGAGTTTATTCTTTCCACCCTTGACCCGAGGTGGCAGCCAACTTTCCTTCACCAAACAGACGAACTTGGAAGACCTTCTATATGGCCGAATCAGAGTGGGCCATAGAAGATGAAAATGGAGAACCTGATATCTCCTAACCTCCAGAAACATTAGGGCCCATTTGGAGTAGTGGATTCCGAGATATGATCATATTAGTGGGATGTGTTTCTGGGCCGCAGAATCTGGCCCAGAATTTTATCTCTAAATTGGGCCGCCTAAATGACCACAATGGAGGCCAAATTAGCATTGGATCTTGCAGAGTGATTTGTTCCTATACGTGTCTTCAAGAATCCCAAGAATTTTAGGATTCATTGGGCTTGTATGTTGGTCCCCACATTCTCATCAGTGGGCTGGTGTCCAATCTGCCTTCTCCAGAATTGATCCCTTTCATTGCCAAATATCTCCATCATCCATTATGAATATTTCACTGATCCTTGAAGTGAATATCAAATAATATAAATTTAAAATATTTAAAATTAGATTCCTTAATATTATATGAGTCATTGGGTACTTCAAATGATGTTAAAAAATGTACCACATAATAGTGCATTTTAAGAAGGTATTACAAACATAACATGAAATGGTGTTCAAAGTGTAAAATACACTAAAACGGTGTTTATGAATAATTAAGAACATGAATATTATGTATATTAAAAATGAATATTAGCCTAATTTAGTGTCTAATCACATTCCAGTATATCAATCATACGACATTGAGCTGGGTGGTTTATATCTTTCATTGTTTTATTTGGAGTATATATTCAAAAAGTTTTGAATTCCCACTTTTTATATTTTCCTTGATTTGGAATTGATCCCTATGTATTACATATTATGGTTCGATTAATTGATAAGGGGTGTTTCATAGGATCTGGTTAAATACATTTTTTAGGGGACACCACATTGGTGTGTTTCCCTTGATTGACTATTTAGGGCCATTCTTTCAAGGTTTCCAATGAGGCATACCTTATTTACCATACCGTTTTTGATTAATATAGAGTTTGATTGATTATATTAAATACTAATGATATTCACTGTGAACATTTAGCCATGTAGTAGTTTCAGATTACAAGAGCTAATTTTATATGATATGAACACTATTTTTCCAATGGACTGTGAGAGCATCGGACTCAGAATACTAACGGGACATCTAGATTATTTTGATTTGATATTATATTAAATCTATATTTTTCTAATATAACATGAGATCTTTGAACTAGGAAGACTAAGTGGACTTCCAGATTATTTACATTGGACCATGAGAGCCTTGGTATAGATGATTGACTATAAGTGAATAGAAAGTGAGAGGTTCTTAAAGGGTCATTTTTTAATTGATTGACGTCGTGTTAGACAAAGGGAGATATACTATGAGATCCTCCCATATGCTCATTATATAATGAATAAAAGATATCGGCGACCAAATGGGTTAGTCTGTGAGAGCATTCCCAGAGGGTCATCTGTGAGTAACTAAATTATTGTGACGTGTCTTCCACTCCAAATCACAAACATGGATTGGGTCTTACATGGTTTCATAGATGGTATTCTAGGACATCTGTTCTATTAATTAAATGGGGTATACAGTTCTTAGGCTAGATAACAAGGTTACATGATTCCACTGATTAATAATAAATGTTAAATGATTGTATGCGAAAGCTGTAGGATGGTTTACTTTTGAGTACTTCCTAGTTCATTGCTTCATTTTTTTCCATATTACCTGCTATATATATTCACTGATAGATAGGCACAGATCATTTGGTGGTAGCCTATTGGGATTCATCTCACACCCTTTTTTGGTCATTCTTTTCGACACAAAATTATTATATGATTCCAGGTAAAGATAAGGGCAAGTTCCCTTCTTCATTAAGTACTTGATTCCTATTGGAGTTGGAGAGAATGAGACCAAGAAGAGGCTTGCGATGCTATTAGAGTTTAATTGTCTCTTTTGTACATTGGATTCTATATTGATTTTCAGTATTGTGACTCATTTTTACGTTTTATTAGATATATATTCCATTAATAATATATATATTGTGGCTTCTATTGGATTTTCATTTAGTCATCAACTTTATAATTTTTTTGGTATTAGTGCTTCTGGTTTTATTTTATATAGATATTATGTTGTGTATACTCTATAAATTTTGGTATAGTATCCCCAATATCTTACCTTAGCCCTAGATGGTTGTTATAAACCTCTGGCATTTGGATAAATGTGCTTGAGGTTATGTGACCAACTGTGTTCAGGGAACTTTTTAGTGGTACTGGGATATGATATGTTATAACTAGAAAAACTTGGACTTAGTTAGAGTTTGGTGGAGAGTTTTCTGGTAGATATGTTATGGTATTCATGTATTTTGATGCGAAATTGGGTATTTAGGGGGGGTTTCACTTGAGGATTGATGGGTTTAAGTGATGAAATAATGATTAATTTATTTTTAAAGCCAACAACATTGAGGTTGCATTAATTTACATGAATTTGGATAATACTTAATTTTTAATAATTTCATTAGAGTATATCAATACCTAAAAAACACATTAAATATTGTAATTATTAGGTATTTTATAATTTTACATTTAAATTTTAACATCTTTTGGTATTTTACCTAAACAAAATAAATTATTTCATTTTACCGCATAATAATTTTTTTAGTTAAAATAAAATTAACCTTTCAAAATAATTTAGATATTTAGATTCCAAGCATGTAATCTATTTTACAAAATCTGATTCAAAAATTGGCAAAATTGTATTTAAATTTAATCCTAAAGATGCAATGGGAATGTGGGTTTTTTAAGTGAAAACGGTAAAAAGTTTTTATATCCAATTTCAATAGAAATTTGATTCCAATGGCCTAAATTGGATTTTTTTAATTTATCTATTGGAAATTTTTGATCAATTTTAAATTATATGTTTACTATATAAAAAATTAGTCGAAAATGATGTTCTTAATTAATATTCAAAATATTTTCACATTTCATAAAAATATGAATCTTCTGAGAAAAATACTAAAATTTCACACTAAGATAATTTTGTAATATCACATTTAAATAAAAAAGAATAATTTTTTGAAATAAAATTAATAAAAGTATTAATTTTTAGTTTTAAAATGTGTGCTCCATAAAAAGGTGTAAATTTTTCCTTTATGAAAAGTATTGATTTTTCTGATTAAAATTAAAATTATTTATTTCCTAATCCTATCAAATGTTTTGGTTATATTTCAAAAAAAATGAATAAATAAACATAATATAAATTTCATTACAGTTATTCACATGTAGTGATTAGTTAAACTTATTAACATAAAATCTTATTATATGCATAAAAATAGTTTTTTATATATGATAAACACCATCCTAGAAAAGACTTAATCCATTATTAAAATAAATAAATAAGGTCAATAATGATATAAAAATAATACAATTACATTTATCACTTTGAAAACGAGGGATATACACTGGAATATGATCAGAAAAAACAAGATCCTTTCTATATTCACCCTTGTTGGCAAGGCCATGCACCCAATAAATTACCTCCTAGTAGATATGAGTGGTAATATAATCAATGGAAAATTGATGATACATAAAATAACTCCATCAATTATATAACTTACAAATAATATGAATATATTTTTCTCTTATAGAATGAAAAACAATAATAGAGAAGCATTCTAGTAAAATATTATTCTAACCCCTCTTCTTGTCTTTCTCAATGTCAATAATAACACCAAATATATCAGGTTCAAGAGAAGATAAAACTCCACAAGAACCCAAGAAACATCCTAAGTCATCTCCATGAAAGTATAAAAATATATCCCTATAACTTGAAGGACCTAGATTGACCCTCTATGATCTATCAGTATTGATATTAATACATCCCAAAAAAGAAGGATTATAATGGATTTCCATAGTGCCAGAGGCAGGAACAAAATTTCCTTTGATTCTAACTCCTATGAGAAATGAATGGTCATGGGTAGAACAATAAAAATAAAATCCTTAATGTGTTTTATCATTTTTTAGAAGCTAATATCTTAACTAAATAAATATGGGTAATAAAGAAGACCAAAACATGAATTTTCATATTTCACACCTCCTAAATCATTGTCTCTAGTTCCATAGTAGCGACCTAAAAGAACAATGGTATTTTTAGGGAAAGAGGAAGATCTGACCAAATATTAATGATATTTTGAATATAAATCTAAGTAAAGCCAGATTATAAATATATCTACTACATATTTTAACATAGAAGAAGCAGCAACATAACTAAAGAAAATGTGACTAAATCCTTATATGTTGAATCATCCTCTATGTAAGGTTGAATCAAGAAATAATGATTACTTTTATATTAAACATCCGAAGAAATATCATTCAAAAGGTATAACCAATAATATTTCAATAAAATAGATTTTAATGGAGAATACAACTTGCAGCTGGCTCCCATATCCAGTAGTATTCACATGAGGATAGGCATTGATTCTAAACTGTATTCTTCATGTATTATAGAAGGGATTCTATATCAATGATTTGATATTTTATAGAAATGTCCAAATCCATGGTAGGATAATTAGTAGTGGTATCCTGAATCGGGGGAATTATATTCCAGTAAGTTTTCCATATGTTGAGTAATAATTATTTTCAAATAAACCACCTAGACTGAGAATCCACCCGAGAAAAGATTGATTTTAAAGGAAGCCAAACTGAAGATTCAATGTGATTTTTATTCCCATATTTGAGATTCTTCATGAATATAACATGAAACAAGACTACCACTTTTGTGTTACCCTTCTCAAAACTTCACAAAAAATCATCTTGAATGGATTGATTAAAATACCTAATATTCTAATCCCAAGACACCCTATCTCAAATTGTTTATAAAATATTTTCCATGAAAATATAGTTAATATTATCTCAAAAAAACTTACACTCCAAAGAAAATTGATAGAAAAACTAATGATCATGAATTGGGGAACATGAAATTCAAACACCATGAATGAAAACAAAAAATTAGAAATTATGATGGATTTAACCAAACAATCCTAGACTATGAGGAATCAAAATTTTCATTTCTAAGTTGAAAATTACCTTCAATCATGATTGAAAATTCTATAAAAGAAGTAGACCTTTTTCCATCCCAAGAACATAGGAACACAAATATAATTAACAGGAATAATTCATTATATAATACCAAGTCATTGGTAATATAAATACTTCTTGCTGAAGTAACTCCTATACCAAAAGAGAAAAAATACTTTTTCTATCTAACCTCTTTCCTTGAAACTTCCTCAAAATTCTAGAGATCATACATAATGTTTATGATGTATATTGTATATCCTTGATTGAATATAATAACATCATCTATATATAAAAGATGATTTGGAGCCTAAATTCGTCATCAAGCATGAATAGAATTTAGTGTTACATTACCATCCATTATAGATAGAAGTCTATTCAGATAATCTTCTTCAATGGAAAAGATAATTAGAGATAATGGATCTCCCTATCTGAATCCTATTAAAGAAGAAAGCCCCTAAATGGTTCAATTATTAATAACAGATAAGGAGATGGATAAATATTATTTCATTAACATTGTAACGTATCAGTATATTTTAGACACTCCGGTTTTTATATTCAACATGTCAATACAAAACAGAAGGTTGTAAAAGAAGAAATAGAATGAAACAGCTTTGTTAAGACGATTACCTTCTCTTAGATAAATCTTCTTTGGGTTTCCTCTTAAGGAATCTAGGGATTGTCTTTTGGGATGAAATAATCGATTATAATTTGGATAAAAAAATTGGGAAGGTATTTTTTTAGATTTTGTTCAAGCCAATGGGCATTAGAAGTTTGAAGAAGTGAGGGAAGTGAGTACCCTCTTATAATTGAAGAGGATTAACATTTTTGTAAATACCTCAAACTATTTAATAATGGGAAGTCATTCTCACACCATATTCCTCCAAAATAGATAAATAAAGCATTTTATGGAATTTAAGGCCGATTCACATGATCACTCCATAAAATGAAACATTTTTATACATGTTTTTTCATTATCCTCTATGTTTACTTACACAATTTTAGTTTTCACCATAGTGACTAGTTTTTTAACTTAGGAAATTAATCCCTTATGAAAAAAATAATATTATTCTTATTAGATAATTTATAACTTTGGATTCTCAATATTAAATCTAATTTATCCAATAAAAATTCTATGTGTATAGAAAATTAATTTTAATACAAACGCATGTAACGCACAAAACCCAGTTTTAACTTTAACCACACTAAATAATTTACTATTATTTCACTAATAATTATTACCAAATAATATATAGATATTATTACCTAATATTAATTATTATTATTCTAAATATGGAATCCATTTTAATAAATTCAACACACATAAGTGTAAAATTTTAATTTAAAATAAACTCACAAAATGTCTAAAAAAACTGGTTTTTAAGAAATGCATTTTTCAAGCACTTGATGATCTTATATAAACTATTTGAATAGTAATAGTCATTATATAAATTTAAATAAATATATTTATATATATAATCCAATCATTTCAATTATATAATTTATCATTAAAAATTATTTTAATTAATTAAAATTTACAGACATTATTCCTTTTTAATAAAAAACATTTCTGAGAAAAATAATGATCTTTTTGAAAAATATCTATTTTATTTACAAATATTCTTATAATATTTTCTATAAAAATGATAATCAATAAATTTTTAATTAATATAATTTTAATTTGATATTATAAATAAATGGATGAATTTTTATATTCTTTATTTTCGATTATTCAAATAACCATATTTCTATTAAAAAATTTCAAAAAAAATATTCTAGTATTATTTTGAAGATGTAAGTTAAAAATTAACATTAATCAAATAAAATTAGTAATTTTTTCCTTGAAATATTAAATTATTCATTGTAAAATACTTTTATTAAAAAAATATTCACTTATTATAATTAAGTCTTCGGATTGCATGTATGGAAAACTATCAAATATAACAAATTTATTAAAAAATGGAATATATTATAAAGTATCAAGGTGTTACATTATTAAAATTTTAAAAAAATAATCCACAAAAATTTAATGTATTTAACCTTATAAATAAATGAGGGAAAATCATATTCATAACATCTTTTGGTTCCAATGATTCTTCCACCAATTTATTATTTCTACAATGTTTCTTTACCAGTCGTGTCTTCTGATTCCTAAATAATTTCTCTTTAGTATTATGAATTCAGATGGGATATTCATATAAAGATTGATAATGTTCTAATTATATTTCTTTATAGGTGATAACATGCATTAGACATGGAATGTAAATCCTTAATAATGATTTATAAAACAGATCATGTACTTTGGAGATACACGGTATCATTAATAATCGGTAAGCCACAACTCAAATCTATTCCAAAATTTTAAAGGGTCTGTTGAACTTGTGGGTTAGTTTCCCTCTCTTAACAAACCATATAACAACATTTCATGGAAATAATTTCATGGAAATTTCATCTACCACTTGAAATCCAAAATCATTCCTCCAATTATTATAATAATCTTTTTACTACTTTATGATAATTTAACATGATCTTGAATAGTTTGTACCTATGTCATTTTCTACATAACATTTTCTAGGATTATAAATTTGTTTTCTCTAAATTCATCCCAATAAGGGAAAGTATGACATCTCTTTCAACATAAATTTTTATACGGTTCCATTTGAATACTTAATAATCCTCCAAAATATGTAAGAACAATTTCAAAACCCATAAATCTAAAATATTTTATAAAACAATTATCCTCATACAGTATAATGTAACTCACAATGTCACATACCATATTTTTAATACCTTGATTATATATTCTCCTAAAACATGGTAATAACTTAAATTTCCTTCAACCCTATATTAAAACATATATGATTACAAAACAGAACTCTCTCTTTATTCCTTAAATAAAATAATAGATTATATAATATAATCTATAAATTAAAAAATGGTTTAAACTCGATAAATGATAACATAAACAACTTTTAAAACAAATCACTAGTTAGTTTTATAGCTATCAATACTATCACGTTTTCTTTATCAATGTCAATAATAAATTGACACAAAATAAACATCATCAACTCTACATTAGACACATTTTAAGGAGTATCTTATCCTTATTCATGTATTCACCATAAATATAACCTTACAATTAAATAAATTTTCTTAGTTATTAGAACCATTCAACATATGTTTTCTTATCTATAATGGGAAACTATCATAGTACAATAATTACACATTTAAGGGTTCTTATAACCATAATGTCATTTATAAAATTCTTCTAAAATATAATTCATTAATCTAAATACACAAGAAATTTAATAATTCCACTTCAACTCTAGTAACAGCATAATCTTGACCTTGATCCCCTAGCATATTCTAAGGAACATTCCCTTTAAACATGGGTAACATGTTTCCATGGTAACCCGTATCCCTATAGTTGAAACAAAGAACATTAATGGTTTCTTTCATACCTTTGAATTTATGCACCTGATATCCCTTATCGAAATACTTGATGAAAACTCTCAATCTCTTAATGCTAGTATTAGGGTGTTTCATTCAACAATTATCTGACTAAATGGCCCGAAGGCCTCAATTTTTATTTATTTTTTGATAAACCCCCTTTTAATGAGAAAGGGGGAAACCTCACATGACTTCAAAGAAATGGATACATAACATAACCCAGTACCAAAACATGACTACAATAAATCCTCCTCACCAGCATCAATATCGTTATGGAAAGCCTTCACAAATGCATTGCTACTCAGCAAGTTGTCCCGTGCAAAGATGCATGGCCCTGGTACCGATGGCTTGTCCATACCCTCTCAATTATCCAAATCTGAATAGCCATGCATAGTGGAAGCTACATACTCTGAGTCCTCATATGAGGCATTAACTTGTAGAATTTCGGGACCAAGCCATCATCCAAAATACAAACCATCAAATACAATCATGTTTCTGCATTACCAACTGTTCTGACCTCACTCTAAACAAAAATATATTACCACTCCAAGAAATACCTCAACTGCCTACAACTCTTATACCCATCATCAAACTCCATAAAAACAAACAATAATCCAATTTCATCATCCAGATGTTGAAGCCAACAACAACCAGGCCGAAGCAAACCGTGAGAAAAATCCACAAAACCCAGTTCGACCTTCCATTGCCAAGACTGTGAATTCCATTTCCCAGAACCACCTCCAATGGGGCGAAAAACAATACCACGACGCCATATTGGTGAACAAAAGCTTCTGATACCACTTCCGCATCCACGGATCAAGAGCACCATCCTCAAAAAAATTTCAAACCTTCCCCTTCACCCGAAGATGCACAACAAACACCGCCAGAAAACTAAACACCACCTTGCACAAAACCCAACTCCAACAACAATCGGCCTCAAATTGAAACAAAACAGCATCCAAAACCACCTTAAGACTGGTCACAAAGTAAACTAAAACAGATCTCAGAAGAAAAAAAGGAAGAAGATCAACCATCACCAGCATGCCTGAAGAAAACCTCATCACGATCCAAAACCAAACCCCGTCGCCACCAACCAGGTCACCCGCGAAGAACCCGACACCTCCCAATGAACCTCTTGAGACGAAACTGCACCCTTAGGCTGCGAATGCTGGAAATTAGCTGTTGGAACCACATCATGCAGCCATGGAGGCCCTATCCAATGAAAAAGAGTTGAACGGGAAGCCGACCAACAGCAATGTAAAACACCAAGATGGATGAGTCCATGAATCCGCACGACACCACCGTGGCCTGAAGCCGCCATCACAAGCTCTCCGAGAACGCAGAAAAGAGCCGATTCGAACTGAAGTGAAGGAAGGAGGCAGCGACAATGATGGGAAAACCTAAATTTTCAGCAACCTTTACGGGATCATCATCCTCATTCAACAATTATCACATGTGGGAAAATTCTTATTTCTTATCATACCATTATACATTTATTTTATCTTATATACTATTATTATCATGAATATTTTTTATTATATAGAAACTTTAACATTCATTCTCTATTTTTATGCCAAATTAAGGTATTTTACCATATGATGGAAATGTTTTCGAAAACACATCCCTTTGGAAAATATTCCTAATCCCTTAAGACAAATAATCAATCTAATATTTAATATCTCATATAAAATTTGTAACATACTTGGATAATCTTGTAATGGTGCCTCGTACTCTAGAAAATTCTCTTCATCCTTTTTCCTTAAATCAAGTAACGTAATATTAATTTTATTTTTTGGTCATAATTTGAATATTTGTTCAAGATTGTTTCTTTGTAGTATCTTCATTCCTTTTGCTCTATTTTTTCTTCCTCCCATGAATTATAGACCAATGACAACCATTAATAAGCATATCCCTTAATATAATATATTTTATGCATAATATTTTCTATTTCATTATATCCCATGGCTAGAAATTGTTTTTAAATAGACTTTAAATATTTCTCATCTACCACTAGATCATTAGTTCCACTAAGTTATTGATGCTTTTATTTCATAAAAAAATCTATAAAATTAGAATCACACTATGGAAAAACATGTTGCTTCACTAATGAAATTTTATATGCCATAACCTGGTAAGATTCCCAAATATATCCATGATCATATTAGTTCTAATACCATCTGTGTTGGATTTATTAGCAGAAAATAGTCTACATTGTTCATTATTGTTGATACCATTCTTTATTATAGGTGATATTTTTAAACAATTTAATACATTGCAATATCTTATAAAATATAAATATAAAACATAATGTAGAATTCTAAATATGTTGTAACACATACCATAAATTAAATATTTATTAATTTTTAATCTCTAAATCATAAAATTGGTTTATTTTGGGATGTCCTTATTTTCAAATCCTTAATAATGGTTTTCAATAAAAATTTTAATTATCTTAATAATATATCATGATAGTATCGAACTAGGTGCACATTGAATCATATTTTCCTGAATCGAGTTATTATTGAGTCAAACCTGATGTGCCATTTTCTGAGTTATTACCCCAAGGTACAGTTGTTCTAGAACCAAGTCCACTTTGAGTATCCAGACTGGGATGTATTTATTTGAAAACCATATGATATCTTCCTCTATAAAACTCTAGGATTCTATTTTATACTTATACTAAAATTCTACAAAAGTATTTTTTCCCTTGTATATATTTTCCTTAATCATGTTCTATGGTTTATAAAAAACATTCTCTAATACAAACTTTAGCAACCCTAACCATGTAACCCTGATATGGTGTCTAATATAATAAAATAAAATTGATAAATCGAGTCAAATCACTAAGAACTAATAAGTTTAGTATACTTGTAGTGATTCTAAAATTCATCATACCCATTTTACATTGGGGATAAAAAATAAAACATAGTAATGGAAAAGATTCAATATCCTTGAACTCATTTAATGAATTTATCTTCATATCCCAGGCAAAGTAAAAAAATAATGTTGAACATAAATTCTCAATAATGGTTACATATAGTTAAAGATATCATGAATCAACAAGGAATAATCTATATGGAAAGGTAAACAACTAAACACACAATCCATTTAATCAATAACCTAACTATAATATTTAGATATGATATAATAAACAAGACAATGAAAATAACTAAACACACATGGAATTTAATAAATAAATTTACAATCACATTACATAAAGAATAATCAATATATAATGATAAATAATTTAACACACATTCCGTTTAATTAAGGACATGAGAAAAATATGAATCCATAGATAAAATCATTGGAATAATCACATGGAAAATAATAACTAAATTCAAAATGATATAAATGAGTAATTTTGGACATCATGATCTCATACATCATGATATCTATATATTAAATACCTTTCATAAGAAATTTTTATACAATGGGTAAAAACCGAATTATTTCAACAAAATGATTTATCACCCTAGACCTACTAATGCATCGAAGGAAAATATCATTCTAGGCCCCATATGTCACTAAATTGGAAAATCATTCTTCATATATTGTATAATTTATATAATATTTAAAAATTATTCTTTACAAAACTATATATATTGTGAAAAGAATAATGATTTATACATATTTTCCTCATTAAAAAATAACATTCAATTTAAAGACTATATAAAATATGGTATAAATTTAATTCAAAATTCGTACCAATGATACATGAAATATAAATTTTTATGAAAAAATTAATCACCAATGAAAAATAATCATTAGAGATTTATTCTATCAAGATAATGTTAAAAATATAAATACTAGTCATGAAATCATAGTGGTTTATCAGCTCATAAAGAATATTGGTTTTTGTAATAAAATCTTTTCCTTTAGATGAATAAAAGGAGAACAAGTAAGATTTTAAAAAAAATATTTCATACAATATTTTTATTTTTAAAACAATCAAAAAGGGGTAAAATAGTCTACATTTTATTAAATAGTTATGGAAGCGCGGAATTTCTCTATCATCATAAATGTTAAGAACATTCCTTCTAATTTGTTTTTCTGATACAACCATTTGAAAAAATAATATAAATATTAATTTCAAACCTTTTTAAGAATCAAGTATAACATAAAATTTCTTAAATAAATAATTTTATTGATGAAAATTACTTTTTTAAAATAATATTGGAAAACATGGAAATGGATGAAAGATATATCTTATTTTTTTAGAAATAAAATCGTATTTTCATTTAAAATTTTTTTTCCTTGAATCAAGTTCCAAGGAAAAGAAAACATGGAAGAAAATATTAAAACTGCTTAAAATATAGTGGATAATAAAAAAACATGATCTTTTGAAGGATAAATAATAATATTACCTAAATAAAAGTAAAATCAATATCAAATTAAATATAGTGTGTGTAAGACCCCAATATTTCAAAGTATGTTATCTCATTAATTTAATTCAATGGCATGCACTACATGCAACACTGAGTTCGAGCACACCACAACTTACCAAACTTGAAATTAAAAAATGGTTATGAATAGTATTAACTTCATTTTTAAACTTATATATTATTTTTAATTTTAACATCCATATAAAGTGTTTTTGAGACATAATATAAGAACAGATTCATTTATTCAGATAAAAGAAGTATTTTTCAAAATATGCAATTTTACCACCTTTTAATGGAGAACCCTTTTTAAAACCAATGTTTGAAACTTTTATATTATCATTTTAATGAAATTATATTCTCATTTAGAAGTGTGACATAAAAATTTAGTCTGGAAAATGTATTGGTACTTTTCGGATAACTTTCATATTTTGATTAATACTGAAAAATACTATGTTTTAATTGAAAACAACATTTTTAATCAAAATAATGTATAGTGTTAATTTATGAATTTAAATGGTTTGGAAGTAAAATTGGATTATATATTTTTCATTTAATACAATTTATGTCATTATATGTAATTTCACATTTAAATTTGACGTAAACACATGTCAATATTTTGATATTTTTTACTTTTTTAAAAACTCACCTTTTGGTTATGACAATGAGAATTAATTTTAAATTAATTAATGCATCTTTTCTATTTTTAATTTGATAAAATATAACTAATTTCTGAATTATGAATATCAAAATTATATTAGTGTGAATTTTTTGTATTTTTCAGAAAACATTCAATTTTTGATGAATAGGGAAAGACAATATGTTATTGTTTAAAAATAATTTTTTTTAAATGATTATTTATTTTATTAAAATATATTTAAGTAAAAATAGATATAAAATACCTATATAAGTTAAATTTAATTCATTGGATTCAATTTATAATAAAATTAGATGCTTAAATTTGTATGGAACTTTTTACCGTCTTTCACCCACCTTTTAAGAGCATTTGCATATTTGCATAAAACTAAATTTTACCATTTATATGAGTTGAATTTCAAATATCTGTGAGACACTATAGATATAAGTAAGTAAAATTTTTTTCAATGAGATGAAAATAATTTTTTTGAATAGTAAGTTTTGACTTTTATTTACCACGGTTAAAAGTAAATAGGGTAATTAAAGGAAAAATGATATTATAATTACCCTAACACAGGTCCTAATTCTATTGGATAAGTGTATTTCAACCAAAAAAATTCTTAGAAATAAAATATGATCCTTTATGTCCACTGTGATTATATTATGACATTTATTATTATTATATTTAAAGAAGAGTTAAAAGTGTTAAATTCAATGTTTAATAACCAAACTATTTTTAATATAAGGATGAACATAAGATAAATTTGACTAAAAATATTAATTATAAAGATAGAAATATTTCCTAAATAATAGTATTTTATTTATAGTTTTTAGACTTTAAATAATTAATGTTATTTATGACACAATGATGATGCAGTAATTACCTTATTAATGAAAGAATCAAATCAATGGTATTATAAATTATAAAATAAATATAATTTAAATTTTTTTATTACATACGCGAATTTTATAGATAACTATGAAATGTTATGGTTGATTAAATGTATATTTTTTGAAGTGATCAAGTTTTTATGACTTTCACAAAAACCAAATTCCAAATAATATCAAAATTGACATATATTAATTTAAAAAAAAATACAATATTATTGGAAGATATAATATTCCTAAAAATCTAAGGTTTGACTAAAGCGATTAAATAATATTACATATATCATTAATGATCAAATTTGGGTTTTATTGGAAGTTTTTATTATGGTTATTAACCAGATAGTGTAAGAATACAAGAAGACATGGTAAAAGTTAAACTATTTAACTAAGAGTTAAATCTAAAAGATAAGGTTAGTATAGTGACCTAAACCTGTCTAAAACCCATTGGATGATTGGGTTTCGACCCATCCCAACATTATCTTCGAAATAAATCTATTTTTATCCATTATAAACTGAAAATTAATTAATAATAAAGTAATAGATAAACTTTTCATAAAGTGACCCTCACTTCTCTTATAAAAGGGTACCTCCCCTTCTCTCCAAATCACAACTCCAATGATATTTGACACGGCCAAACCCAACCTAAATATACTTCCAACTTCCCTATAATCATCCTAGAGTCTTTACTTTGATCATAAAGCGATCCTATGAAGCGATTTTGATCATCTCAAAAGGAAACACCCGATGAAGTGTTAATAATTTCACTACCCTCTTTCAAGTTCTTTTCTTCTTACACAACTTCATTCTTTATTTTTTCAAAAAAAATATAGTAACTCCTAAAAATTGTGATGTTATTATAAATATGTTATATCCATATTCATTATTCTATCCATCCTATAAATGACAAAGTTATCATTCGTGCGTATGTACGGCTTAACGTCTCCACGTCGTTGTGTAGTTTATTATTCAAACACTTCATTATTTGGATGGGTATAATAATAAATATAAGTGATGTAAATAATAAATATAACATGTTAATAATTCTTTATATATTATTTACCATCTAATTAAATATCATTTCACCATCAATATAATGATTTTGTCGCTCGTGCGTACATATGGATTACCGTCTCCATGACGCGATGAGATTCATTCCCACGTTCACCATTTATCGATGATTATAAAATTATATATTATTAAAAAGTATGTAATATATGAAATAATAATGATATTGGAGATATATATATGTCCATACATATATCTTATTAACTTACTTTCATTCAATACGATATGAAAACAGAAACATCATTTATGCATACGCACGACCTACCGTCTCCATAAATGGAACCTTTAATTTAATATATCTATCTATTATAAATATTTATATTCTAAATATTCATTATATATAAATCATGTTTTATATTAGGGTTGTATTTAAATTATTATATAAATTATATGATAAAGAATAACACGTTAAAACACGTACGAAAAAGAAAGGGATTATTACCCAAAATGTTAATTTAATAGGGAAATAATTATTAAATGGGTAGTGTAATGTCATATATGAATCATATATGATATAATTAATATGAATATGGTTCTGGAATAATTTAATAATAGACTATGGTCATTATATAAGAGGTTAAACGAACCATCGACCAACGAAAAGTGCAAGGTAAAGGTTAATTTCACAATCTCTTTATTATCCAAAGTTGTCTTTACGTGATCATATAATGGAAAATATTTATTATCCATGTCCATGTTTCATAAAAGAGCATCTAAAGGGATTATTTTGAGAGACTCTTTAACTAAAACATCATTTTAAATGGTTGAAATATTTATTCTTCTAAATCATTCTCATTAATGTCCATGTTTGAAAAATGGTTTTAAGGATTTATTTATATGGATATGAATATTTTAAAATGTTAATTGCATTAAAAAGTTTCAACGTGGTATGGAAAACTTTGAATAAAAACTTTCTTTTAAATTAACTACATTATAAATTATGTGACTTTTAAATGACTTCATGAAAAAGTTATATTTCTCTCAAAGATTTTTCGGTTCATTTTCTACAATGACTACATCATTTACGGAATATTATTCTTGATCGAGATTGATTTATTATTCTAAAAATGATCGATATGGTACTTAAGGTTTTGTGATATGTTTGACTCTGGATGTGTTATTTTTATACCATTCATGGTTTATGGTTAAATTATTTACATTTTATTCTAGTTTTAATATAGAATATTTTTGTTATGTTTCAATATTTTCATATAAGGAATGTATTTCAGTTAGTATGTGATGGGTGGAGCCTGCTATAGCTCCTCGGTGCATCGGTAGGTCTCATGAGATAATTAGATGTGGAATTGGTCAAGGCCTTTCCAAATTTAAATATATGGTTTTGGCCGATGCCTTAATCATTTTTAGACATCTTGGTCGAGGCCTTGATAAAATGTTTCAAAATGTAAAGCAATATAAATTCCCTCATTTTGAAAATATTATTGATGGATCTTTTGTTTATTCGATAAGTGGAATACCCATGACTATGTTTTATTATGGAATTATTTACTCAGCTTATTATTCCATCTATAAAGTTTTCATGTTTATTATTTGTAAAGGCTTGTGTTTTCAATTATTCATCAAGCTTAATGTTTATTTTATCTTCTGCTGTATTGCTTACCCTTACTGAGCATTTGAGCTCCCCCTTTCTATGTTTTATTTTTTCTAGTATGGGAAGAAGTGTATTATGAAAAACCTGAAGGGATAGTCTAATGGATATGAATATGGTCAATGTATACAATGTTGTGTGGATTTATTTTTCATTTTATAATGTAAAGTTCATGTATGTTATCCATTTTCCAAGACTTCTAAACATGTCGGTTATTTGGGACTTGATTCCTTGTAATCATTCCAATGTATTAAAATAATCCACAGACTCTGGGTAACTAGGGTCAGGGAATTATAGTTTGTATCAGAGAATGATTAGCAATAACCTTGGAAATATATTTAGATAAATTCTGATTAAATAGAATTTCACTATGATAGACATTGAAGATTAGTATAGAATAACTTCCAAGAATTTTGGTAATGTAGATATTTTCTGTATTTTCGAAAAATTCATCCATTTCTGGATATGAGAAGGTAGAGGCAGCTCTGGCAGAGTTTTACCTAGGAGTGGAATATCCGATATTGAGTTTCAGGTTTTACTCGAGGTATCCTAGTACACGACAATGGGCCTTTCTTCACACTTGGTTATGACACTCCCAGGGGATATTCTTAGGATAATTTAAATTTTATTTACAAGACATTATGAAGGATTTAAGAGTAAATACATCTGTAAAGAAAAATTTTTATGATTATAGATTATAAGTATAATAATTTCAGTTTATGTAAGATATTTTACAAGTTTGGAATTATGCATTGTGATTCATAAACAAACCTGGTTTATGACATTGTTTATAAATGGTTCCTCGTAGAAGGAATGAAAATTCCAGTAATATTCATGATTGAAAGATTAAAAAGGATCATATATTTCATGGTATTAATCCAAAATTTAAAAGGAAAAAGGACACCCATGTATTCTCATCATATGAATAAATAGTATCATGTGTTAATAAGATAAGTAAATAATTCATTGAATCTTATGGATTTGAAGGGAAACAAGAGAAGGAAAGGATGGTAGAGAGAAATAAAGATAAAGTGAAGAGGGAAAGAAGGATTTTCCAAAATGTGATAATTGTGGGAATAATCACATTGGTAAATGCTTGAAGAGAATGGGATTTTGTTATAAGTGTGGAGAAAAAGGACACTAAGTATGTGATTTCAAGGGTAATTTTTTTTTTCAAATGTACAATGCTTCATCTACAAGTAGTTGGGACAATACGCAAATCAATGTCCAAATCATCATAGTATTCTCCAAATGATGCTATTGGATAATACTCAAGTTATTATACTACCAAACATGAAGAGGAATGACTAGTGTTATTATGTTGTTATTAAATAATTATTTCATTTTATTTTTGTATAAATGATGTATTTGTTATATGAATTATGGAAATAAATATGGATTGTATTACAGTAGTATTTCATTAAGGATTTGAGATTGTATGGTACCCAGTATTGTGACACAGTTTCAGTTTATTATTTTTGGAAAATTCATTGTTAAAGGTATGGTAAACCATAATATGATCCTGATACTGAGGTAGTGATTTTGGAATAAGAGATTGTTTATTTGGATAAATTATATTGGATATTCTTGACAACCATAGAACTGATTAATGCTTTGTTTCTTCAATAATTGTCGGAATATTCCAAAAATTTGGATATAAAGAATATATCTATTATTCTATAATAAATAAGGGAGAATTAATATACTCAATAAGGTTTATGGTAATTTAGGGTGTTACCATGTTTTAAAAGAATATATGATGAAGTTATTCATATGTTATTATGTGGCAAAAGATATCTTAATTTTGTTTACATTACTTAATAATTTTGGACTGTGAGGTTGGATAGAAGTAGATTGGATAAGTTTAATGGTTGGAATGAATTAATTTTGACGTTGGATACTATTATTATGGTTGAATCATTTCTTAATATTATTTTTGTATTGTTATAAAAAGGACAACTTGGAGGTCAGGTGACAACCCATCACGTTCGGCAAGGCCGCAAGACTTGAACCCGCAACCAAAGGGAAAAAGGGTGGATCACCTACCAAAATCGTACGTCATGTCCAAGTTAGTATAATATATATTTTTTTAAATAGTATTACAATTTAATTATAAATTAATTATTTTCAGAACCCTATATGATTCAGATAAATAGAATATTTTTGAGTTCTATTATCTTTTGAAGTGAAAGATGAATTTGTGGTATGAATTTTTTGAAGGATGAAACTCTACTTGTCAATTATATATATATATATATATATTTACTTATTCTATGAAGAAATTAATTCTTAAACATTATGGAATATATCTTAAATCCAAATTTTTTTAACCTAATACCTTATGTTTTGTGGAACTGATAATATTTTAAATCATTGTAGATTGATGGCTTTGAGGCCCTCAGTTGTACACTTGTTTGTAAATGATGCCCTCAATCACTACCTATAAATATTTACATTTTTCATCCAATTATGTGTCTCTAATTTCCACTAATGTTCTCCTAATAATGATCTTAATTTTGTGGTGACTTTTTCATTTCCCTTTCCCTCTTATTAAGACTAAATTTTATTAAGCAAATTTCCGTAGGGGGTTTTCCACAAAGGTATTTTTCAATTTTTTACCTTTTATTTTTGAAGAAAAATTTCAAATAATAGTATGTAATTTATTGAATTAGGGTAGAATGTAACACTCCAAGATTTTATAGTATATTATCTCATTAAATTAATTCAATGGCTTGTGCTAAACGCAACACTAAGTAGGAGCGCACCACAACTTACCAAACAATTCGTTCAAAAAGAGGTTATGAATACTATAAAAAAATTATGAATCTTATATATTAAATATAATTTTAGCATCTATATTATGTGTTTTTTAGACATAATATAATTCATTTATCAGATAAAAGATGTATTTTTCCAAAAATGAAATTTTACCGCCTTTTATTGGGGAAGCCTTTTTAAACACATTATTCGACACTTTTATATAATAATTTTACTGATATAAATTTCATCTTTAGAAGCGGGACATAAAAATTTAGTTTAGATATATTTTTGGTACTTTCTTGATAACTTTCATATTTTGATGAATAGTGAAAAATACATTATTTTAATTGGAAACAACATTTTTAATCGAAATAATTTATAGTGTTAAAATAATTATTTGAATAGTTTTTCAGAATAATTAAATTATATTGTTAAAATTTAGTAAAATTTAGGTAATTATAAATAATTTTACATTTAAAATTGACATAAACACATCTCAATCTTTTGATAGTTTTTACTTTTTAAAAAACCATCTTTTTGGTTTTAACAATGGGATTTAATTTTAAATTAATTAAGGAAGCATCTATGTTTTTAATTTGGTAAAATATAATTCATTTTTTAACTGTGAATATAAAAATTATCTCAGAGTGAATTTCTTGTATTTTTCTGAAAACATTCAATTTTTTGATTAATAGTAAAAAACACTACTATATTGTTTAAAATCGACTATTTATATAAATAATAATTTATTTTGTTAAAAATTTATTTTAAGTCAAAATAGATATATAATAGATATATTAGTTCAATTGAATTCATTGGAGTCATTTTATAACAAAATTAGATGTATAAATCTTTATTGAACTTTTTACCATTTTTTTCCACCTTCTAGAGAATTTTTCAAATTTGCATAAAAAATAATTTTACCACTTCTGTGAGTTGAATTTAAAAAAACTGAGAGACCAGGTTGATATCAGTAAGAATAATTTGGTTCAATATGATGATAATAATTTTTGGTGAATAATAACTTTTGACTTTTATTTACCACAGTGAAAAGTAAATGGGGTAATTAAAGGTAAAATTGATATTATAATTATCATAACACATGTCTTAATTCTATTGGATAAGTGAATTTTGACCAAAATCAATCTTAGGAATAAAATATGATCTTGTAGGTCCACTAGTATTAGATTAGACATTTATTATAATTTTATTTAAAGAAGAGTTAAAAGTCCTAAATTCAATGTTTAATAACTAAACAATTTTTAATATACGGTTACACATAAGATAAATTTGACTATAAATATTCATTATAAAGATAAAAATAATTCATACATAATTGTATTTTAATAATAATTTTTATACTTTAAATTATTTAATTTATTTATGACACACCGAGGATGCAGTAATTACCATACTAATTAAAGAATCAAATAAGTGGTATTATAAATTTTAGAATAAATATAATTCCAATTTTTTTTTGAAATACAATGATTTTCTAGGTGAATATGAAATGTTATGGTTTATTCAATGTATAATTCTCAAAATAATCAATCTGTGATGAATTTTACAAAAAAACCAAGTACCAAATAATATAAAAATTGACATAAATTAATTTTAAAAACAAATACTATATTATTGGTTGACATAAAATTTATAAAAATATAAATTTTGTCCAAAGGGATAAATAATATTTTATATGTCATTAATTGACCACTTGAGGTTCTATTGGAATTTTAGAGTATGTCTATTGACCATATAGTGTAAGAATACAAGAAGACAAGGTAAAAGTTATACTATTTAACTACGAGTTAAATCTAAATGATATTGTTAATATGGTGAAAAAACTTGTAAAAAACCTATTCGTTCAGTGGTTTTCGACCCATACAGACCATAGCATCGAAATAAATTAATTTGTATCCATTAAAAATCTAAAATTATTTTATAATAAAATAATATTTTAAATTTTTCGTAAAGTGACCCTCACCTCTCTTATAAAAGGGTGCATCCCCTTCACTCAAAATAATACCTCCAAAGCAATTTGGTTCAGCCAAAACTTACCCAAATATCCTCCCAACTTCCCTCAAATCACCCTTGATTCCTTAATTTGATCATATATCCAACCTTATGAACCCATTTGATCAACTCAAAAGGAAACACCTGAAGAAAGGGTAATAATTTCACCACCCTCTTTCAAGTTTTTTTTCTTCCACTTCTTCTTTCTTTGTTGACTCAAAAAAAAATCTAACAACTCCTACATACTGTGATGTTATTATAAATATGGTACAACCATATTTGTTAATCTATCCATCCTATATATTAAAATGTCACCATAAGTGTGTACATACGACTTACCGTCTCCACGTCGTGGTGTAGTTTGTTATTGAAGAATTTCATTTTTTGGATGGGAATAATAATGACTATAATTGATGTAAATAATAACTATAACCTTATAATTATTATTTATATATGATATACTATCTAATTATATATGATTTCACCATTAGTATAATGATATTCTCACTCGTGCGTATGTACAGATTACCGTCTCCACAACGCGATGAGATTCATTCTCATGTTCACCATTAATCGATGATTATAAAAATATATTGTATTAATAAGTATTTAATATATAAAATAATGATGCTACTAGATATATATATATATATATCTTTGTACTTAAATATATCTTATTCACTTATGTCTGTTCAACACGATATGAAAACAGAAATAGAGTTTATGCTTACGTACAACCTACCGTCTCCATAAACGGTACCTTCCATTTCATATATATATCTATAATAAATATTTTTATTCTAAATATTTATGATATATAAATCATGTTGTATATTCTTAAAGTATTTATATCATGATTTAAATGATATTATCATGATTAAAATGTTAAAACCCATACGATAAATAAAGTGATTATTACCCAAAATGTTAATTTAAGTTCAAAATCATTATTAAATGGGTAGTATAAATTCATAAATGAATCAAGTATTATTTAATAAATATTAATATGGTTATTTAATAATTTAGTAACCTAATGTTTTCATTATACAATTGGATAAATGTACCATCGTCCAAAGGAAAGTGCAAGAAAAGGGTTAATTTCACAATCTATTGATTATTCTAGGTTGTTTTTACGTGGGTATATACTGGGATATATTTATTATCCATCTCCATGTTTCATAAAAGAGTTTTTAAAGGGATTATTTTGAGAGACTCTTTAACTAAAACATCATATTTAATTGTTTAAATATTTAATCTTCTAAACCATTCTCATTAATGTCCATGTTTTTAAAATGGTTTTAAGGATTTATTTATATGGACATGAATGTTTTAAAATGTTAATTATATTCAAAAGATTCAAAGTGATATGGGAAATTTTGAATCAAAACTATATTTTAAATGAATTCTTTTATAAATTATATAAATTTCAAATGAATTCATGAAAAAGGGATATTTCTCTCAATGATTTTTACTAATCATTTTCAACTATGTCAACATCCTTTACAGGATATTATTCTTGATCGAGGATGATTTATTATGATACAAATCTTACATATTGTATTGAAGTTTTTGTGATATATTTTACTGTGGCTAGGTTATTTGTATTCTCCTCATGGTTTATGGTTAATGTATTGATATTTTGTATGCTAGTTTTAATACGAATGTTTATGTGATGTTTCTACCTTTTCATATAAGGAATGTATTGGACATATTAAGTGACAGGTGGAGACTGTTATAGCTCCTCGGTTCATCGGTGGGTCTCATGAGACAATTAGATGTGGAATTGCCCAAGGCCTTTCCCAATTTTGATATATGGTTTTGGATGAGGCCTTAATAATTTTTAGATGTCTTGGTCGAGGCCTTAATAAAATGTTTTAGAATGTCTAGAATTATACATTCCTTTATTATGAAAATATTATTGATGGTTCATGTGGTTGTTCGACTTGTAGAATACACATGACTATGTTTTGTTATGGTATTATTTAATCAACTTATAATTCCCACCATAAATTTTTCATGTTTATTTTATGTAAAGGCATGTGTTTTCAATTATTAACAATGCCTAATGTTTATGTTATCTTCTGATTTATTGCTTACCCATACTGGGAGTTTGAGATCACCTATTTCTATGTTTTATTTTTCCCAGGATGTGAAGAAGTATATTATGACTGACCTACAAGGATAATATAAGGGATATGAATATCTTCAATGGAGACTATGATGTTGTTTTTTTCATTTTATAATGTAACATTCATATATGTAATCTATCTTCCAAGACTGCTAAACTGATCAGTCCTTCGGGACCTGAATCCTTATAATCATGCCAATGTATTAAAATAATGCACCGACTCTGGGTAACTAGGGTTGGGGTGTTACATTTTGTAAAATAGATTCTTACATCTTCAGTAATATTTAAATTATAATACCTTGAAATAATAAATGTGAATTGAAATAATAAGCATAATTAATAAATAGTTATTGATTTTAAATAATCAATCAAGAAGTATATTCACCACATAAAGGTGAAAAGGTGGATATTAAAAAATATGTCTCAATGAAATGGTTATTTAGATCAAATAACTGATATTTTGCATCCATTTAGTTTAATTCACTTTAAAATCATATATAATTGTTTTAATCATGTTATTAATATATTAAAGAATAATATTATTGATTATAATATCATATTTTATTCTAAAATAACATCTTACCACCCACTCATTAATAATATTTAATATTATTATTGTATCGGGTGTTAGTTACCTTGTTTTATCATGCGTGTCTTGTATTGAAAGATAATATTAATTTTTATAGGTTATATTAACATAATATAAATAATTATATTAATGTTATTAATATCATATTTAATCATTATATACATTTCCAATCTATTCTTGAATGTTGTGCATTGGAAATTAATCTCTTCACTTCATATAGATGGTAGGTTATACCTATACATGAGAGACAATATCATTATTTTAATGGGTTAAACGGTATAGAATTTAATGTTATATTAATTTTAAATAATTATTATTATTTCAAATGTATTATGTATATTCATTATATCCATCATTACTATGACACACCAAGTTTTAATGAATTAGTTTTTACGTGTAAATTGTTTTTTTGTGTTGAACACAATTCTAAATTAATAATGCGCTACAGACAACATTGTGTATTGAATTCATTATATGCAACACTATGTTTGGTTTTGGTTACACAGAATACTGATTTCTATCTATAGATTTTATTACACGCAAGATCTAGTTTTCTCAAACTACAATATATTATTAATATTACTATTTAATATGATAGTTATCAATTAGTAGTCAGAATATAGGGAATTAATAGGATTAAATAACATAGGAAAATAAATTGTTTTCAAATTTTTATTATTTATCTACTTATTATAAATAAAATAATAACAATTTGAAAAGAGAATTTTTTCTAAAAAACATTATTATTTCTATATGATGGGTTCATTAGTCTTAGAATAAATAATTTAAAATTACATTTACCCCATTTTGAATGTTTTTTAAATATATATATATAATTTTTGTAATTGGAATATCGAAATTAACTTAGTGTGAATAGTTGGTCTTTTCTAAGAAGGTTCATTTTTTCGATGAATAATGAAAAATATTGAATTTAAATTGAAAGTTGTCTTTTAAAATAATTTATTTGTATATTTAAATTATTATTTTTTGATTTAAAGTATATTTTGTTCATTTATACATATATTAATAAAATTTTGTTCACTAGAATCAATTTAATAATGAAATTTAACACAAAAACTTATTAAAATTTTGATATTTTTCCCTTAATAATCCATCTTTGTCGATGCATATCGAGGTTTAATATTAAATTAATTTATACCAATTATGTGAGTTTAATTTTAAAAAATAGATTTCAAATTAGTAATAAGAATAATTTATAATTTCTAGTAAGGGGAATTTATTTTTTTATCAAGTTGAATAGTGAAAAAGTTAAAATCATTTTTAGTGATTAACGTAAAACAAGTTTAATTAGTGGTTAAACATAGAATATATGGTGTAAAATGACCTACCAAATTGTCCAAGACCCATTATATATATATATTTATATTAGTAACATATTATTATCTAATTTTATAACTTTCTATGAAACTTTTCTATACCAGTGACCCAAATAATATGTTTACTAATGAAAATGATAAAAAATGTACCTTACATCATTTTAATAACTATAAATATTTGGAATAAAGGGAAAAAACTAAATATAAGGACCCAACCATAAACATTACATAATATGGAGTTATTCCAGGAATTCACATTGGTAATTTTTCAAATTTATTATTTCAGAGAATTATTATATAACTATTACATAACAACTCGAATTTATACAAAGGGAATATAAATACAACAATATCCATTTATTTCAATAGTATAAATAATTTAAAAGTAAACATTATTTATATTTATTGATAAAAAATATTCTTAACTTCTTCTTTTCTTCAACCCATCCATATACCCGTAGAAATCATTTTAAAAACATGGTATAAGCACAAAAATCATAGTATGGGATATAAAATATGCAATGAAAACGTTGGTCCATTAATATATATAAACGCATGAAATCCTAAAAAACCTGAAAATCAATATAGAAATCATTATCATAAAGGTAACTTGGGTCATGAATATCATATTTAAATTTTATCTTTCACAACAACATATGGAGTAACTTTTATGGCACTGTTTGGAATACCAATCATATTATATTCACTAAATCTATTATGATAAATTTTATCATATTACTCGGTCTCATTACCCAATGCATTGTAGAGCTATTGAAGGTCATCCTTCCCTTAGTTTATTATGGAACCACCCATATACAAATTAAGATCCCATGAAACATAATATAATCATAACATTTTAATAAGCATAATGAAAAAAATAATATTTCCTCATTAAATTAATAAGATATTATTTCAATATATTATTATAATCAATCCATTATCAAACAATTTTTAATACCAAAATACATAAAAAGGTAATATGTTATTTACTTTTCTCTAAAAAACATTAGGGCTTATAAAGGAATCAGAATACAAAATTGATGGTCCTGGCGGCGGAAATGTCGTTGTCACCGTATATGTTAAAAAAGAAATTTGTTATGTCATTTGGTAAGATTTTTCATATAAAAATGATTTCTTTTGAAGAATACTTAAGTAAATTAATAGTAAAAGGGGTTGCATATACACCATTTAAAATACAGTGGTGTATATTATCAAAATATGCCTCAATAAAAGAATATTGAATGGAATTCTCTTACCATAAGTCTAACTCATCATGTAAAGTCATTATTTTCTTGAACAATAAGTGTAGTTTAATTTTTAATTTCATGAGGACCTTTTTTATTATTTTTTATCATATATATCACTTATTACAATGATATAAAAATTACATATTTATTTAAGTTCATATTCGATATTTTGTCGATATTCTGTACTTGAGTGGAAAATAAACACTATTTGGATGTCACTAGTCAATGTGGTCATAAGTCCATCAACTCCAAAAGAATATTGATGAAATTATTATCATATTTATACATAAATTATTCTTTTAATTCATACTGTGAAGTGTGGTCATGAAAAAGGAACAACGTAATAAGCATGGAGATGGTAAGTCATACGTACGCATGAATAATGTTTACCATTTTTCATTGATCTTTATAGAAAAAGTATAAGTATTGTTTTATCTTTTCATAATTATCATAAAATAATCAATATCATTTTAATCATTTAAATATACATATATATATCAAACAAGTGTTATAACAAATAAAAATGAGTCACGTCGCTTCATAGAGGTGATACTTCACACTTAATCATGAACGACATTATCATTTTTATGTGAAAGGAAAGTTATAATGTAATTGATATGTTATTATCATAGAATTATTAATTTTTCATAAAAATAACATATGAAAATTACTTCCATTATTATAACCAGTCTTGAGAGACTGTTATGAAAAAGGAATATGATCAGATCATGGAGGTGATAGTAAACATGTATGTACGAATGATTAATTATTTTCCCATTTGATGTGAGTAGATATAGATTTAGGTGATTTTATTAACATAATTACATCTCGGTATATTCATGATACTGTATTTCTTATCTCATCACAGTTTGTGGAGACTTGAAGGAAGTGGAAGAAGAAATAAAATAAAATAACTTAAAGAAAACAATACCTCTTCTTTGGTTGATCACCTTTTAGTAACACCATAACACCTCTAAGAAGATGTTTCTACTGAAAATAAGGCCTCGTGATAATGAGGAGGTACCTTAGGAAGAGTTTTGAGAAGATATTGGAAAAACCAAATAGATATTTAATTGGGGGTATTAGGGAAGAGTGGGAAGCTTTTTATATGAGATGGGAGGGTCACCGTCGGAGACACATGATATATTAAATTAATATAACTTATTTTTCTAATCTAAATGATTCAAAAATGGAATATTTAAAGTATAATATTATTATATTTTGAAATAAACTCCTCTAATAATTATTAGACATGTATTTATTTTATTTTTAAATCTTATCTTTTTAGTTTACCCTTAATTATTCTATTTTAATTTTAATTATGGTAATAACATTTTAAATATTATGAGGCTATAAATTTTTCTTATATGGTGTCAATTTTGCATAATTGGACACTTAAAAATCGTTTAGACCTTATCATAGTCACTTTTTGATTTTAAACGTTTTTTATGATTTTTATATAATTTCACAATTTATTAATTTTATGAAATATCAATTATGTCTATTTTTACACTATTCAATTAATTAAATTTAAATAAACCATAAAAAGAATGATTTATTTTAAAAAAACTATTTAATAGATATATAAAATTTCATATTAACCTTGAAAATTATTATATAGTTTAATTATGTAAAATAATAATTATTTTTATTATTTATAATATCAATTATTTGATTCTTTCATTAATAAAGAAATCACTGCATCATCAACTTGTCATAATGAAATTATTATATTTAATATATATTAATTATAAATAAAAAGTCATAATTTATTTAATCATTTTATCTTTCTAATTAATAATTAATTTATAATATATCCCTCATATAACTCCATATTAAAATTATTTTAGTAATAATAGTCGTGTTTATGATAATTTTTCCTTTACATTAAATTAAATGTTATAAATGTCATAATCACACCCATGTGGATTACAAAGGAAAAATTTATATCCCATGGGTTTTCTAGGTTGGGAATATCTCATCCAATAAAATTATTAAAAGTTTTAGGGTTGTTTTATATTGTTATGATATTATTATAACCCAGATTTACCAGATTTACTCTTTAACCATCGTTAATAAAAAAATTAATAATGTTAATATTCATAATATCAAAAAATAAAATGGACCAATTTATATAATTTGGACTCTCATATTACAAATATAGAATCCATTTTTTCAAATTCATAACACTAAATTAAAATAAATTAATTAAAAATTAATCTCATTGGTGGAATAAGAAAATAGTGTTTTAAAGTAAACCTACCAAAAGATTGACAAGTTGGTATATCAATTTTAAATGTGAAATTACTTCCAATGAAATTTTTTTTATTAAATTATAAAATCATAATTCAATTAAAATTAAAAAAATTAAAAGGATAACTTAAATATATAAATATATTATACAAAAAAGTATTTAAAAACTACAATGCATAATTTTTCTCAATTAATTAAAATAATAATTTTATTAGAAAAATATCAAAAATTTCAACCAATGTAAATTTTTATATCCCTCTTCTAGTTAATTAGATTATTTTGTCAAATAGTACTTCTAAAAGTGTGAAAAATATATTTATAATGGGTTTTCCATCAAAAGGTGGTAAAAATACCTTTAAAAATATTATAATATTTTAAATTTTAAATTTAATTTATTCTCATTTTAATCCTCCAAAAAATATGAGATTAAAGTAAATACATATACCATACATGAGAAAACATAATGTAGTTACTTGTTTTCATTCCCTTCAATAAAACAGATTGGCGATAACTACCATTTAAAATAATAATATTAATAATGTATTATTATTCAATATATCTTAATCGTGTGTGAAACATATGATTTTTGAGAAACTCATTGTTGCATATCGAGTATGCTATCAAACATAGCATAATGTTTTATGTAAAATTAATATCTAATTCATAAATATTAATAGATATTAAAATGTATTATTTTATAATTAAGTAGGATGTCACATCCATCCCCCATTTGGAAATTGTATCCTTTTAATTTTATTCACTTTTCTGATAAGAGGGTGTATTTCTATACCATAGAATTTTCAGATTCCCATGCTTCCTCTTCAACCATATGGTTTTTCATAAAACCTTATCATGGTGAATCACCTTATTCTACAAAACATTCTCTCTACTATTAATAATCTAGACTGGCTATTCTTCATAAGAATGATTATCTTCCAACTGAAAAACTTATGGACTCCAGTCATGATATGGATCCAAAAAATACATTCTCAACATTAAAACATGAAAAACAGTGTGTACTTGGGATAAACCCATAGATAAAGCCACTCTATAGGAAACTGATCCAACTTTCTCTTGGATTCCACATTGTCTAATGAACCACAGACTCATCTTTCCCTTATTACTAAAATACATCAAACATTTCCATTGTAAAACTTTGATAAACACATGATCACATACCTCAAAAGAACGATCCTTACTCCAGTTATCAGCATAAAGTTTCTACCTGCTCTAAGAAGTCCTTATGTCTTTAGAATTAACTAAAGATTTTCTACTATCCCTTCTACCAATTCTATCCCCATGAACATACTTTCACCTACTTCATCCCAAAAATCTAGATTTCGACACCACTTTTCATACAATGCCTCAAATGGTGGCATGTGCGTTCTAAAACCATATTTTTTATTATAATATTACTAAACCAAAGAAATATATTGATCCCAACATCCCCAGTAATCCATTGAACAAGCATGTAACATATCCTATAAGGTCTAAATTATTTATTCTGACTGATCATCTGGCTGAGGATGTAAATATGTAAAAACTTTAATTTAGTTCCCAATGACTTTTGAAGTCGTTTCCAAAGGTTTTAAGTGAACCTAAGATCATGATCAGACACAATGGATGGTGGAACCATATGTAAACAAACTATCTTTTTAAGATACAACTGAGAAATGTGATCTATAGACAATGTATCTATAATTTGAATAAAATGAGAAGATTTACTCAATCATTCAATAATAACCCAAATCGCATTGTTTCCTCGAGAAGTACTTGCTAATCCCACTATGAAATCCATGGATATGTTTTCACATTTTCACTCTGGTACTAGAAAAGTCTAAAGCAGCCCTGTTGGTAAATTTCACACTAATTTAACACATTGGCAACTCAAAAAATTTACAGTAAAGTGAGAAATATCTATTTTTATTCTATCCCTACACTGATACTCTCGAATAACTTTGAATATATTATTACTTCCAGGATGAACTGAAAATAGAGAACTATGAGCTTCACATAACAAATCATTCTTCCACTGTGAATCAAAAGTCACACATAATCTCTTCTCAAATCTCTAATCAAAAAATTTATTAATGCTAAATTCAGAAAAATTGCCCATTAAACCAATTCAAAATTTTTCTACAATTCAATATGTTCCTTCTACACTTTCATAATTCTGTATCATATAGACAATTGCACTGAAACCTGAAATAATAGTGGAGTTTCTTGCACCGTCAACTTCCATGTCAAAGTTCAATTAGTTATTAATCAAAGGGTCGTGTTCCAAATATAACATGGTTAATATAGCATTACATTTCATAAATAAAGCGTCATACACTTTGTTGGTTTTTTTGGATGGTAATTAATCATTAAATTAAAATCATTTATTTTTTCTAACCATCTTATCTTTCCATATTCAATTATTTTTAAGTGAATATATACTTAAAAAAATTTGGTTAGTGCATATTTTACAGTTTAATCTATAAAGATGATGCCTCCAAATTTTTAAAGGAAAAAAACAACATTAGATAAATCCAAATCATGTTTAGGGTAATTAAACTCATGATTTTTCAACTGACATGAAGTATAAGCAATTACATGAAGATTTAGCATTAGGACACAACTATTTCCATTCAATGAAGCATCACTATAGAAAACAAGTTTACCATTTATATAAGGCATTGCAAAAACTATAGAACTCACCAATCTTCTTTTCAATTCTACAAAATAGTCATCACATTATTTTTTCTAGATGAACATAACACCCTTTTAGGTAAACTTATATTGTGGGCTAGTTAAACATGAAAATTTTTCAAAAACACTCTTGTAATAACCTACCTAAACATAAAAACTACGAATCTTGGTTATCTTTGTGTCTTAGGCATTTTCAACAACTTTTGTTTTAGCCGGATTAATGTTTATTCCATATTTAGAAACAATGTGACCATGGAATGAAATTTCTAGTTACAAAGAACTCACAATTGTTGATTTTCCAATTTATTTTTTTTCTTTTATGATTATCAAGACTATCGTTAAATCCTTATATGGTCCTATTTACATTTATAATAGACCAAAATATCCTCAATATGAAAAACCACAATCATTTTCACGAAATCTTGTAATATTATATTCATAATATCTATGAATAAAACAGGTGAACTAGTTAACCAAAATGGTATAAATACATATTCATAAGGGCCATATATTGTTCGAAATGTAGTCTTCAGAATGTATTCTTCCATTTATTTGAACTGAAGGTACCATGAATTCATGTCGACCTTAAAAACAATATTATGCTCCCTAGAGCTAATCAAACCAATAATCGATATGATTAAAAGCATACTTGTTCATAATAGTGATGTTATTCAAGGATCAATAATCAATGGAATGTCTCATTTAACCATATTTACTTTTAACAAACAAGACAATGGCACCCCATGGAGATGTTCTAGGTCGACGGAAACCTCTATCTAATAACTCCTGAAATTCCTTCTTTAAATCAAAATGCTCAGTATGAGCCATAAAATAAGGGGGTTTTGAAAATATATTCCCATCAGGGACTAAATCAACATTAAATTCAACTTCTCGATTTGGTATAGTACCAAACAACTCATCAAGAAAAATATCATGATACTCAATTAACACAAGCACATCATTAATCTAAACAATTCCATAGTTTTCAATAATATTTGAATGATTACAATAATTTTCATATTTTAACAGTTTCTCATCTTCATAATATATTATCAATGGTACAGGTTCATTCTTATACACAAACTAAAAATATTTCTGAAAATACACTTCTTTAGCTCTTCAATAAATCTTCAGCGTTGAAAACAGAAAGCCAATCCATACATAGAATAATAAGGATCTTATATAGATTCTTTTCATAGACATGGAAAATAATATTATTATAATTTTTTCCCTCAACATTTCCCCAATGTTTTTGTATTATGTTTGCTCGATTCATTTTATGAGGTGGAATTTAAAATTTACTATAAAATTTCCCAAAAATGAAAGAATGTGTGGACCCATAATCAAAACATACATTTGTGTAATCTGAATAAACAAACAATGTTCCACATAGCAATTTATTTAATGGCCCAATAACTACTGAAGTAGATGTAAAGTATTTTATCACACCATTATTCTTATTGTCTGAATACTTCCCATCATTCAAATTATTCATCAGACAATCGTTTTCATAATGACCCATATCATTACATTCAAAAAAATTCACTAAATGTATATCATATTTTTCTTACCATTATATTTTTTAGTGCAGTTACGAGCCTTATGCACCATTTTACAACATCAAATGCACTTACCAAAATTCAAAATGCACTCCCCTATTTTCACTTTACCTTAAATTTCTAAAAGTGGAAACATAATTTTCTTACCTTAAAACTTTTTTGATGATTTTCTTCCTTTCATCTTCTATTTTGACATCTTATTCTACTAATTTTCAAAGAACACTTGATCATCGAAAAAATCCATTTCTACCATCTCCATATATCAATAATGTTTTTCATTATTTTTGAACTCACTGGAAGACAAAACCCAATGGCACTTTGTGTTTAATCATGTGTAAAAATGAATGATTTTACTAACATGATTCCTGATGAAATTTGGAGCTTACCTTGCCAATTGAGTAATTTTTATTTATAAGAATCCACTAATTCATCGTCTTTCATTAATTATACGAAATTTTTTCCATCCTATGTCAAACCGCTTTAGTAAAATATTTCTCAAGAATCATTCCTTTGAATTCATTCTAATATAAAGCATTAAGATCATCATTATCACTGATATTCTTTACTATTGACCACCACCGATCAATTTCACCTTTAAAAAATCAAACAACAAGACTAAAATTTTGATTGTCTGAACACCCCATGAAATCAAAAATATTTTTTTATAGGGATTTAATCCACTCTTCATCTATCATAGGGTTAGATAATCCTTTGGATGAGAGGGGACATTGAGTTTTGAAATTCTAAACTGCTAACTTGTTCTTCTGTGGTTTATCTGGATGATCACTTGTATGGATACCACCGCCATTAATATCCTAAATCAACAACACCATTACTGTAACAAACTGTTCAGTTCTGATTTTGACTATCTAAAGTTGCTAATTTAGAAGGATATTTTCCTATTTAGGTTGTCTTAGTATATCAACCATTTTTCCTCTGTGGGAAACCATTCTGAAAAAATATATCTTAGAAGAAGAAACCTGGTAATCTTAAAATTTTATATCATTTCAATTATATCATAAAGTAAAAAAATAATTATTTTTTATATTATATTACCAATATCCTAACCTTTAAAGTTATCTAACCCGATCTTTGATACCAACTATAAGTCCCCATCCTTAATCATTACATAATCTGGACGTAAGGCAAGAATTCAGATTGAGGATCTTTTTAGGTTTTGAGTTTAGGGAATTCAGACATGACTATTACATAACAACTCAAATTAATAAAAAGTTGATTCAACCACAACCATATCTATTTATTCCACAACATATACCATTTAAAAGTAAACATGATTTCTTTTTTTATAATGTATCTTTATGACTACTTCCTTTCTCATACCCATCCTTATACCCTAAGAAATCATTTTAAAAACATGGATGAGGAAAAAAAGCTCTGTAAGGGATATAAAATAAGGAAAGAAAATGTTAGTCCAAGAATATTTATAAACTCATGAAATACTAAGAATCCTAAAAACATGTATGCAACCATAAATCATAAAAATAACTTGAGGCATACATATCATAATTACATTGTAGCTTTCACAGCTACATTGGGTGTAACCTTCATGGTTATGTTGGAATACCCATCATAGTATATTCTATAAATCTCTTAGGAGAAACCTTATTGTTTAACTATATCTCATTACCCAATTCATTGGAGAGAAATCACAGGCTCACCCACCCTTGGGTAATCATGGAACTACCCATATACATAAGCAATTCCCATGAACCATATCATAATAATAACACATTAACATGCATAAAGGGAAAATAATATTTCCACACTACATTCATAAGATATAATTTAAAGATATTGATATAATAAATCCATTTTAAATAACAATATACCTAAAAAGGTAATATGGTATATACTTTTATTTTAAAAACATTACGTCTTGTAGAGGAATCAAAATACCAAAATAATGGTCATGGTGGTGGAAATGTCATTGTCACCTCACATGATAAAAAATACATTTATTTTATCATATTTAAAATTCTTCGAATAAAAAATATTCTTTTTGAAAACCATTAAATGAAATTAAATGTCAAAGGGGTTTAATATATACTATATAAAATAAATTAGTGTATTTTATCAGAATATTCCTTATTGAAATGAGATTGAGATGAAGTCACTTATCGTGAGTCTGACTGACACATACAATTTTTATATTCCTGAATAATAAACATAAATTTAATTATAATTTCTTAATAACCTTTTCGTGTTTATTATTTCTCTTATATCACTCATGTTATAAAATTTACATAATTATTTAAGTTCAAATTCGATGTTTTGTCGATATTCAGTACTTGAGTTGAAAATGAACATGGTTTTGATATCACTAGTCCATGTGGTCATATATACATCGTCTAATGAATAATATTCATTGAATTATTATCATATTTATACATAAATTATACCTTAAAATCCATGAATTTTGGTTATGAAAATTGAACAATGTTATAATCATGGAGATGGTAAACGGTGCACATGCATGAGTAACGTTTTCCATTTTACATTGATCATTATGGAAATAATTTAAGTATAATTTTATCATTAAAAATTTTTCATAACATCATTAATATAATATTAATCATTTAAATGTACTTATATATATATATATATCATACAAGTTATATAATGTATAAAAATGACTCACATCACTTTTTGGAGGTGATAGTTCACACACACGCCAAACAAAATTAAATTTTTTATATGAAATGAAAGTAAGAATGTAATTGATATATTATTATCATAGAATGATTAAAAATTCATTAATATCACATAGGAAAATTAATTTTGTTATTATAATCAATCTGAAAAAAAAATTAGATCAGTTCATGATGCTGTTAGTTCACACAAACGCCCTAACGATTAATACATTTCCCATTTAATAGAATTGTAGACAAATTTAAGTTATCATATTAAAATAATAACATCTTAGTATATTGAGGATAAATTATTTATTATATCATCATTGTTGTAGGATACTTGAATTTTGTGTAAGAAGAAATAAAATAAAAATTCTTAAAGAAAATGACATCTCTTCTTCAGTTAATCACCTTTGAAGAACACTGTAATACCTCTAAGAAGGGTTTTATGCCAATAATAAGACCTTTAGAATGTGGGGAATAATTTTAGGAAGATTTTTGGTTAGGTATTTTCTTAATAAACTATTTCTTGAAGTGTGAGTATTATAGAAGAGTGGGTTCAATTTTATAGGAGATGAAAGGGGCACCCTTGGAAACATTTAAAATATTAAATTAATATAAAATAATTTTCTAATCCAAATGATTCCAACCTTAGATATGTGGAAAATAAAATAATGATATTTATAAATCCTTTCATCAAATAATATTTAAACATTCATTTATTTTATTTAAAACATTATCTTTTCAGTTTACCCTTAATTATTCTATTATAATTTCAATTATGGTAATAACATTTTAAATATTATGAGGCTATAAATGTTTCTTATATGGGGTCAATTTCCCACAATTGGGTGTTAAATGTAATTTAAAACATTATCATAATAACTTTTTTATTTTAAAATATTTTTGGAATTTTTAAATAATTTAATAATCTATCCTTTTTTTGAAATATGAATAATTTCAATGATTACACAATTTAATTCATTGAAATTAAAAGAAATCCAAATATAGAGATAACTTCGAAAAAAAATTTAATAATCTTTTAATATGTCATAGTCCCCTTGAAATTTTTTTATGACATAAATTCGGTAGAATAATTTTATTGTAATATTTATAATATCATTTAATTGATTCATTCATTAATTAAGAAATTACTTCATGATTATGTTTTCATAATTAAATTTAATTATTTACTGTATAAATATGATAAATAAAATACCATGATGTATATAATATTTTATATTTATATTTAATATTTAAAGTCTAATATATCACTTATATAACCCCATATTATTTGTTTTATTAATAACAATCACATTTATGATAATGTTTCCTTTACTTTAAATTAAAATTTTCAAATATCATAATCACCCCCAAGTGGCTTCCAAAGACTGAAGATTCATCCTAAGGGTTTTATTGGTAGTGAATAACTCATCCACTAATATTATTAAAAGGTTTAGGGTAGTTTTATATTATTATAATATTATTATCACCCTTATTTATCTGATGTATCCTTTAACCATGGTAAATAAAATTAATTAAAAATGCTACTATTCATAATGTCCACAAATTAAAGGGACCTATTGACAAAATTTGGACCCTCTAATTCCAAATATAAAATCATTTTTCTTAAATTCAGAACACAGAATTAGTATAAATTAATTAAAAATTAATCTCATTGACAAAGTAAGATAAAAGAGTTTTTATAGAAGACTATAAAAAGTTTGACATGTTTTTATATCCAATTTAAATATAAAATTAATTGTAATGACCAAATTTGTATTAAAGGAAAAAAATATTATTAAAATACACTTTAATAATAATTAAAAGAATAGCATAACAATAAATATAAATTAGACAAAAAATTAGTTTTCAACTAAAATGTAGTATTTTTCTCTATTCAAAAAAATGAATTTATCAAAAAAATAAAAAAATCAACCACATTAAATTCAAATATCCAAATTCAAAGGAAGAAGTTTTTATTTAAAAATATAACTTATAAAATATTTAAAAACTAGAATTTAAATGGTTTCTCAATAAACACAGAGTAAACCAATATTTTAAAAATATTAGAGTATTTTATGATTAAAATTGGATTTATTATCATATTAAGCAACTAAAATTTATAAGAAGAAAGTAAAAAAGATTTAATAAAAATGTGTAAACACAATATAGTTAGTTATGTTCATTCCTACCAATACAACGGCTAAGAGATAACTAGATTTTTATATAATAATATTATTAATATATTATTTTTTGATATATCTTAATCTTGTGTGCAACATAAGATTTTGGAGAAACTCATTATTACATATCAGGAATTCTATCATATATGGAATCCCCTTTTATGTAAAATTAATATCTAATTCTCAAATATTAATAGATATGAAAATGTCTTCTTCTATAATTACATGACACGTTACCCTAAATAGGTTTGGTCAAAAGTATAATTTTGAAATATAAATTATTTTAGTCATCATATTAATTTGTCATTAATTTTTAAAAATTAAATAATTAATCATGGGGATTAAGAAACACTAATATAGTAAATATTAACTTTTTAATAAAATACAATAAATGATACTAAAATTATTAGAATTTAAGAAAATTTAAAGAATTATTATATTCCATTATATCATAGATAAATAAATATATCATATTAAATAGTTTTAAATACAATATATCTAAATTAAATAAAATTAATGATATTTTTAAATTAAATTTAAATAATAAATGTCAAAAATTGACATTAATTTATTTTTATAATAAATTATATTATAGTAATATATTTGAAATAAATAAAAAATAATATCTTATATCAAGTGAATTATAAATATTAATAAATATAAACTATGGTCCATTGAATGACCAAAATTATTATTATTATTATTGTATTTATTGTTAAATAGTAAAAATGTTGTTCGTGTGATTAAAGTTAAAGTAGTGTTTTGCACATGATATATGGTTATGTTTAAATTAATTTCCTACACACATTGAATTTTAAAAATTATATTTAATGTTTAAAATATGTGTGTAGAAATTATATATTATGGGTAATTTTATTTTAGTCATTGTAAACTACCGTTGTTAGAAAATTAGTTACCTTAACAAAATCTAAATTGGTAAAAATAGGGAAACAATGATATTAAGTAATAACATTAAAAAAATATACTTATTTTTGGGTAGAGGAGGTGTTTCTTAGCAAAATAAAACCTCCCCTATATTATTATTTATTTTTTTAGCCACATTCGTTATGGGATACCTCCCAATAAGAAATACTTTTGAGTATTTCCAAGAATCTCACTCCTCATCAACTTTAAAATCGAAGTCAATCTATCCCATTATTCACATATATCTAGAACATTTTCTCAATAAAACCATAAAAACTCACTTCCCAACATACCTAAAAAATAATATATTCCATAAATTGGTAATAATACCTACCAAGTAATTATTTTGGTGGAAACCAAAAGGATATACATGAAGAAATGGTAACGTTCATCAATAGACAACTTTTTTTATTTATTCATCAACCCCTTAAATTATTTTTATAAACTTATTATATAATAAAATCAGTATCATAAATATAGAAACATTTTTTTATATTGATTTTATGTCCTAAAACTTCACACCCAACAATGAAATGGGTTACAAAATCATCATTCGTGTATACAACAGACTACCAACTCGTGAACTGATGTCATCCATTTCTCTATTACCACACTTCAAAGTTAGTAATAATGATGAAAATAATATTATTATATGATAAATATGACATTTATGATTTATTTATAATTTTTAAGTTTTTATATTACATAGATCTTCATTCTTTTGATTTTTTCATAATGTAATAATGTCATTTATTTGAATGACGGACTACAGCATCACGAAGAGATGTGATTCTTTCAGGAATTATATAGAATGTATTAAAAATGGGATAAATAGAAATATGTGTCATACATTACATAAAAATTATATTTAATATATATATATATATATATATATATATATAAAATAACTACATTACTTTCTTTCAGTACAACAAGAAAAGGGAAACATTGTTCATGCATATGTATGTCCTATCATCTCAATGAGAGGTATATTTAATTTCATATCACTAAATTTTATATATTAATATAACTACATATATACTAAATATATATTATATTTATACCATTATTTATATTCTGGGTGATTCTATATGAATACTTATATAAAGGGAACATAAATAAAAATTCAAAACATATAGGAAAAACAAAAGCGGTTATTACAAGAAATATAACATTAACAAGGAACTTTTAATAAATGGGTAATATAAAGTCATGAGAAAATAATATATGGTTATATATATATGAATATTTTTTAGTGATATATGTATTATAAATTAATATTTAATATACAGGTGGTTTGGATATGTACTTTGAGAGTCAAGACATTAGTTAATGGATTTTTTCTGGCTTTTTACTTCTGTGAGACACGTGCTATATTCACAGAAACTTTCTTCTATGTAGTGTATAAACATAAAATGAATATATATTGTGAAAATTATAATAAATGTTTTTGTTTTTTTCATACTAATCTAATCATATCACTTTCATGGGTGTTACGGTACAAAACACTCCAAATCGGTATTGGAATTTTGCCTCAATTTTCCTTCTTTGAGATAGATGTTATATTATACACCAACAATATTTTATGATGTATATATAGTACTCTTTTGAAATTTTATATAATTAAAATCCTTATTTCAATTATATTTTTTTCTTCATGTAATTTTATTGTTTCTTAGGTATTATGATTCAAAGTAAGCAAAGCGGTAAGAGTTTATTTTTACAATATGGTTATTTATTGATATTGTTTTTTATTACACTTCAGTTGGTGAAATATTATGATCTGTATCTCATTAAATATTATTAATTTTATTATCCTATGATTATTCATGATATATTCAAGTAATGTTACCATTTTTTCATTATTTGGTACTTATGATAATTAAGATAATGTTTTTATCAAAATCTGACATTATTCCTCTCTTTAATCAGAAATATATTTTCAGTAATTACCATGTTATCTAAAAAATAATTACTCTCTCATTATTCTAAAAATTCACTTTTATCCATTTTTTAGTTTTTAAATAATTTTTTAATTTAATCATTGTATCGTTTTCTAAAACAATGGTCATTTGGAATTTATTGGAAATGTGAAAGGAACCTTCATTTTTACATGTACCAAATGAAGGGAATATTACGATGTCATGGAAAATAATTTAATTTAATCTTCCTCAATAATATTTAAAAAATATTTTCAATTAATAGGTTTTCAAAATGGTTTATGTATTAAAATGTCTTTTTTATGAAGTGTAAAGGATATTTTCCTCAAAAAATGATTTAAAATATGTTTTAATATTATTTTTCATCGAAGATGATATACATTGGATTTACTAATGAGATATTGGGGACATTATCCAAGGGTACCATTCCTAGTCTCTCTATTAAGGGTTTATGTTTTGATGGAGTGATATTTATGAAACCCATTTCTCTTCCACAAGTTATCATCTTATAATACTCATTTATCTTCCTTTAGATTATATGATTAAGAAAATATTGTCTCTTACATGGGTTATATGATTTTCAAACCCAATTTTTTTCCATGTTTATGATATGAATAAATCATTATGAAAACTAAATATGTTCCACATGTTATGATATGATGAAATTTTGATACTACTCATTTTATTTCCGAGTTTATGATATAATAAATGATTTAGATCTTATGGAACACATAAATATATAAATCATTATGTAAAGGGTGGTACCTATATATTCCTCTAACACATTGGGAATTATTTATATATCTCATGAGATATGAATTAATGTTATGGGGTGTGAACCTGGTATAGTTAGGTAATTTTTCCATTATAATGGTTTAGAGAGTGAACCCCTTTACACTATAAGAAATCGGTTATGAATTGGGATTTTTGTGTCTCCCAAACAGTAGGTGTATCCCACATAAATTTCTTTAATACATTTTTTGAAATGATCCTTGACTTCTAGGGAATGATTTTATATTCTTATATATAGGAAAAAAATCATTGTCTTATGTCAATGTTATAATATCATGGATCATGTTATTTGATTATCTTATCATTCATGTACTATGAACTTCAAATATATATTCAATGTCTAATGATTATGATCTATTTTATGATGGATATGAATTTAAAATATAATTATCATTTAATAATACCACCATGTTCTTGTTATAATTAGGTATCAAATTTTTTTATCCTTACTGAGAATTTCAGATCACCATTTCTAATTTCCCCTTTCCACAAGTTATGATGGAAGGCTTTAAGTAGCAGTAAAAAATGGGAATATCTTTGTGAGAAATATTAAAATAATTAAAAATAATTGAATTTTTTGATCCAATTTTCCAAATACACTAAACTATTATGGTCATTGGGTATGCATTTTTGTAATGTAATGAATATTCATATAAAAAGATCTAATATCCATATATGTTAATAATGGGACTCTAAAGATGGGATCAAAATAAATTTTTTGTTAACCTCTTAAAATATAGATGATAAAATATTAGTGAGATACCTTGGTATATTTCTAAGTATTTGTGAAGGGAATTCTCTAAGGATAAGTCTAAGGATGAGTTAAATTATAGGAAAAAACCTTGAATTTTGGTAAAGGATAGAGCATGTGTTTTCCTAGAAATACATCCCTATCTAGATAATAATATTGGATGGGGTTCTTACATAGATATTCTGAGGAGTTTTAACTTAGGGAACATAATATTGAGATATACTCAATAAAAAACCAATGCACAACAACTGGCCTTGCTAGACACATGGTTTGACAGTCCTATGAGATATGCTTTGGAAATTCAAAAAATCATTACAAACCATTATTATGGATTTGAATATATAGTTAATATAAAATAACTATGAAAAAAATAAGGTTTCATAGATCAAATAATATGATCTAATGATATGGACATCCTATAAGTGATTTTCATGATTATTTATTTTCCCATTGTTATTAGTGTGATTTGCGCTATGCTTTTTGGTTTTAGTCAATGGACAAAACCAAAAGGAGCTAGTTTAGGAATTAATGTTCCAGAAATTTTACTTATGAAACCCCAAATGGGATGATGAATAGAGTAAATAATTTTGTGACTATGAATAATCTGATTTCACGGAACTTGATTAACAATGTCTTCTTTAACCAACTACCAAACTCGAAAAATAATTAAAGGGAAGAGTTTGCTGAGAGTTCAGGTGGGGGGGGGGGGAACATAGAGGAAATATTATTTAGTTGCTTATGTGTTGAAAATATGGGAAGAAATACCAAAAGGAATTTGTTAGTAGAAAAAGAAGATTCATTTATTATAGAATAGAATAAAACAAATAAATTAACAACAAAGGGAAAATGAATATTTTGGTTAACTCATTGGATGAGAATATTGGTATATCTAAGGTATTATCAATGAGTGAATGATTTAAATGAATAATTTATGGGAATTATGAAAATCAATGTCATTGGGGGAATTCATGTGAAGAAAATCATTAAGGTGGAATGGGTAATTCATTTATTGTTAATGACGAAGAGACATAAAAAGGTATTTGAAAGGAAAAAATTATGGAATAAGATGACAAATCTTAGTTACTTTTTTTGGAAGTAAGTGTTATGAATGAGTTATTTATGTATTTGAATTAAAATATTATTTTATATAAATCATGAAATATATAATTAATTTTCAATATATGTTTTTTTAAGGATTTTATTGAATATGATGAATGATGTTGATGTAATAGAAAGTTAATATATTTTAAAGGTTATATTTTTATAAAGAGATTATAATCCATAACATGTTCATGAAGAAAATAAAATGGTTTTTATTATGGAAAAAATGAATGATATGGATAAATTGAATTGGATAGTATTGATGTACTTAAAACAGATAAATGATTTATTGAAAAAGTGTTTCATACTATTCTTAATGAAGTTTATGTCAATTTTTTATTTATATAATATACCCAATAATCATTTTTCTATATAAGTAATGAATAATAGTGTATATTTTTAATAATGTTTTTTGGTTATTCGAGTTATTACCATGTTTCAATAGAATACAATAAAGGTATTCACATGTTTGGTATGTGATAATCAATATGTAATTTGTAATACATTGGGGATTAATGTTAATTTGATTTTGGGAAATGGAGTGACATTTTTTTTTTTCAAATTTTGGGTTTTAATATTTTCAGAGGTTCATACATCTAAAATTTTATGAAATTGGTTATATTAAACATTGAATGTTTTCTGAGGGATTAACGTATTATTTCACCATATGATGATTTATTCATATTAGATAATTGATGAAAACCTTTTTTATTATTGAATAGTGAAATATAGATATAATGAGTTATCTTGATATCTATGGACCTTATAATATATTTATTCTTTAGGAATAAAAAAAAATTCATTTATTGGAGTTAGAGAAGAAATGTAAATTAATAAAGGAACAACACAGGGGTTTGATTATGTTTATGTAATAGAATTAAATCAATTATGTATATCTTGACATAAAAATTCATCAACATTAGGAAAATAATCATCAAAAAAATTCTAGTGAGATTATTTTCATTTAATCTAATGGTCCCTTAAATCGTCGTAGATTTATATTTTTTATTGTTATCTTTCTATTGATCACCCACTTTATTTTGATTCATGATCTCTTCCACCATCCATATTAATTTATTATTTTATTCCTTGTACACATCATAACTTGGTACATATTATCTCATATGTAGAAGCCCTGTTAGGAGTTACTTTGGGTGACCGTTATGTTTCCAACTTCCCCTTTTGAAATGAAGTTTTATTATTTATTTTTATAATGTTGTTTTCTATGAATATAACGTTAAATTATTAAAACTTTAAATACCCAAATGAATTTTGGGGATGAAATTAAATTTAAGGGGGGGTTGAGTGTAATTCCATGCATTTTTATGAATTAGTTTTTTGAATACAATATTATTTTTGGGATTCATTAAATTATAAACCGAGTTGATCAGTCTTTATAAAAAAACCAAGTCAATATAACTATAAAATAACCATAAATTTTAGCTTTTGGTACACACAACACTATGTTTGGCTTGTGTTACACACAATATCGAGTTTCCTCGATAGCTTGTGTTACACGCAGCACCGAGTTTTATTGAACTATAATATATTATTATTATTTAATATGATATTTATAACCCAGTAATTAAAATATAGTCCATGAATATGATTTAATAACATAGAAAGATATATAATATTCACATGTTTATTAGTTATCTATTTATTAGAAATAAAATAAGAACCATTTAAAATAAAAAAAATGTTTTCTAAAAAAGTGTATCTTCACTAAAATATTTGCTAATTATGCTTATAGAAAATAATTAAAAATTAAAATCTATATCATTTATAATATTTATATGTTAAAAACATCATCTTTTATATTGTAATATTCAAATTATCATAAGGAATTTTTTTTGATGTTTTTAGAGGACGTTTCATTTTTTTACGAATAATAAAAAATGATGAATTTAAATTAAAATATTTCTTTTATATTAAAGTATAATTAGTAAAATTATAAATTGACTTAAACAATTTTTTTCATTTGATTCAATTTCATATTGAAATTAAATATAAAAACTTTGTAAATTCTTGATCTTTTTAGCTTAAAAACTCTCTTTCTTGGCACGTCATGCGATATTAATTTTAAATTAATTTTTGCCTATTATATGAATTTAATTTATAATAATAGAATCTATATAATTAATCATAATAATTTCTATTTTCTAATATGGTCATCTTAATTTTTGATTAAAGTGATTTGCGAAAATAGTTAAAATTAATTGTAGTGATTAAGTTAAAAATTAGTTTACTTAGTTTTCAAACATAGAATTTAAGGTGTATAATTACCGAACAACTTTTAAAACATCCATTTTCAGGATATAATTTTACCCTTCACACCTTTGGATTGAATGTTATTACTTTTTGGGACACATTTTTATGACAGTGTCCAAAATAATAAGTTAACTAAGGAAATAATAAAAAAATGTACTTTACTTGATTTTAATACCAATAAAGTGTTACAATAAAGTAAAAAAATATATAGATTTGTTAAAATGTTATTTTTAATTATAAATGTTTTTTTATCATAACAAATTATAATTAATTTTTAGAGACTAAATAATTATTTAATTGCTTAAGAAAAGACCAACATAATAATAATTTTCTTAACAAATAAATAAAATAAATAATACTAAAAATAATAAAATTGAAGTAAACTTAATGAATTAATGAGTTTCATTAATTTTCTCATATTAATATATCATGTTAATCGAATTTTAACTTAATAGATCTGAATTTCATTTTTTTTGTGATATTTTTAAATTCAAATTAAATAAACAATATCAAAACTGACATTAATGTCATTTTATAAAAAGTAATATCTTCTATAAAGTTACATTTTAATATTAATAAATTCAAACTATTTTTATTTTATGGTCTATTTTCCTTTTATAATGACTATATTAATCATTATGTAGTGAAAATTCAGTTATCGTAGTTAAGATGAAAGCGGTTTTTTGCACTTTACAAATTATATTGTTAAAATTAATTTCCAACACACATATTTTTTTTATATAAAATATATTTAATATTTAAAATATGTTGGTAAAAATTAACTATTGATTATAAATTTATTTTAGTTTTAAATGAAAAAATACCTTGGTTAGATATTTTTTAACATAATCAAAAATAAAAATTATAAAAAAAACCAAAACATAGATGATATGTAAAAACATTAAAAAAATGAAACTATTTTTTAGTGGAGGTCTTTCTCAAGAAAATAAACCACAACCTCCATTATTATTCAATTTGGATCCCCGTGAGGAAATGGAGACCCCCCAATAGTAAATAATTTTGAGTATTTACATGCATGACACTCATTCTCAACTATAAAAGGGCAGTTACTCACCCCATTTTTCACACCACTCATGGCATTTAGATCAACCATACCCTCAAAAAATCACTCCCAAATTCCACACACTCATTATATAAGACTTAATTTGGTACTAAATCAATCTATGAAATTAATTTAGTGAAAACCAAAAGGAGATAATTGATAAATAGGTAATATTTATCCATGAATGATTTTTTATTTATGTCACGACCCGTCCTCGGGGCCCTTGTCATGACTACCCCAAGCTTGCCTTCCATAGGCCAGGGGCTGGATACTAGCACAAAAGGCATAATTCCCGATAACTTGGAAGGCATTGCCTTTATAAAAGTAAAAAAAACACCACAGAGTACAAGCGGATGTAATACACTAAGTACAAAAGGATGTTCTGAAAAGTAAATGGGCCAGAATAAAAACCCAATCGAAAGTTCAATTACAACTGAACAAAAGTACAACATAAAAGACAACAGCTGGAAGAAAGAAAGCAGCTCCTGGGTCATCCTTCTCGGATTCTACCTGAAGGGTAGGTACAGATAGCGCAGCTCCTTGATCTTCCACCACAGATCCTACCTGAAGGGTAGGTACAGTTAGCCTCCACAACGCTCTTTCCCATCAACCTCTTCTAAGTATCGTCTCGCCATGAAGTCCACCTCATGATACTGACTCGTCATGAGGTCCACCTCCGGGTATCGTCCAGTCAATGAACACTCGACCTCTGTCAGCACTGCCAGTCATCTGTAACCAACAAAATGAGGTGCGGGCATAGCCCGTGCATGGGTGAGTATAACGATACTCATTAGGGACCCCGAGACCCTCAAGGTCTCACTAAAGCCAACAGGGATAACCACAAAGAAGATCTCAACAGATAACCTCCACTTAGGTATATGCCCATACATATACCTAAGTTATCACGTAACCCATCTTAATCAAGAGAAAACAAAAAGATTATGATATCAACGGATAACCACTACCCAGATATATGTCCATACATATACCTAAGTTGTCAAGTGACCCATCTCAATCATGAGGTAAACACAAAGGTCATAGAATCAGTTCAAATTTGGATTTTCATTATCGAAACCGTAACTGCTGAAGAGCCCCGTCTCTATCGAGTACAGTGATCCTGTCACGACTCCAAGGTACTACTCACTAACCTAAGACTGCTGAGTTACTCCTCCTATTGAGTAACGTGGGTCTGTCACCCAAACATAGTAGTGCTTCCCGCCGGGGTCTGCCACCCAAACACAGTAGTGCATTCCCCCTAATAGCCAACAGAGGTACTCTCTGGACGAGTACCGTGGGTCTGCACGCAAACTCAGTAGTGCTCTATCCACCATGGGTGTGCACCCAAACAAAGTAGTGCTCTGTCCACTGGGCTAGTCGACTCACTCCAAGTCGAGTCGGTCAAGCAGTTGTCAGGTCTCAGCTGGCTACACGGTCTCCATACTCCGTACGCTCGTGTCCCTGAGGGTCCGCTGCATGAGCTACTGGGCGATACTCTAAGTATCACAAAGTCCTACACAGAAGTATCTCAAAGGACCGCCTCATCATAGGGGTCTCAACACAAGAGACGTCACGTCAATCGGACGCCCGGTCTGTGAGTTACTAGACATTTCATCCTAGGGGCCTGGTTGGTTTCCTGTGTGAACCAACCAAGATGTATCTCAAATTTACCCCAAAATCTCATAGGGTATTCTCATAGGGACCGTTTCTCAACGTGATCACCAACGCTACTGACGGTTCGTCAAACGGACGTCCTGTCTGAAAGTTATCAGCTTTTCCGTTCCAGGGGCCTGGTTGGATTTTGGATACAATCCAACATGGCCACTATCCAAATACAACCAAAACTCAAGAGAAGTAATCCAAAAGTTTGGTCTCATCAAGAATAATCCAACAAAGTTGACGGCACGTCAATCAGACATTCGGAGCTCAAGATATATGTGTTTCCACTCCGAGGGCCCGGTTGGTTTCGTATCCAAACCAACTCAGCTGTGCTGATAGTTCTCCGAAACCTTGAGTGTAATATACAGAAAAGACCATATCGATCCAAGGATCACATCGCAGATGACAGTGCGTCAATATGAGGTCTGTAGCCCAAGATATGGGCAAAATACCGTAAGAGGTCTGGAAATGGGGGTTTCGGGCCCAGTCCGACCCAGCCCGAGACCCCCTGGGTTGGCCCGAACTGGGTCCTGGTCTGGGTCTGGCCCGCTTGGGCGTGGCCCGGCCCAGCTGGCGCAGCTCGGCCCAACGCGTTGGCGATTCGCTGGCCAGCTCGGTTACATCGAGCTGGCGGTCAGGGGGGGGGGGGGGGGGCGCTGCCCCCTGTCTCAATTAACGAGGCCCCCATGTAGAGGCCACTCCTACCTCTAGCCGGGGGTTTCGAACCCCCATTTATCTCCCTAACAGGCCAGCCCACTCCGAATGGTCGGCTGCTGCACCACGGGACCGGCGCGGGCCGGTCCCCCTGCTCCGACGTTGGTGGCCGGAAATTGGCCGCCGGTCCCTGCTCCATCGCGGCCTAATCTGTGACCTTGGTCCGATCGGCGCAGCGCGATGGCACCGGCCCCCTCCGCCGTGGCCCCGCTTTAGCCACGGTGTTTTCGTGATTCTCTGGCGTGGTGCGACGGTGCAATGACCCTGTTCGACTTCAATGGCGTGGCGCAACAGTGCCACGCATCCTTGTCGCATGATCCCTCTCGGTGCAACGGCACCGCGCCATCTCTGTTCCAAACCACATCAAGGTCAACAACAAAATTAAGGGAGGGGGTCGGACTTGTTTGTGTGGTTCGGCCCCCTCCCATTATTTGATAGCAAGCATCTAATATTACAAAGAACACTCGAATATTAATGAACAAAATAATAAATCCCCTACCTTGAAATTGATGTCGCACGTCGTCGAGTCACGGAATTCGAACATCACGGTAGTCGGGTGTTGCGGAATAATGGTGTCGATTCTATCATTGTCGAAGGAGGAGTCATTGTTGTAGATGATGTTCCTTACTAACAGTGTCTTCTCCCTTGAAACAGCGAAAGAAGAAGAGTTGAAGGTGTGAATCATTCTTCGTCGGGAGAAGATGTTCCTCATTGGATGGTCGGTGTTCTTAGTTTCAAGAGACGAACACCCTTCTCAATTTTACTAGAGCATCCCGCAAAATCCCAACACAACAAGTGCCAAAATAATATAATGGACAAGCCATTATTTTATTCACCCATGTTAATCAAAACTCAAACAACTTAATTAATTAATTAATTAATTTGAATTCATTGATTAACATGTGTTGGAAACATTAAAGTGGAATAGAGGGGGAGAGGAAGAGTTTCCACAATTAATTACAAGGGAAGTTAAAGAGTGGTTTCAAGGTGTTGAGGGAAAGTGAAAAGTTGGGGGCTCATGTGGGCTCCACAAACCATAGATATTTTTCCATAGGATGTTATGTGGGGTGTGAGCCCCACCTCCAACTTCCTTTTAGAGGGAAAAACTTCCACTTAAATAAACTTGTTTCACAAAAATTTTATTTAATTCTTATTGAATCCCCAAATTTTTAACTACCACATACGTCAAAACACAATTATGGTAAAGGTCCCCTTAAGCGAATACCGGCGCCATGAGTTCATTGGTGCCCTTAGATTTCAATTCTGAGGACCAGTTAAAAGGATGAAAAAACCCGCTCATTTGTTCACTGAACGTAACCGAGCTAATCTTCAGAAAATGATTCAGGGCACACCGGGCCTCGGAATCAGGCACCATCAGAAACTGCGTTCATGTAAATTTCCAACGAAATTAAGAAAAAAAATTCCATGAACTTTCTGGGTCTTTACATTACTCCCACCTCAGAGCTTTACATCCCCGTAAAGCTATAACACAAACTAGGGAAACAAAAGTGGTACTGAGCACGCATCTGAGCCTCCTACTCCCTTGTGCTCACCTGGAGGTTTCTGTGCTGCCAATGAAAACGGACAAGAGGAATCGACCGTCCTCCTAGGACCACTCCTATCGATCCTCAACCTCTATTGATACCCCACAAAATTCACTCCATCTCCAATGTCCAGCTCCCCATGGTTGATGATATGTGTCGGGTCAAGCACGTATCTCCCCAGTTGAGATATGTGGAAGTCGTCGTGAACCTGGTGCAACTGAGGTGGATGGGTCAAACGGTAAGCCAGCTTTCCTACACTGCTTAGGACCTGAAAAAAGGTCTACTAAACCTCAGAGATTACTTTCCTCCTTGGCCTCATCTCCATAAACCTTGTCGAGGTGAGACCCGTATAAGATCGTGATCGTCATCCATGAACTCTAGAGGTCTCCCTTTCCTGATTAGAACTAAAACTCAAAAACTCCTGTTGCCACGAGGGTAAGGTTGGACGACTCAAGAGTGATCGGCTACACCCTCCTATGCATGAGTTTATCTTGTGCTGCCTGGGGTTTCCTTTTCACCAACCAAGGAAAACCCATCCAAACATTATAGGTAAACCACAACCTCTTTGCCTAATACAGTAAATCTGTGTATGAACTATGGACCCAATCCATAGCCAGACCAACTTCGTAAGGCCTCGACGCTGCCACCAAGATATTCCAACAGAAACTCTTGCCTCAAGGGTCAGACCACACTGTCGGTGTAAGTGTGATTATCAAGTCTCCTCCCAAGGTATCTCCAGACGAGAGGGTCAAGTCTATGGTTTTAACTAGAAACTCTAGGTCTATGACAAGATTCGTTGAAGGAAGGAATGATTCGAATCAACATCTATTACTATGGAAGCTAGTAGTGGAAATAGACTATCCCTCTAATCATTTTTAGAGCCATTGGGTCACACTCCTTGACCGCATGTAGCTACTATCTTCCCCGGCCCTCCAGCTCCCTGTGCCTGGAGGGAAAACAAGGCGGGTGGTTGTAACATGTTGAAATGTACACCACCTCATGCTGCTCTCCTAGCTCTGCCTCCACGTCTGCTGCTTTGCAGATTCACCTATCCTTATCACTACTTCTTCTTGACACATTTTACATGCCCAAGTCCTTGAGACTGAAGCTAGTTTCCAGTTTCCTACTGCACTGTGCAGTCTTCATCCTCTCCTGAATGATCTGCACCTTCCCCATCATAACTCGTACCATCTCTGGTCGATAGGAAGTTTTCCAATGTGGAAATTCAGTCAACGACCACCCTTCTTTTCCTACGATATGTAAGAGCTGCTATGATTTCTCCTTTGTCGAACAGAGAAACTCGGTCTCATCCCCTGGATGAACTACGCCCATTGCCTAATACAGTCAATCCTGACATGAATGATGCATTCATGCCATGGATGACGTCGTAAGGCCTCGACGTTACTACCAAGAGATCCAACCGTCACTCTCGACTATAAGGGTCGATTCATGCTGTCAGCATCAGCATGGGGTCTCTGGGTCTCCTCCAGTAGAAATCTTGAAAGTGAGGGTCAAGTCCACAGTTTTAACTGTGACCTCTCAGTATCAACCAAACAAAAAGGATAGGAAGTAAACATCTCGAAGATAAGTGTATTTTATTATTGTATCTCATAGTATAAAGACACAAAAGGCATCCACTAGTTCAGCTCCTTTCCACCTGCTTCCGGAGCTCCGCTTCCTGAAGCTGTGCTCTAGAAAACTCTTAGCCACCTCCTCAAGCCAGTCCTCAGCCGCTTGTGAGTCAGGTTCACCTCGGAATTTGATGGTATCTGATGTTGGAACATGTGTAAGGCAGTAAGCTTACATGTGTCACCTACCGGTACCGCCGGTTGTAACTGCTGACCAACAGGTAGTGATGTATAGCTGACACACTACCCGAAGGAAATATCTCAGGCATCGGTCCACGTACCGAAGCCTCATCACTACGCATACCATCTTCATGGTCACTCACTGGAAAACAATGGTTGCCAATTCTACCATCCAATCTATTGGTGTCTCAGCTGGGTGGAAAACTCTAGCAATTGCCTCCAGCCAGTCCTCTACTGTCTGGGAATCTGCCTCGCCTCGTAACCTCAGAGGCCTCTACTGCTGGAACTCGTGCATCGCGCTCTACCAGCGTGCACCATCCACTAGTACGACTGGTGGCATCTGCTACCCAACAGGTGGCGGTGTAGCTGGTACACCACCTGAGGGTGCCAACATAGAAAGAGGGCCATGCACCGGAGCCTCATCGCTCAGTGAGCCGCCATCAAGTACTCTCTCGGATACTCCAACTATCTGTCTGGGTGGAGACATCCTGAACAGATGCGACATGGTCAACAATTTATACCTGGTGAGCTGACCTAGTTTGAGTTGACTTAAACACTTTTAAAACACACACACAATCAGTGTTTTCATGTACATAGTTGGAAATCAGTAGTCAGGGTCCTGGTGTATGGATATGTCATCCGCTGCACCAACACTGGACTCCCTGAACTGAAGACCGCACTCGGTACCCTTAACACTATTGATTCACATAGAAAAAGATCAGAGTCCTCAGTTCTGCGATAGAACTGAACTGCTCTAATACCAATTTGTCACGACCTATCCTCAAGTCCCGTTTCATGACTACCCCAAGCCCACCTTCCATAGGCCAGGGGCTGGCGACTAGCACAAAAGGCGTAATTCCTGATACCTGGGAAGGAATTACCTTTATAAAAGTAAACAAAACACCACAGAGTACAAGCGTAAGTAATACACTAAGTACAAAAGGAAGCGCTGAAAAGTAAATGGGACATAATACAAACCCAATTGAATGTACAGTTACAACTGAACAAAAAGTACAATTGAAAAGACAACAGCTGGAAGAAAGGAAGAAACTCCTGGGTCATCCTCCTCGGATCCTACCTGAAGGGTAGGTACAGATAGCACAACTCATGGATCGTCCACCACGGATCCTACCTGAAGGGTAGGTACAGATATCCTCCACGACGATCTTGCCCATCAACCTCCTCCGAGTATCGTCTCGCCGTGAATTCCACCTCCTGATACTGACTCGTCGTGAGGTCCACCTTCGGGTATTGTCCAGTCTTCGAACACTCGGCCTCCGTCAGCACTGCCCGTCATCTGCAACCAACACAACGAGGTGCGGGAATAGGCCATACAGGGGTGAATATAATGATACTCAGTAGGGACCCCAAGACCCTCAAGGTCTCACTAAAACCAACAAGGATAACCACAAAGAAGATCTCAACAGATAACCTCTACTTATTTATATGCCCATTCAAATACCTATGTTATCAAGTAACCGATCCCAATCAAGAGGAAACACAAAGATTATGAAATCAACAGATAACCACTACCCAGGTATATGCACATATATATACCTAAGTTATCAAGTGACCCATCTCAATCATGAGGTAAACACAAAGGTCATAGACTCAGCTCAAACCAGGATTTTCATTATCAAAACTGTAACTACTGAAGAGCCCCATATTTATCGAGTACAGGGATCCTGTCATGACTCCGAGGTACTACTCACTAACCTAAGACTGCTGAGGTACTCCTCCAGTCGAGTACTGCGGGTCAGCCACCCAAACATAGTAGTGCTTCCCGCCGGGGTCTGCCACCCAAACACAGTAGTGCATTCACCCTAATTGCCTGCAAAGGTGCTCTCCGGACGAGTACCGCTGGTCTGCATCCAAACTCAGTAGTGCTCCCTCCGCCATGGGTCTGCACCCAAACAACGTAGTTCTCCGTCCACTGGGCTAGTCGACTCACTCCAAGTCGAGTCGGTCAAGCAGTCGTCAGGTCTCAGCCGGCTACACGGTCTCGATACTCCATACGCTCATATCCAAGAGGGTATACTCAATGAGATAGTGGTTGATACACAAAGTATCACAAAGTCCCACAAAGAAGTATCTCAAAGGACCACCTCGTCATAGGGGTCTCAACACAACAGACGACGCATCAATCGGACACCCGGTCTGTGAGTTACTAGCCTTTTTATCCCAGGGGCCCGGTTGGTTTCATGTGCGAACCAACCTGGTCATATCTCAATTGTACCCCGAACTCTCATAGGGTATGCTCATTGGCACCGTTTCTCAACATGATCACCAACGTCGCTGACGGTTCGTCAAACGAACATCCAGAATGAAAGTTATCAGCTTTTCTGTTCCAGGGGCCCGGTTGGATTTCGGGTACAATCCAACACGGACACTATTCAACTGCAACCAAAACTCGGGCGAAGTAAGCCAAAATTTTCATATCATCAAGAGGAATCCAAAAAAGTTGATGTCACATCAATCAGACGTCCAGAGCTCAAGATATAAGTGTTTCCGCTCCGAGGGCACGGTTGGTTTCGTATCCGTACCAACCCAGCCGTTCTCAATGTTCTCCGAAACCTTGAGTGTAATATACCGAAATGACCGTCTCTATCCAAGGATTGCATCGCAGCTAACGGTGCATCGATCTGAGTTCTTTAGCGCAAGATATGAGCAAAAGACCATAAGAGGTCTGGAAATTGGGGTTTCGGGCCCGGACCGACCCAGCCCGAGACCCCCTAGGTCGGTCCGAACCGGGTCGACCCGAACCGGGTCCGGGTTTGGGTCTGGCACGCTTGGGCGTGGCCCAGCTCGGCTGGCGCGGCCCGTCCCAGTGCGTTGGCGGTTCGCTGGCCAGCTCGGTTACACTGAGTTGGCGGTCAAGGGGGGGGGGGGGGGGCTGTCCCCCTATCTCAATTAACGCGGCCCCCATGTGGGGGACGCTCCTGCCTCTTGCCAGGGGTTTCAAAACCTCGGTTCTCCCCCGGACCAGTCGGCCCACTCCGGTCGGCCGGCTGCTGCACCACGGGACCGGCATGGGCCGGTCCCCTTGCTCTGACGCCGGCGGCCGAAAATTTTCCGCCGGTCCCTGCTCCACCGCGGCCTAAGCCGCGCCCTTGGTCCGACCGGCACGGCGCGACATCGCAGCCCCCCTCCGCTGCGGCCCCGCTATAGCTGCGGTGTTTTTGTGATTCTCTGGCGTGGGGAGACGGTGCCGTGACCCTGTTCGACTTCAACGGTGCGGCGCGACGGCGCCGCGCATCCTTGTCGCACGATCTCGCGCGGTGCGACAACACCGTGCCATCTCTGTTCCAAACAACATCAAGGTCAACAACAGAATTAAGGGAGGGGGTCGGCTGTGTTTGTGTGGTTCGTCCCCCTCCCATTATTCGATAGCAATCTATTAAGATTACGAATAATGCTCAAATATTCACGAACAAAACAATAAATCCCCTACCTCAAAATTGACGTCACACGTCGTCAAGTCGGCGAAATCGAACGTCACGGTAGTCGGGTGTCGCGGAAGAATGGTGTCGATTCCGTCGTTGCCGAAGGAGGAGTCGTTGTTGAAGACGATGATCCTCCCTAACGTTGTCTTCTCACTTGACGTGGAGGAGGAGGAAGAGTTTAAGGTGTGAAGCATTCTTCACCAGGAGAAGATGTTCCTCATTGGGTGGTCTGTGTTCTTAGTTTTAATAGACGAACGCCCTTCTCAATTTCACTAGAGCTTCCCCCAAAATCCCAACACAACAAGTGCCAAACTAATATAATGGCCGAGCCATTATTTTATTCACACAAGTTATTCAAAATTCAAACAACTTAATTAATTAATTAAATAGTTATAATTCATTGATTAACATGTGTTGGCAACATTAAAGTGGAAGAGAGAGGGAGAGGAAGAGTTTCCACAATTAATTACAAGGGAAGTTAAAGAGGGGTTTCAAGGTGTTGAGGGAAAGTGAAAATCTGGGGGCTCGTGTGGGCTCCACCAACCATAGATATTTTTCCATGGGAAGTTAGGTGGGGTGTGAGCCACACCTCCAACTTCCTTTTCGAGGGAAATACATCCACTTAAATAAAATTTTTTCACAACAATTTTATTTAATGCTTATTGAATCCCCAAATTTTTAACTACCACATACGTCAAAATGCAATTATAGTAAAGGTCCCCTTAAGTGAATATCGGCAATGCGAGTTCATCGGTGCCCTCAGATTTCAATTCCAAGTACCGGTTAAAAAGATGGAAAACCCCGCTCGTACATTCACTAAATGTACCCAAGCTAAACTTCAGAAAAATTATTCTGAGCACACCGGGCCTCGGAATCAGGAGCCGTCAGAAACTGCGTTCATGTAAAATTCCAAAGAAATTAAGAAAAAAAAATTCCTTTAAATTTATGGGTCTTTACAATTTATCCCTCAAACTGCTTAAGTTTTTTTGTATAATGATTATATAACAATTTCATTTTATTACATATAAATATATGTTGTTATGTTAAGGGTATTACTTAAAAATTAACACATTTTCCTCAAATGGGTTATGAAATCATCATTCATGTGTATGGTGGAATACCGCCTCACAAAAATATGTCTTCTATTTTCCTTTTAACACGTTTCAAGGTTAGGAATAATGATATTAATATTTTTTATATACGATATTTGTGATATTTACGATTTATTTATCATTATTTAATTTTTATCTGACACCTAACTTAATGCTTTACAATTGTTAGAAATATGATAACATCATTCGTGTTAACTACAGACTAGAGCCTCACGAAGTGATGTGATCCATTCAAACATTACAAGGAATGTATTATGGATGGGTTAAATAGAAATATGTGTTAAATATGAAATAAATATGATACTGGAATGATATATATACATTATTTATAGTTATATCTTTCAATATGATAAGAAAATATAAACATCGTTCGTCTGTACCTACAACAAATTGTATAAATGAATGATGTATTTCATTACCTATCACTAATGGTTATGGACTACTATAAACAAATAAATAGTTAATATATATGAAATTTATAAAATGATTCATATTCTATAGATTATAAAACAATTATCTATGTAAGAATACCAAGAACAACAATTCCAAACATATACAAAAAACAAGTGGTTATTGCCTAAAAAATAACATTAACATAGAATTTTTAGTAAAAATGTAATATAAAATAATTAATAAATAATATATGATTTTATATATCTGAATAATTTTATTTTATATATTTATATTAAAATTATATTTATTATATAAGATCATTAAATGAGTATATTGATAGTCAAGACTTACGGTCAGGGATTTTTGTCTCCCTTTTTAATTTTGTGAGACACATGATATATTCACCACCACTTTTCTCTATGTGGTGTATATATATACTAGTAATTCATTTTATTATGATTATACTAAAATTTATTGTTATTTACATATCATTTTTAGTATCTCTATTTGATGGTGATTTTGGTTCAAAAGTTACCAAATCAGTAAGAGAAGTTTGTCTCAATTTTCCATCTTTTAGAGACATGTTATGTTATGCACCTATATTATTTTATAAGGTTTATATAATACCATTTCACAAGTTATATCATGAAAATACTTCTTTTAATATTATATTATTATTAATTTAAGTTCATTCTATCATGGGTATTGTTATTCAAAGTTACCATATTGGTAAGAGTTTATTGGTACAATCTCATCATTTATTGTGATTTTTTATGATTATGCTACAATTGGTGAACTATAATGATTAATATCTCAATAAATCTAATTAATTTTCTTATTATATGGTTATAATTTATATATTCAAGTAATTTTACCATTTTACCACTCTTTGGTACTTATAATAATTAAAAAAATATTTTTATGAAAATCTGATTTTATTTCTATTTTTGGTTAGGTATCATTTTTCCTTCATAACAAATCATTAAATTTTTTTTATTAAACTCTTAAAATATATAAAAATAATTTTTACATGTTTTATTTTTTTTAAAATAAAATTTAATGAATATTCAAGTCATTTTCAAAAATAATTCATATTTGGATTTTAATGATAATATTAAATAAACCTCCATTTTTATGTGTATGACATGAATGGAATATTCTAATGCCATAAAAATAATTGTATCATGGATTCCATAGTATGTTATCAAAAAAATTCAAAGAAAAGGTTTTCAAAAAAATATATTTTTTAAAATGTGTTTTTTCAAAGCATAAAGTATATTTTTCTCAATCAATGTTATAAATGGTCTTTAAAAATTATTATTCATATAAAATGACTTGTGTTGGTTTTATTCATTCTTTAGCAGGGATATGATCCAAAGGTACCATTCATATTATTTATCTTAATGGTTTAATTTTTTTAGGGAATAATAATTTTAAACCTATTTCTCTTCCATGGGTTATATACCTATGGAATATGTATCTCTTCAATGGGTTATATTCTTATAAAAATGTTTATATTCCAAGGGTTATATTCTTACAAAACCAAATTCTTTACTTGGTTTATGTTAGGATAAAATGATTATAAAAATTGTATATTTTCCATATGTTAATTTATGATTAAATTATTATGATCTGCATTTCATTTCATTTTTTTATATAATGAATGTTTATGATATTATAACACACATAAATATAGTTTTAATTATGTGGAGTGTGGTACCTATATCTCTCTCCAACGAATTTGGTAAATATTATATATATCATGATATAGACATGGATAGAATGTGTAGTGAACCCTTTATATTAAGGTAATTTCCCATTATGATGTTTTGTGGTGGAAACACATTCCAATATAAGGAATGGATTGTTGGTGTGGGGGTGGTGTGTCTCGCCCAATAGGTATGTCCCCTATGAAGTTCCCTAATATGTTTTGGAAATGAGCCTTGAATTCAAGGTAATGATTTTATATTATTATGTGTAGTCCAAAAAATATATTCCTTATGATTATTTTATGCTCTCATGGATCATGCAATTAGATTATCATATCATTCATGTATTATGAACTATCAATATTTATTTCATGAATCGCGATTATGATCTTTAATATACAAGGTATGGTTTTCAAATTTTATTATCATGTTATCATACCCTTATTTTCATTTTATGCTTATGTATCTCCTTTATTTACCCTTACTGGAAATTTAATCTCTCCCATTCTAATGTTTCCATACCCAAGTTTATGGGTAAAGGATTGAAGTACAATTAATAAAGTTAAATATATCTGGGGAAAAAAATGATGATCATTCACTAGACAAGAATATTGTGTTCTAATTTTCCAAAGGCACTAAACTATTATGGTTCATGGGTATGTGTTTATATAATGTAATTAATGATATTCCAAGAAGATTTAATATACATGTATGTTAAATATGGGTCCCTATAATTTTCACTATGTATGTGAGTCAGTGTTGGAAAAAAATTAAATTCTTTCATGTGGTGGTGGTCCGCCATACAGATGGGTGGTGGATTTATATCACATTTGATAGATATGGATATTGATAAATATTATAAAATAAAAATAATAAAATCTATGTATATTTTTTATAGTGGTTTTATTATATTGGAAGCGTTAATTCAAAAGTAATGGAATTGAAAGATAAAACAAAAAGAAAGAGCTTCGTTAAGATGATTACCTTCTCTTTTAGAAACCATTTTGGATCACCTCCTAATGATAGTGGGTCGGTCTTCTTCAAATATCAGATTAATAAAATGAAAATAATTATTTTTGATAAATATTTATTTAGGATTCTTTCTTTCCAAATTTCATGAGTGTGTGATGAAGTGATGGGAGGGAGTGCCATTTTATAATTGAAAAGTAGTTCCATTTTTGTAAATACCTAAAACTATTCAATAATGGGAAGAAAATTTCATCCTATGTGCCTTAAAAATTGATAAATATAGGATTTGAGAGCATAAAATTTCTATAATCACCTTCACCAAATAATAAAATGTTTTAAACATCTTCTTCACTTATCCTCAATGATTTATTACTTTTACCATTTTTAGTTTTACCCATTTTAACTAGTTATTTTAGCCAAGGAAATTAATAATCTAAACCAAAAATAAAATGAGACTTATCATATAATTTGGATCTAATGATACTAAATATTAAATTTAATTTATCAAAAAAAATATTTTGTGGAAATTATTTTCAATGTAAGGGCATGTAATACCCAAAACATAGTTTTCACCTCAATCGGGTAAATTAATTTATTACTGTTTTTCAGAAATCATTATTACCAATGATTAATATAACACTATATCATAAAATTAATTATTCTGATTCAAAATATTTAATCCATTTTATGAAATTCTACTCAAATAGGTGTAGTATTTTAATTTAAAATAAACCCAAAATCGTGCCGAAAAATGATTTTTCAATAAATCTTATTTTCAAACATAAGATGATCTTATATTAACTATATGACTATAAATAATCATTATATGGATTTCATTTTTTAAATTTTGATATATACTCTATTCATTTAATTTATTTCATTCATCATTTAATATTATTTTTATTAATTAAAATTGACACACATTATGGATTTTCAAATAAACTTAGTTATGTAAAAAATAATTGGTTTCCAGAAAAACAACTCTTTTACTTCCAAATTTTCTTCTATTTCTTTCTATCAAATATATCTTTAATAAATTTTTAATCACACATTTTATAATAAAATATTATAAATAAAATGCGGAATTTAAAAAAAATTCAATTTATATTATTCGTAAAAAATTATTTCTAAGGGAAATTTTTAAAAATTCATTCAAGGATTATTTTAACCAAATTAGTTAAAATTTAATATTCAACCAATGAAAATATATTTTTGTTTTCAAACAAATAAAAAAATATTCCTTTTATAAAACTGTTATTAAAATAGAATGTTTACATACTATAATCAAGGATTGAGGTACTTTATATCACACACTTTCAAAAGTATATAATTTATTTTAAAGGAATATATCATAATGTATCATGGTGTTACAAGATTAAAATTTATGTTAAATTATGATATAAACAGATTATACATAAAAACCATTTTCTTTTGAATATCTATTTTCATCACATTTTTGAATTTAATTTTAAATTATATTATACTACTTATATAACTTGAATTTGATGAAATGGAATCCATTAATGGAATTATTTTATTAAGAATTATGTAATAAGCTCGAATTAAATTATGGTGACCATTAATATTTATCATAGTAGATATTTTTCACCTAAGTCAGGGTAAATGGGAAAAATAGTGTTAAAATGCTGAGAAAAGGCATTATAATTTATCTAAAATTTTCCTTTATTATATTTAATGACTGTATTTTGCTAATTTACATTAAATTGTCAAATATATTTCCACTTGGTTCCATATTTCCTTGAATAAGACCTTTATATTAATTAAATAAAATAAATATATAAAATGCCACTCATTTACTTTTAAATGTATATTTTTTTTAAAGAATCAAAAATTATTTTTGTGAATGAATATTGATGGGAATTTTTTGAATAATTAAATTATATTTATGATGTTAAATTCTTTTTATTTTAGATATTATTTAATTATGTTAAATTCGTTGGAAACACCGACACCTATTAATTCAATCAGTAGATAAATGAATTTTAAAATATTTAAAAATAATAATTTGATTGATTTATATTGGTCCAAGATTTTTGTAGAATAAAACAACATATTAATGATGTGTTAAATTATTCTATTATAATTATATCCCATTCATGGTGTTTTCAATGAAAAATTAAATGAATAGTGTCAAGAATGGAAGTAAGGGTATTTTATGAAAATAATATTTTAATAAATTATCTAAAAAATAAAACAATTGACAGAGGATAAATTAGAAAATTAATGGTCAAAATTTTAATCTAATATACATTTATTTTCCTATTATAAACCATCTATGTAAATTTATGACCCTTTAAGAGTGAAAAACATGCAACAATGATTAAGGTTAAAATGGTTAAATAAAGGGTTAAACCAAATGATATGTTTTAAAACATCACATACAGCCGCACCAACTTTTATTAGATGATTATTTTTTTAACCAAATCTCATATTATCTTAAAATATCTATTCATTTGGAATCATTAGAATTGAAAAATATTTATTTTAATCTTTTAATATTTTTAAAATATATAAGTTTTAATACCCCACCCATAAAAAGGAAAACCAACTTTTCTATTCTATGCAATACTTTTTTCCTTATATGTCATAACCCAAGATTTTATTTTAGGTATCTCTTTAAAGATAATATTTTCAAAATATTTCATTTCATGCAACACCCAGCTCAAACAAACAGTTAAATATTAATATAACATATCCATAAAATTGGCAGCAATGAACAATATTTACCACATTATCAATTATATATATTATATGTTCAATATAATTTTTAACATTCAAATTATGTTTTTTATATTCATGATATAAAAATAAATTCACTTTTAAACAAAAAATATTTTTTTTGAAAGGTAATTTTTCCAACTTTTGGTGGAACGATTATTTTAAAACTAAATTTTGTCATTTTTATAAATTTAATTTCAAAAAAACATAATTATTTGAATAAAAATATCAAAATTTACATTGATTTTTTTTTGAATTTTTCTGATATGTTTCATTTTTTGATGAATGGTAAAAAAATGTTTTAATTGAAAAATTACCTCTCACATAAATAATTTTTAATGATAAATTATATTTTAAAGTGATTTTAATGTAAAATTAGATCATTAATAGTTATATTACTACCATTATGGTCCTTATAATCTTTTATTACATTGAATGTTGATGTAAAACATTTAAAATGTTTTCATGTTTTCACTTTAAAAACGATTTTTTTCACCTTATCAACAAGATTAATTTTAAAGTAATTTTAAAAACTAATGTGTTTTTAATTGTGAAAAAAAAATAATATTTGGAATTATTATTCCTAAATTTTTTAAATATGTTAGTTTTTGTTTGTTATAATATTAATAGTCAAATGAGTAATTTTAATTATCATACTTAAGACTAAATAGAGTAATTATTTGACAAAATTATCTTATAAATATTGTTAAATTAAACTAAAAAATTTATTAATTTAATTATATGATTTATTGTTGACCAAAATAATCCTTGGGATGATTTTATGAGTTCTTGGAGCCACTTAGATTACATTAATCCATTTACAGAATTTTATTTTAAAGAAAATTCAACGATGTCATACTTTGTTTTTAAGAGGTTAAATATTTTAATATGGGTTTACATAGGTGTTATATTTGACTATAAATATCATTTTGAAAGATAAAATATTTATCTTCATATATGTTATTTATTTTTAATTTTTTTAAATAATTAATTACATTAAAGGATTAAACATTGATGATTTAGAAATTATTTAATGAATGTAAATATCAAATAAAATATATCAAAAATATAAAGAAATATAATTTGAAATAGATAATTTAATAAATTTTTTTTTATAAATACCTTTTTTATTTTATTGATGTTTTAAAAGAGTTTTTTCAAATATATCTTTTTATCGTTTCTTTAAAATGACAAAGTAATGAATCGTGTCAAAATTGATAATAATGTTATATTTAAATAAATAATATTTTATCAAATGATATAAATTTTATAAAAAAATATACACATTGTAAAACTAATTGAGATAATATTTAAAATATCATTGATAATTCATTTAATGTTTTTTTGTATTTTTTAGTAACAATTTTGACCCTCGATGAGTAAAAATTCATGTTGTAGTCACCTACTCAAAACTAATTTTTTTTCAAACACATTTATAGAAAAAGTGGAAAACTGAACATGTCAAACATTAAGTTCATGAAGCATAAACGGATATCACAAATAACTACAGAAAAAAGTAAAAATATTAGAATTAATTACCCTATATAAACCCTATTGTAGAATTATTACTTATATACCCATATTTTCCTTGATAAGATCTTCCAAATTGTTTGTCAACTTGTCACATGTGTATATATATTCTTCCATATTTTTCTTCCACCCATTGATACCTCATTTCAATATTTTATCTTTTTGGTTGATCCGTTATATTTTCTCATCATTGAGAAAAAAGTGTACCTGCGTATCCTTCATCATATTGCATCATACATTGAAACATTATTGTTTAAGTCATAATCAAGAAAATAATATGTTCTGTGTAGGAGAAGCACCAATCTTACCTCCTCATCACTTGAATATGCTAATGGCCCCCTATAATATTACCTTTCTGAGCCACTATTGAGTCTGAGAAATATTTTTCCTCGGTAATCTTTAATTTTAAAGATAATCTGATGACCATTGGCTCTATAAGGCTATATTAATATTTCCACTACTTTGTTTTTTTTTCTTTTTATTGATTGTAAAATATATATAAATGAAATTTCCTTGATTTCTATTCCTCGAGCATCATCAAATATATATTATGGAATAATGACCATTCTCCCATTATGTAGTATATTTTGGGTTTGATTCGTTGTCACAAAAAAGGTTTTGGACATCCAACAACAAGTATGTGGAAGTATCATTTGATCCCATTATAGGAAAATCCATATATTTTCTTTTTGGAATTAGTTAATACCCATATTTTCATATTAGAAGTATCTATGTTATGATCTCCTATCTCTTGGAACCAATTGTGAATTTTAATTATTGTATTCACTTTCTTCTTGGCATCCACAAAAAAAGGTTCATCATGTTTCATATATCCCACTTTAAATTTTTCTAATTGGCACACTACCTCAGGATAATGAACTAAAACTACTTCATTGGGTTATACCTCTAGAGAAAAACCACAAGTATAGTCTTTTTGTGTTCTAATGAATTCACTCTTCCTTTTATTTTGTATCAAAATATTCTACTATCATAAAAACTTAACCTTCCTCTCGAAAGGGATGATGCAGCCGCATAGGTCCTCATTAGGTCAATTGTATGCTTTGAATCATCAATCTAAGAGGTAGAATCAGAAATTCACCTAACTAGAATTCATCTACACTTCTGTTGGGGATGTCCCTGATGACAACATGAGAAGCATAAGTCCCTTCAATGCTCAAACCACACCACCTATTTATATTGTTATTACTTTTTAATATCAATCTATAAGAATTCCACCGGCATATTGGATGAATATTACGATATTCTTATCACATTAATTTATAATTTTAGTAGTTCAATGAGAATGTTTCCCTCCAAGTAACATATATACTATTAAAAAAAATACTGTTTCAAAATTTCACTCTCTTTGTATTTAATACTCTTTCTGGGTCCATAAAGGGTCGGAATCAATATTTCAATGAACCTAAATGTTTATCTGATATTAATGAAATTATTTTAATTATATAAATTTATATTTAATTTTTATAAATTACATAATTACCTTAAATTCTTCTACAATGCTAAAAACATATTTATTTAATTATTAGAAAAATAATTTAATTGATTTTAAAAGTATAAATTTTCATATATTTTGGATGTGTTAATCTGTATAAATTTTTTAGATATAAAATATTTATTATATTTGTTTTAAATTATTATCATCTAATTCCAACATTATCCTGATATATTTGAAGTATAATTAAATGAATATTTTCAAATTTGATAACAATGATATTTTATTGAATTAATATATTATTAAATTATTTAAAAATGAAAAAATGATATATAATCACATGTGGGATAATTTATAGTTGAAAATGTATTCTAATATTCTTTTATAGTCCATTTGGAATTCTTTTTCGCCTCAATATCTTTATTATAATTTAATATTTCAAGGATTTATGAAAGTTCCCCTTACATCAATTATAAAAGGGAACTATCCCCCTCAATTACTCACATTGATTTGGACCATCTATCTCGACTAAACCCTGATCATTTCTCTTCTCTACAGTATTATTCAACTTTTCAATGTTCTGATCCTTCCAAAAGACCAACCCTCGATCACTTAAAAAATCATTAAAGGTATTTCATCAAAGAAGATGTAATCATATTTATCGATTATTTCATGTTTTATTCTTCTTAAACATCCTCTTTATATGTTTTTTATAAGATACATTATTAATTCTAGAATCATTTATATTCTGATATGTCAATATGATTACAGGATAATATTATTCCACCTTTTATCCATCCTATGAAAAATGAAATCACTAAGCATGTGAACGTACATCTTGATGTCTCCACTCCATGGTGTAATTTGTTATTCATCACCACTTTACATGAATGGGTATAATGATGGAAATAATAAGTATATATAATAAATATGACAATATATTTATTTTATAATAATTAATATACCATACACTTCCTTACCAATTCACCATTAAGGAAATCATACTATCACTTGTGTGTACATACTACATACCACCTCCACGACACTATGTGATTCTTTTTCCATATACACGATTAAATAATGATTATGTATAAGGAATCGTCCATAAACATAACTTATTCTAGTGAATTTTGCAAGATTTTATTTTCATTCATTCCCAAAGATCTTTTAGTTCTAGAGTTTTAGAGAATTTGGAAAAAATAATACATAAACATTCAATATTAAAGAGTAGATAAGTCTATATGGAATCCATTTTTTTCATAAAACAAAAACAATTAGAATGAAACATGGTTTATTTTTAAGTAAAATCCAAAAATACATTCATCCAATTTTCTTTATTGTCCTTACCAATATTAACAGCATTGAAAAAATTTTAAAAACATTGGATGAGAACAAAAATCTCAATAAGGGAAAACAAGAAAAAAAATCATTTTATCATGATAGATATAAATAAGAACATGAGGACTTTTTTAATGTTCTGAGGAAGAGTAATTTTATTACAATAAGAAATTGTATCATAACATGAAAATGTGGCTACAAAATTTAATTTAGACATTCATAATGATATCACCAAGGTCCATCCCCAAGGTGACATATCACCATCCACCATCCTTAAGGTATCATAAAAACTACCATGGTTATTCACCAAGGTATCATAAAAATTACCAAGGTTATTTACCAAGGTATTGTAAAAGTTACCAATGTTATTCACTAAGGTATATTAAAACATGTCATCTCTATAGATTAAATTATATACCAATGGATTTTGAGAGCTATCAAGGAACACCCTTATAATGTATTTATTTTCATGTGGTCCATATAGAACATAATCAAAAATTTCATAAATTACCCAATGAGAATAAAATAAATGGGTTTCCTAAAAAATAGTGATGTTCAAAAAAGTGCTTAAAACTTTATTATTATGTAATTTGTAAACCAAAAAAAATAATGAGGGTTTTTTGTATGTAATTTCCAGAATAAAATATATAATTTTTATATCTTGATTAATACCCCTAGAAATGAAATTGTTTTGGGTAGTCACATAAATAAAATAAGTTAATTGTTTGAGAAAAAGAGGGAGATTTTGTGACAAAAATTCTACAGCATAATGACTATGCAACATGGTGTTATAAATCATTAAAAAGAGAGAGGACATGGCTCACCCATTCATAACAGAATTATAATATTGTATATTGGTATAATATAATGGAAATAAGAACATGATATCAAAACATGAAATAAATACCACATAAAATAGAACTTGAAAGGAAAAAAGAGAAGTTGATCATTCCCTTACAAAAATTTGACAACATTACGACATCACATAAAAATTCAGAAGATGAAAAAAAAGGTTATATCATAATTTCGACATAAAATGGAAATAATTAAGGATATAAAATAACATACCTGAACATAAAAAAATATAAATTAAAGATATAGCATAAAAGAAGTCTTTGACTAAAGAGGAGGGTGAAAGGTTGCCTTACCTCGAAGAGTAACTTCTAAAACTATTATATCACGACCTTGGGGGATTGAGGATGCATTGGGAGGTAAAACAGGAAGCAAATTGTGCAGAATTGTTTTTTGAAATAAAATGAAGGAATGGGTGGGTGTTTATAGAAAAACTGAGGTAAATTGTTATTAATTTCAAAGGACACCTCATTAGTGGTATTTGAAAAACCATGGTCATGCCCATGGTATTAGCCACATGGGACACTACATATATTATTTTAATCCCTATGAGTATACCATCATCTCATATTACTCGTTAAATCATTATTACATAGTTATGATGTCATTAAACATACCAAAAACTCAAAATTGTATTTTTACTATTCATCAAAAATTCAATTGTTTCAAAAAAATCCAAAACATTCACCCTAACCATTTTTTGAAGTGTAGAATTCAAAAGTGAACTACCTTATATAAAAAATAATTCCATTTTAAACTAAATTAAATAAATTTAATACTAATACTAAATTAATAATTTCTAAAACATGAATTTATTTATACTATGATATAATTATATCACATTACCACATAAGATGACTAAAACATTTTTATGTTTCCTTAGGTCAGGTGAATATTCCATTAGAAAAATAAAAATTGAAAATTTTAAAATTACCTTTCCTAAGGTTAAAGTTACAATTCAACAAAAAATTATTTTGACCTTATTAAATCACATTTTTCACACTAATTACAGCCATTTATGTCTAATTTTTTGAAATCATTTCATAGAATATGTTATTTAATATTAATATATTTTTTATTATTCATAAAAACACTATTCATAAAATACTACTCATAATGAACACTTTTAATCAAATATTATTCATCAAATACTAAAAATGGAAACTTCTTATAAAACATCTAAAAATTCTGCCGATATAAATTTTTACACTAATCATAACAGGAAATTTTTTCAAAATATCCAAACTTTATTCCTTCAAACCTAATGCATTCACTCGAAGATAAAATTTCAGAATCATTCAGAAAATTCTTTGATAACCTCAATGTTTTCATATTATATTTATTTTAATATTTATAATATCGTTTATTTGAATCTTTCATTAATAATGTAATCACTACATTATATTTGTTCCATATATATATATATATATATATATATATATTTAATGTCTAAAAATTTTAAATAAATTACCACGATGTATGAAATTTTTTTATCTTTATAATGACTATTTATAGTCGAAGAGGTCACTTATATAAAACCATATTAAAAATATAATACTTATTATAAACATGAGTGTGATAGAATCTTTAAAGTAGCTTCCATGAGTAGTTGTGTCCTTATAATTATAGAACCATCCATTAAAAGCATAAAAATGGGTTATTTTTTAATACTTGTACGTTTAATTAAAGAAGATTCTATGAAAATATTTAAAATGGATACAATGGGATGCTTAGTTATTTAAATTTAATAATATTTTATGAGAAGAATTATAATCGCTTCTATAAGATGCTTTATACTTTTAATTAGACAAGCTTATATGAGATGCTTTACATGACCTTCAATTGGAAGCTTTATCAATTAATTAAAAAAAGTTGTTACGAGATTATTTAAAATATCTCATCCAATTATGACATGTGTTAGGGTAATTTTATAATTTTATTTTTACCCTTAATTACTCGATATACCTTAACCACTGTAATTAAAAAGTAATTAGATAATTTAATGTTCATAATATCAAAAACTAAAGGATACCTATTTAAAAAAAATTAACCTTGTGATTCAAAATATAGAATCCATTATTCTAAATTCCCTTTTCAAATGTTTCAGTAGTTAATTTAAAATTAATTCTAACTGTCAAAATGCTAAAATTGGTTTTTTTAATAGTAATAACCATAAAAAGATTGATGGGTGTCTATATCTAATTTCAATATTAAATTACTTCCAATGAACAATATTAGATTAAATGAAAATGATATATTTGATTTATACATTGATGAATTCAATAAAATTATTTAACAATATAAATTATCTTGATGGAAAAAGTTTGTCAATTAATATTTTGTGTATTTTTACTATTCATCAAAGAATGATAGTTATCAAAAAATATCAAAAACTGATTCAAAGTAAATTTTGTTGTCCTTATTCTAAAAGAAAAAGATTATTTTTTCAAATAGAACATATAAATGTTTCAAATGTAAAATTTAAAAAAGATTCTCCATCAAAAGGCTGAAAAAGTAAATTTAAAAAAAATTCACAAAAATTGAATTTTTTCTTATATTAAATTTATAAAACATATAAGATGAATTTAAAACATACAATTTATAATATAAAATACACTTTTCATTAAATAAATATTATTAAAGGGTGATATGATTTTATAAACACAATTATTCTCTTTTTAAATATGTTTTCCTAATAACAAGTCATTTATATACAATTAGTTTTTATTTCCATTTATAAAAAATTTGGTATCCAATGAATCATTATTTAAACATGTGTATGTCATATTTTTATAATTTAATAGATATTATTCATTAATTCCTTTCCAATGGCTAGGTTAAATCGTTAACATTTAAATAATAATATTTAGTTTTTTTAAACGCATTATAGCATATCATGTATACTATTGAACATAGTGTTTCTTTCTTAAAACATTGGAAGTTACATAATTCCCCCATTTTGAAATTTTGCCTTCAAAATTTTAAAACTGGACTAGGAGACTTCATTGAAAATCTTACATTGTAAAAAAATGTTATTAAAACTATCACATTAAAAGAAAGAAAGAGAAGTACAAAGGACACCAGAGATAACACATACTAGGATTCCATGAATGAAAACATAGATATAGATGAAAATACAACTATCATAGAGTAATAGAGAGTGATATAGAAATTGATCATGGAAATTTAACCTTCACAATACCATAAATTTATGGTTGGGTAAAAGTATATTCGAAAAAGCAAGCGTATAAGATTTTTTTCATCAAGATACCTTTTATAGAGTAGAAAATTTTCACTAATACCTAGAATAATATCAAATGAAAATATACTTACTTGAAATTTAGAGTTTCTTCTATTAATGAATTTCCACTACACACAAATCTTTTTCTCAAAATGATTATCATTCCCTGTAGGTTTACTCCTCTATAATCACATAATCCACAAAATATTAACAATATTTTTCTCCTATCTTTAGACATTAAACAGCAGAAAAAAGAATTTGTGATATGATAATTCTGAAAAAAATATTATATGATGAAAAAATACCTCAATCATCAAAATTCAATAAACAATATCCAAAGTTAAATAAAGAAAATTCCACAAATAATTGTCCTTACAATTTCTCAAAAAAATCCAATCAAAGATATAAACCCTAAATTATAATGGATTTGATCAGATAATCATCCAATATAAATTTGTACATTTATCTCCAAAAAACACAAACCACACTTCATGTCTCATAAAAAAGATTAATTAACCTAATCACGTGATCTCAATGATAGGAAAATCATTTCCTAATTCTCAGAAGTCTAAAATTAAAAAAATAAACTTTTAATCTTAAACTAAAACTCTATATTATTCTATTTACGTTAATCATATAAAGTCCCTAATTTAGTGAACAGCTTCCAAAATAACATTTATCACTTAATCCCCAAATCATTTTCCAATCCCATGGTTATCGATTAAATAAAATATATGTCTAAAAAATAAACATCTTATTTTTTAAGAAACTCTTTTATATAAAGATAATGGGTTCATACTAACTATGGACTTCACATAGGTTAGTGGTCGGAAATAAAGGCCTCTCGCACTTCGGTTGTGGGTTTTATTCCTACAGCCCTATCCGTCAGAACGGGTTGTCACACGGTGTGCGTGTTATGGATTTTTCTAAAACTGTTTAATTCCAATAAAATTAAAAAAAATATGATAACACCCAAAAATGACCATATGTTGTTTTAACAACAATTTTTATCTCATACCATTCATTGGACATTCCAAAAGTTATTACTCATAACTACTTGAAAAAATAAATGTCGGAAAAAATTCTATTAATCACCAGGATATTTCAAAACACAAGCCTCAAAAGTTTTTCTAATAAAATATAATTAATATCATACAAAAACGTACAAAACCATAATAATACATCCAAATCTATAATTTTGTCAAAACACTACTCTAATAAGAACTATAAGGACTAGGAATTAAACATAACTTATTCTAGTGACTTTTGACTAATGTTTATTTTCATTCATTCCCAAAGATTATTTAGGTCTAGAGTTTTACAGAATTATGAAAAAAACATACATTAAATTTCAATCATAAAAATTTGATAAGTCTGTATACCATCCATTTTTTCCATAAAACAAAAATCAGTAAAATGGAATATGGTCCCTTTTCAAGAAAAATTTTAAAATATATTCATCATAGCATCTTCTTTGTCCTTAAGAATTTTAAGACCTTTGAAAAACATTTAAAAAGAAGGGATTAACACAAAAATAACATTAAGGGAATACATGGGAAATAATTCAAATGTGATCCTGGTAGATATAAATAAGAACATGAGGACATTCATAAATGCATGAGGAAGAGGAATAACATAACAACAAGAAATTGGATCATAACATGAAAATGTCGATATAATATTTATTTTATACATTTATAATCATATCACTAGGGTCCATCACTAATGTTTCATGTCACCATGTTACATCCCCAAGTATTCATAATAATTAAGAAGGTTATTCACCAAGGAATCATAAAAATTACCAAGGTTATTCACCAACTTATCGTAAAAATTACCGAGGTTATTCACTATGGTATTGTAAAACATATCATCTATAGAGATTAATTTATTTACCCAATGCATTGGATAACTATCAGGGTGAAAACTTAATATATATTTATTTTCATGTGATCCACATATAACATAATCAAACATATCATAAATAACCAAATGAGAATAAAGTAAATGGGTTTCATATCAGAATCATGATGGTTTAAAATGTTTATAAAAACATGATCATTATGTAATTTATAAACCACAAAAAATGAGAGTTTTATGTATGTAAATTCAAGAATTAATTATATGATTTTTATGTCTTTATTAATACCCCTAGAAATTAAATATGTTTTTCGTATTCACATGGATAAAATAAGATATTCTTTTGAAGAAAAATAGAGACTTTGAGACGAACATTCTCCAGCATGACGGCTATGCGATATAGTTTTAGAAAAAATTTAAAAGATAGGGGATAGGGGTCACCCATTCATAAAGAATGATAATATATTATACGGACATAATATAATGGAAATAAAAATGGTATCAATACTTTAATGGAATACCATATAAAAGATAACTTGAATGAAAAAAAGAGAAGTTGAGCATTCCCTTCTGAAAAATTTAGCAGCCTAACAACGTCACATAAAAATTAGTAAAATGAATTGATGAGAGAAAAAAGGGTCTCTAAAAATTTATAAATAAAATGGTAATCAATAAGGATATATAAGGATGTACTCAAACATAAAAAATATAAATTAAAAGACATTAAATAAAAAAGTCTTTAACTAAAAGAAGAGGGTGAAAGGTTCCCTTACCTTGAAGTGTAACTTCTAAAAATCTTAAATTAGGACCTTGGGGGGATTGAGGACCCTTTGGGAGGACACCATGGGAGGCATAACTATCAAACATTCATGTATAAAGTTTTTATAATGAATAAAAGCCATGTAATGGGTGGTTATATGTAGAAAATGTAAGGTAATATTTTATTAATTTGAAGGGACACCTTATTTGCAGACACTATAGCGGTGGCATAGTACTGTAGCAGTGGCAGTTACAGTGCAGTGTAGTAGCAGTGCTGTACTATAGTAGTAATATTCACAAAATGGGCTTTAGGCCAAAAAAATGGGCCTATGGGCCATGTAATGGGATAAATTCCCACTGGGCCTTCGGGCTATGTAATTGGTCTCCCTCTACCCAGTTAAAATTTTTCTTTGTTTTTCTTTAATAATAAATGAGGCTTCGGACCAAATATTTAAAAAAATAAAAAGATTCTACTAGAATATTATCATACTCATTACATCATTATGACATAGTTATGATGTCATTAATCATTCTGAAAACTCAGAACTATATTTTTACAATTCATCGAAAATTCAACTATTTCAGAAAAATCCCAAAATAACACCATAACCATTTATCAACTTGTGGAATTCAAAATTGAACTCCATTTTATATAAATTAATTTTATTTTAAATTAAATTGAATAAATAAAATACCAATAATAAAATAATAATTTTTAAAACATTTATTTACTTATACTTAGTATATAATTATATCACATTGCCACTTAAGATGACTAAAACACATTCTTACTTCCATAGGAGAGGTTAAAATTACATTAAGAAAATTAAAATTCATAAGGGTAAAAATAATATTCTATATGGTATTGTTACTATTACTGAAAATATTATTTTTATCTTTTGATCCATATTTTTCAAATTTATTACAACAATGTATGTCCAATTTTTAAGAATCATTTCACAGAAAAGGTAATTTTATAATAATATATATTTACAATTTAAAAAACAATATTCACCAATTACTATTCATAAAACACTATTCATCATATATATTATTCATAAAAAAACCTTATTCATCAAATATTATTCATAAAATTCAAAAAAAATTGAAACTTTTTAGAAAACATCTAAAAATTCATATAAGATTAATTTTAACACTATTCATAACATTACTTTTTTTCAAAATATCTTAACTTTATTCCTTAGAACCAAATGCATTAACTCAAATATATCATGTCATTATAATCTAGAAAATTTGTGTATAACAACAAAATTTTTATCTTAATAACCCATCATCCCTATGCACGCAATTTCTCCGGGCTAAATATTTCCCACATAAGGATTTCTTGGATTCCCATCTTGGCTATCGACCTAGTTTTCTCTGGAGAAGCATTTGGGGTGCTCGTAATCTTCTGAGGAAAGGACTAGGCTGGAGGATTGGGAATGGTTTAATGGTCATGATTTGGACTGATCCCTGGCTTTTTGATCAGGCAGGCGCGAAGGCGTCATCCCCTATTTATCCAGGCTCCGGACACGCCACAGTCTGTTGTCTTTTTGATAATCAAGGGGCGGGATGGTGTCTGGAAAAACTCTTTTCATGGTTTAATGAGAGGGATAGGATAATCATTCTGAGTATCCCTTGTGTTCCAGACGCAGGGCCAGATCATCTCTACTATACAAACGACACCTCAGGAGAGTACACGGTGAAAGCTGGCTATCGGCGAGCTCTCACTGCTCAAATTACAGAAGGAGATGCGAGGCCCTGGACATCAATTTGGAAGCTTAATGTTCCCCCTAAAGTCCGCTTTTTCTGGTGGCAGGTGTGCACCTGTATCCTTCCTACTAAGAGCCTCCTAGCCTATAGAAACTTTTCTAATGACAACTCATGCCCCTTCTTCCCTACTGTGCCTGAATCCCCTCTCTATGCACTCATCCAATGCCCCGGGGCTCAGGAGGTTTGGAATGGCTGGGGATATTCTATGGAGCTGTCCCTGGATGTCGCCTCGGATTTTACCTCTCTCCTGATGCGATGGTGCTCCTCCTTTTCGCCAGCTAAAGCAGGCGCCCTGTGCATTCTGACTTGGATTATCTGGGATAGGCGGAACGAGGCCATTTTCAACCATTTCTGGAGGCCCCCCAAATTCTGGATTGACCGGGCATCATCATGGATTGTGGTTTGGCAGAACCACCCAGAGCAGCAAAGACTTTTTACCCCCTTTCCTCCTTCCCAACATTGTTTCCCCCCACCGGAAGGGATTATTAAGATCAATGTGGATGCCTCTCTCCCTAAGGATGGCCCAGTTGGACTAGGTTTGCTGGCCAGAGACAACCAGGGAAATCTTATCGCAGCCAAATACGAAGCACGCTATGCACTTTGGGAGTCCTCAGTCACGGAGGCCGCTGCCATCCTTGCTGGGTTAAACTTCGCAAAATACCGCGGTTGGGATTCCATTCACATAGAATCTGATTGTCTCACTGTAATCAATGCCATCAATCTCACTGACGGTGGGCTTCAACCTTTCGGCTCCATTACTCGGTGTATTCACTCTCTGAGACAAGGCTTCACTTCCTGCAATTTCTCATTTATTAAAAGGGAAGAGAATGAAGCCGCTCACAAGATGGCAGCCATTGTCCCTCCTTATGAGGATTTGCTCTCGTTTAATCATTTTCCACCGTGGTTGTGCGGCTGTATTTCTGCTGATCTCCATCATCAATGGATCCGTCTTATATTGTCAAAAAAACTAGCTTCCATGGGAAGCTTTGTCTTTTTAATTAAATATGATTCCATGAGAAGCATTAAAAATGTTTCCTTAAGAAGACTGTACATTTAATTAAAGAAGAATCTATGATAAGATTTAAAAAAAAATTCTATGAGAAGCTTAGTTCTTTCAATTTAACATGCTTCTATGAGATGCTTTATAATAACTTCCATGGGATAATTTATACTTTTAATTAAACAAACATCTATGATAATATTTATACTAGATTCTATGGGAAGCATTATCTATCTTATTAAATAATCTTTAATTAGAAGATTTAAAATACATCATCCAAATATGACATGTGTTAGGGTTTTTTCATAATTTTGTTTTCACCCTTAATAAACGAATATACATTAACTATAGTATTTAAAAATAATTAAAGAAGTTACTATTCATAATATCAAAAAATAAAAGATACTAATTTAAAAAATTTATGCATTCTTATTCAAAAAATAAAATCCATTTTTCCAAATTCAATACATGGATTTTGCAGTAACTAATTTAAAATTAATTCTCTTTGTTATAAAGATAAACCTAGTTTATAAAAAAAGTAATAACCATAAAAGGAATATTGTTTGTTTATATCTAATTTCGATACGAAATTACTTACAATGGAAAAATTGTATTAAATGATAAATATATATTAGATTTTTTCATTAAATCTATTCAATAATATAATTTAACCATATAAATTATCTTGTTGGAAAAAGTTTTTTTCAATTAAAATTTTTCATATTTTTAATATTCATCGAAACATGATAGTTATCAAAAAATATCAAAAATTCATTCAAAGTAAATTTTTATGTCCCTATTATAAATAAGAATTTTATTTTTTCAAATAAAAACTATAAAATTGAAAAAAAAAACTAAATTTAAAAAGAGTTTTCCATCAAAAAACGGTAAAACTACATTTTTAGAAAAATAATTGTTTTATCAGAAAAATATATTTTTTTTCTTATATTATAACTATAAAACATATAATATTAATTTAAAACATTATATTGGATATATAACATATATTTTTCATTAAATAAAAATCTATGAAGAGTTATTTGAGTTTATAAACACAATTATTCCCATTTTAATTAGGGTTTCCTAAAAACACATCCTTTTAATTCAATTGGTTTCTATTTCCATTTTTAATAAATTTTGTATACAATTAATCATTATTTAAACATTTTTGAATTGTAATTTTATAATTTAGTTGATACTATTCATTCTTGGCATTATAATGGCTAGGTTATAATAGTAACATTTAAATAATAATATTTAGCTGTTTGTTTTTGGTCAATGTAGTGTATCATGTTTTCTGTTGGACATAGTGTTTTTTCTTAAAACATGGGATGATTCATCATTACCCATTTTTGGAAATTACTTCCTTGTGATTTTAAAATAGGCTTAATAAACATATTTGAAATCCCATAACGATAAAAAAATATTAGTAAAAATAAGACTTTAAAAGAAAGAAAGAGAAGTATTATGTTAACCTGAGATAATACTTACTAGGATTCCATGTAGGAAAACATGGATATGGAAGAAAAAAAAACTCTAATATACTAATAGAGAGTGATAGAGAACATGATCATTAAATATTAACCTACAAAATACCATAAATTTTGGGTCGGGTAAAAGTCTTTCGACAAAAAAATCGTATAACATTTTTTCTTCAAGATTCTTTTCTTAAAGGTGAAGAATTGAATTACTACCTACACTAAGATCATAAAGAAATATATTTAATTAAAAATTTGAGTTTCATCCTTTAAAAAATTTCCACCGCACACTTATTGTTTCTCCAACCGATGAGTATTCCAGGTATAATAACTTATATAGAGTCACATAATTCACAAAATGTTGACAATATTTTTCACCTATAATTAAAAATTAAACATAATAATTAAATTAGTTTATGATATGATAATTCCAAAATAAAAAATCTTATATGTTGAAAAACTACCTCAATCTTAAAAATTCAACAAGAAATACCCAAACGTAAAAAAATACCATTCAACAAACAATTGTCCGTAAAATTCCCCAATATAATTCAAACTAATATTGAAACCAAAAATTCCGGACGATTTTATCACATAATCTTCCCATATAAATTTTAACATTTATCTCCAAATAACATCAACCACTCTTGATGTCTCATACCAAAAATTCGTTAACCTAATCGCATGATCTCCAAGATAGGCTAATCATTTAATAATTCCCATAAATCTAAAATTACATAATTCAACCTTTAATCCTCAAAAAAACTTCATATTATTCTATTTACCTAAATCATATAAGGTCCCCAATATAGTGAACATCTTCCAAAATAACATTTATCAAATAATCCCAAATCATTTTCCAATCCCATGGTTATCTATTTGATGAAGTATATGCCTAAAAAATAATTTTATTATTATTGTAAGAACTATTTTTACTAAAAATAATGAAGTCAAACTAACTAGGGACTTCACATAGGTTAGTGGGTGGTAATAAAGTCCTCTCACACTTCGGTTTTGGTTTTGATTCTTCCAACCTTGTTTGACGCAATGGGTTGTCACATGGTCTGTGTGTTGTAGATTTTTTTAAAACTATATAATTAATATAGAATTACAAAAATATGATAACATCCTCAAAAATGTCAATATGATATTTTATCCACAATTTTTTCTTATACCATTCATTTGAAATTCAAAAATTAATAACTCAGAACTATCACAAAAAAATAAATGTCTCCAAAAATATTGTTAATCACCTTGAAATTTCATAACAAAAGCTCAAAATTGTTTCGAAGAAAATAAAATTATGATCCACAATAAACATATAAACCCATAGTAATACATTCTAATTTCCAATGAATTCTAAACCCAGCTATGATACTAACAATAAGGACTTGGCCTTAATCATAACATATTATAGAGACATTTTACTATAATTTAATTTCATTCATTACCAATGATCTTTAGGTCTAGAGTTTTAGAGAAATATGGAATAATATAACATAACATTTAAATATTAAAAAGATTATTAGTCTAAAAACAATAAATTTTTATCATAAGAGAAAAATTATTAAAATGAAATAGAGTTTCTTTTCAAGAAAAATATTCAAATATATTCATTACAACATCTTCTTTGTCCTTACCAATCTTAATAACTCTGAAAAATATTCAAAAACATGGGATGAGGAAAAAATCTCAATAAGGGAAAAAAATAAAACTTCTTACATGTGATCTTGATAGATATAAATAAGAACATGAGGACTTTCTTAAAGTCATGAAGAAGAATAATATCATAACAATTAGACAATGTAACATAACATTAAAATGTGGATAGAATATTTAATTTAGACATACAAAATAATATCCCCATGGTCCATCCCTAAGGTGTCCTATCCCAAAGGTATTTCCCCAAGATTTCATAAATGTTACCAAGGTTATTCCCTAAGGTATCATAAAAATTACCAACGTTATTCACTAAGGTATCGTAAACATTACCAAGGTTATTCACCAAGGTATCATAAAACATGTCATCTCTGGAGATTAATTTCAATGGCTAATGAATTGGAGCGCTATCAAGACACCCCCTTAATATTCCTTCATTTTCATGTGATCCACATGTACCATAATCAACCATTCATAAATAAACCAAAGAGAATAAAAGAAATTGGTTTCATATCAAAATTATGATGTTTTCAAAAATGGTTAAAAACATGTTCATTATTTAATTTATAACCCACTGAGAGAAATGAGGGATTATATATAGAAATTATAGAATAAAATATATCATTTTAATATATTTATGAATACCCATAGAAATTAAATATTTTGGGTTATTCAATTAAATAAAATTGGAGAATTCCTGAGAAAAAGAGGGATATTTTGAGACAACAATTATGCTGCATAACGAGTATGCAATATAGTTTTCGAAAACCATAAAAGAAAAGGGGTAGGCATTACCCATTTATAAAGGAATCACAATATATTACAGGGATATAATAAAATTTAAATAATAAATTGGTATCAAAACATGAAATACATACCACATAAAAGATAACATTAATGGAAAAAAGAGAAGTTGAGCATTCCCATACAAAAATTCGGCAGCCTAACGACATTACATAAAAATACCGAAAATGAAATAATGACAGAAAAAATGGGCTCTTGTAATTTGGAAATAAAATGGAAAGATATAATGGTATACAAGAAAATAACCTAAAAAAATGGAAATTAAAAGACATAACATAAAATAAGTATTTCTCAAAAAGAGGAGGGCGAAATGATCCCTTACCAGGAATAATAACTTCTAAACATTTATAATGGGAACTTGGGGGGCTTGAAGACAACTTGGGAGGACTCCTTCAGAGGTAGAAATATCAAAAATTCATGGATAATTATTTTTCAATTAATTAAAACGAATAAATTGGTGGGGATTTATAGAAAATGTTAGGGAATATTTTATCAATTTCAGAGAACACCTCATTAGTGGTATTTGGAAACCCAGGGGCTTGGCCACGGTATTTTACCATGGTATTTCCCACATGGGACACTTTATATCTTATTTTAATCCATAAGATTCTACCAACATCTTCTCTTACTCATTACATTATTATGACATCGATATGATGTCCTTAAACATACTGAAAACTCCAAACTGTATTTTTATTATTCATTAAAAAATAAACTTTTTCTGAAAAATCTCTGAAATTTACTATAAACATTTTTCTATGTGTAGAATTTAAAAATGAACTCCATTTTAAAAAATTAATTTCATTCTAAATTAAATAAAATAAATAAAATAATAATAATTATTTAATAATTTCAAAAACATTTTTTTACTTATACAATGATATAATTATATCACATTACCACTTTAGATGACTAAAACATATTTACACTTACATAGATGTGGTTATTATTCTATTTTTAAAATTTCCATTCATAAGGGTAAAATTACAATTCAAAAGGGTAATTTTAATATTCACTAAAAATTTATTTTGTTCTTATTGAATCACATTTTTTAATCCTGATTACAACCATGTATGTCCAATTTTCAAAAATAATTTCACAGAAAAAGTTATTTAATAATAATATTTTATTTTTCTATTCATAAAAAATACTATCCATAAAACACTATTTATAAAAAAACTATATATAAAATGCTAAAAAATTTGAACTTCTTATAAATCTTCTAATAATTCAACCAAGATTAATTTTGAAATTATTCATAACATGATTGTTCTTCCAAATATCCTAAAAAATTCATCCATTCAAACTAAATTCATTAACTCAAAGATATTCTGTCAAAATCACCCATAAAATCATGGATAACATCAAAAAATTTATATTATATTTATTTTAATATTTATAATATAATTTATTTGAATAATTCATTAATATGGGAATCGACGTATCATCATTGTGTCCTAAATATATGTATTTATTTAATTTCTAAAAATTATAAATAAAATACCATGATTTATTAAATATTTTTATCTTTCTAATGACTATTTATAGTAAATTATATCACATATATAAACCCATATTAATAATATTATAATTATAAATAACATTAGTGTGAGAGAAGTATAAAACTAGCTTCCTTGGGAAGCTTTGTCGTTCTAATTAAAGAAGCTTCCTTGAGAATTATTAAACTAGATTCCATAATAATATTTGTACATTTAATTAAAGAATATTCCATGATAATAAATACAATCGATTCCTTGGTAATCTTATTAATTTTAATTTAGAAAGATTTTATGAGAGGCTTTATAATTACTTTCAGTGGAAGCTTTATACATTTAATTAAACAAACTTTTATAAGAAGTCGTATACCAGCTTCCATAGGAAAATTTATCTGTTTAATTAAATATGATTCTATAAGGAGATTTAAACAATATCATCCAATTATAACATGTGTTAGGCTAATTTTATAATTTTATTTTTTTTCTTAATTACCCAATTTACCTTAACCGCATTAATTAAAAATAATTATAGAAATTACTATTCATAATGTCCAAAAATAAAAGATAACTATTTAAAACATTATACCTTATGATTAAAAATATTGAATACATTTTTCCAAATTCAAACTACATAATTTTCAGTAATTAATTTAAAATTTATTTTCGTTCGCAAAATGATAAAACTTGTTTTTTTAAAAAGTACTAATCATCCAAATATTGACGGGCTCTTATATCTAATTTCAATTTGAAATTAATAATAATGACCAAAATTATATTAAATGATAAAAATATATTTGAATTATACTTTAAAACAATTTAATAATATAATTTATACATATAAATTGTTTTATTGGAAAAGTTGGTCTCAATTAAAATTTTGCGTATTTTTACTATTCATTAAAACATGATAGTTATCAGAAAAATATAAAGAATTCATCCAAAGTAAATTTAGATATCCCTCTTATAAAAAATAAGTTTATTTTTTCAAATATAATATATAAAAGTGGCAAAACTAAATTTAAAAAGGGTTCTCCATCAAAAGGCAATAAAATTTCTTTTTTAGAAAAATACTTTCTTTATCTGAAATATTGAATTTGTTTTTATATTATATCTAGAAAAAAATATTATATGAATTTAAAAAAATTCATTTGATTAATAATATAAATTTTTCATTAAATAAAACCCATAATGAGGGATATGATTTTATAAATAGAATATTTCTTTTTTTAAATAGGTTTTCATAAAAGCACATCCTTTATATTCAATTGGTTTTTATTTACATTTATAATAAATTTGGTATCAAATGATTCATTATTTAAACATGTGTAAACTATATTTTTATAATTCAGAGGATAATATTCATTCCCACCATTCTGAGGGCTAGGTTATAATAGTAACATTTAAATAAAAATATTTAATTGTTCATTTAAGTTCATTGTAGCGTATCATGTATGATATTGAACATAGTTTTTCATTCTTAAAACATGGGATGTTATAAACTAAAATAAGATCATAATGAAACATACATGAAAAGTTTAGTTTCATATTTTAATGAATTTCTACCATACAATCATCATATTTTTCAAAAGATGAGTATTATGGGTATATTAACTTCTATAGAAACACATAATTTACAAAACATTTACTATATATTTCTCCTATTTTTAGAAAATAAATAGAATAAAAAAATTATTTTTTGATATGAAAATTCCAAAAAAAAACCTATATGATTAAAATTAACTCAATCCACAGAATTCAACAAAAAATACCAAAAGTTCAATAGAGACCATTCATCAAAACATAGTCCTTAAAATTACTCAAATTAAGATAAATAAACATTAAATACAACAATTAACGACGTTTTGATCACATAATCATCCAATATAAATTCTAACATTTGTCTCCAAGTAAAATCAACCATGCTAAAAGTATCATAGAAAAAAGTGATTAACAAAATCACATGATCTCCAAGATATGCTAATCATTTCCTAATTTCCATAAGTCTACAATTAAATAATTCGACCTTTAATCCTAAAATAAAACTCCATATTATTCTATTCACCTTATTCATATAATGTCCCCAAAATAGCTAACAACTTCCAAAATAACATTTATCACTCAATCCCAAATCATTTAACAATCCCATGGTTATCAACTCAATAAAATATATGTTTACAAAATAAAAATATTCTTGTTTACAAAACTCTTTTAACTAAAAATAATGAATTCATACAAACCAAGTATGTCACGTAGGTTCTTGGGCAGCAATAAAGTCTTCTCACACTTCAGTTGTGTGTTTGATTCATGCATCTTTGTCCGATGCAACGGGTTATCACACAGTCTGTGTGTTATCCCTTTTCCTATAACTATATTACTATTATAAAATTTTAAAAATATGATAACATCCTCAAAAATTACAATTTTATGTTTTATTTTTTCATATGTGTCATTTTACATTCAAAAAGTAATAACTCAGAGCTACATGAAAAAAATAAATGTCTCCAAAAATACTATTAGTCAAATTTAAATTTCATAACATAATCCTTAAAAGGGTTTCTATAAAAATAAAATTTGGATCAACCATCCACTTATAATCCCATAAGAAGACATCCAAATCTCCAATGTTGGATAAACACTGTGTTGATACCAACTATAAAGACTCTCCCTTAAACAAAACTTATTCTAGTGACTTTTGAATAGAACTTAGTTTCATTCATTCCCCAAAATATTTTAGGTCTAGTGTTTTAGAGAATTATATAAAAAATATTACATAAACCATCAATATTACAAAGATGATAAGTCTATACACCATCTATTTTTCTGATAAAAAACTATTAAAATGATTTATGGTTTCTTTTAAAGATAAATCATTAAATACTTTCATTATAACATCTTCTTTTCCTTACCAATATTAGAGGCCTGTGAAAAAACATTTAAAAACATGGGATGAGCACAAAAATCACAATAAGAAAAACATGGGAATAATTTTACATTTGATCCAAAATGATATGAATAATAACATGATGAATTTCATAAAGGAATTAGGAAGAAGAATATTATAACAATAAGAGCATGGATCATAACTTGAAAATGTGGCTACAACATTGAATTTAGACATTCATAATCACCTCACCAAAGTTCATACCCAAGGTTTCATATCACCATGTTCCATCCCCAAGGTGTCATATAAATTACCAATGTTATTCACCAAGGTATCGTAAAAATTAGAATATTTATTCACCAAGGATTCATAGAAATTACAAAAGTTATTAACCATAGTATTATAAAACATGTCATCACTAGAGATTAACCTTTTTACCCAATGAATTCAAGCGGTATCATGGAGCACCCTTAATATGTATTAATTTTAATGTTATCCACGTAGAATATAACCAAAATTTTATAAATAACCCAATGAAAATATAAAAATGGGTTTCATATCAATATAATGATGTTTATAAAAGTTCTTAAAAACATGATCGTTATGTAATTTCTAACCCATAGAAAGGAATAACGGTTTTATGTATATCAATTGAAGAATAAAATATATCATTTTTATTTCTTCATAAATAAACCTAAAAATTTAATAGTTTTTCGTTTTCACATATTTCAATTAAGAGAATTTATTGAGTAAAAGATAGAGATTTTGAGAATAAAATTCTACAGCATAACGGCTATGCAACATGGTTTTAGAAAGTAATAAAAGAAAGGGTAAAAGGGTCGCCCATTCATAAAAGAATAAAATATAGTAGAGGGAAGTAATATAATGGAAGTAATAACTTGGTGTTGAAACATAAAATACAAACTACATAGAGAAGAACTTGAATGGAAAAAAGAGAAGTTGTGAATTCCCTTACAAAAAATCAACATCTTAATAGCATCACTTAAAAATTCAAGAAATTAGTTGATTTGATAAAAAAGTCTCTCATTATTTTTAAATAAAATGGACAGTAATAATGATATATAATAACATTTCCTAATATAATAAAATTGAAATTAAAATACATGAAATAAAAAATTCTTTTGACTAATAGAGGACGGTGAAAGGTTCCCTTACCTTAAAGAGTAGCTTATAAAACTCTTATATAGAGACATTGGGGGCATGAGGAAACCTTCGTAGGACTCTTTGGGAGGTAGAAGATGCATAAATTCTTGTATAATTATTTTTGAATCAATTAAAACGAATTAATTGGTCGTTATTCATAGAAAATTTGAGGAAACATTTTATTAATTTCAAAGGACACCTCATTAGTGGTATTTGAAAAACTTTGGGCTTTCCCATGGAATTTTCCCACTATATTGGCCATATGGGAAACATAATTTATTATTTTAATCCATAATTGTTCACTAGAATCATATAATACTTAATAAATAATTATGAAATAGTTATGATCTTATTAAACATATTGAAAACTCAATACTAAATTTTTAATATTCATCGAAAATTCAACTCTTTAAGATAAAATCCCAAAAAACATCCTACAAATTTCTATTTGTAGAATAAAAATGTGAAATGTATTTAATAAAAATTTGTTTCATTTTAAATTAAATAAAATAAAAAAATATAAATACTTAACTAATAATTTTTAGAACATTTATTTACTTATACTATGATATAATTATATCTCGTTACCACTTAAGACGAGTAAAACATATTTATACCTCAATATATGAGATTATTAATCCATTGGTCAAATTACCATTCATATGGGAAAAAGTTCTATTCCAAAGGGTAAATATACTAATCTCAAAAAAAATTGTTTTGATTTTATTGAAGCACATTTTTTACCCTAATTACATCAATGTATGTCCGATTTTCAATATAATCATTTAAAAAAAAGATATTTAATAATAATAATTTTTTTAATATTGAAAAAACTATTCATAAAAAAAACTATTCATCAACTAATAAAAAAATTTAAACATCTTAGAAAACTACTAAAAATTCATCCAAGATTAATTTTGACATTATTCAAAACAGGAATTGTTTTTTTAAAATATCCTAAAAAACATCATTACATCAAACGAAATTCATTAGTTCATATATAGAATGTAATAATCATCCAAAAAAATTGTGTTTTACAAAAAAAAAATTATATTTTATTTAGTTTAATATTTATAATATCATTTATTTAAATCTATCATTAATAAGGTAATCACTGCATCATCATTGTGTCATAAATATATTTATTTATTTCATTTAAAAAAATAAATATATAATACCATCATTTAGTAAAAATTATTTTCTTTATAAATACTATTTATAGTCAAATATATCACTTATATAAACCCATATGAATAATATTATACTTATTAAAAACATGAGTGTGAGAGAAGCTATAAACTAGCTTCCATGGGATGTTTTATCCTTTTAATTAAAGAAGCATCCATGAAAAGCCATAAAATGGCTTCCATAACAATCATTGAACATTTAATTAAATAATATTATATGAGAATATTTTAAATATATTCCATTGGAATATTGAGTTCTTTTAATTTAACAAGCTTCTATGATAAGCTTTATAATAGCTTCTATGGTAATCTATATACTTTGAATTAAACAAGCTTCTATGATAAGCCTTATACCATCTTCCATGGGATGATTTATCCATTTAATTAAATAAGATTATATGAGAATCTTTAAACTTGATCATCCAATTATGAAATGTGTTAATGTTATTTTATAATTTTAGTTTTACCCTTAATTACCCGATTTACCTTAAATGCAGTAATTAAAAATAATTACAAAAGTTATTATTCATAATATCCAAAAACAAAAAGGTACCTATTTTAAAAATTTGGACCGTATGATTCCATATATGGAATCCATTTTTCTATATTCAAAATAAAAAATCTTCAGTAATTCATTTCAAATTAATTCATGTTGTCAAAATAATTAAATTGGTTTCTTAAAATGTAATAACCATCTAAAGAATGAAGTGTATTTATATCTAATTTCAATATGAAATTATATATAATGAAAAATATTATATTAAATGATAATAATATATTATATTTATACATTTAAACCATTCAATAATATAATTTAACCATATAAATTATCTTTATGGAAAAAGTAGTTTTCAATTAAAATTTAGCATATTTTTATTATTCATCAAAACATAATAGGTATCATAAAAAATATAAAAATTTCATCCAAAGTAAATTATAATTTACCTAATATAAATAATGAATATATATTTTCATATATAACATATCAATGGGAAAAAACAAAATTTAAAAAGGGTTTTCCATCAAAAGGAGGTAAAACTGCATTTTTAGAAAAATACTTGTTTTATATGAGAAATTAAGTTTGTTATTATATTATATCTAGAAAACATGTAAGATGTATTTAAAAAATTAAATTGAATATATAATATAGATTTATTATTAAATAAAATACATAAGGAGTGAAATCATTTTATAAATAAAATTATTCTCTTTTTAAATATGTTTTCATAAAAACATATCTTTTATATTCAATTGGTTTTTAAATCCATTTATAATAAATTTGGTTACCAATAAATCATTATTTAAACATGCCTAAACCATATTTTCATAATTAAGTTGATATTATTCATTCCCTCCATTCCAACAGCTAGGTTATAATGGAAACATTTAAATAATAATATGTTGTTGTTCGTTTAAGCTCGATATAGCGTATCATGTATGCTATTGAACATAGTGATTCTTTATTAAAACATGGGATGTTACATTTTAAGAATGTTTATAATGGGTAAATATGATATCTATGAGCTTAATTTCATATTGTAGATAATAGAACTATATCCTTTATACAAGAACCAGTTCTGACATGATTAAACATGCATAGTAAAATGAAGTAGTTGACACCTGAAACAAGGGTAATAATGAAGTATAATTTACAAAAAAGTGATAAGATTGTATAATAAGGCCGTAAATGATATAATAATTATTGATATGGTTCTATTGTAAATTATTATCATGATTTTAACCATTATAAAGGATGGACATGGATACTCAATTAATGGAAATCACAATGTAAGGGATTTTCTCATCTCACTTTTATTTATTTAGGATATGCCTTATTCACCACTTATTTATTTTATATTGTGTACTTCCCCTTTGATATATTACATCACGAATCTATTTACCTTTATTTTATTCAATGATTCATTTGATAATTATTTACATTTATAGGGATTTGGATTCAAATATTTCAATGTGGTCTGGGACACTTTGATTTAAAAATATATTTTTAAATCGATTATTCGATATATGAGGAATGATTTAGAATGAAAATTGTGTAGGGATCCATTATTGATAGCCTATAAATTCTTTAAAATATATCACAATACCATTAAGTTTGATACAAACACTTTGTGTTTGTTTCCAAGTAAAATAAGATGGTTTTCTACCCAGAAACACAAATTGTCTTGAGAGTAGGTCTTGATGGTTTAGTGGTTCATGTAAGAGATACATAACATACTGTTTTCAAGTATTTACATCATTTGAAATTCAGTTATTATTATTTTTTATGATATTTTCACTATAAAAAATCCGATGTATGCATTTCATTCTAAGTTTTCTGATTAAATTTAAATATTGTTCATTTACTTACCATTCATTGTTGATTATTCCCATTGATTCATGATAGTTTCTACTATAGATAACCTTATATTCATAATTTGAGCTCACCCTTATTTTTTACCTTTTCCCATTTTATAAAGAAACAATATTCAAAATATTTTCCACGTATCTTGATAATTTACTTTATTTAGGTATTATGTTTTATTTCTTATTACTAGTGAAAAAAGGGAACCATATATATATATCTAGTTTACCATTACAACTAAACTATTCAATCCGTCGAGATGTGATTTCTTATAATAATGAAATTGTGATAAAGTAATAAACTAGATCCCGATTACTAGGGTAGGGTCATTATATTTGGTATCAAATGTAGTTTAGTAGAAACCTCGTGAACTAGATGTATGAAATCATGTATAAGAAAACATAAACCTATGACTATTTTTTAAGAAAAAATCTAACTATAGTATATAATCCTATATATTTGGTAATGAAAATGGGAGACCAATGTTAAATATATGGAATCATATATTGAGAATAATATTTCATTATCTAGACATACTATAAATTATTCTTCGTGACTATATCACTATGATTATTATTAGTCACACCATGATCTTTGGTTTTAGTCAATGGATGGAACCTAAAAAAACTTTTTTAATGATGAATGTGATATAAAATATGTTGATGAGAAATTAAATTAGATAATGATTAGAGTGAATATTATTTTAGTTATACTTAACTATATATCATAATATATGATTAAAAACATGCACCATAACCAACTCTTCAACTCACTAAATAAGATAAGGATAGAGTTTGCTGAGGGATTGGGTAGTGGAAAACATGGAAGAAATTTGATTCAGTTTCTTATATATTGAGAAAGTGAGAATAAACACACAAGTGAATTTATTAGAGGAATAAGAATATTTTATTGTTCTGTAAAATACAGAAAACAAATTATGTTATTACCAAGTAAAAATTAAATGTTTGGTTAATTAAATATATAATAATAAAGTCCTCATATATCATTGATGATTTAATGTTATGAAAATCCATTTTCTAGGAGTAAATTTTATGAAGATTACCAGAAAAGTTATATTACAAATGATGAAGAAATCATAAATAAAATATTAAAGTAAGTTGGTATTAAGGATTAAGATGATGAATCATTGTTTATAGTTTATGAATGAAGTGGAATGATTAAAGTACTTGTGTATTTTGATTTCATAATTATTTTATAAATGATTCTATATATATATAAGGATTTTACAAAAATACATATTCTATAAGTATTTCGAAGAACATTATGATTAGTACTGATAACTAATAAAAGTTATTATGTAGCATGTTGATCCTTTAAAAAATACATGATTGGGGAAAGATAAGAATTACTATATTGTTGAGGTTGAGGTAATAATGATAATGAGTTTTTTATGGTATAATATTGGTGACCATGAATTTGGATACATATTTTATGGTTTATTTTATCATTGCTGGGTTTACAACATGTTTCAATTTATGTAATATAGTCAACAACATGACATTTTATGTTTAGAAAAATTCTTGATTTCATTAATGTTTTAAGGTGATCAGGTTATTCATATATTTGGTATGTAAAAAAAAGAGATACATTATTTTCTTCGGAAACAATTTAATATTATGTTTATTTATGAATTTTAGTGACCTTATAATTTATTTATCATTGAATTTGTATAGAAATATTTTCGATGAATCTTAAAATTAAATACTTATGGAATGGATAAAGTTGAAAACTAGATATTTTTTGTGAGTTTAAAGTGTGATTTATTAAATTCAATATCAAGTGCTAAAAATTTTGGTTTTATTAAACATTTTAAGAATGAAGGATTGAATTTTGGATCTTATGATTCATTAAAGTGCTTCAGAAAAAAAAATATTCACGAGCATCCATTTCATGGAATAAAAGATAAAGTGGAAATAGAACTAAGTACAACCAAATCATGATATTAAACTTTTGAAATGGAGATTATTCAATTATATTTATTTTATAAAGATCTTATATATTTATTAAAATAACCCTATCAACTACAAGAATATGATTTCGGAGAAAAAACATTATCTGTTAAATTTGATTTCATTGAAATCAATGGCCTTTGAACCAATAAAAAATTTACAATTTTTGCATAGTTAACATTTTAATAAACATTTTATCAATCAGTCTCAATTAGAAATTCATATTTATATTACACATTAATATCTGTGTTTGCAAAATGCACTAATATTTCCCAATTTAAAAGCTGAATTTTTTAGCAACCTTCACATTTCCATTTCTCACTTATTAGGATGATATTATGTTAAAAATATTTTCAATGTCGGTTTCTCACAAGGGAATTTTCAAGTATCACCCTTTGATTTTGAAAGTGAAAATTAAAATTATAAGGAAATAATTTATTGAAGGGAGAATGTAACTCACCAATATTATATGGTATGTCTCTCTTTAATGTTAATATTTTCGAAAACATATGTTGCATGCAAAACCCAAATTATACGAAAAATGATGTGTTATTATATCTTAGCCAACAAATCAATGGGAATGAATTGTATTGAAAACATTATAGAATTTATATATAAAATGTTCATTAAAAATTTGAACATTCTTCTTCAATGTTTTCTAAACTTGATATAAAAATAAATCAACATTTAAGAAAAAAATCTATATTTTTTAAAATTTATTTTTTCCTCCTTTTCAAGGTACACATGTTTAAAAAAAATTACATTTTTTATAATTTTATTTAACAAAAAAACATAATTTTTTAAAGAGGAATATCAAAATTTAATTTTATTGAATTTTTGGTATTTTTCCGATATCTTTTGTTTTTTTATGAATAGTAAAAAAATATTGCATTTTAATTGAAAATGACTTTTGATCTAAATAATTTATGATTTTAAATTATATTTAAAATAGTTATTAATGTTAAATTATATCATTAATAAATATATTAATCCAATTAAGGACATTTGAATCTTTGTTATATCCAATGTGGAAATAAAAAAATTGAAACTTTTTCACATTTTCACTTTAAAAACCTATTTTCTAAACCCATCAATGGGATTAATTTTAAATTAATTCTAGACACATGTGTATTTTGAATTTTTTTTATAAATCATTCCATTTATAGAATTTGGAGGCTAAAATTTAGTAAATATTTTCCTTTTATTTGTGCACAATATGAATAGAAAATTTATTACTATTAATTTCTATAGTTAAGTGTAAATCAGGTAATTAGTTATAAAAATAAAATTATAAATAGTATTAATTTAACATAGAACTTTTCCTATTTTTTAGGAGTTTTTGTTTACTAATATCATCCCTGTGATAGTTTTATGAGTTCTTGTAGCCACTTGGATGACATTAAGATATTTATAGTTTTTTATTTTAAAGAAAACTCAACGATCTCATACTTTTTTTGGAGAATAAATATTTTAATATGGTGTTTAATTGAGATTATATTAGACTATAAATAGTATTTTTAAAGATAATATATTTTTCTTTGTATTATTAATTTATTTTTATTTTTTAGAAAATAAATAATTACCTTAACGGCTTACAAAATGATGATGTAGTATTTGATAATTAATTGAAATGTCGAATATATGAAATTAAAAGTACTTAAAAATGTAATTTGGGATAATTAATTTAAACCAATAATTTTATAGAAATATTTTACATGTAAATGATGTGTTAAAATATTTGGTTAAAATATATCTTATTTTATCATTTCTTTTAAAAATTAAATTAATGAATAATGTCAAAATTTAAGTTAATATCATATAAAAATAAACATATTTTATTAAATGATATAATTTTATAAAATATATAAATATATGAAAATAGTTTTAGATAATGTTTACATTATCATCCATGATTCATTTATGGTTCGTTATTTATTGCATGGTTATAATATTAACCCTCAGATAGTAAAAATCCATGTGGCCCTGGTAAGAGTTAAATAGATTTTATACGAGTTAAAACAAAAAGATAAGGGTAAAAATATGAAATAATATTATATAAAAATTGATTGATGATTATTATTAGACCCTTATCACTGTAATATCTAATTTTAGTTGTTTAATGGACACTTTTCCATGAAAATAACTTATATATTATTTAAATCAAGGATAGTTCCAAAATGTCACTCTCTTTGAAATTAATATATTATATTTTTCCACATAGGGAATAAATCATGATATGATGAAACCTGAATTTATATTTCTATCTTAATGAAGAAGTTTTTATTATATAAATTTTTATTTTTTATAAATTATATAATTCCCTTAAATTCCTCTTTAATTTCCCAATAAAATTTATTTAATTAATTGAAAAATAAAATAATTGATTTTATGTTTTTAACATTGATTTATTCGGGATTATTTAATGTTTATAAATATTATATTAGGTCAATGTGATATATTATATATTTTTAAATAATTATGTTCTAATTAACACTTTATCTTGATGTATTTGATGTTAAATTAAATGAATAGCCCCAAATTGAACAATAATAATATTTTGTTGAATTAATATATTATTAAATTATTTATTAATAAAAAATGTTAAATAATCACAAATGGGATAACATATTGTCTAAAATGTATTCCCTTATAAATTTATATTTTATTTGGATGTATTTACCTCTAGAATAGCCTTATTATATTTTAATATTTTGAAGATTTCTGAAAGTGCCCCTCACCCCAATTATAAATGGACACATATTCCCCCACTTCCACACATAAATTTTATCCATCTATCTCAACAAAAACTATCCCATTTACCTTATCCATACACTTAGTTATGTTTTAGAGGTTATGGTCCTTCAAAAAGGCAAACCCTAGATCACTGAAGAAGAGATTAATGGAAGTCAATAAATAAAGATGTAATCATATTTATCAAATCATTCAAGTTTGTTTTTTCATCCACTACCTATTCATATGTTGTTTACATGATAAGGTAATATCTGAAGTAAAATATATGTGATTATATTTTTTTATGATTATTGTAAAAATAGATTCTACCTTTTATCCATCATGTGAAAAACTAAAGAGCCACACATGCTTATATACGACAAACCATCTCAACACCTTAGTGTAATATGTTTTCTGTAATCACATTTCCTACATGAATATAATGATGAAAATAATTAATATATATAAAAAATATTATATGATATTGATTCTGAAAAAATTACTATATCATACACATCCATACCCGTTCACCATTTAGGGAATGATATTTTCTCTAATGCGTGTATATGACATACCATCTCCATGATGCAATGGGATCCATTATTAATGATAACCATTAAATAATGATTATATGTATTTATATATTTCATAAATGTGATATATAATACCTTAATGTAATTATATATATTTTTTAACGATAATATATCCACAAGCACCAATGCATACTTGACAAAAAAATCTAATAAAAATGTAGCAGTTAATAATAAAAGCAAGGGTAATAACGAAATATTATTAACAAATAAGTGATAAGGTGGAATAAGAGAGTCATATATGATATCATAATTATGAATATGGTTCTGGTATAAATTAAAAACATTATTTAAACCATTTTACATGATTGTAAAGTATGTCCAACTAAAGAAAAGCACTAGGTTATGGTTTTTATCATCTCACATTTATTTCTCTAAAATATTTCTTATTCACTACATATTTATTCTGTGTCATGTACATCCCCTTTGATAAGTTATAACATGAATCTATTTATCTTCATAATATTCATTGTTCTATTTGATAATTATTTAATTTAATGGGTCTTATGATTCAAATTTTTCAATGTGCTATGGGATACATTTATTTAAAAATATATTTTTAAATTGATTATTTGATATATGAAGAATTCATTGGACTAGAAGAAATCGGTGGGGCCTGATTACAGATATCCCCTCGACATATTGATTGGACTCAAGAGACAAACAATGTAATTCCCCAACTCTATTTTCCCAGAGTCGGTGCATTATTACATAACACTAGCTTGATATAAGGAATCATGTCCCGAAATTTCGATCAGTTTAATAGGCTTGGAAGTACTAGATACATTCATAAGTTTTACATTACATCATGAAATAAAAACATCAACAACTTTTTGTCCCCCATTGAACACACTTATACCCTTAGACTATCCCTTTATCTTACCCATAAAATAATTCTTCACATCCTAGGAGAAAAAAACATACAAAAGGGTGAGCTCAGATGCTCATTCAGTGCAACAATATAGCGGAAACATTCAAAAATAAGTACAAAAAATTCAATGAAATTTATAAGACTAAAACAATATCCTTTAAAAAAAACATCTGCATAATATGGAAAAGATAAAATCAAATAATTTGATTTACTTATTCACATTTATATTCTACAAGTCAAATAATCACATGCAAGATCAATAGACACTTTCATAATGATGGAATGAATAATGCCAAACATCAAAACCACATAGTCAAGGCCTTGTGCCAAGACTACAAATACGATTTTTTCAAGGGCTTGTTCCAAGACACTCGTTGGTCTCATAAAACCTATTGATGCATCTGGAAGCTATATCAAGCTCCACCTGTCACTTACTAAGTCCAATGCTTTCCTCATATTAAAAGGTTTAAACATAACATAAACATTCATATTAAAACTAGCATAAGAAATGTCAATAATTTATCCATAAACCATGATGGTGTAAAAATAACACATCCATAGTGAATCATATAACAAAACCTTCAATACGTTATAAAAGTTTTGTATAATAATAAATCAACTTCAAATAAGCTTATAATCCATCAAAGGATGTTGACATAAGTGAAATCAATCTTTTTTAGAGAAATATCTCTTTCTATTCTGCAATCATTTAAAATTAATATAATTATAAAATAAAACATTTATTTTGAAATTATTCATACAATTTTGTATGAGATTCTTTGATGATGATATAATAGCGGAAAATAGCCACACCCACCTTATAAGTTAAAAAAAGACATTCTCACCTTAATTTTGTCGAAAAGGACATAATGTACCTTGTTTGGAAAATGACGAAAAGATTCATTTCAAAACATATATGGTAAAATAAGGTTATAAATGAAATTAAAAAGTAGTATAGTAAATAGTAAAAACGTTTTGAATTGAATTTTTAAGAAAACAGGGATGTGGATTACAAATATGTCCCCGTAGATACTTACATAAAAACAACCTCATATAATAAAGAGATTAGGAAATTAACCCTTACATTGTACATTTCCATAGTCTATGGTATGTTAACCTCTTGTATAATAGTTAAAACTATTTTATTAAATTATTCAATAACTATATAAATATGATATCATTATTGATCCTCTAATATTTCTTTGTTAATAATATATTTGTAGTATCCTTATTTTTGGGTGTTAACTGATCTGTTTTCCTTTATATGCTTGGTTACGTAAGCCATGGTTGAAATGGAAAGGATGTATATTATTCATATGCAAAATTATATTAAGTTCTGAAACATTATTTTTAATCATAAAATGAAAATTATTCATGAATGATTATGATGGGAAATGAATCTCAACGCATTCGTGGAGACGGTAATCTGTACGTACGCACGAGCGACAATCTTATTATATTGATGAAGAAATAATATGTAATGGGATAGTATATCATATATAAAGAATAACTAACATGTTGTATTTATAATTTACATCTGTTATACTCATTATTATAGAAATCCAAATAATGAAGTGTTTGGATAACAAACTACACCACGACTAGGAGATGGTAAGTCGTACGTACGCACGTATGGTGAATTTTTGATTTGTAGGATGGTTAGAAGAATTAATATGGTTGTACCATATTTATAATAACATCATAGTATGTAGAAGATTCTTTATTTATTATTTTGGTATGGAAATAACAATGAAAGAGAAGTGGAAAAGGAAAATAACTTGAAAGAGGGTGGTGAAATTATTACCTCTACTTCGGGTGTTCCCTTTTGAGTTGATCAAAAGGGCTCCTTAGAATGAATTTTTGATCCATGTAAGGCCTATAGGTTGATGCGGGTGAATTTTCAAGGATATTTGGTCAGGGTTTGGCCATGCCAATTGGCTTTGGAGGTGTGAAATTAAGAGAAGGGGAAGTGCCCTTTTATAAGAGAGGTGAGGGTAACTTTAGGAAATGCTTGAAATATTATATTATAATAAAATAATTTTCGGATTCTAATGGATTAAAAATGAATTATTTCTAGGATAAGGTGTATATTGGTGAAAATATCTCAACCAATTGGTTTTATATAGGATTATTTCATCATATTAACCTTATCTTTTAGATTTCTCCCTTAGTAAAATAGTTTAACATTTACTATGTCTCTTTGTATTTTTTATTATATGGTTAATAAACATACTATAACAAGCCCATATAACACCATGTTGTTCATTATAAAAATATATAACATTTTCTATGTCCTTTGGTAGAACCTTATATTTTTAGGAATATTATATCAATTAAAAAAAATAGTATTTTTTTTAAAAACTCATTTATGTCAATTTTGACACTATTTAGTATTTTATTTTATTGAAATCCATAAAAACATTATCACTTCAAATAAAAATTATTTAACCAACCCTATCATGTCATACTAACGTATAAAATTAGTGGAATTCATCAGAAGTCTCAATTAACATTTATTTGGATATTTAAAATATCAATTATTTTAATATTTCATTTATAAGGTAATTACTCCATCATCATTATGTCATAGATAATTATATTATTTCATGTCTAAAAATTATAAATAAAATTAAATTATGTAGGTAATATTTTTATATTTATAATTAATATTTACAGTCGAATTCATATTGCATGTAACCCTATATTAGAAATGGTTTAGTTGTTATGCATTGAATTTAACTCTTTTAACTCTTCTTTAAATAAAATAATAATAAATTTCTTAATCTAAAACAAGTGGCCAAAAGAGGGTCATATTTTATTCTTAAGGTTTTTTGTCTAATTAAACTTATCCAATAGAATTATTAAATGTGTTAGGGTAATTATAATATCATTTTTATCCTTAATTACCCTATTTACTTTTAATCGTGGTAAATAGAAGTCAAATGATATTGTTCACCAAAAATTATTTTCATCTTATTTAACCAAACATAACACACTGATATTAACCATGTCTCTTATATTATTGAAATTAAACTCACATAGGTGGTAAAATTGTGTTTCATTAGAATTTTCAAATGCTCCTAGAAGGTGGGTAAAAGATGGTAAAAAGTTCAATAAAATTTTATATATCTAAACTCATTATAAAATGACTCCAATGAATTACAGTGAACATAAACAGGTAATATATATTTATTTTTACAAAAAATAAAATAAAATAAAATAAAATATATATTTATTTATATAAAATGTTGGTTTTAAACAATAATGCAGTGTTTTTCATTATTCATCAAAAATTGAAAGTTTCCAGAAAAATTCCAAAAATTCAGTCTAATACAATTTTGTTATTTCGAATACAAATATGAATTCCATTTTGAAAAATAATGCTTATAAAATTTTAAAATGTGAGTATTACTATTCATAATGGCTATATTGACTGGTCGTTAAGTGTTAAAACTCCAATTTGTGTACAATGCAAGCTACTACATTATTTAAAGTGTAACGTACCATGGAAGATTGGAATATTACATTCTCCCCTCCTAAAAAAATTACATCTAAAAAATTTCTAGAATATTACTGCATAAAAAAATTCAGTTGGTTCACCATCATATGTTCCTCGGGTTCCCACATTGCTTCTTCTATCTTTTGGTTTCTACATATAACGTTTTCCAGAAAATTCGTTAGGTTTCTCAGTACCTGTTCTTTGGTATAAAGAATTTTAACAGGCTCATCACAATAAGATAGATCAGGTTTGAGTTCAATTCACTCATAGGTAAGTACATGCATTGGTTCAGGCATGTATTTTCTCAACAGTGATATGTGTAACACATCATGATGTTTGGAGACTCTGGGAGGAATCTCCAAATAATAAGATACCATTCCAATTCATTCTAGAATTTCAAAAGGTCTGATGTACCTAGGACTCAATCTACCCTTCTTACCAAATCATATAACCCCCTTCCATAGAGATACCTTTAAGAAAACATGGTATTATGCATGAAATTCCAATTCCTTCCTTCAGTTATCAGCATATCTCTTTTTGCATAATTTTGGCTGCTTTGATGTGGGTTTGGATAATATTCAATTTTTCTATTGTTTTCTCAATAAGTTCTGGGCCTATGAGTTTTCTATCACCAACATCATCCTAACATGTTGGTTTGTGACATCTATTTCTGTATAACGCTTCATATGGTGCCATCTGAATACTTGAATGAAAGCTATTGTTATTGTAAAATTCAACAAGATTTAAATATTGATCCCACATACCTTGAAAGTCAAGTGAGAAAGATCTCAACATGTCTTCTAAGGTTTGAATAGTATTTCATGATTACCCATCGGTTTGAGGGTGGAAGGCAGTGTTCAAATGATGTTCAGTATCCAGGGCCTTTGGAAGAATTTTCCAAAATCTTGATGTAAAACAGGGATCACGATTTGAAAAAATCTATAACGGTACTCCATGAAGTCATACAACTTCATTAATATATAGTCTTTCTGATCTTTATATTGGTAAATTTTATCTTATAGAAAGAAAGTGTGTTCACTTGGTAAGATGATCAACAATGACCCATATTGCATCATTACTTCTAGGAGTCTTTATTATCCCCATGAATAAGTCCATTGTAATGTCATCCCATTTCCACTCAGGTATGGGAAGAGGTTTCATGACTCCATTAGGATGTATTCTTCCAGCTTTTACTTGTTAAAAAACCATACACCTCAACAAAAAATAAGAAATATCTCTCTTCATATTGTCACACCAAAAATTTTACTTCAAATCACTATACATTTTTGTGCTACTAGGGTGTATAGAGAAATTGGTGCAATGAGCATCATCCAAAAATTCCCTTTTTAGATCAGGTATATTAGGAACACAAAGTCTCTTCCCAAATTTCAAAATACAATATTTACATATGAAGTCACTCAATCTCCCATCATTCACAGCTTTAATCTTCTTTTGATACTCCTTATCATCAGTCTGAGAACTCTTTATCTTTTCTATTAAAGATGGTTTGGAAACCAATTGAAAAAGTATTGATGTTTCACCTTCCCTCTTTATTACCATATCCATCATTACTAGATCCATGAAAATAGGAACTCTTTCAACTCTCATCTTTTTCAAAACTCCTTGATCCTTTCTACTTAAATCATCTGCTACCTTATTTTCCTTCCCCAGTTGGTAGTGTATAATGCAATCATAAATTGTTAATAGTTTAATCCATCATCTTTTCCACATGTTGATTTATTTCTATGAGAAAATATACTTTAAACTTTATGATCAGTATAAATCTCACATTTTCACCATAAAGACAGTGTCTCCATATTTTTAGAGCATATATTACAACTGCTAACTCAAGATCATGTTTAGGATAGTTTGGATCATGAATTTTTAGCTGTCGTGATGCATATGCAATAAATCTATTATTCTGCATAAGGACGCAACCTAGTCCTTTCTTTGAAGCATCACTATAAATAACAAACCCATCATTCCCTGATGGTAGAGTAATGATATGATCATTGACTAATCTTCTATTATGTTCTTCAAAAAATTCTTCACATTCTTTTGTCAAAACAAATTTTACCCCTTTATGTGTGAGCTTGGTTAATGGGATAGCCACTCGGGAAAAATTCTGGATAAAAAGCCGATAATAACCTGCTAAACCGATAAAATTACGTACCTCAGTTATATGCATTGGTGCTGGACATTCTTGGATTGCCTTGGTATATGAAGGATCAACTGAGATTCCATCATTAGAGACAATATAGCCAAGAAACTAAATCTCTTGAATCCAGAATTCACAATTATAAAACTCCACATATAGTTCATTTCTTCTAAGAGTCCTTAGGATAATGTGCATGTTATTTTCATGATCTTCATAGCTTTCGGAGTATACCATGATATCATCAATAAACGCAACAACAAAGTCCTCAATATATTCCATGAAAATATATTCATTAGATCCATGAAGAAAGGGGGCGCATTAGTCAATCCAAAAGGCATTACAGTAAACTTGTAATGCTTGTACCTGGTTCAAAATGCTCTTTTCAGAATGTCTTCCTTCATCACAAAAAAACTGATGATATCTAGATCGAAGGTCAATCTTTGAAAAATATTGACCTCCATGAAGTTGGTCTAATAAATCATCAATTCGTAGTAGGGGATACTTTTTCTTTATAGTTATATCATTGATCTCCTTGTATTCAATGCACAACCTCATAGATCCATCTTTTTTCTTAACAAAAAGAATAGGGGCTCCCCATGGATAAACACTAGGGAGAATAAATCCCTTATTACTCAATTCCTATAGTTTTTTCTTTAGTTACACTAATTCCACATTCGCCATTCTATAAGGTGTCTTTGATATGGGCCTTAGACCTGGAATTAAATCAATAGAAAAGTCAATTTCTCGTTCTGGAGTATGTCTAGGTAAATCCTCTGGAAACACATCAACATATTCTTGCACAATAGATACGTCCTATTTTCGAACATTATTTTCCTCACATGTAGTTATTACATTCACTTCCTCCCTAATAATATATTTTAGTAGAGCTACTGGGGGTGGATCTATTTATGAATCTGGTGGTGACATTTTTGTAATGAAGATAAGGTACTCTTTATCATCATCGAAAATTGTAAACTCCTTCTTATTATATTAAATGTTCACATCGTGGTCCAAAAGCCAATCCATTATGAGGATTATATCAAATTCAAACATGGGGATGATGATGATATTAGAAGATAAATATCATTTATATGCCCTAATGGAAAATGATTAACAAAACTTTTTTACGATGATACTTCCCTTGGGTGTTTTGACTTAAAACTCCCTTGTTTATTCAAATTAACAAAATCTAATTTTCATTAAAATCTAGAAAGATATGAAATAATGAAATGATTCAAAATCAAATAAATCATTGGCTAAAATTGATGAAACCCTTAAATTACTTTCCACCATGTCTTTCTGAGCTTCAACCTCAGTAGTAGTTATCGCATAATCTTAGCCATACTACCTTGTACTTTTTTGAGGTAACTTTCCTTGGTGATTGGGACAATCATTTTCATAATTCCCAATTTCTATACAATTGTATCATTCATCATCGATAGACTCTTTCTTCCCGTTGCAATCATGATCTTGTTGGCATTTTTCACCACACTTGTCACAGAGTCTAATTCCCTTCAGGAAAGTACCAGGGTGTTTCTTCCCAAATTTACCGTAGGATGAATATTAAACTTTTCCATTATTCCCCTTATATCTATTTCCAAATTTTTCAGTATATCTCTTTTTCTCTTTCTTTACTTTAAAGTCGTAAGACTTAGAGAATTAATTTTCTAGTCTTGATAGCACATGAGACTATATCTTCATACAATGAAAAGGAATTTGAGACAAATGCTCGAAAGATTAATGGTTTTAACCCATAAAAGAATCAATCAATATTACTCCTTGTGTTATGTATATAATCTTCTGCATGCCTTTCTAACTTGGTAATGTTAGCCTCATACTTTGCGACATTCTCATCCTCCTTTTGCCTCAGCCTCAGAAATTTTATTTCCATATCCGCTCGATGGTCACGAGGAAATTATTTTTCTAATAAAATATCTTTAAACTCCCTCCATTCCATGTTTGATACTTCTTAATCTTTATTTTTGTTTTGGATTTATGACCACCATTGATCTTCATCTCCCGTGAGGTGATAAACTACCATGAAAACTTTTTCCATTTCACTACTCCACAAAGCATGAATTATTTTCTCGAGGAACTTATCCATTTCTCAGATAATAAGGGATTTTTACTCCCATTGAATGTTGTTTTTTGCCTCATGAAGCGGTCTAACATTGATCCTCCATGTTGTGTATTAGGGTGCTCCATACGAGTAAGGTTATTATTCATAACCTGAGTGAGTTGTCCCAGTACGGTGATAAGCTAATCTGCACCAATTGCATCACCAGCTCCACTATAATTATATTGAGTAGGAGGTAAATCCCTACATGTATTAAATGAGTTGATATGGTTTTCATTCCTTCCACTAGGTTCAATTTCTAAATAATGGCATACACTAGATTAGTTTATGAATCGCAATACATAATTCCAAACTTGTAAACCAGTTTACATAAATTGAATAGTTTATGGATATAATCCATAATCATAAAAATGATTTCTTTGATGATTTATATACTCATAAACCCTTAATAATGGTTTTTAAAAAACAATATAATTATCATAATCATATCTCCCATGAGTGTCATAACCAAGAGTGTGGCGAGGCCTGTTGCCGTGCACCAGTTCCGGTTCGAGTCTATCTCAAACCGGTGTTTTTGGGTTTTACCGCTAGGTAAATCTGTGCTATAGCTACCTCTACCTGCTCATATCCAAACATGGATGTATTCCTTATAAAACTCACAAAGTCTCTACATTACCAAAATTCTAGGAAGTTCTTCTATATTAATCCTCAAAGTCTATCTTTGGGTAATGTTCTCTAATCAGAGTTTTTCTAAATCTAGCTTCAAAGGTTTGTACTAAACATCCTCTGATACCAACTTTAAGACCTCGAAACCAGTTACCCAGAGTTTTTTTATTATTACATAACATTGGCATGATATAAGGAATCATGTCTCGAAAGACAGGTCAGTTTAGTATCCTTGGAAGTAATAGATACATTCATAAGTTTTACATTACATCATGAAATAAAAATATTAAAAACCTTTTTCCCCTTTTAAAAACACTTATATCCTTAGTGTATCTCAGTAGGTCAACCATAATATACTTCCTCACATCTTGAGAAAAATAAAACACAAAAAGGGTTGACCCCAGATGCTCAAAAAGGTTAACAATATTGCAGATACTTTCATAAATAAGTATATAATATTTAAGTTATTTTTTAATACTAAAAAAAGCCTTTTAAACATAAACTTCTGTATAATATGGAAAATATAAAATCAAATAATTCTATTTACATATACCCAAGGATATTATACTAGTTAAATAATCCCAGGATATATCAATAGCCACTTTCATAATGATGGAATGCATAATTCCAGACTTTATAACCACATAATCATGTTCATGTGCCAAGAATACAAATATGATTTTTTCAAGGCCTTGTTAAAAGACAATATTTTTTCTCATGAGACCTACCGATGCATCAAGGAGCTATAGTGGGATTCACCCATCAATTTCTAAGTCCATATAATTCCTCATATGAAAAGGTTAAATGTAACATAATCATTTGTATTAAAACTAGCATACAAAATGTCAATAATTTTTCCATAATCCATGAATGGTGTAAAAATAACACATCCATAGTCAAACACATCACAAAACAATAAATGCATTATGGATGTTTTGTATCATTATAAATAAACTTCAAACAAGATTAAAATCCATCAAAGGATGTTAACATAGATGAAATCAATACTTTATTAGAGAAATATCTATTCCTATTTTGAAATCATTTAAATTTCATATAATTATAAACGAAAAAATATATTGTGAAAATATTCTTATAATCTTGTATTGGAATCATTGATGATGATATAATGGATAAAAATAGTGACACCTGCTATATAAGTTAAAAAAAGACATTATTACCTTAATTTTGTCAAAAAGGTCATAAAGAACCTTGTTTGGAAAAAGATGTAAAGATTCCTTTCAAAAAATATATAGTCAAATAAGGGTAAAACTGACTTTAACCCATATTATAGTAAATAGTAAAAAAAAATTCAATTACATTTTCATAAAAACATGGATGTGGATGATAAAGAGGTCCTAGTAGATTCTTACATAAAAACAACCTTGAATAATGTATTGTGAAATTAACCATTACATTGTACTTTTTGTTAGTCGATGTCATGTTATCCTCATGTATAATAGTTAAAAAATATATTAAATTATACAATAACTATATAAATATGATATCATATATGATACTCTAATAATTCTTTTTTAAAAATATTTAAGTAGTATCATCGTTTCGGGTGTTAACTGATATGTTTTCCATTATATGCTCAATTATGTAAGTCATGTTTGTTTTGAATATGATTTATTTTATTCATTTCCAAAACTATATTATGTTCATAAACATTATTTTTAATCTTAAAATGAAAATTATTCTTGAATTATTATGATGGGAAATGAATCTCATTGCGTTCGTGGTGACAATAATCCGTACGAACGCATGAGTGACAATATCATTATATTGATGGCGAAATCGTACAAAATTGGATGTTATATAATATATAAAAAATAATTAACTTGTTATATTTGTTATTAAATCAGTTATAATCATTATTATACCCATCTAAATATTGAAGTGTTTGAATAACAAATGACACCACGATGTGTAGACAGTAAGCCGTACGTACACACATATGGTGACTTTGTCATTTGTAGTATGGATAAAATAATGAATATGGTTGTAACATATTTAAAATAACATCACAGTATGTAGAAGGTACTGGATTTATTATTTTGGTATGGAAAAAACAAAGAAAGAAGAAGTGGAAGAAGAAAATAACTTAAAAGAGGGCTGTGAAAGATTACCTCTACATCAGGTGTTTCCTTTTGATTTTATAAAAAGGGATCTATATGGTGGGTTTATCATCAATTTAATGCCTCTAAGATGAATTGAGGGATGTTGGGTGGATATTTGGGCAGGGTTTGTCCGAGTAAAATGGCTTTGGAGGGGTGAAATTAAGAGAATGGGAAGTTCCCTTTTATAAGAGAGGTGAGGGTCACTTTTGGAAAAGCATGAAATATTATTTTATAATAACATAATTTTCAGTTTCTAATGGCTCCAAAATGAATTATTTTGAGGATAAGGTGGTTAGGGGTCTAAAACCTCTCAATAAATATGTTTTATATAGGTTTAGGTCCTTATATTAACCTTATCTTTAAGATTTAACTCTTAGTTAAATAGTTTGATATTTATCAAGTCTCTTTGTATTTTTATATTATATGGTTAATAAACATTCTATAACAAGCCCAGATAACCCCATGGGGTTCATTATTAATATATATAACCTTATCTACGTCCTTTGGACGATCCTTATATATTTAGGAATATTATATCAATTAATAATAGAGTATTTTTTTTAAAAAAACTCAATTGTGTCAGTTTTGACACTATTTAGTTTTTGATTTTTTTGGAAGCCATAAAATTTTTATAAGTTAGAATATAATTACTATAACAAACCCTAACATGTCATATTAACCTAGATAATTATAATAATTCATCAGAAGTCTAAATTTTAATATATTTGGATATTTATAATATCAATTAATTTAATATTTCATTAATAATGTAATTACTACATCATCATTGTGTTAGAAATAAAATTAAATTATTAAATGACTAAAATTTATAAATAAAATAAAATTATTTAGGAAATAATTTTTTCATTCTATTTAATATTTATAGTTCAATTTATATTTTCTGTACCCTTGTATTAAAAATATTATAGTTATTTAACATTGAATTTAACTCTTTTAACTCTTCTTTAAATAAAATAATAATAAATGTCCTAATTTATTCAAAATGGACCAAAAAGGGTAATATTTTATTCCTATGGTTTTTTTGGTGGAATTAAACTTATATAATTGAATTGGGACCTATGTTAGGGTAACTATAATATCATGTTTACACTTAATTACCCTACTCACTTTTAACCGTGGTAAAAAAAAGGTACTATTCACCAAAAAATTGATATTATTGAACCACATTTTACTTACTGATATTAACCGTGTATCTTGGATTTCTGAAATTCAACTCACACAAGTGGAAAAATTATGTTTTATGAAAATTTTCAAATCCTCTTAGAAGCTTGGTAAAAGATGGTAAAAATTTCAATAAAATTTTATATATCTAAATTTATTATATAATGACTCCAATTAATTACATTGAACATATATAGGTATTGTGTATTTATTTTGACCTAAAATAAATTAAATTAAAATAACTAAATATTTAAAAAAATTTGGGTTTAAACAATAATGTACTGTTTATCATTATTCATCCAAAATTGAATATTTTGAGAAAAATTTGGAAAATTAACCCTAATATAATTTGGATAATCTGAATCCAAAAATGAAGTCCATATTGAAAAATAATATTTATAAAATTTCAAAGTGTGGTTTTTACTATTCACAATGGATTCTTTTATTGGTCGGGGGGTACTAAAACTCCATGTTGTGTACAACACAAGCTACTACATTATTCAAAGGGAAACATACCTTGGAAGCTTGGGGTGTTGCAAACGATTTGGGGAAAAAACCTTCACATTTTTTTCCAAGAATAATCATACGGGTTTCAAACCTCAGACATAAAGTTTATTTAGAATAGGTCTTAAAGTTACATTGGTTCACGTTCTGGATACATGATATCCAATAATTAAGAATTCCCTTCATTCATCATTCAGTAATTAATATTATCCAAGTTATTTTCATTATGATAGAATTTATCGATGAATTTCATTCTTAGTTAATTAATTTAATGGAATATGTGTTCAGTTACCTTCCATGACATGTTTATTATTCTAATTGATTTATAATAGTTTTTACTATACTTAACCCCTTTACTGAGAATTTGAGCTCACCCATATTTGAATAAGAGATATATGAAAAAAAACGAGGATTGTGAAATTTTAATTTTGTTTTATATTATGATTTATTTCATGTTCCTAATGTATAAAGAGACCCATATATGTTTCTATATTACTAATAATACTAAATTATTCTATCCTTCGAGGTGATTTTTATTATAATCATGCCAAGGAAATAATGTATGGTGTCAGGTCCAGGTTACTAGTGTTGGGTACTTATATTATATTTTAACAAAACCATCAACAAGTGTTTAATAAAAATCATTATCCATATTATGAACGTGTTTGTTTCCACCCAAATCACAAAACCTAGGGTTTATAAGTGGAGAACCGAAAGAATTCTTTCAAATAAGAGGTAATTGTCTTAACTGGTCACTTTATTTTTTTCATATTATATTTACCACCATTAAATATATAGTATTTTCATAAAATAATAAATTTGGTATCCTAAATATAATTAAATGTTTTTATGATTATAAACCTACCGTCATTCATCAACTTCTACATCAAAATGGGAAGTTATATTATCACTCAAGTGTATGTATGGCTTATAGTCCTTATATAGCGATACAATTAATTTTTCTTCATAGTATTTTATTGATGGTTATTATGATGGGTTTAATATATATATATTACATTTATGAAATAATTATTATTCATTAATGTTAATTTAATATATAACTTCCTACCTTTACATCCTTTGGAAAACCATAACATCACTTATGCGTATGTCTGGAGTACCACCTCCACCGAGTGATTTGATTTTTTTTCATTTTTGTTATACATAGATGGTAATAACAATATATTTTTTATATATCTATGATATATGTTATATAATAATTATTTTTTAATGTGTATTTATTGCATAAATTACATTATTTCCATCTCCTAAAACGTAAAAAACAACGTTTATGCGTAGGTACTACCTGTTGTCTCCAGGAATGGGGTAATTCATTTTTCTATATATAAATTTTATAGATGGTAATATATATATATATAATTAAGATATATGATATTTATATCATGATAAAAAATTATATAATTGAACTATGATCAAAGTACAAGGACCAAAACTACTCAACCAAAACATACATGAAAACATAGTTATCACTGAGACCAATGCTTTTAATAAATAATTATTAATGAATGGGATATATATTAATAATAGAATATATGATATTTATGATTATTCTTATTTAATTTTTTTCATAAATTAATATTTATTATAATAGATTTTTGGACACATACAAATGAATTTAGAAGTAATGTAGGGGATTTATGTTATAATCTAACAGTTTATCATGGTTCCCAATCAACATGTTTCAAATTAAGAGATATTATGGTATAATTAAAAATAAACACCTGAATTTTCTTCTCATATGTTTATTTATGTAGATTACATGTTTTAATTTCATTTAACTCTCTTTTTGTACTGAAGAGACCTAAAGAACATTAAAAATAATGAGTTTATTTATCTCTTAGATCAAAAATCATCTTTATTCCGTATCAATGTTTTCTAAAAAAATTTTAAAGAATGTTTTTAATATTTTCATATGATTTTTAATTTAATTTTTATCCTTGATTTAATTTTTTTATAAAATGGATTAAAATGAATCTTTTTTTATTTCCAAATAAGGTGCATTTTATCGTTTTTACAAAAGTGTGAAAGGAATGATTGTTTTAACATATATGACATGAATTAAATTTCTCTACATTATGACCAATTAATTATTTGAAGATTACTTTAAAATTTGTCATGGATATTTATTTCCCATATTATATGGGAAAATTTCATGATTTAAATATGTTATTTCAAAGATAAAATGTGAATTTTCCTCAGAAGATGTTAAAGGTGACCTTTTAAATCCATTTTGCATCTATTAGGACATCGTTTAACATTAATTAAGTATTACTGTGGACAAGATCCAGTGATAAAAACCTCATTTTTTCTCAAGTTTTTTATAATTTTTATGGCAATAATTTTATGAAACATTCTTCTTTATGGTGGGTTTAATATTATTAAATAATGAAATGTTTTTAAAACCTATTTTTTCATTAGGTTATGCTATGATGAAATGTTTTTGATGGCCATTTCTTTTTCCTAGGTTATGATACAATAATTGTTTTTATGATCTTATGGAAAACATATATCTATGATTTTCATTATGTGATGGTCGGGCATTAAATTATATATCCCTCCAATGCATTGGTTAAAGATTGATATCTCATAAGATAGAAAATACTAGAATGGGTAGAGAATCAAGTCTAATAATGTACCATATCTACAATTATAGTTTTTGGAGAGAACTATAAATACTATATTCATTATGTATTGAACCCAATATGCTATGATAGTCTTGGTAATGAGACTTGATTATTAAGGAAATATTTATCTATGAATATGTGTATATCAAAAACATAAATCTCATGCCACATGTTATTTGATTAATTTATTATTAATTTTCTATAAACTTCTAATTTTTTTTACTATGAATCAATATCATGATCTATGATATACAGGTTACGGTTTTCAAATGTTATGATCACATTCTTATATCCTTATGATTGTATTATGTTAAAGTGATCATTAATATCTTCCATGATTACCTTACTGAGAATATGAGCTCACCCTTTATTATATTTCATTTATCAAGGTTATGAAAAATTGTATTTAGTATGATATTTCTATTAAGGGTTCTAGTTATGAATAATATAGTGGGAGATAGTGTAGTTCACTTATGAACTAGTTGTTTATGTATCTGCGATACCAAAGAGAGTATACCTACCCAATTCTGATGTTGATTATTATGTTATGTAATTAATATCAATATAACAAGATGTAATATATATGTTTGAAAATTACGGCTCACTATTTTCATCATTTTAATATTATATTATAATAAAATTCTTATATTTTTTTGAAAATAATTGATGAAAACATAAATAGTGAACAAATATTTTTTACCAAAAATGTAACATTGTGAACCATATCATTGTATACGAAAGGAATAGAAGTTTATAAAACCTTTTAATATTATATATATATATCTAATAAGTAAAACTATAAATATTAAAATCATTAATTTGAAATTAGAAAACATTTTACTACCATTTTAAGAAGTTAAGTAATATTTTCCAATATAAACCCTATCAATATTTTCTTTTCAATAAATATAAATTTGATAAAATATTGTTTTGGATTTCTTTGAAAAACTAATAACATTTATATATTATAATAAAAAATTTATCATAAACCCAAATACATTGGTAAATTTTCTAAAATATATATTTTATGCTTTAAAGTACACTTTTCAAGTAGAGGGTTTCTACACATTATATGTGCTAATGTTATAGTTTATTTTTATGACACCTATACATTTTATCAGATAAAATGTATTTCATATTCTTAATCTTTAGGTTCAAAATGTATAATGAGGTTACTTTTATTTATAGTCATTAAATGTAAATTAACTAGGTAAAAACAAGGTACCATGGCAAAACCAATAATAGTAAAAGAGAAAATTATAAGACTAAAGGAATTAATTTTTGAAAAAATATATTTTAAAATGAATGGTTGAGTTATTATAAACCTTATATCACCCCAAAATCAATTTTTTTTATCCTTTTGGTTTGGGAAACATGTTATTTATATATATTAAGTTGAAATATTTACAAAAAAGCCATAAATACCATATATAAAAGGGGTTTCTTACTATCCATTTAATTCCCCCCATAAAAACAATTAAATTTAAAAGCTATGCCATTATTACTTATTCTAGAATTATATTTTACCATCCTATGCTTATATAAATATTGATTATCTAAAAATCTTTTTTTCTTAGGAGTTCTCCAAGGGAAAACCTAAGTCCTCAATGTGAGTAATAATTTTCCATATTTTATTTTATTTTATTTATCAACTTTAAAAATATATTTTTATCACTTAAATATAATAAAAATAGTTTTTTTATAATTAATATTATTATTCCTAGGTAATAACTATTAACCACATTTTTCCTTTACAATTAATGAAAAGTAAAATGTCATTAATTCAAGTGTGTGGGCTACAACCTCCTTGAATCATCATGCTTCACATTACATTACCACATCTCATGTATTGTAATAATATTTAATTAAAAATATACTAATGTATTTTGAACATATTTAATATTCTTAAATTATTAAACATGTTATATATTTCTCTTGTTCTACTGAAAATGAAATCATCAACCATGTGTACATCAGGGATACTGCCTCAATGGAATGATTGATTTATATATATTTTCATTACTAAATTCCATGGGATGTAATTATAATGTTTCTAATGGATATATATTATTTCTATGAAACTATTTAAGGTTATTTTAAGACAAAATGGGAATCTTAAAAACAATATAGTAAAGAAATAATTGTTTTCAATATAACTAAAAAAAATTCTAAGAGTAAAAAAATTATTTATTCATACTATGTGATAACATTGTATAATTTATATTATTCTTAAAATTATTTCCAATTATTAAATATCACACTAATAAATAATAAATAATTTCATAATTCTTTAACTATAATGATATGACAACAAAATCAATTCATAATCATCCATTACTTATGGTATGTTCTTGTTTGGGTCGATTTAACCATGTTGTTGATCAATTTTATATATTTATTCAATAGAAGGATATGGGGATTTATTTCTATATAATAAGTTATATAAATAAGTAATTAATGATTTTTTTAGTTATATAATGGAAAAATTAGTATTAAACTTTTTAATTATGATACAAATGTTCATTAATGAAAAATCACTGAAACGTTCTCATCAATAATTTTATATTAAAGGTTAATAACTAAAACTCACACATAATTAAATTATAAAATTAAAAACAAATATAAAACAAATAATTTTTGTACATTTTATGATTAAATAATTATGATCTTATGGATATGAATTAACAACAACACCACACTTTCAAATCTAGTTCATAGTGATCAAGATTACCCACAACCAATATTGAAATGAATAATAACTAAATAACATAAATATAGGGAATAAACATAAATAAATATTTAAAAGTGTTATATGTATAAAAAATTATCTGAAATGGGTGATTTTTATGGTTAATTTTCTTTTAGAGTAAGATGGAGCGAATTTATACTAATTTGAAATTAAGGTAAGGGTCTGTTCAAACTCAAATATCTTCTATTGGGTAAACCAAATTACCTATTGGAACTTTATTATTCCATGATTTATTTATTATACCTAATTATACCATGGTATATTATTTTCTATTTATTTTATAGGGTTCTAAAATTCATCCTTACATCATTTTTATCAACTGATTCTTACCTCAGTGATTATCTTTATTGTAAGGGTTATTTCTCAAAAATTTCAATTACTAGAGACAATATTTTTCTATATGTACGGTTTTTTATCATATGGGATATTATATTCCATTTTATATTTTAAATCATGATTCTATCATTATTCATGTTATTTTCTATTCCATTTTAAATTTCATCCTTCAAGGTGTTTTGAACAAGAAGTTTCTAAAGTTGTAAATGTTATTTGCCTCCATTTTCAATTCCATTAGAAATTTTTGATATTGTACCCCATATTTTATTATTTTATAGAGATTTAATTCATTATTAAACTCATTTAAAATTAATTCATCTAATTTAACCATTTTCTAATATCATTATATTCCTCTCACATTCTTTTGATTCTTATGTTACTATTACATTAACTGTTTTTAATCTAAAATTTTCTTTATTGTGATATGGTTTGTGTCACTACATCTTTATTATTTGGGATGTATATATTGGTCATTAATTAACTTTTAAATCCTCAAAAACTATTTTATTGTGGCTGATTACACTCAGATAAATCTATCACTATCATCATCATTACAAATCATCCTCTGTTATAAGCAAAATTTTTCTTCCAATGTATTTCCTTTGTAAACTCTCAACATACTCTTCCATTAATTGAATTTTATTCACCTAGATTCCCTATGTCAACTCATAGGGTAGATTACTAACTTAACCATAAACCCATTACACTATATGGTGTTAGATTCGGCAGTCATACATAGAAACCTATTCCAATTATTTATTGGGAAAATATTGAAAATCTATATACAGAATATTTTAATAAAGATATTTTTGGATTACTAATATAAGTTGATTATTTATTTTTTAATAATCCACATTATTTCATTGGATGCCTTATGTCTATGTCACCCCATTTATTGACTATGACTTTATTTATTTTATGTATGACTATAACTCAATTCAGCGGTTTATTTATTCATATGGAAAGTTGATTATGCCTTGTATTGATATTCTTATATTTAATATATTGAATACAATAATATTAAAGTTTTAATGGTGGGGATAATGTTATATAGTGCCTTGATGAATCTATGGTTCTTATGAAAAAAATTAACTTTGGTATATTTTTTTATACCTACCTAAAACATATTTCCCAAACACAAGGCCATAATGGTATGATCATGATATCTTAAATCATAATATATTGGATTAAGGCACTGAATTACTGTTTGGAATTATTAAATCCATCATTAAGAAACCATTCATTATTATATATTAATTTATTTATTATTATTTCAACCAGGGATATATTATTCCCATAGATTCATTTAATTTTGGAATGATTTTGATTAAAAATTAGGGATATATTATTTATGTTTGTCTTACATTAACATATGATCATTTATTATTACCGAATATGTATACCCTTAATATGAGAACACCCCTTCATATGCTATCACTTCCCAGTTTTTGAGAAAATGTATTACACGTGATATACCTAATAGAATTTTTGGTGTTTGGAATTTTATAAAAGATATTCAAGACGTATTATGGAATATGTTTTTTCTATTATAGTGGAAGAAATTTCCATTTAATGTGATGTACATGGTAATTATTTGTTAAATTTTCCGTCTCTCCATAATACTCTAAACCTAAAAGGTCCTTTAAATATATGTAACTCATTATTTTTTTTGATATTGTAATTAATAATGTATAATATTGATTTGATTTAGTTAATTTAAAATTCACTATGTAAAAAATCATTTTATTCCCAATAGATTTTAATATTACATGTTTGGGGTGTCATGAGATCTTCTATGAAAACTATGATCAGACATGTGTTATTAGAATATGGTTTTCATGTGCATCAATGTTCCCTAGTAGGGTGTGAGAAATAAATCTTATTAGTGTCTCATAAATTTATCCTAATATAGACAATCGCATACTTGTGTATTCATGAGTACATAATTAAATAAAACCTATGGCATAAAAGTATATGTGTCATATTAGTTTGTGTTATCTAGACAACCACAAAACCCGATTACAATTTTTTAAATCACTTCTTGAGAAACTGATATGTCGTAGTCTCATTCCATAATAATCTCACCATGGAAATGGAATAGAAAGATAACACTAGACAAATAGGATATAACATCATAACATTCCGCTCAACTCATTGTAAGTTCATCATAAAAATAAAAATATATATACAAACATTCACATGATCCGAACCACAACCTCATGGTTTGTCCCATGGCTAATCAAAAATAGAAGTAGTGGATCCTGGGGATGTAACCAATCGATCTAACCACCCATGTTAGTCAATCCATCCCCCATAGGGTATGTCCCATGGATAGTCACATACAGAATATATAGATAGTAATAAGGGAAACAAAAAATACAACCGCTAATGAGATCTGAACCATTCACCACAAAGAAGGTCCCAAGGATAACCTATATACATGTAGTGGATTATGAGAAGAGAAAAAATATTAAAAATCATGCATGAGTTTAACTATTTTCTTAGGGTTTATCCAATGGTTATCTCAAACGCACTAGGTTATCAAATATATTGGAAGAACCAATCCATATTTTCCTCACAACCTCAATTTATAGTCCTTATATAATAGCACATTTATCCAATTCATCTCCAATACTAAATTGTGGTGTGGTTTTTTATAATCCTTAACATAGACCTAAAACTCATATCACATAAAATAAAATCTATCCATGTTTGATAAAACCTCTATGCTCAGCACTAACAGATAGGGAATTGTAAGAAAAAAAATCAATAGAATAACCCTAAAACTGAGGAATGATACTACTTGATTTCTCAAAAAATAACTCAATTATTACTCACTGACACCAACCTATATCCAATATTTTATAGTAAACCCCATCTCATATGCCCTTCCAGAAAAAATACAAAATAGCTGGTTGAACATTCCATCCAAAAATTTTCATCATTGTTCTGATCTTGATAACCACGAAACATGGCAATCCAAACACCAAAAAGTCATCACTGTGAGTCATGGTTAGGTTATAAGAACACCTATCAAAACCATGTTTTATGTTCCTACCATGTTTTTATAATAATAATATTAACTAATATACTAACTCAGGGAACAAACCTCCTCGTCAAACTACATAAAATCCTAGAGCACTTCACACACTCACCTCATGCACTAAAGACAAAACCCACCTCTTATGGGGGTATTTTTAAAAATACAATAGATTAATGGACATATCACACACCACTACAGGCCTAATATAATGATTCCCACCATAGTATCCCTATGAAATCCATTCTTGGTTTTCTAAATCTTATCTCAATCCTAATGACATTTATTGATCCCCATAAACACAAAATATGTATCTTCATCCCATAGAAATGAATTTTTAAAGCTATTATATATTAATTATAACTTAGTGAATAACTTTCCTCATATCCTAGAGGTTTTATGACACTTGAATTACCACTCCGTGAACTCTCAGTACCCTTCTAAATTAACCAAACCCAAACCCCATATAGGCATGCCCAATCGTATATAAAAATCATGTGGATAAATATCACAAGGGAACCAAAAAAATTAATCGATTTTTTCTCAATCCATTCTTGATCAGTCACATACCAAGACACACTAATATACCATCATTACATGATCCCTTGTCTCATATACAACCCAAAACAAAATTACAATATTTGATAATTAATTAAACCATTTAATGAAAAAATAATTGTTCCCCATCCCCCAAATCTTATCCCTCTATCAATTATGTGTCTCTTATGGATTTCACATGAAATAATCCATCATTTAGATGATGAAATGAAATAAAATGAAATTTTTATTATCGTTCCTTCTATCCATTTTTTTTTCTAATTCTATATTTTTCAAATATACATCCCCAATCTATTTATTAGTTTTCTATGCATTCTAGTTTAGTTATTACTTTTGTATTGTTTATTAGATCAGAATATCTAGTTTTATGAGATGTATTATGTGGGGTATATAATTTTAACAATGGTAGAGTTCATTAGAGGGGATCCTTTCATCTTTAAACTTTTGGGTACTGGAATTTTTGTTCCTCTAATTTTTTATGGTAATAGAACATGATCATCCTTGTTTCTATATCCCCATTAGACATTTTGCACAAACCATCATGTTTTTCCCATACATGGTCTCATGTGATGGTGATTTCGGTATCATGGGATTCTTTTTATGGGTTTCATTGAAAATGTAGAAGTTGTGTCTTTCATATGATTGTTTGTTTCCCCCTGGGAATTACCATTTCCATTAGTTAGATCTGGATCCATTCTTAGTCTGCCACCATATTTTTTTTTGTTCATATATTTCTTATTTTTCCCTTACCTGGTTATTTGATTTTATATTTTTTCTAACTGCTATTTTTGATGTTTTGAGTCTTGGAAGATAGTTGTATCTATTCCGAAAAAGTAACATGATTAGAATGGTGACTGGTTTCAACGAGGTGATGATGGTCAATTTGAGGATGAGTTGGAATAAACAGTGTCATTTGATGTATTGAAGATATGTATATGAGGTTTATTCATCTATTTTGAAATTGGTTCAATACTCATTCTCTCCCGTTCTTTATAGTGTATTGTTTCAAGGGAAGCTATTTATTTACCTCATTTTTTCTAATATGGTGAATTTCCAAAGTAGTGAATTATTCAACATTGATGATTATTTATTGAGGTGCTTGGATATATAATAAAGGTGTTCATTACTATTAGTGTGATGGTTTTAAAAGATATTTTTTAAATATTAGAGTTGTAATGAAAAAGTCTGAGCTAACTTGAACTACACCTGACCTTACCCACTACTGGGTCTAAATAGAATTCTTGATCGCCATTGACTAGATACTAGTTCTTGGGAATCATTGAAATTGCATTTGGGAATGGTTTTCCCCTAAAATTGGATTTATCAACCATTGTATCTTTTATCGAGAATCCATTAGGGATCGTCCATACTTTAAATATCTATGAAATATACAATTGGTAGAGAAAAATAAATTTACATGATAAATAATTCATAATAAATAAAACTAATTCAATTCATTTAGATAAACATGTCTCAAAACACCCATAAACAAAACAAAACATTCTAAAATAAATACAACTAAATAAAGGATAAAATAATACTTTTCCTAGCTAATATAATAATTCAACTAGTAAAAATACAAAAACCACCTCCATGATACCCCCAGTTTCCAAAGACACTACAACACACTATCACCAAAAAAATAAATAAACAAAAAAATAGAAACAAGAATATATATAAACAATAAATATTTCATATATCTACAGAGGTGTGTATAAAGGTTTTGATATAACAAGTACATTCGGATCTCACAATGTAATCTATGAATTTTTTACATAAAACAATTCATAAATAATAGTTTTAAATAAAATAGAAAATTAGAGTTTTCTATATCAATAATACCTGATAAACACAATCCCACAATCATCAAATTTCATTAAAAAACTAATGTAATTCAAATTTAATAATTTAAACTCTTTAAAAACATACATTGAGAGTATTTGATTTAAAACCAAATAAAAATCATTCCACCTTTTCTTATTTAAACCTTTCATAAAATAATCCATTTCACTGTCACATTAAAACAACATTCAAAATGATCACATTTAAATCCATTTTAAAACTGAACCAACCATGAAAAATTTATCATAAAAAATAAGTATTACCACTATGTTGAGTAAGATAACTACAATAATCAATAATAAATTATGTAAATCCCAATAAGAATCAAAAGTTGAGACATAAAATTATTAAATCCACTAAATAAATCACTCTTCATAGAAAAATATTAATTTACTACCTCTAGGTACTAACATGATATGATCTTAACAACACTATAACAATATGAACCAATAGACAACATAATTTAGGTCTAAAGAATAACAAAAACCATACAACTAGTGTATATTTACATTGTTGGAATCAAAATCCCCACCTAGACTTATCTCACACTATATGGGAACCTTGAAATTTGTGTACCATCTAGTGTAGCATAAATGAAAACCTCCCACCAAGACACCCATGTTCCTATGACCAAACAATCATGTAAGTGAGTATGAAATCAACCAATAATCACCACATGCTTCATAATCATAAGTAATAACACTCAAACACATATAATTATTTTTCATAAAATGTCCCATTCCACATCATAAATCTAAAACGTAATATAAAACCCCCAAAATGTGAAGTAAAAGGGGAAACCAATGAGGGTCCCGCATTAACCAAAACATTTATTTTATGTTTTCTAATCTAATATATTAAATTATTGAATTGGAAATAAAATTCTCTTTTGATATCCTATTAAATCAATAATTTTTAAACACCTTTTGATATTAAAAAAATAAATGTCTTTCACATTTAATGAATTTCATTGAAAATTGGTTTCTCCTATTTAAACCCTAAGAAATTACCTATTTTCTTCATTTATCATAAAATACCATTTTAAAATCCTCATAATAATTTAATAAAATAATTTTCATACATAAACACATAATTCAAATGAATTTAATATAAATCCAAGGAAAACAATTTATTACAAGCCTGAAAATAAATCAAAATATTTTCTAAATCTATCACAAATATCATTCAAATGAATACATTAATTAAAAAATAATTTCAAAAATGTTAACAATTAATAACATTCAAAAATAATAATTTCATAGAAAAACCTACCTTAATGAAATCTGAATGATGTTGAAAAGCACCTCCTTCCAATACGAGTGATCAAATGATCAATGAAACATATTCTACAGGTCATATTATATGAAAAACCAATGCTTTAACCAACTAAAACACGATTCCAATATTTTTCTATGATTTAGGGATTTGGGAGGAGTGGATAACCATGGAAAATAGTGGATATGGAAATTAATAAGTGAATATAAGAATAAAAGGAAGATACTACGATAAACGATGAATGGAATCTGATGGAGATATAATAGAAATAAGAGGGGATGAAGATGTCTCAAACAATGTTCCAATGAGAATCAGCTAAATTATATGAGGGAGGAGGATAATAGAAACCTCTAAAAACCAAATCTTAAAATGGAAAACTTGATCACTAAATAAAATCTAGGAAAACCACAAGGTCTTAAGAATCGTGCACCAATCACGTGGATGGAACCGTTGAAGCTGTACCATAGAGCAAGGATTCCCAACATGGTTTCTACTAACCAGGAAGAAAATATATTCCAACACCCTCACACACACTCACATGGTAAGGTAAGTTTCATTGTTTCCCCTATAACTCGCACTAACCATGAATTAACCATTCACACTGACCATGCACATTCAAAAATGAACTGAGGATGCATATACATAAGGTTAAGAACACTTTTGGACTAAACCATGCATGGAAACCCTTTCATAAAAGGGACTCTTTTAGAAGGTATACCTTCATAATTTATCCAATCATACAGTGTATAAGGCCCCGACCTTAAACCTTACATAATATTGAATTAAATGAATAATTCACATTGAGGATATTTTTAGGTTTAGAGTTTTAGAGAATTAGAACATAGCTATTACATCTTAAAAGATTACAAAGTAGACACTTCTACTAAGTTTCCATAAAATAAAAACTCTTAAAAAGAAAGATGTCTAGATTCCATGTTTTAGATAGCATGACATTCCCTTGATCCCATCCTTGACCTTATTCCACTTTAAGTCCTGTGAAAAACATTTCGAAAAACTTGGGGTGAGCATAAAAAGCTCAGTAAGGGATACAAAAAGAATGAAAACTGTTAGTTTTTCAAACATCAAGTAAACCATGTATACTATATCAAAGAAATACCTTCACCTTCATGAAGTAGTTAAAAAATCTTCACTGAATAAAGTATCATTACTTACCTTTTTATAACCAAAGGATTACCATAAACCCCATATAAAGAACACATAACATATATAAAGGTAACTTGGGACATAAACATACTTAAGTGGAATAACCATACGGCTGACTTCCACACATATCACTTAATGGAATTGCCATACGGCCAATTTCCATACATACTTAATGGAATAGCCATACGGCCGACTTCCATACCCAATGCATTGGAGGTCATAACGTAACCACCTGTCCTGGTATTCACGGCACCACCCGTCATATGGTTTATAATGTAACCACCTGTTAAAATGTCCAAGTACCAATATAAAATCATAAAACATAAAACCAATATAAAGGAATGATAACATTTCCACATTTCAATCACAATATATCATAAATATATTGACAAAATAGAATCCTTTTTCAAAACCATTTTCAATACCAAAATACATAAAAGAGTATATGGTATTTATTTTATTCTAAAAACATTACGGCTTGTTGAGAAAGCCAAAGACCAAATAATACTCGCGGCGGCGGAAAAGGTCATTGTCACCGCGTACGTTAAAAAAACATTCTTTTTTGACGTTTAGTAAAACGCTTCGTAGAAAAAGATTCCTTTTGTATAAAAGTAAAAGTCAAAGGTGTTTATACACCGTATAAAAGAAATTTGTGTATATAATGAAATATGCCTCAATGAAAGAAGATTGAGACGAAGTCCCTTACCTCGGGTCCGACTTGACTCGATCGTTCATTAACGTCCTGAATAATAAACTTGGGTTAATTTATACTTGATTAAGAACCTTTTTAATGTTCATTATTCCTTTTATATCACTTATTGCCATTTTATAAACATTATGTAACCATTTAAGTTAATAATGTTTGTTTTCTCAATATTTGGTTCTTAAGTCGAAAGTTGACTTCTTACAATTACATGTTGTTCATGTGGTCAAAAGTTCTTTATATCCAGAATGAAATTCATGATTTCGATATAATATGTATCATATATATCCAGCATATACATGTATTTATAATATTACATAATCATTTAGAGGTAAGAAATGAAATGCACCGTTCATGGAGATGGTAAGCCGTACGTACACATGAACGCTACTTTCATTTCTTTGTCATATTAGTGGAATTAAAACTAAATGAGAGGTATGTATATTTTAATTCCAGAATTATATTCATAATTTAGATATATCATTAATTATATATATACATTATATACATGTAATTTTAATAGTACATTATATTTGGGGATAAGAAATGAAATGCATCGTTCATGGAGGCGGTAAGCCGTACGTACGCATGAACGCTACTTTCATTTCTATCTCATACTTTAATGGAAAGAAATAATAATGACATAGAGGTATATTATAATTACAGTATCACATCATATATAATAACTTTAAATCCATCCTTTACACGTCCCACATATGGTATTAACGAATCACATCACTTTGAGGGGGCGGTAGTCCGCACTTCCTTAAATGAAGATTTCGCTATTACCCATAATGGAAACCATAAAGGTATGCACAAAATGAAAAATAGAGAAGCTTAAGGAAAACATAAACATATTATATATCATATATAAAAATAGTGACATCATAATGGCCACCTTTGAAGGTGTTAAATGAGTATTGAACAATCATTGTTTCGGGAGGCATAATTTTGCCATCCACGGAAACCATATGTTCTTTAACCATTTGATGTAGTTGTGTGAAAGTGTAGCTCGAATAAATATTATAACAACATCCTAGTATATTGAAGATACTGTTGTTGTTACAAAAGAAGTAAATAAAAAGAGTTTAGGGGGTTGGAGAAGCAAAATAAAACAAATGAACAAGAAAGAATGAATTACCTTTAAAAGTGTAGCTCCTTTTGATTTGAGACTAAAGGCTTCCTTTGAAAGGATCTTGCCCAAAGGGAATCCTCTAGGATGAGGAGAGGGATGTGGAGAGTGTAAATGGGCAGGGTTTGGCCGAGCCAAAGGCTTGAGCCGTGTGTGAAATGGGGTAGAGGTGGGGGCCTTTTATAAGAGGAGAGGAGGGGCACTTTTGGAATGTAAAGAAATATTACTTTATTTGAAAATGTGTTTCGGTTTTAAAAGGTCCCACATTGATATAATTCGTTGATAAGGTGATAAGGGTTCGAAATCCTCTCATCCAATTGGTTTTGGCCATGTGTAGGTTTTAGATTTTTCATTATCTTTCCATTTTATTTAAATTGTCAAATAATGATGTCATCGCTGCATCATTATTATGTCATAAATAATTTAATTTATTTAATGTCTAAAAATTATAAAAAACATACTACGATGTAGGAAATCGTTTTAGCTTTCCAATTACTATTTATAATCAAAATTTGGACTTGTATAACCCCACATAAAAATTATTTTAGTAAAACAATTTATGTTAGTGTCATTTTCACTTTAACATTAAATAAAAATATATTAATGTCATTTTCCAACTAAATTGGCTCCATGGGGTCCCCAAGTTGGCCCATGGATTGTCTTGGCCGAACATGACTCACCCAATAGGTGTAGGACAAGTGTCATGGTGTTTTAACATTTTTATAATATCATTTTTACATTAAATTACACTAATTACCTCTAATCGCGATTAATGAAAAAAAGTTACTATTCACCAAAAAATTATTTTAATCTCATTGAACCACATTTTACTTCTTAATGACAACCATGTATGTCAGATTTTAAAAATTCAATACACATTAGTGGTAAACTTTTATTTAACTGAAAAATCAGTTTTCTTGATTACCACTTAGTGGTTTCACTATTCATCAAAAATTGAAGTTTTTCAGAAAATTACCAAAAATTCACCCTAAGCTATATTTGATATTCCGAATTCAAAAATGAAGTCCATTTTACAAAATTCAAAACATATTAGTCACATTAATTAATTTAATAATTAATTCCCACTGTCAGAGCAAATAGCGTGTTTTTATAAAACAATAAGTATCAAAAGATTAACACTAGTTTAAGTCTGATTTCAAAGTGAAATTGATTCCAATGACCACTATTGGATTAAATGGTAAAAATATATTCATATTACACATTAAGACCAATTCAAAAGATAATCTAATCATATAAATAAATTATAATAAAAAGAGGTTTTGAATTAAAATACAACATTTTACACTATTCATTAAAAAATGAACTTTATCGGAAAGATACCAAAAATTTACACAAAGTAAATTTTGATGTCCTGATTCTAAAGAAGAGTTATATTTGGTGAAAAATAAAGTATAATAGTAACCAAAAATATATTTTATGACGATTCTCCGTCAAAAGGTGATAAGTGGACCTTTCGTGAAAATTAGGGTATAAATGCCTAAAATTGAACTCTTTCCGTATTTTAAGCCTTTATCTTTTATTGGGTAAATGTAAAAACATTTAAAAACATATCTAATCATATTTTAGTTATTTCAATCCATTCCCACCAGTAAAACGGCTACTTGTTAATTAACATTTAAAATAATATTATTTTATTACTAGTGTGCTACGTAAGTTTCAAAGAAACTCATCGTTGCGTATCGGGTACGCTATCGAACATAGAAATACCTTTAAAATAAAATTAATATTTAATTCTTAAATATTAATAAATATGAAAATTCTTTATTCTTTATTTACCTGTGATGTTACAACCTTCCCCCCTTTTGGGAATTGCATCATCGCAATTTTATTCACTTATCAAAATAAGTGGGGGTATTTATCCCTCATAGCATTTTCAGATTCCCACGTTGCCTCTTCAATCACATGGTTTTTCCACAAAACCTTTACCTGATGAATCACCTTATTCCGTAACACTTTCTCCCTGTGGTCAAGAATCTGGACCGGTTGTTCCTCATAAGATAGGTTCTCTTCCAGCTAAACTACCTCTTGAGTCAAAACATGAGATGGATCTGGCATATACTTTCTCAACATTGAAACGTGAAAAACATTGTGTACCTGAGATAAACTCGGAGGTAAAGCCACCCAGTATGCAACTGATCCAACTTTCTCCAGAATTCATATGGTCTAATAAACCTTGGACTCAGCTTTCCTTTCTTACCAAATCTCATCACACTTTTCCATAGAGAAATCATGAGAAAAACATGATCACCTACCTCGAAAGATAGATCCTTCCTCCGGTTATCCGCATAACTCTTCTACCTACTCTCAGCTGTTCTCATGTGTTTCTGAATCAGCTGAACGTTTTCTGCCATCTCTTATACCAATTCTGGTCCCATCAACTTCCTTTCACCCACTTCATCCCAGAAAGCTAGAGTTCGACACCACTTCCCATATAATGCCTGAAATGGTGCCATCTGTATACTTGAATGAAAGCTGTTATTATAAGAAAACTCAACCAAAGAAAGATGTTGGTCCAAACTTCCCTGATAATCCATAGAACAAGCTCGTAGCATATCCTCCAATGTCTGAATTGTTCGTTCTGACTGCCCATCTGATTGAGGGTGAAAAGCTGTACTAAAATTTAATTCAATACCCAACGACTTCTGAAGGCTTTTCCAAAAGTTAGATGTTAACCTGGGATCACGATCAGATACAATGGAGAGAGGAACTCCATGTAACCTGACTATCTCTTTAAGATACAAACGGGAAAGTTGATCTAGAGAGAAAGTATCTCGTATAGAAAGGAAATGAGCAGATTTGGTCAAGCGATCAACAATAACCCAGATTGAATTATTACCTCGAGATGTCCTCAGTAATCCCACAAAAAAGTCCATGGATATGTTTTCCCATTTCCACTCTGGCACTGGTAAAGGCTGAAGCATCCCTTTCGGTAACTGCCACTCTGCTTTAACCTGTTGACATGTCAAACACTTCACAGTAAAATCAGCAATGTCTCTTTTCATTCCATCCCACCAGTAATACTCCCACAGATCTCTATACATCTTAGTACTGCCAGGATGAACTGAAAACGGAGAACTATGAGCTTCACATAACAAATCTCTCTTCAAATGTGAATCACAAGGCACACACAATCTCTTCAAAAATCTCAAAACACAAACACAAACTTATCCAAGAACTCATGGAAAAAATTTATTCATAAGGTCCATGAATACAGCAGGTGCATTGGTTAACCCAAAAGTCATAACTACAAATTCATAATGGCCATATCTAGTACGGAACACAGTCTTCGGAACGTCTTCTTCTTTTACTTTCAACAAATGGTACCCCGACCTCAAGTCAATCTTCGAAAAATACTGAGCTCCCTGGAGCTGATACCACTTCATTCGATGGCCCAAAATCTGCTGAAGTTGTTGCAAATGATTTTACCACCCCTTTCTGCTTGTATTATAGCTGCATTCCCCCAGTTGAGTTCTTCGTTGGACACTCGTTTGCATAATGACCCATTTCATTACACTTAAAACATCTTACCGTTGGCTTTTCATTTCCTGCTTGATCATCTTCCTTCAAGTTACGAGCAATGTGACCAGACTTACCACACCGAAAGCACTTACCAGACTTGGATAAACATTCTCCAGGATGCATTTTACCACACTTCTCACAGGATGGATATTTGGTTTTCTTACCTCCTGGCTTCTTTGATGAATTCCTCCCCTTTTCCTGCCAACTAGACCTCTTATTCTGTTGTTTGTCATAGAACACCTGATCATCGGAAAAATCCATTTCTACCTTCTCCGCACATCGAACAAGTTTTTCATAACTTTTGAATTCATGAGAAGCTAAATCCCTTCGATACTTTGGCTTTAACCCTGAGTAAAAACGGTTTATTTTACTATCAAGATCTCGTATGAAGTTTGGAGCATACCTTGCCAATTGAGTGAACTTTTCTTCATAAGCAGCAACTGAATCATCCTCCTACCTCAATTCTTGGAACTGTTTTTTCATCCTAAGACGAACCACCTTAGGAAAATATTTCTCAAGAAACATACCTTTGAATTCATCCCAGTGAAGATCCTTAATCTCATCACTATCCCTTATATTTTTCACCATCGACCACCATTGATCATCTTCACCTTCAAAACGGTAAACAGCTAGACTAACCTTTTGATGTTCTGAACACCCCATGACATCAAAAATCTTCTCCAGTGCTTTAATCCACCCTTCAGCTTGCACAGGGTCAGATGATCCTCTGAATGATGGGGGATGTTGCCTCATGAAATGTTCCAACACTGACATGTTCCTCTGCGGTTGATCGGGATGATCTCATGCATGGATACCACCACCATTTATAGCCTGAGTCAACTGTGCCATCACTGCAACAAACTGTTCAGTTCTGATTCCGACCATCTCAGGTTGCTGATTTGGAAGGTTATCTTCCTCCTGATGTCGTCCCAACATAGCTGCTTTGTTTCCTCTGCGGAAAACCATTCTGAACACAGAAATATCTTAGTCGAAGAAACATGGTAATCCGTAAATGCAATATCATTTCAATCATATTATAATTTAACACTTTTCTAACTCCTAAAGTTGTCTAAACCGACCTCTGATACCAACTATAAGGCCCCGACCTTAAACCTTACTTAATATTGAATTAAATGAATAATTCACATTGAGGATCTTTTCAGGTTTAGAGTTTTAGAGAAGTAGAACATAGCTATTACATCTTAAAAGATTACAAAGTAGACACTTCTACTAAGTTTCCATAAAATAAAAACTCTTAAAAAGAAAGATGTCTAGATTCCATGTTTTAGATAGCATGACATTCCCTTGATCCCATCCTTGACCTTATTCCACTTTAAGTACTGTGAAAAACATTTCGAAAAACATAGGGTGAGCATAAAAAGCTCAGTAAGGGATACAAAAAGAATGAAAACTGTTAGTTTTTCAAACATCAAGTAAACCATGTATACTATATCAAAGTAATACCTTCACCTTCATGAAGTAGTAAAAAAATCTTCACTGAATAAAGTATCATTACTTACCTTTTTGTAACCAAAGGATTACCATAAAACCCATATAAAGAACACATAACATATATAAAGGTAACTTGGGACATAAACATACTGAAGTGGAATAACCATACGGTTGACTTCCACACATATCACTTAATGGAATAGCCATACGGCCAATTTCCATACATACTTAATGGAATAGCCATACGGCCGACTTCCAAACCCAATGTATTGGAGGTTATAACGTAACCACCCGTCCTGGTATTCACGGCACCACCCGTCATATGGTTTATAACGTAACCACCCGTTAAAATGACCAAGTACCAATATAAAATCATAAAACATAAAACCAATATAAAGGAATGATAACATTTCCACATTTCAATCACAATATATCATAAATATATTGACAAAATAGAATCCTTTTTCAAAACCATTTTCAATACCAAAATACATAAAAGAGTATATGGTATTTATTTTATTCTAAAAACATTACGGCTTGTTGAGAAAGCCAAATACCAAATAATACTCGCGGCGGCGGAAAAGGTCGTTGTCAGCGCGTACGTTAAAAAAACATTCTTTTTTGTCGTTTAGTAAAACGCTTTATAGAAAAAGATTCCTTTTGTATAAAAGAAAAATTCAAAGGTGTTTATACACCGTATAAAAGAAAGTTGAGTATAAAATGAAATATGCCTCAATGGAAGGAGATTGAGATGAAGTCCCTTACCTCGGGTCCGACTTGACTCGATCGTTCTTTAACGTCCTGAATAATAAACTTGAGTTAATTTATACTTGATTAAGAACCTTTTTAATGTTCATTATTCCTTTTATATCACTTATTTCCATGTTATAAACATTATGTAACCATTTAAGTTAATAATGTTTGTTTTCTCAATATTTGGTTCTTAAGTCGAAAGTTGACTTCTTACAATTACATGTTGTTCATGTGGTCAAAAGTTCTTTATATCCAGAATGAAATTCCCGATTTGGATATAATATGTATCATATATATCCAGCATATACATGTATTTATAATATTACATAATCATTTAGAGGTAATAAATGAAATGCACCGTTCATGGAGACGGTAAGCCGTACGTACGCATGAACGCTACTTTCATTTCTTTGTCATATTAGTGGAATTAAAACTAAATGAGAGGTATGTATATTTTAATTCCAGAATTATATTCATAATTTAGATATATCATTAATTATATATATACATTATATACATGTAATTTTATTAGTACATTACATTTGGGGATAAGAAATGAAATGCACCGTTCATGGAGACGGTAAGCCGTACGTACGCATGAACGCTACTTTCATTTCTATCTCATACTTTAATGGAAAGAAATAATAATGACATAGAGGTATATTATAATTACAGTATAACATCATATATAATAACTTTAAATCCATCCTTTACACGTCCCACATATGGTATTAACGAATCACATCACTTTGAGGGGGCGGTAGTCCGCACTTCCTTAAATGAAGATATCGCGTTTACCCATAATGGAAACCATAAAGGTAAGCACAAAATGAAAAATACAGAAGCTTAAAGAAAACATAAACATATTATATATCATATATAAAAATAGTGACATCATAATGGCCACCTTTGAAGGTGTTAAATGAGTATTGAACAATCATCGTTTCGGGAGGCATAATTTCTCCATCCACGGGAACCGTATGTTCTTTAACCATTTGATGTAGTTGTGTGAAAGTGTAGCTCGAATAAATCTTATAACAACATCCTAGTATATTTAGTATACTTGTGTTGTTACAAAAGAAGTAAATAAAAAGAGTTTAGGGGGTTGGAGAAGCAAAATAAAACAAATGAACAAGAGAGAATGAATTACCTTTAAAAGTGTAGCTCCTTTTGATTTGAGACTAAAGGCTTCCTTTGAAAGGATCTTGCCCAATGGGAATCCTCTAGGATGAGTAGAGGTATGTGGAGAGTGTAAATGGGCAGGGGTTGGCCGAGCCAAAGGCTTGAGAAGTGTGTGAAATGGGGTAGAGGTGGGGGCCTTTTATAAGAGGAGGGGAGGGGCACTTTTGGAAAGTAAAGAAATATTACTTTATTTGAAAATGTGTTTCGGTTTTAAAAGGACCCACATTGATATAATTCGTGGTTAAGGTGATAAGGGTTCTAAATCCACTCATCCAATTGGTTTTTGCCATGTGTAGGTTTTAGATTTTTCATTATCTTTCCATTTTCATTAAATTGTCAAATAATGATGTCATCGCTGCATCATTATTATGTCATAAATAATTTAATTTATTTAATGTCTAAAAATTATAAAAAACATACTATGATGTAGGAAATCTTTGTATCTTTCCAATGACTATTTATAATCAAAATTTGGACTTGTATAACCCCACTTAAAAATTATTTTAGTAAAACAATTTATGTTAGTGTCATTTTCACTTTAACATTAAATAAAAATATATTAATGTCATTTTCCAACTAAAGTGGCTCCATGGGGTCCCCAAGTTGGCCAAGGGCTTGTCTTGGTCGACCCTGACTCACCCAATAGGTGTAGGACAAGTTTCATGGTGTTTTAACATTTTTATAATATCATTTTTACATTAAATTACACTAATTACCTCTAATCGCGATTAATGAAAAAAAGTTACTATTCACCAAAAAATTATTTTAATCTCATTGAACCACATTTTACTTCTTAATGACAACCATGTATGTCAGATTTTCAAAATTCAATACACATTAGTGGTAAACTTTTATTTAACTGAAAAATCAGTTTGCTTGATTACCACTTAGTGGTTTCACTATTCATCAAAAATTGAAGTTTTTCAGAAAATTACCAAAAATTCACCCTAAGATATATTTGATATTCCGAATTCAAAAATGAAGTCCATTTTACAAAATTCAAAACATATTAGTCACATTAATTAATTTAATAATTAATTCCCGCTGTCAGAGCAAATAGCGTGTTTTTATAAAACAATAAGTATCAAAAGATTGACACTAGTTTAAGTCCGATTTCAAAGTGAAATTGATTCCAATGACCACGATTGGATTAAATGGTAAAAATATATTCATATTACACATTATGACCAATTCAAAAGATAATCTAATAATATAAATAAATTAGAATAAAAAGAGGTTTTGAATTAAAATACAACATTTTACACTATTCATTAAAAAATGAACTTTATCGGAAAGATACCAAAAATTTACACAAAGTAAATTTTGATGTCCCGATTCTAAAGAAGAGTTATATTTGGTCCAAAATAAATTATAAGAGTAACCAAAACTATATTTAATGAAGATTCTCCGTCAAAAGGTGATAAGTGGACCTTTCGTGAAAATTAGGGTATAAATGCCTAAAATTGAACTCTTTTCGTATTTTAAGCCTTTATCTTTTATTGGGTAAATGTAAAAACATTTAAATACATATCTAATCATATTTTAGTTATTTCTATCCATTACCTCCAGTAAAACGGCTACTTGTTAACTAACATTTAAAATAATATTATTTTATTACTAGTGTGCTACCTAAGTTTCAAAGAAACTCATCGTTGCGTATCGGGTACGCTATCGAACATAGAAACCCCTTAAAAATAAAATTAATATTTAATTCGTAAATATTAATAAATATGAAAATTCTTTATTCTTTATTTACCTGGGATGTTACACAGTGACTGTGCATAATCCATATACAAAGGAAATTTTAGTAAAATTTAAAAATTCAAACCTGAAACTTCTAAAATTTTAATTTTCCTAAAAATAACATTAAATAACTAAAACAATAATTACATTATGGGTAAAAATTTACTGAAACATAAATATTTTTATACATTGACATACATTGGTTAAAATATGTGAAAAAAGGAAAAACCTCCAATGAAAAAAATAAAAAATCACTAAACATAATCCATCACTTAAAGGCCAACAAATACAAGGCCCAAACCAATGGGACTCAAATCCTAAAACAACACTAAACACCACTAAACATAAACCCAAGATCAAATATCTATCCTCATGTCCTAAACTGATAAATACCAGTCAATGTTATTCCCATAATTTATAATGATATTAAAATATAGAAATGAAAGGAAGAACTCCTAAGAGTGAACCACCACATTGTATAACCACATCCACTAATCATAACCAATCCTTTCATGGAAAACAAATTCCAAATCCCCACATGTACAACCTCATCAAAAAAACATCTAAAAATAAGAAACATTTCCATACTATTAAGGATTAAATTGAGGTGTTCTCATCCAAAATGTGATCTGAAAAAAAACCACTTCCAATACTCAATAAAAAATAATATGGCATATCACCTTAGGATATCACTCCATATGGGTAAATTTTGACCTCAATTACGGGAAACTATCTCCATGAAATCCCACAAAATGATTAAATGTCTAAAACAATGTTACACAATATTTCTTCTAATAACCATACTTATAAAATTACTAAGAAACCCCTAGATGATATGATTATAAAAAATAACAAATACCAAATAGATGTTCTATCAAATAACCGGTTCCCTGGAATCATACATTACTATATTTTGAAAAGGACTACCAACTAAAAATAATGAATTTAGTGATCCCAGACAATATTCAAGAGATGAAAAAATTCTGAACCCACCTACCCATTCAATTTTATTGTGGAGTCCTAAATTGGAGGATGCTGAAATAACAGATGGAATGGAATCATTTATTTAATTCTTCTTTTTTTTCTAAAAAAATAAACCATCAAAAATAATATAAAAATCATCAAAACTATAAACCAACAAGATTCAAAAAAATCATGAAAACATTATTTATTTAAAATAATCATCCTTATATTAATATTAAAAACTCATTTCACTTAGGAATATATTTGAAAAATAAACACTCCATTTTTCATTAAATTATACCAATTAAGTTAAAACACCCTATTCCTCTCTTATAATATTAAACCGAATAATTTCACCATTTTTTTCAATTTGAAATCATTCTAAAAACTGATGTCATGTCCTTTTATAAAAATTTCCCAAAATCCCACATTGATTTCTAAAACATTTTCATAAAAATTATTATAAAACAAAATATTTATCAAATCAATGATAGTAAATAATAATATTCATTTAAATCATCCACCAAAATTCGTTTTAAAAACAAAAATTTTATTAAATTATGCATTTTTACTTGAAATTTACTTCAAAAAATCCAACACATAAAAGGAATAAATAGTATATTCCACACAATAAATAAAACATATGTCAATTACATTTAAACACCATCAAGAACATATTCAATTCATCCCCTATTAAGTGGAATCCACTTTTGGGGAAATCTAAAACCAAGAAGGATCAAAATAAATAAAATTGAAAATGGAAAAAATTATCATCACAGTTTATCCTCATAGTTTTTCAATCTATAAACCAATAGTGTGAGTGTAACTAAAATGTTTTCAAAATAATCTAAATTAGTTTTATATTATTTGATAGAATATGTGTATAAATCATGAAACCCCAATTCCACTTCTGTTCTCACCAAAAAAAATTCATCATGACTCCAAAAATCACCTGTAAAACTAATCTGGAATCCAAATATAATACTTTGATAACAAAATTCATCCAATAATCAAGATTGAAATAAATATAGAACACTTGATCCCAACAACTTGGGGAAACACAAAGGTCGAAATGAGAAGTTTCTCATGAGGACCTTCCTTTTACTTACCTATAGAGTTATGAATTTCATATATCTATACTACCAAGATAAATCTAAAATAGAAAATAAATCATCCTTAAGAACCTACACACTTACCACGAACCTAGGAACTAAAATCATCTATATTAAACCGTCACAGGATGCCCCGTACATCACCCATCTAATACTGATACTAGACCTAAAAAGAATTCTTGATCCCCTCGATCTAGTAACTAGTTCATGGGAATCAAGTAAATGATCTTTATCATTTGTTTTCACCACAAATTAAAGTTATCAGCGAGTATATGTTTAATTGAAAAACCAGTATGGACCTTCCATATGTTGGACATTCTTTTCAACATTAAATATTAAAGGGAAAATGTTCATGAACAAAACAAATATGTAATAATAAATAAATATAACAAAACCCCTTTATATAACCATTAACCAGAAACCCATAAATAGAACCTAACATGATATAAAAAAAGAAACAAAATAAAAGATAAAAGAATCATTTTTCTGATACAATAATACATCTCAGAAATAACTATGAACCATGTCTAAGTAAGGCATGGATTCCCTCCATATACTAAATCAATATCTCTATCCCAAAAATAGAAAACCAAACTATAATAGAACGAAAATCTTATATAAAACATAAAGGTTACATACACAATCAAGATTGTTTATAAAGGGTCTGAGTAAACTGGTCTAGTAAGATCTCACACCAGAATCTATGCAATTTCTTACATAACACAATTCATAAGTGATGGTTTTAAATATAATATAAGATATGGGTTTTCATTTTCACCAAAAACATAAAAACCAAATCACTATTAAATTTTTATAAAAATTTCTATTGAAATGTTTATTTATTAATTTGAAAATAGTAAAAACCCTGAATTGAGATATATTAATTTAAAACAAAACAAAAGGAACCAATTTTCCTTTTTTAAACCTTTCATAAAACAATATGATTCCCTCTCACTTTAAAATCACAATCCAAAGGATCAACATTAAAATAATTTTAAAACCAACTCCACCATAAAGAAAAAAAAGAAGATACCATTATATGGAGAAATATTGGTATAATAAAAAATAATCATTTAATAATATCCATAACAAAACCATCCAAATGGGACATGTACAAAGTGGAAATCATTTATGTAAACCATTAATCAAGAAATAAGTTTCATAAGAATCCTCTATGTACTAATTTGATATGGTCCTAATAGCACTATCGTATTATGGACTAATAGATAGAATACGACCTGTCCCAAACATAACACAACCCATCCAATTATCCCACACTAGTATCATCAGAATAATACTACCCGTATAGCCTTATCTCATTCAAGAGATGACCTTAGTAATGTGTGTACAAACTAGGGTATTGTAAATCAAGACTTCCTATAATGACCTTATCCCCAGAATCCCAGAGTCAGTTCTAGAAACATGGTGCATATATTTTTCTAATAAAATATATAGATAAAAATAACACATCTCGTTCCATTACAGAGGGAATTTTTAGTTTAGTTTTGGGAAAACCTATTAAAATTGATACATTTATTCAAAAATATAGACAAAGATATGATTCATATTGTTTCCAACACATAAGAGTACTCAAATCTTGTAAAATCTACTAAGCCCAATAAAATAAATTTAAAACTTAGGGTGAGAATAAGAATTCCTAGTTCGGGGTTTTAATATAATTTGAGTAAATTCCTTTAATTAAAACATTAACATTTTAAATAACTGAAATAAAATTCTTAACAGTAAAATGAAACTTCTGGATGGATGTCTTATATATTTATCAAAGGTTACTCGAAAAAAATTTCAATAACATCTCTCACAAAATAATTAAATGTATTTACTTAAACATTATAGTGAAGACATATATCAGAGTGCATATACATGTAAAAAAATGAATTGAATACTATATAATCCATAAATTGATCAAACTAATTTTAATTGTTCCAGGAAAGGTTGAAAGTACACATTATCACATAAATAAAAACTTTCAAAAAACTTAATAAGTAACAATAATATGGATCACATATAAATTAATATGTAATTCCTGGATCGATAGGGGTAACATCAACTTTAGTTTCATCATTTTGATACATCTTTATTATATAACTTTCTTTGTGCATACTTAGTTTATGTCATATGCATTCATCTCCATTATAATAAAATATTATTATCCAAGAGATATTCTACTAGTCGATTAATCCCTTTATTGGTCATATAATAATTCATAATTAGGGAATGTATAATTATAGACTTTGTTAAGGCCTTTCTCCAAGACCATACATAAAATATAACTTGGTACGAGTCAAGTATAACCTCCAAGATCATTTTATATAGTTTCAGAAGCCAAGGATAACTGCCATGATCGTTTCACGTATCGTATCATGAGATTCAAATTTACCCAATGCATTAGAGCACTATTCAGGCGCACCCATCTTATCATTTAAGTCCAATACATTTCTAATATGAATATTATGGTCTTATATTTATGGTGTCCAATACTACATGGAATACATAAATTCTTAATCCATGTGAGATAAATTTCATTCTTGCATACATATTCATAAATAAAGTGGATTATGAAATTTACATAAAAGTGACTAGATTTCATAGTTTTATGTTATAGATGCATTAGATATAATAGTGATGTGCATGGACTAAAACTTCATAGTTATTCACATGTAATAAGAACTAGTAAACATAAAATAATGGGTTGTTGCATAAAATTATAACTCTTGTATTATAACCCTTCCAAATGAATGTGAACCATTTCATACTAAAATTTGAGATACTAGGTATTATTTTTTAAATCATGCCCTCTTAATTGAAATATCAAATATATTAAAACATAAAGTTAAATAATTAAATCCATTCCTTGTGGAAAATTTAATTATAATGTATGCATGTAAAACCATTATTTAATATGAAATTTTTGTAATTGTAGATGTTTTCTTATGCATGTATTTATATTAATGCTTGAACATGGAAAGAATTTTAAAATTTTCTAATATAGATAATACCAATTAAAAAAATAAGCAGTCAAGGTTGAAATACATGCATGTATATATGTGTGGGTTGAAATTTATATAAAACCATATTTATATATCCACAATGTGTATGCTTGGGATTTTCACAACCCAAAAACCTAGTTTAATAAATCCTTATAACTGTTGTATACTTCAAAAAAATATATAATTACTAGAATAGGTTTTATGAAATCCTATTTCAGATTATAATTAAAACCATATATATACACACATAATAGTATATACAAATATATGTTTTTGTGGTCCAATTAAAAAAACCCAGTTGATTTCTTACATGATTTACATGTACTTAAAGACGTTATTTAAAAACATATTATCATAATCCAAAAACCATATAAATAGATTACGTTTGTTTTATAAATATACATTGGGTGTAATTCAATACAAAACAAAGCAAACCCCTGTATGTATAACATGTATTATAAACACCATTTAGAAATGAATGTTCATCATTTGAATATCATAAATATCATGATAGATTTGTTATATAAAAAAATGTATATATAATTATATAAACATAAGTTTTTAACAAGGGTTTTCATATTAATAACTTGATGAAATAAACCCTTACATGTATTACATGTTTTAATAACATCATTTAAAAATAATTATCACCATTCCAAAAATCCTAAAAACATAAATTTAATTTTTATATAAAGAAATAATATATACATATATATATATATAGTTGTTTATATATACTTCATTTAAAACCAAAACAAAAATAATTAAGACCATACAAGGGTTATATACCTTAAAATATCAGTTTAACAATAAAAATCATATGTAGAAAACTTAAAACAAGAAAAGATAAGAAGTTATATAAATTTTTATTCACATATATTAATATAAATATGAAACACAAAATAGGATAGAATTATTTGAATATATTAATTGAAACAAAATAATCTTTTACATAGATTCAAGAGAGAAAGAGAGAGTCAAATAGTGGACATTGGTGAGTTGAAGCAAAGGAATCAGGTAGAATTACAAGTGCAATTAGGGGTCATGTTGTTTGTGTGTGTGTGTATATTATACATCATGATTCAAAAAATAAAAACAATGAACCACAAAATAGGTTTATAGAAAAAAGGTCTAACACTCTATTTAAAATAAATACTATGCTAATGGGTGATTATATTATATAAAAAAACATATATAATGTTGGTGAAACATAGAACCATAGCAAAGAAAAAAATAAAACGAAAACCAAAAGAGTATTATGGGTAGAAATTGAAGGCTGTTATAAAGATACAGGTGGTGTATCTCAAGATAAGAAGAAGAAAAGAAGAAAGACTATGGCTCAAGCCACTAGTTTGGTGTGGGGAAGAAGAAGAATTGAGGAGTAGTTGTGGAAGGGATCAGATGGTCCAGATCATCTGATGGTGATCAAATGGATATGGTGGGTTCTGCAGTTATAAAAACATATAAATGGATGCGGGTAAATTGAATATTGATTGGATGGAGGTGGAGATACAGTAGTTTTAAAAATGGATGAGGGGTCAAGATCAACCGTGTCTACAATTAGACGGTCTAGTGATAATTTTGCACTAATACCATAGAGGTTGGACTCAAACCTGGGACCAAATCGTGTGGTCCAGATCTTTTGCGGTGAGATCAAATGGATGATATTTTATTTCCACTCAAAAAACATGTCCACATCAAAATGAAGGGGATTTGAGCCGACATTATAAGACTTGAACTCCCAGCACCAGTCTATTGAATCACTTCCCACTCCTCGGTACCACCCCAAAGTGTTTCTCCCTATAGGCGTGCTCAATTTCCCACTCTCTACCATCGTGTTGCCTAGCACGGTGGTTATATGCTTCAGTTCTACAATGCATCCCATGTAGGCGTGCATACCCTCACGGTTGTCCTATACTGGCCGAGGGGATAAGTCTCAGCCACCTACTCCATAGGAGTGGTGTGTGCTTCCTCCCTTGGTTAGCTAGAGGGATGGCCTAAGGTAGCATATTTTTTTATAAGCCTTTGATTAAGAACATTAAAAATAAAATAAACCATATCCAAATCCATAGAAAGAAGAAAGGGAGTTTTCAATATTTAATTTCATTAAAAAATGAATGAAATTAATTTTATTAATTTAAAACATTATTTAAACTTTGTTTTAAACTTAAAATACAAAAACCAATATATAAATTATATCATGACATAAATTAACCTAAAGTATAACTTTTAATTAATAAGAGTACTTAAAAACAAGTTTTCGAATTAGAATATGTATTTATCAAAACAATGTGAATACTTATGTTCATATTAATTTAAGTAAACATATGTACTTCTATTATTATTTTCATTAAAACACAAAATTCATAATTTAAATTCATTTTAAGCATTAAAACATCAAACATTCAAATCCTAAAGATTGGTTCAATTAAAACATGTTCAAAGATAAGAATTTAAAGAACTTTAAAGTATAATCAAATACATATTATAATTAAAATACTCATATACATAAAATAGATAAAATTTAGAAAAAAACTACGATAAATAGAATAATAAAAATTCTTAAAAACACCCAACGGTTATAAGATTTTATGACCATCACGAAAACCAACGGTCACCTAATGATCGCAATGGCTACCAACGGTCATAAAATGCCTTATAAATGGGTGTTTTGGGTATTACAAACATTAGATTAAACTCAGTAATGATGGTGCTCTATATAACATTGATTCTCAATTTGGTGGTTGTTTCACTTGCCATAATTTTCTTCATTGTGATAGACCTAAAGCACTCTCACAATTTTCTCTGTATGTTTTTGGTGATTCAAGGACTCTCGGTTATTATAATTGTAACATCCCAGGTAAATAAAGAATAAAGAATTTTCATATTTATTAATATTTATGAATTAAATATTAATTTTATTTTAATGGGGTTTCTATGTTCGATAGCGTACTCGATACGCAACGATGAGTTTCTTTGAAAACTTACGTTGCACACAAGTAATAAAATAATATTATTTTAAATGTTAGTTAACGAGTAGTCGTTGTACTGGCGGGAATGGATAGAAATAACTAAAATATGATTATATATGTTTTTAAATGTTTTTACATTTACCCAATAAAAGATAAAGGCTTAAAATACGGAAAGAGTCCAATTTTAGGCATTTATACCCTAATTTTCACTAAGGGTTCACTTATCACCTTTTGACGGAGAACCATCATTAAATATAGTTTTGATCACCCTTTTACATTATTTTGGACCAAATATAACTCTTCTTTAGAATCGGGACATCAATATTTACTTTGTGTAAATTTTTGGTATCTTTCCGATAAAGTACTTTTTTTAAATGAATAGTGAAAATTGTTGTATTTTAATTCAAAACCTCTTTTTAATCTAATTTTTAATATGATTAGATTATATTTTGAATTGGTTTTAAAGTGAAATTAGAAAATATTTTAATCAATAAATCCAATAGTGGTCGTTGGAATTAATTTCACTTTGTAATCGGACTTAAACTAGTGTCAATCTTTTGATACTTATTGTTTCACAAAAACACGCTATTTGTCATGACAACGGGAATTAATTATTAAATTGGTTAATTTGACTTATATGTTTAGAATTTTGTAAAATGGAATTCATTTTTGAATTCGGAATATCAAATATAGCTTAGGGTGAATTTTTGGTAATTTTCTAAAAAACTTCAATTTTTGATGAATAGTGAAACCACTATGTGATAATCAAGCAAACTGATTTTTCAGTTAAATGAAATTTTACCACTAATGTGTATTGAATTTTGAAAATACGACATACATGGTTGTCATTAGTATGTAAAATGTGGTTCAATGAGATTATAATAATTTTTTGGTGAATAGTAACTTATTAAGTTCTTAATCGCGATTAGTGGTAATTAGGGTAGTTTATGGTATAAATAATATTTTAATAATATGAAATGACCTAGACACATGTCCCAACCTCATTGGTTGTGTCATGGCCGACCATTACAAGTCATGGGTCAACTTGGGGATCCCATGGATCCACTTTTGTTGGGAAATGACATAAATTACTTTTTATTTAATGTTAAAGTGAAAATGACACAAACATGATATGTTTTACGAAAACAATTTTTAAGTGGGGTTATACAAGTCCAAATTTTGATTATAAAAAGTCATTGGAAAGCTATAAAGATTTCCTATATAATAGTATTTGTTTTATAATTTTTAGACATTAAATAAATTAAATTATTTTTCACATAATAATGATGCAGCAATGACATCATTATTTGACGATTTAAATAAAATAAAAAGATAATGTAAGATCTATGAATAACACATGTCCAAAACCAATTGGATGAGTGGATTTAGAACCCTTATCACCTTATCCACGAATTCTATCAATGTGGGACCTTTTAAAACCGAAACACATTTTCAAATAAAGTAATGTTTCTTTACTTTCCAAAAGTGCCCCTCCTCTCCTCTTATAAAAGGCCCCCACCTCTACCTCATTTCACACAATCCTCAAGCCTTTGGCTCGGCCAGACCCTGCCCATTTACTCTCTCCACATCCCTCCCCTCAACCTAGAGGATTCCCTTTGGGCAGAATCCTTTCAAAGGAAGCCTTTAGGCTCAAATTAAAAGGAGTTACACTTTTAAATGTAATTCATTCTCTCATGTTAATTTGTTTTATTTTGTTTCTCCAACCCCCTAAACTCTTTTTATTTAATTCTTTTGTAACAACACCAGTATATTAAATATACTAGGATGTTGTTATAAGATTTATTTGATCTATACTCTCACACAACTACATCAAATGGTTAAAGAACATACGGTTTCCGTGGATGGCGAAATTCTGCCTCCCGAGACGATGATTGTTCAATACTCATTTAACACCTTCAAAGGTGGCCATTATGATGTCACTATTTTTATATATGATATATAATATGTTTATGTTTTCCTTATGCTTCTGTTTTTTTCATTTTGGGCATACCTTTATGGTTCCCATTATGGGTAAACACGATATCTTCATTTTAGGAAGTGCGGACTACCGCCCCCTAAAAGTGATTTGATTCGTTAATACCATATGTGGGATGTTTAAAGGATAAAGTTAATGATATTATATATGTTATTATACTGGAATTAAAATATACTCTTATATCATTATGATTCCATTCCAGAAAATACGAAATAGAAATGGAAGTAGCGTTCATGCGTACGTACGGCTTACCGTCTCCATGAACGGTGCATTTCATTTCTTACCTCTAAATGTGATGTAATATTATAAATACATGTATATGCTGAATATAGATGATATATATGTTATCCAAAACATTAATATCATTCTGGATATAATGAAACTTTGACCAAATTAACAACATGTAAGTGTAAGAGGTCTATTTTTGACTTAAGAACCAAATACCGACAAAATGAACATTATTAACTTAAATTAGTACATGATGTTCATAACATGGTATAAAAGGAATAATGAACTTGAAAAAGGTTCATAAGCAAGTAGATATTAACTCAAGTTTATTATTCAGGACATTAAAGAACGATCGAGTCAAGTCGGATACGAGTTATGGGACTTCGTCTCAATCTCCTTTCATTGAGGCATATTTTGTTTTATACACAACCTTATTTTATACGGTGTATAAACCCATTTGACTTTTATGTTTATTCAAAAGGAATATTTTTTATATGAAGCGTTTACTAAACGACAAAAGGGAATGTTTTTGTCGTACGTATGCGGCGACAACGACTTCTCCGCCGTCGTGACCGTTATTTGAGTTTCGGCTTCCTCTACAAGCCATACCTTCTTTTTAAAAGAGAAATAAATACCATGTTTTACTTTTCTTTTATTTTGGTATTGAAAATGGTTTTCATAATATTTTTATATAAATGTGTGGTATTGATATCTTGTGATTGAATGATGGAAATGTTATGTTTCCTTTATGCATGTTTTATGTGATACGTTTATGTTGTGGTTCTTGGTCATTATTATGAAGACGGGTGGTTCCGTGATAGACTAAGGCCGGGTGAGCCCGTTATAGCTCTCCAATGCATTGGGTAACGCGAAGGAGTGAAACGTTAAGTTTTCTCCGAAGAGATTTAGGGAATATATTGTGATGGGTATTCCAAACGTAACCAAGAGGGTTACTCCCTACGTAAGAATGTTATGAATTCCTCAAGTTACCTTTATGTCTTATGATTTCTATGATTTATTCATGATTTTATGAGGTATGTTAAAGTGCCTAAGTTTTATGGGTAAAGTATGATTTCATTCTTATGTATATATGAACTCATGTTTCCTTTCCATGTTTTTATAACCCATACTGAGCTTTTTATGCTCATCCCAAGTTTTTTGAAATGTTTTTCACAGGTCAAAAGAAAGGTACATGATAAGATGATAGAGTAAAGGATGTGTCAAGAAATAATCCATGTTTTATTTTAAATGTGTTTCCATTGATGGGAATGAAGAATACTATCTTTATGTAACCACTTTGTTTATATGTGGATTGTAATGGAAGTTTTATGATCTAATTCTCTAAAACTCTTAACTCGAAAAGATCCTAAATGTGTAATCTTGTAATAACTCAAGATTAAGTAAGGTTTAAGGCTGGGGCCTTATAGTTGGTATCAGAGGTCGGTTTAGACAACTTTAGGAGTTAGAAAATTGTTAAATTATAAGTTAATTTATGATATGATTGAAATAATATAGCATTTACAGATTACCATGTTGCTTCGCCTAAGATATTTCCGTGTTCAGAATGGTTTTCCGTAGAGGAAACAAAGCAGCTATGTTGGGACGACATCAGGAGGAAGACAACCTTCCAAATCAGCTACCTGAGATGGTCGGAATTGGAACTGAATAGTTTGTTGCAGTGATGGTGAAGTTGACTCAGGCTATAAATGGTGGTGGTATCCATGCACGAGATCAGCCAAATCAACCACAGAGGAACATGTCAGTGGTGGAACACTTCATGAGGCAACATCCCCCATCATTCAGAGGATCATCTGACCCTGTGCAAGATGAAGGGTGGATTAAAGCACTCGAGAAGATTTTTGATGTCATGGGGTGTTCAGAAAATCAAAAGTTTAGTCTTGCTATTTACCGTTTGGAGGGTGAGGCAGATCACTGGTGGTCGATGGTTAAAAATATCAGGGACGCTGATGAGATTGATGCTCTCGATTGGGAGGAATTCAAAGGTATGTTTCTTGAGAAGTATTTTCCTAAGTCTTTTCGACTTAGGATGGAAAAGCAATTCTTGGAATTGAGGTAAGTGGAAGACTCAGTGGCTGCCTATGAAGAAAGGGTCACTCGATTGGCAAGGTATGCTCCAAATTTTATCCGAGACCTTGATAGTAAAATCAATCGTTTTTACTAAGGATTAAAGCCAAAATATCGAAGGGCATTAGCTTCTCGTGAGTTTAAAAGTTATGAAAAGCTTGTTCGATGTGCTGAGAAGGTGGAAATGGAGTTTGCCGATGACCAAGTGTTCTATAACAACCAACAGAAGAAGAGACCGAGGTGGCAGGAGAAAGGTACGAATTCTTCAAAAAAGTCTGATGGTAAGAAAACTAAGTTTCCAGTTTTTGAGAAGTGTGGTAAAATGCATCCTGGAGAATGTTTATCCAAGTTTGGTAAGTGCTTTCGATGTGGTAAGTCTGGTCATATTGCTCGTAATTGTAAGGAATATGATCAAGCAGGCAATGAAAAGCCAACGGTAAGATGTTTTAAGTGTAATGAAATGGGTCATTATGCAAACGAGTGTCCAACGAAGAACTCAACTAGGGGAATGAAGCCAGACTACAAGCAGAAAGGGGTGGTAAAATCCTTTGCAACAACTTCAGCAGATGTTGGGCCATCGAATGAAGTGGTATCAGCTCTAGGCAGCTCAGTATTTTTCGAAGATTGACTTGAGGTCGGGGTACCATCAGTTGAAAGTATAAAAGCAGACATTCCGAAGACTGCGTTCCGTACTAGATATGGCTATTATGAATTTGTAGTTATGCCTTTTGGGTTAACCAATGCACCTGCTGTATTCATGGACCTTATGAATAGAATTTTCCAAGAGTTCTTGGATAAGTTTGTGTTTGTGTTTTGAGGTTTGGGAAGAGATTGTGTGTGCCTTGTGATTCACAGTTGAAGAGAGAGTTGTTATGTGAAGCTCATAGTTCTCCGTTTTCAGTTCATCCGGGCAGTACTAAGATGTATAGAGATCTGCAGGAGTATTACTGGTGGGATGGAATGAAAAGAGATATTGCTGATTTTACTGTGAAGTGTTTGACATGTCAATAGGTTAAAGCAGAGCGGCAGTTACCGAAAGGGATGCTTTAGCCTTTACCAGTGCCAGAGTGGAAATGGGAGAATATATCCATGGACTTTGTTGTTGGATTACCGAAGACATCTCGAGGTAATAATGCAATCTGGGTTATTGTTGATGGCTTGACCATATCTGCTCATTTCCTTGTTATACGAGATACTTTCTCTATTGATCAACTTTCCCATTTGTATCTTAAAGAAATAGTCAGGTTACATGTAGTTCCTCTCTCTATTGTATCGGATTGTGATCCCAGGTTTACTTCTAACTTTTGGAAAGGCCTTCAGAAGTCGTTGGGTACTGAATTAAATTTTAGTACAGCTTTTCATCCTCAATCAGATGGGCAGTCGGAACGAACAATTCAGACATTGGAGGATATGCTACGAGCTTGTTCTATGGATTATCAGGGAAGTTGGGACCAACATCTTTCTTTGGTTGAATTTTCATATAATAACAGTTTTCATTCTAGTATACAGATGGCACCATTTCAGGCATTATATGGGAAGCGGTGTCGAACTCCAGCTTTCTGGGATGAAGTGGGTGAAAGGAAGTTGATGGGACCAGAATTGGTAGAAGAGTTGGAAGAAAAAGTTTAGCTGATTCAGAAACACATGAGAACAGCTCAGAGCAGGAATAAGAGTTATGCGGATAACCGGAGGAAGGATCTAACTTTCGAGGTAGGTGATCATGTTTTTCTCAAAGTTTCTCCTTGGAAAAGTGTGATGAGATTTGGTAAGAAAGGAAAGTTGAGTCCAAGGTTCGTTGGACCATATGAAATTTTGGAGAGAGTTGGATCAGTTGCATACCAAGTGGCTTAACCTTTGAGTTTATCTCTGGAACACAATGTTTTTCACGTTTAGATGTTGAGAAAGTATATGCCAGATCCATCTCATGTTTTGAGTCCAAAGGCAGTTCAGCTGGAAGAGAACCTATCTTATGGAAAACAACCAGTCCAGATTCTTGACCACAGGGAGCTGGTGTTACGAAATAAGGTGATTCATCAGGTAAAGGTTTTGTGGAAAAACCATGTGATTGAAGAGGCAACGTGGGAATCTGAAAATGCTATGAGGGATAAATACCCCCACTTATTTTGATAAGTAAATAAAATTGCAAGGACGCAATTCCCAAAAGGGGGAAGGATGTAACATCCCAGGTAAATAAAGAATAAAGAATTTTCATATTTATGAATTAAATATTAATTTTATTTTAATGGGGTTTCTATGTTCGATAGCGTACATGATACACAACGATGAGTTTCTTTGAAAACTTACGTTGCATACAAGTAATAAAATAATATTATTTTAAATGTTATTTAACGAGTAGCTGTTGTACTGGCGGGAATGGATAGAAATAACTAAAATATGAATATATATGTTTTTAAATGTTTTTACATTTACCCAATAAAAGATAAAGGCTTAAAATATGGAAAGAGTTCAATTTTAGGCATTTATACCCTAATTTTCACTAAGGGTTCACTTATCACCTTTTGACGGAGAACCGTCATTAAATATAGTTTTGATCACTCTTTTACATTCTTTTGGACCAAATATAACTCTTCTATAGAATCGGGACATCAAAATTTACTTTGTGTAAATTTTTGGTATCTTTCTGATAAAGTTCTTTTTTTAAATGAATAGTGAAAATTGTTGTATTTTAATTCAAAACCTCTTTTTAATCTAATTTTAAATATGGTTAGATTATCTTTTTAATTGGTTTTAAAGTGAAATTAGAAAATATTTTTACCATTAAATCCAATAGTGGTCGTTGGAATTAATTTCACTTTGAAATCGGACATAAACTAGTGTCAATCTTTTTATACTTATTGTTTCACAAAAACACGCTATTTGTCATGACAGCGGGAATTAATTATTAAATTAATTAATTTGACTTATATGTTTTGAATTTTGTAAAATGGAATTCATTTTTGAATTTGGAATATCAAATATAGCTTAGGGTGAATTTTTGGTAATTTTCTGAAAAACTTCAATTTTTGCTGAATAGTGAAACCACTATGTGATAATCAAGCAAACTGATTTTTCAGTTAAATGAAAGTTTACCACTAATGTGTATTGAATTTTTAAAATCTGACATACATGGTTGTCATTAGTATGTAAAATGTGGTTCAATGAGATTATAATAATTTTTTGGTGAATAGTAACTTATTAAGTTCTTAATCGCGATTAGTGGTAATTAGGGTAGTTTAAGGTATAAATAATACTTTAATAATATGAAATGACCTAGACACATTTCCCAACATAATTGGTTGTTTCATGGCCGACCATGAAAAGCCATGGGTCAACTTGGGGACCCCATGGATCCACTTTTGTTGGGAAATGACATAAATTACTTTTTATTTAATGTTAAAGTGAAAATGACACAAACATGATATGTTTTATGAAAACAATTTTTAAGTGGGGTTATACAAGTCCAAATTTTGATTATAAATAGTAATTTGAAATACAAAAAGATTTCCTATATCATAGTATTTTTTTTATAATTTTTAGACATTAAATAAATTAAATTATTTATGACATAATAATGATGCAGTGATGACATCATTATTTGACGATTTAAATAAAATAAAAAGATAATGTAAAATCTATGAATTACAGATTTCCAAAACCAATTGGATGAGTGGATTTCGAACCCTTATCACCTTATCCACGAATTCTATCAATGTGGGACCTTTTAAAACCGAAACACATTTTCAAATAAAGTAATGTTTCTTTACTTTCCAAAAGTGTCCCTCCTCTCCTCTTATAAAAGGCCCCCACCTCTACCTCATTTCACACAATCCTCAAGCCTTTGGCTCGGCCAACCCCTGCCCATTTACTCTCTCCACATCCCTCTCCTCAACCTAGAGTATTCCCTTTGGGAAGAATCCTTTCAAAGGAGGCCTTTAGGCTCAAATCAAAAGGAGTTACACTTTTAAAGGTAATTCATTCTCTCATGTTAATTTGTTTTATTTTGTTTCTCCAACCCCCTAAACTATTTTTATTTAATTCTATTGTAACAAAACCAGTATATTCAATATACTAGGATGTTGTTATAAGATTTATTTGAGCTATACTCTCACAAAACTACATCAAATGGTTAAAGAACTTACGGTTTCCGTGGATGGCGAAATTCTGCCTCCCGAAATGATGATTGTTCAATACTCATTTAACACCTTCAAAAGTGGCCATTATGATGTCAATATTTTTATATATGATATATAATATGTTTATGTTTTCCTTATGCTTTTTTTTTTCATTTTGGGCATACCTTTATGTTTCCCATTATGGGTAAACACGATATCTTCATTTTAGGAAGTGCGGACTACCGCCCCCTAAAAGTGATTTGATTCGTTAATACCATATGTGGGATGTGTAAAGGATAAAGTTAATGATATTATATATGTTATTATACTGGAATTATAATATAATCTTATATCATTATGATTCCATTCCAGAAAATACGAAATAGAAATGGAAGTAGCGTTCATGCGTACGTACGGCTTACCGTCTCCATGAACGGTGCATTTCATTTCTTACCTCTAAATGTGATGTAATATTATAAATACATGTATATGATAAATATATATGATATATATGTTATCCAAAACATTAATAGCATTCTGGATATAATGAAACTTTGACCAAATTAACAACATGTAAGTGTAAGAGGTCTATTTTTGACTTAAGAACCAAATACCGACAAAATGAACATTATTAACTTAAATTAGTACATGATGTTCATAACATGGTATAAAAGGAATAATGAACTTGAAAAAGGTTCATAAGAAAGTAGATATTAACTCATGTTTATTATTCAGGACATTAAAGAACGATCGAGTCAAGTCGGATACGAGGTATGGGACTTCGTCTCAATCTCCTTTCATTGAGGCATATTTTGTTTTATACACAACCTTCTTTTATACGGTGTATAAACCCCTTTGACTTTTACGTTTATTCAAAATGAATCTTTTTTATACGAAGCGTTTACTGAACGACAAAAGGGAATGTTTTTGTCGTGCGTATGCGGCAACAACGACTTCTCCGCCGTCGTGACCGTTATTTGAGTTTCGGATTCCTCTACAAGCCATACATTCTTTTTAAAAGAAAAATAAATACCATGTTTTACTTTTCTTTTATTTTGGTATTGAAAATGGTTTTCATAATATTTTTATATAAATTTGTGGTATTGATATCTTGTGATTGAATGGTGGAAATGTTATGTTTCCTTTATGCATGTTTTATGTGATACGTTTATGTTGAGGTTCTTGGGCATTATTATGAAGACGGGTGGTTCTATGATAGACTAAGGGTGGGTGAGCCCGTTATAGCTCTCCAATGCATTGGGTAACGCGAAGGAGTGAAACGTTAAGGTTTCTCCGAAGAGATTTAGGGAATATACTGTGATGGGTATTCCAAACGTAACCAAGAGGGTTACTCCCTACGTAACAATGTTATGAATGCCTCAAGTTACCTTTATGTCTTATGATTTCTATGATTTATTCATGATTTTATGAGGTATGTTAAAGTGCATATGTTTTATGGGTAAAGTATGATTTCATTCTTATGTATATATGAACTCATGTTTCCTTTCCATGTTTTTATAACCCATACTGAGCTTTTTATGCTCATCCCAAGTTTTTTGAAATGTTTTTCACAGGTCAAGGGAAAGGTACATGATAAGATGATAGAGTCAAGGATGTTTCAAGAAATAATCCATGTTTTATTTTAAATGTGCTTCCATTTATGGGAATGAAGAATACTATCTTTATGTAACCACTTTGCTTATATGTGGATAGTAATGGAAGTTTTATGATCAAATTCACTAAAACTCTAAACCCGAAAAGATCCTCAATGTGTAATCTTGTAATTACTCAAGATTAAGTAAGGTTTAAGGCTGGGGCCTTATAATAATAGGTCTCTTAGTTGGAATTCAATGTTAGAAATGTTCTTTTTGCCTTAAGAAAATGTATGTTTTCTACATTCCAAATTGAATAAATCATGTCTTTGTTTTCATTATGCATGTATTCTTATTTTGGATGCACCATTGTTAAACAAACCAATATAAAAATATTGAAAATATTATTATTAAAAATTACATTTGTTCAGGTAGTAACATTATCCACCCCTTAAAATAAGTGCGTATTTGTAATTACATTAATACCCACCGACATTGATGTTTTTTCAGCCACTATGGTGTCCCTTCACAGGTACAGCCGGTGTCGATGATTTCCCCAGGATATGGTTAGCACAGTTTCAAAACTCTCGACTTCCCTGGTCCAGATGCGACGTGAGAAGCATGGTTCATACTTATGTAAACATATAATTTTTCTTGAACGTGAGTCATGAGGGGTGTTAAGTTGTGATACATCACTATGGACTTCACATCTATAAACTGATTGAAAGGACTCGACCATGATAGTTTAAATTTCTTTTCCAACATGACTGTAAGACAAGATCTGACACATATAAGTTGTGCGGAGGTCACTCACACTTGAAGCTTCTTGAAAATACTATAGGATTAAAAGACTTCTTCCTGAGTAAAACATTTAAAAAGACCCTTGTAGTACTTCCCCTGATGTGCATAGAATGGAAATTGGGCATGCAAAGTGAGGAAACAGTCAAAGCATGTTCCTCGATGGAGATAAAGTACACGAGGATAGTTTGATATGTGGAACAGGTGTTTCAATTTCAAACAATGAATTGCAAAGGCTTCATAGTATTCTTGACATGACTTGGTGATTATGGCCTCTATAACTTCGGTAAGAAGGGATAAAAGATTTGTTGGTAAACGATCACTTTCCATCTAAAAATTTTAATAAAGAATTACACTTAGAAAAACATGAATAAATTTTTATCCTTGTTCTAATTTTCTAGAGTTGTCCAAACCAATCCTATGATAACAATAGTAATGACCTCGATCCCATTAGCCTATATTTGGTGCCTGAAACATGGTGTGTAATTTTTTCTTATAAAAAATACAGATAAAAATTAAACATATCGTTCCATTACAGAGGATCATTTTAGTTTAGGTTTGGAAAAATAGATACAACAGATAAATTTATTCCAAAATCTTGACATTGATAAGCTTCATTTTATTGTCATCCCATAAGAGTACTCAAAGTATGTAAAACATAATAATCCTTGTAATATAAATTTAAAACGTAGGGTGAGTATAAGAATGCCCAGTAAGTGTTTTTAAAACAATTTGAATAAATTACTTTTTTAAAATATCAACCTTTGAAATAATTGAATTTTTTTTATTAAGATGAAAATAGCACTTTTGGAAGCATGTAATCAACATTTTTCATAGGTTATTTGAAAAAAAAATAGGAACATATCTTACACAGGAATTATAAGTATTAACTTAAAAAAATAGTTAAAACGTATATCAGAGTGCGTATACATGTACAAAAATTCATAGAATGCCGCATAATCCAAAAATTGATCAAACTAATTTTAAAGGTGAAATGAAAGGTTATAAGTACACATTAGTACATAAATTAACACTTGTATATAACTGCATAAGTAATAATTTTTTGGTTCACCAAGAATTTAATATGAAATTCATGGATTGATAGGTGTAACATTAACTTCATTTTCATTATTTTGATATGTTTAACTTATATATTTTTCCAGGGGCATACTTAATTTATGCCATACGCATTCATCGCAATTATCAAAAAATATTATAAACTAAAGGATATACTACTAGTCGATTAATCCCTCGATTGGACATATACTAATTCATAATGAGGAAATGTATAATTCTAGACTTTGTTAAGGCCTTTCAACATGACCATACATAAAACATGACTTAGTACAAGTAAAGTCTGACATCCAAGATCGTTTCAGATAGTAGCATAAGGAAAGACTGACCTCCAAGACCATCACTCATAACATCTCATGAGGCTCAACTATACCCAATTCGTTGCAGCGCTATCTGGGCGCACCCATTTTATAATTTATGTCTAATATATTTCTTATAGGTCTTTTATGGTTTTATATTCTTGGTGTCCCATACTATATAGAATACTTACATTTTGAATCCATGTGATATAAATTTCATTCTTCCATACATATTCAAAAATAAAGTGGATTATGCAATAAAATTTAAAGTGACAAGATTTTTTAGTTTTATGTAATGGTTGCATCAGATTTAATAGTTTCATGAATGGACTAAATCGGCATTCTTTTACACAAGTGATAAGAACTAGTGAACATAAAACAATGGGTTATCGCATAAAATAATATCTCTTGTATTAAAACCATTTCACAATAATGTGAACCTTTTCACCCCGAAATATTAGATACCTGTTATTCTTGATTAAACTTTGCACCGTTTATTGAAATATTAAATTGATTAAAAAATAAAATTAAATAATTAATGTCATTCCTTATGGAAAATTGAAGTAAAATGTATGAATGTGAAACCATTATTTAATGCAAAATTTTCATAATTGAACATGTATTCTTATGCATGTATTTATAATTACGCTTTAACATGGAAACAATTTTACATAATTATTATATAGCTAATACCAATTAAAAACATATGAAGTGACAGTTGAAATACAATCATGTATATATGTGTGGGTTTGTAATTGATATAAAACCAAATATATATATACAAAAGTGTATTCTTGGGATTTTCATATCCCAAAAAATTGCTTTAATAAATCCTTATAAATGTTGTAAAAATCCAAAACATAAATAATTACTAGAATAGGTATTATGAAAACCTAATTCAGAATATATTTAAAACCCATATATATATTTATGTATATACATAACCGTATATACACATATCTGTTTTCATGGCCTAATTAAACAAAACCAAGTTTATTTCTTACATGATTTACACGTACTTAAGGACATTATTTAAAAACATAATACCATCATTCAACAACCATAGAAATAGATTAGGTTTGTTTTATAAATATACAGTGGTTTTAATTCATCACAAAACAAAGAAAACCCTTATATGTATAACATGTATTATGAACACCATTTGGAATCAAATGTTCATCATTTGAAAATAAAAAAAAAAAAGGATGGATTTGTTATATAAACAATCATATATATAACCATATATACATAAGTTTTAAAAAAGAGTTTTTCATATTGTGAACAAGATAAAATAAACCCATACAAGTATTACATGTTTTAAGAACATCATTTAAAAATAACGATCACCATTCCAAAAATCATAAAAAACTAAATTGATTTGTTATATAATGAAATTGTATATACATATATAGGATTATATATACATAGTTTAAAACCAACACAAAACAATTTTATCCCTTACGATTGTTATATACCTTAAAATATCAGTTTAACACTGATAATCATATCTTGAAAATGTAAAACAAGTTAATACCATAAGTTATATAAAAGTTTATTCATATATTTTTATAACCGTGAAATGAAAAAAGGTTAGAAGTATTTACATATAGAAATTGAAACGAAATAATCCCTTACTTGGTTTCAAGAGAGAGAGAGAGAGTCAGGGAGTGGATGTTTGTGATTTGAGGTGAAGGAATTAGGTAGAATCACAAGTTAAATAAGGATTTATATAGTCTGTGTGTATATATATATTATACAACATGATTCATAAAATAAAAACTAGGACCCACAAAAATAGACTAATACAAAATAGGTCTAACACTATAATTAAAATAAATACCAAGCTAATAATTGATTATATTACATATATATAAAAATATATAAAGTTATGGAAACATAAAATAGGAGCAATGAAAATAATAAAAATAAGACAAAAATAAGATTATGGGTAGAAATTGAAGGCTCGTCCAAAGGGAGTGGTGGATGATCTATGGAGAAGAAGAAGTAATGAAGAAAACACGTGGGTAAAGCTACTATTTTGGCGTGAGGAAGAAGAAGAATAAAGGAGAATTATGCAAATGGATTGGATGGCCCAGATCATCTGAGGGTGATTGAACGGTTGTGGCAGGTTCAGTGGTTATAAAAAAGAACATAAGGTTGTGATTAAATTAAGGATTGATCGGACGGTTTTGGTGATACCGTAGTTTTAAATATGGATGAGGAGATGAGAATAATTGTGTCCACAATCAGACGGTCTAGAGAAAATTCAACACAAATACTAGAGTAGTAGGACTTGAACCTGGGACTAGATCGTGTGGTCAAGTTCTCACGCAGTGGGATTGAACTACTGAGATTTCATTTCCATTAAAAAACTCTTCCTACATCTAAGCGAAGGGGTTTTTGAGCCAATATTATAATCCATGACCTCCCAACACCAATCAATTAATTATCTTCCCCTTCCCCTGTACTACCTTGTACTGGTTCTCCCTGGGGGCATGCTCCTGTGCCCACTCTCAATCATCGTGTCGCCCCACACAGCGGTGCTCTGCATCAGTTTCTACTTGCATCCCCTGTCGGCGCGCATACCCTCACAACATACATGTGCTGGACGAAGGGAAAAGGCTCAGCTGCCTTCTCCTTAGGAGTGGTGTGTGCTGTCTCCTTTGGATGGCTAGGGGGCTAGCCTAAGTGTAGAATAGTTTTTATAAACCCTTGATTAAAAACATTAAATATAAAATAAACCATATCCAAAACCATAGCATGTATAAATAGAGTTTTTAATATTTAATTTCATTAAATACAAGAAATTTTATTAATTTTATTAATCTAAAACATGATTTAGACGATATTTTAAACTTAAAATACACAAACAAATTTATAAATTATTTCATGACATCCATTAACCTAACGTATAAATTTTAATTATTAAGTGTAGATAAAAGCATGTTTTTGAATTTGAATACATAGTTTTCAAACCAATATGTATAATTCTCTTCGAATTAATTGATGTAAACATATGTAATTATATTTTTATTTTTAATAAAACAGAAAAGTCATAATTTTAAATTCATTTTAATCTTAAAAACATCATACATTCAAATTATAAAAACAAGTTCAATTAACACATGATCAAAGATAAAAATTTAAAAGGCTTTATAATATAATAAAATACATTGAACATTTAATATGCTCATATACTTAAAATAATTAAATTATTTAATATACATAATATAAAAAGAAAAATAAAAATTCATAAAAACAACCAACGGTTATAATATTTTATGACCATTGTAAAAACCAATGGTAACCTAAGGACCATAATGGATACCAATGATCAAAAAAAGCCTTATAAATAGGTGTTTAGGGTATTATAACATTAGAAACAACTCGGGGATGATGGTTCTCTATATACCCTTGATGATCTGTATAGTGGTCATTGCACTTGACATAATGTTCTTCATTGTGATAGACCAGAAGAAATCTCACTATTTTATTGGTCTATTTGTGGTGTTTTAAGGACTCCCATTGATTCTTATAGGTCTATTAGATGTCATTCTAGGTTAGTGAAGTTCTTTTTGTCCTTGTGGTAATGTAAGGTTTCTGATTTCCAAATTGAATAAAACATGTCTTTGTTTTCATTCTGTAAGTATTCTTGTTTTGGATTCACCACTTTTAGACAAACAAATATAATAATAATGAAAATATTATTAGTAAAAAATAATTTTTTTTGGGGTGTTACACTTCCAACTTAGAAAACATTGTTAGTATGACCAAATAGTCATGGTTGTGAGTAAGAAATCAAAAAATAATTATCACAAGCAATATGAGTATAATAAATAAATCTTACCACACCACCAACATGGTTTTACGAAACATCCCCTTTTATATCCAATACTAAAAACATAATAAAAAACCCATAACTGGTGGAGAAATAGGGGGAAAATGAGGGTCTCCAATGAACCCAAGAATTTAATTTATAGAGCCATGTTATATTACTTAAAGTATTGACTCATAAATCCATGTCTTATTATATATCCTTTGAAATCAAACATTTTTTAACAACCATTTTAAACCAAATAGAAGAAATATCTTTCAAATTTCAATTATTTCATTAGGAATTGGTTTCAGAAATTCCAAATCCAAAACATGGATTAAGACCTTTGTTTGTCACAAAAAAAACTATTTGTAATGCCTCATGGGAATTTCATCAAATAATGGGAATGATTAAGTACATAATTTAATGTAATACAATTAAAATCCAAATAAAACATTTTTCTAAGAATGTAAAATATTAGATATCATTTATTAATCCATCATACATATAATAAGTAGGAATAATTTAATTATAAATTAATTTAAAAAACCTCAAGATCATTATAAATTGAAAAATATGTCAATTTCATAGAAACAACAACCTCAAAAAATATAAAAAATATTGGAACATTTTTCCTTCTATAGATAATACTCAAATAAGTAAAGAAGCTCAATATATGAGTCATAATAATTCAAAATCCTATATTATAACCAATATGAAATAAAAACCTTTATTGTTCCCCAATATAGGGTTTTTATAGGGCTGTATAACAGAGTAAAATAAAGGAGAAATGAAGTAAGAATATATTTTAGGAATAAAGGGAAGATATTAACTCAAAATGCTCTTGAAATATGTGGGAGAGGGAGCCAAAAATAAAGGTGTATGAGGAGAGAACTCTTAAAAATATCCAAGGAGGATTATTCAATTGGAATGATGGTGGTGGGGAACAAAAAACACTAAAAATAAAAATGGGGTGTGTTATTTCCTCTTGACATTAAATTTGAAAATATTGAATGGTTTTACAAACCATACACAATTTATGTAGATGACACTGTCTTTGAAATAGAATAGTTTTATTTTTTCTCACATTATTTCTATTTACCATGAGAAAACACCCTTTTTCATACTCATAAGGAATGATAATTCATATGGTTTTCCTTCGGACTAGCATTAATAATGTGTTACCCATGCACACTAACTGTCCACATTCAAAAATATAAGAGGAACCCTCAATATATGTTTTACCACATAACTAAAAATAAACTATGCATATTAAATAATGTGATTAAGGAACTGCTATAGGTGTTTTATCTATATGTATTACTAAATCATGAAGTGGTCATGCACAAAATATTAGTAGAATAAAAATTAAAAAAATTAATATTCAAAACTGAAAGATTGAAAATTTCAATTTATCCTAAAATAACATTTAGTAAATAAAAAATAGTAACATGGGTTGTGTCATGATTGGTGGTTGATGGTGATAAATTATGAAAGTTTGTCTTCAGTTGGCGGTGTGGGTGTTGAGGTGTGTCTTTTCTCCATGGGTTATGAACCTTTTTGGGGTTTTGTTTTAATAATGTTTTTTATTCATTGAAAACTAACTCTCTTTGTAAAAGAACTGTTTTTTTTTCTAAAAATCATATTTAGATTCATGAAAATGAGGTTTTTGGAGATAATGCTGAATGATCAGATCTAAAGAAAGGGGAGAAATTTTTTCTCCAAATTCAGAAGAATCAAACTGAGAAGCACCAGATCCAGAGAATCATATTATGTCCATTGGAATGACACAGAAAATAATTGAATTCAAAACAATTAGAAAAAGAATGATGTTTCTGAAGAATTTTGAAATAAGAATGTCAATTCAGGTGATATAATGCTTTTATACATTATAAAACAAACTAATATGATGCTTTATTGATCAATATGTTCTCACAAATCCTGAAAACATTCATGATAAAATATTTTAAATAAATGGTGGAGATGTCTTAAGATATTAAGAATTATAAAGTGTATAATTCCATTGTAATGGTAATTTTATCACAAGGAGAATTCTATATTAATGAATTGAGAAAAAAAATTATCGTAATGGTCAGAGAAAGAAAATGATCATAATTATCTCATAATGAAAATGATCATAATGGGATAAGAAAGATAAATAATATAACGAGGTGGGAATGAAAAACATAATAATGGGACGAGAAGAAAAATTATTATAATGAATGTGAGAAATAAAAAGATTATAATGAGATGAGAAAGAAACTGATCATAATGATTTGAAAAGAAACAGATCAAAATGGTATATTAAAAAAGATCATAATGGGATGAGAAATAAAAATATCATAATGAGATGAGAAAGTAAAACACTATTTTGAACTGAGAATGAAAAAAATGTAATGAACTTGGGAAAGAATCATATTTTAATTATCTGAGAAAGGTTTGATGAATTGAATTCTTCAAAAATTAATTTCAAATTTTTTAAATCTTGGATAAATCCAAGGAGGTTTGAAGAAGTCATACCTGATGTTCTAAATGTGATATATTTATGTAGATTTTGATATTTGAGGAAGTGGATAAATTTTTCGAGTTTCCCACCTTTGGTTTCTAAGTCACAAATAAATAATTCCTCAGATCATTCATCTATTCGAATCATTAACACATGTGAAAAAGAAAAAGTGGTAGAGAATTATAATGTAAAAGTTCCCATTTGATTGAAGAAGTATTGAATTGATAATTATATCATATTTTGAGTTTTGTAGATTCAGAGTGAGTTCATCGTATTTAGATAATCTGATCCAGCATTATCATATTCAAGAAATCATATCAATAATTATCATATTTTGGAAATTGGATCCAACATCATTCTTTTGAAAGAATCAGAACCAACATATTTGAATTGAGTATCATATCCATCATTATTGAATTTTTTAAATCGAATCCATAATTATCTTATTCAGGAAATCAAATCAGGAATCATTATTTTGAGATAATCAGATTTATCATTGTAGTATTGACAAAATCAAATCCCAAATCTAGCATCATTTTATTGAGAAAAAAATGGACCTATCCAAATTAGATCGTGAATTTAGAATGATCAATTTTAGAGGAGATTTTAAAAAGTCTTTATTCTATTTTTTGGATAAATTGTTTTAAAAGAAAAAATTTTAAACTAACATGAGTCAATATAAGAATTCCTATTTGGAGAGGGAATTTGTCCTCTAGGAGTTTATAAAAGTTTTATTTACTTATTTTAACAGTGTATTTATATAGACCCATGTTAGTTGAAATGTAAAGGATGTAGGTACTCACACTAAGGTTGAACCATATAAATCATGTGTCATTTACATACATTCCAACTATTTCATTCATGAGTATTTACTAAAAGTTGATAAGGATGTAAATCATTACAGGTTATAGGGGTTGTGTTTTAACTTATAAAATTAAAAAACTGAGTCAACCCCGCCCCCAATCTCATTTATTATTCGATCTTTCGGAACATAAATTGGTGTCACCAGAAAGGTTCCCTTATTTAATCTTTATAATGGATAATATCAATTCAATCAACAATATTTTAGTACCAACATTTGATGGGAAAACATATTGTGGATGAAAAAATATGATGATTCATTACCTCTTATCTCTTAGCCTTGATGTTGTTGATACTACTACAATTGGATTTCCACCTATTGAGAAGATTCTCCTACGACGTTTGCTGATATGAAAAAAATAGAACTTGATAGAAAATACATAAAATTCAATCCTTATTTCATTACCATAGAATTTTTATTAGAAGGTTATGAGTCTCAAAACTTCAAAAATTAAGTGGTATAATCTAGAAAATGTTTCTGAAGGGAATACAAAAATTAAGTAAGCAAAGCTACAGATATAGCATAGTATGTATGAAGACATTAGAATGAGATATGAAGATACAGTTGATAAATACTTCACCATAGTAAATTAATTAGTTTCTAACATCAATGGATTCAAATATATCTTGGAAGATTCAAAAATAATGAAGAAACATTTGAGATCCTTTCTATATAGGGTTGATTCAAAATTTTATCCATTTGAAGATAACTATTATTTATCTCTTGATGAATTGCATAACATTATTGTTTCTTATGAAATAAAGAAATATCCAATGTTTAAAAATAAAATAAAATATGAAATGGATTTTGAATCCATGAGAAAGATGAAACTCCAAGATGTTGAAGTGGATGAATATTTTGAATATGAAGATAAACATGGTAATGAGTTTACTGAATAAATCTTGTCTCTTAAATCCTTGAACTATCAAACAGGAAGAGAAATGTATGGAGGAAAATATCCTCGAATTTTTTTTTAGTGTGGTGGAATCAATCAATTTTCAATGAATTTTCCCAAGAAGAAATTTGGAGAATATCGAGATGATTTTTCTGAAAACCCTCAATTGAAGAATTGGAACAAAAATGACAAAGAATAAAATTCATCTAAGAAATACAAGAAAAAGAATAATGGAAGAAAAAGAATTATTTTGAGTAAGAAAGTAGAATTGGGCTTAACTGAAAACAATTTTTATGAAGTTTAAAGTTCATAAAAAATTTTATCCTTTATTACCAAAGTTTAGATATCAAAATACTCATCAGAGGGTGAATAAGGTGGTAAAGAATCTTATAGACATTATCATCATAGAACAGGTCATCTTTCATTCCTTGACAAAAAAAAATCTCTAATGAATGAAATTAGAGTTATAAGGGAAGATTTTAAGGATGTTTCTAATATAAGAGTAGATGTTATCAACAAAGAGGAAGAATAAAACAAAGATATTTTAAGTTACAAACATAGAATTGCTGAACAAGGAGAGATGATTAAAGATAAGAGTAAGAAGTTGTAAATTACCAAAGAAGACGTTAACAAGTTTCAATCAAAACATCTTGAGTATGAAAGAACCATGAGTAAGATGAATGAAAACTTCAAAAAAGATTCTGAAGAAAAATCAGAGACTTCTAAAGTTTCATTGACTAATATGATAAATATTCACCTACAAAAAAATAATGTTTCATCTGATTCATTTAACATTTCAAGTTCTAAAAAAAGTATTGGGAAATATTGTGTGAAAAAAGGATGTTAGAAACCTAACAAATATACAAAATTAGAAAACTCACTCAAAAAAATATGGTCCACATCATGTGTATTCTATAGATGAAATAAGTTACCAACCTCAAGACATTTTCAATAGAGAAAGATCTTATTTCAATAGAAAATAATGATTTGATGGATATTTCAAGTATTTTTGGAATATATGGGAATTTGGATTAAAATATTTGGCACATCATATCCTTACCAAAAATAGGGTTTTAGAAATGAAAAATATGTGATCATGTTGATAATCATGATTAAAAATGTATGAAACTCCTTCCAAAACAAGTTTCTTGTTATATAAATTTAACGAATTCTGAAAAGAAGAAGAATGAGGAACGAGATTTTGTTGTTGGGATAGCATTGAAAGAAATTAAATGTAACAAACAATAGATTCTTAATATTGGTTGTTATTCACATTTGATAGGTGATATAAAAATCTTGAAATATGTTGAATGTCATTATGGAGGAGCTGTTACTTTTGGGAATGATAGTTCCTTAAAAATAAAAGGAATCCATACAGCAGAGATTGAAGTAGAGATATTGAAATCTAAGTAAGACTTACATGTTGATGTGATAAAACATAAATTACATTGTTTAAGTAAAATTTTTTATTATGGAAAATAAGTAATCTTTAGAAAGGATTCTAGTATCATTAAAAGTGTGAAAGATGGAAAAGTCATTACAAAAGGAGAAATAACCAGTAAGAATCTCTTTAAAATAGGATAATTTAATAACTCTTGTAACTTGAGTGATGAAGATAAAAAAAATTGTTCCACTGAAGACAAGAGAACCATGATTATTAACAAATTAATATACTTTATGAAGATTAAGTTGTATGAAATTTTCGAAAATTGAAGAGAAGATATGCAGATGTTTGTATTACTATCTAGAAAAAAATATGAATAAAAATTCCTAAGAGAAATGAGGATTAATATTCTAGACCACTTGATATTATTCACTCTTATCTATATGGGATGATGATGCATCAGTGAATAAAATTGGATTTATACATTATCACTTTTATTGCTGATTTCACTCAGATGACAAACATCATGATCATTAATCATAAGTTGGAGGCTATTTAAATGTTCAAATTTTTAAAGAAATGTGTTGATAAAGAATTGAGGTTTTCATCAAGAAGGTGAGAACATATAATGGTACCAAATTCACAAAAAATACATTTGGAAAATATTTGAGAAATCATGGTATCAAGAATCTGTATATTTCTCCCTATAATCCACAAAAAAATGGAGTAGCAAAAAGAAATAATACAAGCTTGGTTGAAATGGAATGAAGTGTGTTAGAAGAATAAAAAATTTCAAAGTTCTATTGGAGGGAATCAATTAGTAATATTGTACATCTTCAAAATAAATGATTTTTATACCATAATAAAATATGACTTCTTATGAAATTTGGAATATCAAAACACATTTATTGAAATAAATCAATGTTTTTTTGAAGTCCATTTTTGTTCAAAATAAAATATAACATCTTGGGAAAGTTTCATGAGAAATTTGAGGGAAAAACTTTTATGGGTTATTCATTAAGTAGAAGATGTTACAAATATGGGAACAAACATTTACAAAAGTTTGAGAAATTATATGATGCGAAGGTAATTGAAAATCAAATCTCTTTAAAAACAATTCCTTGATAATATTGAGGAGGATAAACTGGAGAATCCTACAATGGTGAAATTACATGAAAACCTTCTTATCAAGTCATAAATGAGTCTTGTAGTGATGAAAGTGAAGCAAGGAGAGAAACCATGATATTACCTACTTTAAAAAATACATGTTGAATCCAAAAAAATTATAGGAAATTAGAATGCTTCGGTTCATAATAGAGGAAAGTTGAGATTATAAACTAGAACATCACTTATATTAAAACATGAACTAGAATCAGTTTTATTGGAAATTAAACATAAAGAATGGGTGGACTCTATTAATTAATAGCTGAATTCTATTAAGAATAATGAAAAATGGGAACATTTTCCAAGCCCATCAAATGAAAATGGTATCAAATCAAAGTGGGTTTATAGGAAAAAATTCAATGAGCAAGCAGAAGTTTCAAGGAACAAATCAAGACTTATTTGTAGAGGATTTTAATAGGTGGAAGGTGTGGATTTAGAAGAAACCTTTTCACCCATTATAATTATATAATGTTTTAGAATGTTTCATTCAGTGGTGTCACATCAGAAATACAAATTTGTTTAGATGGATGTAAAATTAACTTCTTTAAATGATGAGATTGTGGAAGAAGTTTACATTGAAGAAACTTTTATGTTTCTAATTGATGAGGATGAAAAAAAGTTTTTTAATTGAAGAATTCATAGTATCGGATGAAAAAATCTCAATGTCCATGGTATTCATATCTTGACAATTTTTTGATAATTTTTAACATTTCTAAAGGAAAAGTGGAGGAAAAAATATATGTGATATATGTTTGGTAGGAATACATTTCAAAAAAAATATCAAATAGTTTATATATTGACAAAATAAATGTTGAAGGAAAAGTTATTGAATTGAGGATAATACTTCTTGTTCATCCTACACCCATGTCTTCCTAAACCTCATAAGGAAGAACCCCCTCCATTCATTAGATTTTATAGACAATGGGGGAGATAAAGTAAATAAATTTCTAATTTGTTAGAAGTTTTTACTTATCTTTATTTTATGAATATGAATATGTGGTTATCAAATAACGGGGGAGGTTAAAATAAAGATAGAAAAAAGGAATGGAGGATAGAATATAAAAGAGTGTGATATAATAAATAATGGGGGAGAGAAAAATAATGTATGAAAAGAAAATTGGGGAGATTTTATCTTTACATGGCCACACAATTTTATTCCCCTGGGGAATGGAATTCCTTCATAACATTACCTTATCCTGTAGTGTAGTGTCATGAAACTCACATTTAAGAAAGTATATTTTTTGATTAATTAAAAACCGTGATTTGTTTACAAAAGTAGTGTTTTTGAAAACATTAGAGTTTGAAAAGTTATTGATGAGGGTTATAAACATCTACAAAGTGGTAGATTGAATAACCTTTTTAGTGTTTTTTACAAAAGTATAGTATTTGTTGATAGCTAGATATCTTTGTAAAATAATGTTTTAGTTTTCCAAAAATCATCTTTAGATTCATTATAATGATGTTTTGGTATAGAATTCTAAAATATTTAATACAAAAATGGAGAAAGGTAGTTTTCCCTATTCAAAAAATTTTAATGGGGGAGCACCAGATGCAGAGAATCGTATTCAGGTCCATCAGTATAACATTGAATATAATTGAATTCAAAATTATTAAAGAAATAATGAAGTTGTTGAATAGTTATCAAAAAATAATGTAAAATTGGTAATTATAAACTTTTTATACTTTCTAAAAAATTATAAAATTCTTTACAAATCAAGAATTTCACACAAATAATGAAAACATTCATGATAAAATATTTTTCAAAAATGTTGGAGAGGTTTAAATATATTCAAAATTTTAGAGTGAATAATTCTATCATAATATTAATTTCATCATATTGATAATTCCATCATAATAAGTTGAGAAATAAAAATATCATAATAGACTAAGAAAGAAAAAGATTATAATAAGCTAACAAAAAAATATTATAATTGGATGATAAAGAAAAATTTTGTAATGGTCAATGAAAGAAAAATATCATAAGGTGCTAAGAATTAAAAGGATCATAATAATGCTAAGAAAGATAAAGATCATAATGAGCTAAGTGAGAAACAAATCATAATGATCTGGGAATGAAATATATCATAATGGAATGAGAAATAAAAATATTTTAATTGGTTAAGAAAGATAAAGAGTAAAATGTGTTGAGAAGGAAAAAGATCATAATGAGATTAGAAAGAAAAATATCTTAATAATGCTAATAAAGAAACAGGTTTTAATTATTTTAGAATAGAATGTTGAATTTAATCAGTCAAACATGAATTTTAATTTTGTGTAATTATCAGGGAAATATAAGGTGGTTGGAAGAAGACAAATTTGATGTTTCAAATGTGAGATATTTGAGAATATTTTGAGATTTGAGGAAGTGTAGTAAGTTTCAATTTTTTCCTCCTTTTTTCTGAGTTTCTTACAAGTAATCCATCATATAATTCATCCATTCAAAAATATCACACATGCACAAAAGGTGGAGTACTGGTGAATTTAAAATTGAATGTTCCCATATGATTGAATAAGTATTGAATTGAGTATTCTATTAGAGTGTTTGTTTTTTATATTTTTAGTGAGTTCATCATATTTAGATAATCGAATCCACCATTAATGTTTTCTAGAAACTACTATCCTTGTATTGAGAAAATCATATCCAGAATCCAGTATCATTGTATTGAGAAATAAAATCATATCCAGCCAAATCATACTGAGGATTCAAATAGAGAAATAATGGATCATATTCAAAAATGTGTTTATTATTTTTTTTGGATCAATTGTTTTATAATAAAGCATTGTAAAATGATGGGAGTCAGTAAAATCATTCCTGTCAGTAGATAAAATGTGACTAATAGGATTTGGGACAATTTTTATTCACTTCTTTTAACAGTGGATTTCCATAGACTCATGGGACTTTCAATAGAAAATATGTAGGTTCTCGCACTAAGGACGAACCTTACAAATCATGTGTGATTTACTTACATTCCTACTTTTGTATGAATGAGTATTTACTAAATGTTGTTAAAGATATAAATCTTAATAGTTTTTAGGGGTTTGTTATGAAAATAGTTAAAATATATTAAAGTGAACAACTGATTCACCCCCCCCCCCTTCTCAGTTGTTATTTGATCATTTTGAACTTCATTAGGAATCCCACATGGCTAGATTCCAACTTGGAATTCTATTGGTAATTTGAGAACTTTTATTACAATTTTGAACATTGGGTGTGTCTGTGTGTGTTAAATTTCATGTCAATATATATAAGGCTTCCCTCTCAACCCAATTTTTTATAAAAAAAAATCAATAAAAAATTGGTTGGATTTATTAAACCATTTAACCAAACATGGTGTATCCATAAAAACACCCCAATATATCTCAATAATCTGAAACTAAAACTAATAGGTTGTGTGAAGTTGGTGGAAAACTATCAACATCAATATGAGTAAAATGCCTCTAATCAAGTAATTCCTCATCATTTAATTTAATCCACATTAACCAAAATACCAAAAATAAATTCATTATCTGACAAACCTAAAGTAAAATAATGGAAGAAGGTATAAAGTCTTCATATCTAAGTATCCTCAATAAAATCAATTAAAATAACCCTTTGCTCAATATTATGCCCCCATGATCTAGATAAATACCTATCAAATCCCATGGGAGATAATATATTACTAATTATATTAAGAATGGTTTTGGTATGAGCGGGTAAAAGTGAGATATTCCAATGCCAATCATTAAATAAATCAGTCATGGAGATCCATGGATAGGCGAAGGAAAATTAAAGATAAGAGGATCTAAATTAGGAGGTCCCCCTTTCTATACATTCATCCCAATAGTAGGAAAAATGAAAGTTCTTAATTTAAAAAACTAAAAATACCCAAGCATCCCTACATAAAATTTATGGTGGGGATTCCTACCAAACATCGAGTGGGAGACTATAAGAAACCTATTTTTTACTTAGTTCATGGTGGAGAACAACAAAATTTCGATAGGTAGGGGAAGTGAGATTGTCCGACTTAAGATATAACTACAAATTTGGTTGGATTCTATCAAGAATTTGGTATATACAAACTATTCCCATTGAGTTCTGAACACCTACTAAGCCCACATGATTTCAAACCTAGTTTACCCCTCAAGTGATACCACCGAAAAAACCATTGAAGAATCCTAAAAAATACCCTATACATGTACCATGCCCTTGTATTTTAAAATAAATCAAAATTATCCATTAACTCTATTATATGGAAAAATAAATAAAATTCCCCTCGAATTACAGACCTATAATGAGGCAGGTTGTTAGAATCTCCCCACCATAAAAAATTATTTTCCTTGAAAATAAATTGAAAATGAATTTCAACTTCCTTCTCATTGACTCTAATCTAATAACACTACTCCATCCACATTTTGAAAAAAATTATATGTGATCAAGCCACCTATGGACTAAATTTGTATCTAAAGGATTTTTCATTAGAACACCAATTTGATCATTAAAAATAAAATCACACCCTAGATGATGAATTAGATAAAATATCCATATCACCATACCCAATTACATGTAAAAACATGGGGTTATCCTCCATTAGCTGATACATTCTTAATAAACATGGCTTCAAACACCAATGAACCATCACCTGAACCAGTTCCTGACATCTGTTTCCCTATAAACATCAATAAATCCCCCTATATTTCAACACCAAAGTCTAAATATATCACTCATCTATATTCCAACATAGATTTTTTAACCCAACCAATCAAGCATCATACTCTCCCTAAAGTAATAAATTACCATCAAACTGATCCACTTTCAAAAAAATCATAAAATTATACCTAATTCATCTATCTCAATAAATTATTCTCTATATAAGCCATAACTAAATTCAAATTTTGGTGTTTAAAATGGAACTTAATGGATTTTTTCTACCAACACACTGGTATCATGGTTGAATCTTATCTACCTTTCCAGATGTTTAACCATATTCATTACTCTCTTGAATGGATGGTAGTGCACCTGTTACCAATAAAATACTCTCTAAAATATGAGAATCCTTGTTATAATCCTCAAAAAAACATATACCCGAGCTTCCATGACATTATTAGTACTAAAAATAATTACCAAAAGTGAATAACCCTAGTACTAACTTGAAATTTCATTAATTTCTAATCCCATCCATACTTGGAATTTCAACCTTAACCAACTCCAAAATACTCCAGAAACATGGATAATACTCTAAAATTGTCAATTTCTTCTCCCTTCCATATGAATTCTCTTATACTACATCAAATTTGATACTAACCCTACAACAATAATTATCAAGCACTACTATACCCAAACAATGATCACACAGAAACATCATTAATGGATATCAATAACTCTACTATCAACCAAAATCTTAATCTATTCAACCCCTTAAAATGACATCGACATTAGGGGTATCATTTGTATATCAACAGATAAAGAAGCTATAACTTATATTTGATCACATCAGAAGTGTATGCATTTACCAAAACCCTCTAATTCATTACAGCTTATCTCTACACATTTGGGAAAAAGGGTACCTACCACCATTCCAATATTATTACAATTATGGAGTTCTCCTGAAACATTGAATATTACCAACAAACACTTACCAAATCCTATTCCATCACTCAGTATTCTAAAAGGGAATCACATGTTACCAACAAAAACCAACCTCTATATATTAAGAAAAAATTACCTCTGGTGTCACATTGTACTCATAATTATTTTATAAGTGCAAGTGTAAAACTCCAAATAACCCTCCGGTAGTTTCTCACCCATTACCTATCTTGAACTCATAAAAGCACAAAATGGTACACACTCCCATATTACCTGATTACACGTCCCTAATCAGTCACCCATTATTTATATCTCACCAAACATATAATTATATTCCAAATAAATCGTTTATACATCACTTATGTATATAACTCATCCATACAGATGAACTATTAGTTATTTATTTAAACAAACCTATTTAATCTCATCAATTCAATGAGAAAATAGGTGATCATGCATCACTTATTCATTATATAAATCTAAATAGTGTCTATATATGTTCTTCTCAACTTATAACCAACCACAAAGTTTCAACCTTCACTGTCCTACATAGACCCATGAAATCACGGCTGATTATTGCCTATCAACCAGTCAATGTTCTTTTCATATTTTAATGTGTATAGCAACACTCAGGTCGAATCCTCAGTGCTGGTACTTTTTAATAGTTGATTATTTTTAGTAGATTGTATTTTGATTGGGGGGTTGGTTTGCAGAGCGTAGTTGAAATGATTTATTTATTAAGATTGATTTATCAATTTAATAAATATTGAGTTGAGTTCATCAAAACGTAGTTAAGCTTGCAGTATCCTTGATCCTTGCTTCATATAGAATTAAATTAACACTGATGTCACAAGTTGACATTGATTGGAATTCATAAGTGTTAAGGCTTTAATACAAGCATTAACATAACTAGGATTATTATATCAATCATTAATTGATTGTGGTAGTGTCTTTATGGTTCAAATAATCCTTGAAATCCATACCTTAAACAAAATTTCAATAATCCATGACATGTTAATTCCAACATACACAATTTTAATTCAAATAATACTCATCAAGAAGAAGCTTTAAATCTCTTAATATACCAAAATTTTAACTCACCCCTATAAGAGATATACTCAGTCATTTGGGTGGTTAATAATCGGGTATAAATTTTTGAAGATGAATTAATAAGTAAAGAAAAATAAAGGTATTAAAAAAGAGTTTTTCATTGAACACACACACACAAAGAGAAAGGGAATTAAATACTAAATTTAGATTGAATAAGAAACCATAATAAAGGAAGGGGATTCAACTATATTTAAACCATTTTAAGACCAATAATTTTATTTAAAATCTCTTTGATGAAAATAATAGATGAATAAGAAGAAAATTTCATTAAAATAGAATTTCAAAAACAAACACTTACATGATTACAAATGAAGAAAAACACAAAAGTAAATGAAAACATAGCGAAAGGGAAAGGTATGTCAAGTGAAAACATGAGTATGGAAGTTCCTCCAAAGCCTTTTTAAAGGCTTTAGAAGTGTCAATATATGCTTCTATCTTCTGAAATTCCGACCATATGCATGGAGAAGAGGGGGTTGTATTTATAGACCATGGAGGTGGACTGTTTGCATTCCAAATTTTCCCCTCCAATGTCATCACAAATTTGGTTATACAAACAGCCGAATATCGAGATATCATATTCTTCAAAGTTGTAGATAATAATGTTGGAAGACAACTCTCAAAATTTGGTGTCATTTGGACCTATGGATACAAATTTATTGTAATTTTACTAAACAAAGATAAAATGTCAATTTCTATCCATTCTTTTTCAATGTCCAAAATATGAATGGATTTTTGAATAGAAAGATGCATTCAAATCTGAATTATTTCTTCAACAAAGTCGGACAAAATTATCGCCTCTTTCTCACTAGAAAATATCAGATTTATTTGATGAATAAAATATGAAAAATGTCATGAATAATGCATAGATTTTAATTCCCTGCCAGAATGTTGGGATGAGATTAACTGTATCATTTGTGACTATTGTCTCTAGCGTTGGACATTGAAATTTATATCCAAGACTCCTTACATTTTACCCTTAACATCGAAGGATAATAAACGTATTTTTAATTTTTTTATTGATCACAGTAATTCAATCAAAATAGTGAGTCCATTTTAATCACAAATTCATTGGGTCTTCTTGTGTGGTTTATAAAACCCTTCAAATTAAAGAATTGGCCCCAGATCCCTTCTAATGAAATGTTGTATATTAAAAGAGTAATCCTAAAAACATGAACCATACAATTTGGGTTTGTAGGGTGAGAGTTATTATTAAAAACATAAACAGACTAGAATCTGGATGAATTCAAATAGTTATTTAAAATTTTATTTAATATTCAAACATTAATATTTCACACAAATTATGCACATTTCTGATAAAATTAGTAATGATAGTATATAATAAATTACAAAAATATTAAAAACATTGACTTATCTACACTTAGTATTCTGCATGTCCTCATGTGCAATAAATATAAAACCATGAAAAATTCATTTTCACTCACTAATAAATATTAATATTTTGTTTTCCCAAATCAGGGGATAATTAGACAATTTCACTCATCCATATTGAATTCCACCACAAGTTGTTAAACAAATAATGTTCCAAAAACGATTCATGTTTTCATGCTCAAATTGTGAAATGGAAAATGGTGGCATCCAAAACAAACTCTTCTCAAGATGATAAAATTAATTTACAGAGCTTAACTCATTCGCCAACCAAAAGTGAAAATCTTAGTGTTTATAAGAGATCTTAGCTTCCACACCCTATACTATAGTGAAAAATAATCAAGCGATATTTTAAGGGGTTTCTCTATAGCTATGGGATCGTAGGAATTTAATGTCCAATAATGTGAAGAAGAAGGGTAAAATACCAATATGGATAAAAAATGCACATTTTTTTTTTGAAATTAAAAATGGAAGGAAATGAAAACACATATTTAAAAAAGAATGATTGTGTGAGGAAAGACACAAGAGAGTAAGAAAATTTTAAGGGGATGAGAAAATAAAATATTTAAAAAACACAAAACTTCTCCCAATGACATATGTGTTCTTGTATTTATTTTCTTTTCTTCTTTTTTTCGAACATTGAACATGAAAAAGATCTCACACTCATATCCAAAACCATAATAGATATCCTCAAAACACTAATTTATATATTTATAATAATATAAAAGGTTCAGGAAGAGTGACTTTTTACCTACCCAAGACACAACCCAATTGTTTTTGTTTTTGTTTTTAATTTTTTTTGGATTTTTTTAACACTTTTCTATAACATTTACAAAATTACATAAATGAATGTACATTAAATTCTTCAAACACACTAAACAAAAACTTCTCCCCCACACTGAAATGGATGATTTCCCTCAATCATATGATAACATTGTGAAATCAACAAAGGGGTACCCAAAATAAAATCAATTTCCCCACACATAAATTACAAAAATTATGCAATGAAAATCAATGTTGATATTAGATGGGATAAGGTATTGGGCTAGTAATGTGGCTTCCAAAGAAAATGTTTACATATGCTCAAAGGGGGTTTCAAAATGAGGATTAATGTATGGTTAATGGGAGGCTATTTGGCTATTCTAATTCTTGTGTATTTTAGAAAATACCTCTATCATATTAATGCACACTAAAGTAGAAAATTCAACTCAAAGGACCACAAACTCAAGATCCACAAATGGTGGTGAAAAACACATATGTTGAAAAGTTGTCCATATGTAGCCTTGGCATGAAAGAAATTTTTCACTCACAAGTGGGGAAAATATTTTCCAAATAAAAAGTTAGCATTCAAAACTTTTTGGCTTTGACACCATATTCATTATAAAAATATATGATGAAAATACAATATTTCTGAGATGAAATCATGTCTTTTGACTCGCCAAAATGGTTCGAAAAAATTTGAAAATTTGATGGTGGGTATTCGTGACTCTTTCTTTTTCAATATTTATTACTATTTTTAAATTTTTATATTGTTTTTAGTTTTTTTATAAAGACACACCCACACAAAAGAGTAAAAAACTGTGATGAGGAAAGTGGTAAACAAATGAAATATAGGGGAAGAATAAGGAAGAGGGAGAGAGAGGAAGATATAGAGAGAGGGTTAAATGGAAAGAGGTTCCCCCTGGTTGGGATTTGGTGGGTCACTATCTCCATCTGGTAGTGGGTCGGTGGATGTTGTGGATCTGATGGAAATCGATGTGGTTCCAAGATTGTGGGTCCTCTTATAGTGATGCTTTTATCGATGTCCATTAACTATGAATGTCTATTTTGAAGTGGGGTCTTGTAATTTCACTACACCAAATTGGAAAACATTATTAATATCAAAATGACCTTTCCAATGGGAATTAAGCTTACCTGAGTTATGAAAAAATTGAGAGTTCAAAAACAATACCTTTTGACCTTTATGGAATACCTTTCTTAGGATGTGTCTATCATGCAGTACCTCAGCCTTTTCTTTTTACAATTTGAAATTCTCATAGGAATTATGTCTGAGATCCTCTAGTTCATCCAATTTCAATAAAATTTATTCCCTATATTTTTCACAATCAAAATTACAATTTTCCACAGCCTAAAAAGAATTATGTTTGATTTTGACCCCAAAATACCCAGAGATGGTGTCTTAAAACATTATGATTAAATTTTTACACAAAAACATGAATTGATATTTTAAACATCATGTATCATATAGATGATTGATGCAATTTAGGTTCTAGGAAACCACCTAATTCCGACATGCATCATCTACTAAAACTGATACTTGAAAAATTTATTTCAAAAACATAGTGTGAGCATACAAATGACCAGTAAGGGGTTTTGAAATAACATAATATACCAATAAAACATTTGAAATATTTATTTTAATATTTCCCATAAAAATGTTTCTTAAAGAAAACATAAATGTAAACTTCATAACCAAGCATTTACTCTGAGGATCATAAGGGCACATTTCATGGTATTGAGATAGAGTTATAAGATATCATGATTCAATTATAAGCATGTTCACTTAGAATAATAAGTAAAAGTAATTCTAAATAAGTATTAAAAATTAAATTCAAGAAAAATTTAATAATTAAATGTAATCCATAATTATATTTGTCCATAAATATAATAACATCAATTTCATACTCTACTACTATGAAACATACAATGGCTAATAAATCACTGAGTGCTAAATAAAGTTTAGTGTCTTCGAAATAAGGAACAATATAGATGAAAACATTAAAAATTATTCTAATCCACTTATAAGTATTCATCAGAGATTAATAATATGTATATTTACTACATCTTACAATCCAGAGAAATACATCAATGGAAAGGGTGAGCAGAAGGCCCAGTAAGGGTAAATAAGGGAATTAGTTTACTGGTTATGTCAATAAGAACTTGATGAAGAACATAAATACATAAGAAATAGAAGAATAGGAATATAATAATAAAAATAACAATAATCATAACATTATTATTTGGGTATAACATTTAATTTATACATTCATGAACATGTCATAATGGTTCATCCCCAAGGTGTCATAAAAATCACCAAGGTTATTCACCAAGGTATCGTGAAACTTGTCATCTCTAGAGATTAAATTATGTACCCAATTCATTGGATCACTATGAGGGAACACCCTTAATATTTATTAATTTTCATGGGATCCATATAGATCATAATCAAACATTTCATAAATAACACATAGAAAATAAAATAAATGGGTTTCATATCAAAATCGTGAGATTTTTAAAAGTGTTTATAAAAAGATCATTATGTCATTTATATCCCATGTAAAGGGAGTGAAGATTATATGTATGTAAATTACATAATAAAATAGATCAATTTTATATCTTGATGAATACCCCTAGAAATTAAATAGGTTTCCGTATTCACATAAATAAAATAAGAGAATTTCTGGAAAAGGAGAGAAATATTTTGAGATGAAATTTCTGCAGCATAACAGCTATATAACATGGTTTTAAAAAACAATAAAAAGAGAGGTGAAAATGTAACCCCCTAATAATAAACTCATAAAACATTTTAGGGATATAATAAATTTAAATAAGATCATGGAATGGATATTTAAATGACATACCAAATACATAGGAAACATGAAAAAAAAAACAGAATATGTGATTTCTTATTTGAAAATTCGGCAGCCTAACGGTGTAAGTTTAAAATCTAGAAAATCATTTCATGATAGTGCAAGGGGTCTCCCAACAATTGGATATTAAATGGATGGTTATAAGGATATTGAATAACATACCCCCACGTAATAAAATGGAAACTAGAAGACATATCATAAAGGAAGTCATGACTTAAAAGAGGAGGGTGAAAGGCTCCCTTACCTAGAAGAGTAACTTTAAAAGATTGAAGGTTGGGACCATGTGGTGGTTGAGAGAACCTTGGTAGGTAAAAAGAACAGTGATTAATTGTTGATTAATTTGGAATGAAATTAATGAAGTAATGGGTTGTTATTTATAGATAAAGATAGGGAATATTTAATTAATTTCCATGGGACACCTCATCTGTGGTATTTGCAAATCCACGGGCATGCCCATGGTATTTTCCTATGGTATTGGACACTTGGGAAACCTCATGTAATATCTTACTATTTGAAAGATGACCATAATGATTGTGTAATTATTACATCATTAATGATATCATAAATCACATCGTAACACCAAACTGTATTTTTACTATTTAGCAAAAAACAAAACATTTTATAAAAATATCTTAAATTCACCCTAACTTAATATCGATGCACAAAATTTAAAAATGAACTCCATTTTATGAAAATAATTTTCTAAATAATTTTAATTTAATTTTAAAATAAAATCATTATTTATTCAAAAAAACACATCTGAAACTATAACTTATTTTGTAATACCATGAAAAAGGATTCAAGGGACCATAAAATTATTATATAACCATAAGACAGTAAATTAGGAATTTATGATTACATTTTATGAAAATAAATTTTAATTTTAAATTATAAAATTAATTATAAAATTGTAAATAATCTATTTATGACATAAAAAAATAAAAAAACATATACTATGATATTCTTTTCACTTTTAAGATGTCTAAATTGTATTTATACATTCATGGGTGTGGTTTCAATTTTTTTGGATGATTTAATGTTCATTACTATTCATAAGAGTATGTTACTATTCATACATTACTATTTACTAAAAGTCAGGTTGATCTTATTAGACTCTAAATTACTTACTTATCACAACTTCAGAAGATCATTTTTTTTAAATAATTTCACATTATTAATTCTATAAAGTATAGATAAAAAATTTAAAATACCCTTTTTCCAAAATTCATCAATAATATTTAACTTCTATAAATTCATCCTACATTTATCCATAAATTTAAAATTCACAAATTTTACCATAGAATAAATTACAATTTTATTAATACCAAGGGATTACAAAAAGTATCTAAGACCTCGTTACATATCCCCTTATTACACCTACATTGGACCTAACTGTAAGGTGTTCTATGGGGATAAAATCATAAGGCGGATCAGACAACATTGCCCGAGTGGTGATTTCTATCAGCTTGAACTTCTCCATTAGGAGATTTTATTCAAGCTTTATATGTTGAATCTTAGCTTGAGCTTGGTCCAGAGTAAATCTTAGAGATGCTACCTCCTTCCCAAGAACTGAAAAATGGGCTTTGTATAGCCTGAGTCTACTAGATGAGGCCATAGACACTTCTTTCTATATTAACCAAGATCACATGTATTTATAAACAATAAATTTAATGTAAATATTTTAGTTTCTATTGGTCATATTGACCAACGGTTATATAATAGTCGAAAAAAATAGTCTCATTTAATTATACTCACTTAATCATTTAAAGGATATAGTTTTGTGGAGTATAAAATGAAATAACACACAAATTTAAGAAATACATATTATTCAAAAGTTCAGGTCGTTACATTCTTCCCCCCTTAATAAATTTCTTCCATGAAATTTTAACACGTACCCTTGGAAAAGAAAATGTGTGAGAACTTATACCACCAAGACTCCTCTAGTTACCACATGGTTTCATCACATTTTTCGTTCTTCCCCAACACCTTAACAAGGTGGGAAGACTTTTTGCACAAAACCCTTTCTCTACAATCCATGATCTCCACCAGCTTTTCCTTATAAGAGAGGTTATGTTTCAGTTGTGTCAGGTCTGGATTTTGTACATGTGAAGGGTCATGTATGTACTTATTCAAGAGGGACACATAGAATATATCATGAACTTGTGCTAGATTTGGAGGAAGTGCAAGCCGATAGGCCACTGCTCCTACACGATCGAGGATTTCATTGGGGACAATATACCTAGGAATAAGCTTCCCCTTATTCCCAAACCTCATGACTATCTTCCAAGGTCAAATTAAAAGAAATAAATTTTCACCAACATCAACCTCCATGTCCATTCGACAGTGGTCGACATATATCTTTTGAAGACTCTGAGCAGCCTTAATGTGTTGTTGGATGGCATGAACTTTTTATGTCATCTCTTACACAAGATCAGGCCCAAGAAGCATTATCTCACCAGCTTCATGCCAACAAATAAGTGATCTACATCGCTTACTATATAGAGCTTCATAGGGTTCCATTTTAATGCTCTAGTTGAATCTATTGTATGTATACTCTTGTATATATATACACCCTTATGGTTTTGAAATAAACCCTCTTATACCCGATTCCAGGACTTCTGAATTTTGGGTTTATGTGGTATTCTTAAAACTGAAGGAAAATTTATTTTCCCATCTAAAACATGTTTAAATCCCTAGTATATTCAGTTATATATATACAACCATATTGTTTTATATGAACTTCTTATGTCTGGTCTTAAGACTTCTAATCATTAATCATTAAAGTTAATGTTGAACCTTAAAATGAAAGGAATTATATTTTTCTATAAAACTTTTATATAAATAGTATGCACCGACATATATAATTATATAGTTTATATAACTCACCCTCTAGACCAGTTTTAAGACTTCCATGATTAATTTATGTTTTTGATAAGCAGATGAGTGCCAAATAATTTTTTTGTAAAACCCTTATGTCGACTCAGTTGTACATGTAAGATATATATGTTTACATAAGAATATATATATTTATATATAAATATATATATATATATGACCTTTTCTAATAAATAAATAGTTTTTATTTCAAATTTATAATTTAAAATTTAAGGACTCTAGATAACTGATGTGTAAATATATTTTAATCACATGGGTGTTTTTAGATTTTTGGTTCAAACCCTTTGATACATAACATGTTTTCAGTTTTTTGAATATATGTGTATACCCATAAACATTGATCCTTAACATTATTTAGAATTTTCCAAGTGCTTCTAAGAAATAATTAATATGTGTATTCGAAATATGAATGTCTTTATTTAAAAATTCTACTTTTTATATACACCTTGTGTATGAATGGAATTACACAACACTAAACCCTAATTTTGGATATTCCAAACATTATACCTTTGATGGGTTTAGTAATTGTGGAGTGTTCAAGAGTATAATATTTTGGGTTTCATCTTTTACATTCATATGTATGAATCACATTATATATATATATATATTAAATGGTATTATTTATGGTTGAATCACATGCTTTACATTTTTTATCATTATGTATACCCTTGTGGTGTGTTATACAAAAGCATATCTGTAATTAATTCTTGCACATCTGCGAGATTAATGCCCCACATGAAGCACTAGGTTTATCTTTTAATTGATTATGAATCCAAATCATAATGAAATTTTAATATATATTTTATTAATAAGGTTTTAGAATTTATGGTTATCATTTTATGTAACAAAACTTGCATTTCTTTTATTGCATTAGATTTCATCGTATATTCCATAATCTACTTATCATACTCACAATTCAGCGAAATTTCCAGGCCATTGATAGTTTTTTAATTGATACATATCTGCTTGATTAACTATATATATATGTAAATTATAATGAATTTAATTAAAATTATTCTGAATTTTATAGAATTTTGAATTAAATTATTTAAGGTGGTATGGGACACCTTGAATAATATGAAATGTTAAATTCAATATTCAAAGTGGTAAGGGACATTGGGAATATACAACCATATTTGGAATATGAGGAATTTAATAGACTCGGTATAATGCGTTGGGTACTGGTTAATAAAAGCCCCTCAATGCATTGATAGTTCTCATGAGACAATCAGGTCATGGCATGATGCCATTGACATTTCAGGTCTTGACACGAGGTCTTGATATGGTCTGATATTATGTGTTCCCTATTTATGTCTATGATAATTAATTATCCAAGTAAATATTAAACTTGTAGAATATCCATGGTTAAAAGCTAGTACCTTTGAGTATCAGAAGAATTAAATGTTAATGGCTTCACGTATATTTTGCACTGAGTGATTTACTAGCCAGTGTATGTTTCACAGTAGTAGAGAATGAAATTGATGTTATTACCTTAATGTGAAACTTTTATTATGTATTACTCTTAGTTAATAAAATTTTACTATCATTTCATATGCCATACTTATTTATAATGTCTTTTACTTACTATTCTGAGTGAACATGCTTATAATAGAATCATGATTCCTTGTAACTCTCTCTGAATACCATGAAATTTTCCCTTATGATCCTTAGACTAAATGATATGTTGTGATGTTTATGTTTCTTTTTTCCTTAAGAATTTTTTTTATATAGAATTTTAAAAGAATGTTTTAAAATGTTATATTGGTATATTACGTTATTTTAAAACCCCTTACTGGGCATTTGTATGTGACAGCCCGACCCCAGAATACCCTGATCCGGTGTCTTGAAAAATGATGGTTAAATTTTTACACAAAAACATGCACTGATATTTTAAACATCATGTCTCATATAGAGGATAGATTCAATTTCGGTTCGGGAAAACCACCTACTCCAGACATACTTCATCTGCTAAAACTGATATTTGAAAATTTTATTTAAAAAACATAGGGTGAGCATACGAATGCCTAGTAAGTGGTTTTAAAATAACATAATATACCAATATAACATTTGAAAACATGATTTTAAAATTTACCATAAAAACTTTTCTTAAGGAAAACATAAACATAAACATCACAACATAGTATTTAGTCTAAGGATCATAAGGGCACATTTCATGGTATTCAAACAGAGTTATAAGGAATCGTGATTCTATTATAAGCATGTTCACTCAGAATAATAAGTAAAGAACCTTATAAATAAGTATGACATATGAAATTATAGTACAAATTTAACAACTAATAGTATCACGTAATTTGTGTTGTGCATAAATGTAATAACATCAATTTCATTCTCAACTACTGTGAAACATACACTGGAGAATAAATCACTAAGTGATAAATAAATTGTATTCCATTAGCATTTACGTCTTATGGTACCCATTAGAACAAGTCCTTACCCATGAATATTCTACAAGTCAAATATCCACTTGGTTAATTAATTATCATAGACATAAAGTGGGAGAGTATAATATCAAACTCTGTCAAGACCTCATGTCAAGACCTGAAATGTCAATGTCCTCATTCCATGACTTGATTGTCTCATGAGAACTATCTATGCATCGAGGGGCTTTCATTAACTATTCTTGAACCCGTTATACTGAGAATATTACATTCCTCATATGCCAAATAGGGTTTTATATTCATAATGTAACATACCACTTCGAATATTTAATTTCAGGTTTCATATCATTCAAGGTGTCTCATACCACCTTGAGTAATTTATTTCATAATTCCATAAAACATAATATGAGATTTAATTACATTCATTAAAAATTACATATATATAGTGAATCGTGCATATAAGTAATAATTAAAAATCTATCAATTGCACGACTATGTTGTTGAATGGTGATTATGATATATAGGTTATTGAATATGGTATGAAAACTAATGCACTAAAATAAATACAAGTTTTGTTACATAAAATGATAACCTTACTTTATAAAACCATAATAATAAAAAATATATTGGAATTTAATCCTGATTTGGAGGCATAATCAATTAAAAGATAAACCAAGTGCTTCATGTGGGGAATTAATCTCATAGATTCTCAAACATTTATTACTGATATGATTTTTTAAAACACACCACAAGGGTATACATAATGTTACAAATGGAAAGCAAGTGATTCAACCATAACTAATACCACTTAATCAACATATATATATAAATAAGTTCTTCATACATATGAATATAAAAGTTTCAAACCCCATATATTATACTCATTAACTCTCTATAATTTCTAAACACATCAAAATTATAATATTTGGAATATATAAAATTACGGTTTGGTGTTTTTTAAATCTGTTCATACACAAGGAGTATATAAAAAGTAGTTTTTTTAAATAAAGAAATTTCTATTTCGAAAACACATGTTTAATTCATTCATAGAAACCCCTAGAAAATTCTAAATAAAATTAAGGATCAAAGATTATGTGTATACACATATATTTAGAAAATAGAAAACACACAATGTGTCAAAGGGTTTAAACCAAATATCTAACAAAACCCTTGTGATTTAAATATATTGGACACATTAATTAACAATAGTCCCTAAATTTTAAATCGTAAATGAGAAATATAATATATTTATTTATTAAACAAACTTATAAATATATATATTATTATGTAAACATATATAACATACATATATAACCGAGTACACATAAGGGTTTTACACCAAAATTATTCAGCACTCATCTGCTTATCAAAAGCATAAATTAATAATGGAAGTCTTAAAACTAATCTAAGGGGTCAGTTATATAATCTATATAATTATATATGTCTATGTATACTATTTATATAAAATTTATATACAAAATATAATTCCTTTTATTTTAAAGTTCAACATTAACTTTGAAGCTTAAAGATTAAAAGTCTTAAAACCAGACATAAGATGTTTATACAAAACTATATAGTTGTATATATATATATATAACTAAATATACTAGGGATGTAAACAATTTTTTCATGAGAAAAATAATTATCCTTCAGGATTAAAAATACCACATAAACCAAAAATTCAGAAGTCTAGGAATCAGGTATAAGATGGTTTATGTCCAAACCACAAGGGTGTGTATATATATACGAGTATATATATATAATTATGTAAATATTCAACAAAGAAATCAAGGGAAGTGGAATAATTAAACACCAACTTGGGTATTCATCTGGCCACACCTGAGGATTCTCTATGAATGAGGATGTTGTGAAAATCGTCAAAGGGTTTCTTTTTAGCTTGGTATTAGGAAATGAATTACGAGGACACAATTATTTGTTTTGGTGAATAATGTGACACTCCAATACATATTTCTCATTTAATAATATTATTATTGTTTTATTTTGTTTAATTTACTTGTAATCTAAAAAAACGTGCAAACTAAATACCAGAATTTTTTTAAATAAAACACCAAATTGTTTGAAATACACCAAGACAAAATGAAAACCATACTAACCATAAATAACTATTAAAAGACCTATTATAATTATAGGGAGACCGCCCAAACCAAAAAAACCAAGAAGATAATATCGGTCTTTCAGATCTATCACAACAAACATTATAATGTCCAGAGCCACTACAACAACACTAAGCATCATTGGAATGATGTGCACCATCTTCTTCAATTGTCATGCGTTTGGGACACCCTAATGTATTGTTTTATAAGTCCCCCATTTGACTGTTGCTCTTATGGTGACTATTTATTTTCTAACATCTATAATTATATTCTTTGGTCTTTTCAGTGGATAAATTAAAAATAACTTATTTAGTTTTCCAAAACATTTAATTTATGTATTTAAAATATAATATAACCTCTTATTATGAACTTTAAAAGGACAATGATTTAATATTATCAGCAACACATATTGTGATTTTAAAATGAGATGAGGATTTCAAACACCTTTCTAATATTTCAAATATTATGTAAATGTTTTCATTCATAATACATAAACAAGGTTTTAACGAAACTATGTTTTTTATTTCTCTACAACTAGTATATAGTTTTCATATGGATTTATTAAATCTCACATTATAACTTTGTGTTTTAAAAAATTAATACTTTTAAAAAAAGTATTTTTTTTTTCAAAAAACACCTATTTATATGTAAGTAAACATATTACTAAATTTAACAAAATATGTACCAACAAGGGCCAGCCCTATAGTTAGGCCAAGGGAGGCAGCACGCGCAAGGCTGTTGTGCCTAGCCCTTATCCTTAGCACGGGTCAGCTTGCGGGATTGTGTGCATGCACGGTGCATGGTAGGTCTAGCGAGCAGGAGGAATAGCTACCCCGAGGGTAACACAAGAGCACAATCAAGCGGATAAGAGCGTGACACCATGTAGGGCAGCACACCAGTGTGGGTGGGCACAGAAGTGTGCCTGTAGAAATCAGTACGGGGCTGTACTAGGAGGGAGGAGGGAGAATTCTAAAACCATTCCCAGAGTCATGGGCTTATAAAGGGCCATGTAACCTCCTTTTTTTGATTTGGGGAAATAATTTTATGGATAAACAAGATCCATTCTGTTGGATCGCGTCTCATGCGATCCGGGCCATCTATTTCAATCCAGCACTCGATCCTCAATAGCTGCAGAATCCCATTTATTTTCTATAGGTCGTCTAATCCAACACAGATCTAATCGTGGCCATTGACTATATTTAAAACACCACATCGAATCTGAGCCATCTGATCTATCTCGAATATGATCGCGAATGTCCATCCCCTTTTATAATCCCCGCATCACCAAGGCCATCCGATAATCTCCGCGTTTAATCCCATCTATCAATTCTTTATCCTATTTTTCTCCCCTGCACTGCCTTCTTCTTCCTCCCTTCTATGTAGGACCAGTAACCCCTACCCACCTTTTCTCTTTTTTTCACTCCCGTGACTCCTCCCATCACCATCTGAGGCCTCCCTTTCCCTTCCTTTTTCACAAAGACTTCACATGGTCTTTTAATATACTGAGTAGGCCTCAGTTTTCCAATAGTATTATTAAATATTCTATATATTTTATCAATATTATAGTTTATAAAAATTCCATTATATCTATTTCCCTCAGTTGTTCCTCCTTTCCTCAAACCTCCAGCAAGCTCCCACGAGCCTTTCCTGAGTCTCTCCTCCTCCTCATGCCAGGTAAGGGAATTTATGTTTCCTTTCAGGTTGGGTTGAAAGCTTCCATACTTATATATATATATATATATATATATATATATATATATACTCTTTTATATATATATATATACACCCCTGTTGTCTGGACATAAACCCTCTTATTCCCGAATCCAGGAAATCTGAATTTTGGGTTTATGTGGTATTCTTAAACCTGAAGGATAATTCTTTCTTACTTGAAAAACTTGTTTACATCCCTAGTATATCCGATTATATATATATATACAACAATACCATTTTATATAAAACTTCTTATGTCCGGTTTTATGACTTATAATCTTTGAGCTTCAAAGTTAATGTAGAACTTTAAAATCCAAGGAATTATATTTTGTATAAAACTTTTATATAAAAGTATATAAGGACATATATAATTATATAGTTTATATAAATCACCCACTGGACCGGTTTTAATACATCCATGATTAATTTATGATTTTTATAAGTAGATGAGTGCCAAATAATTTTGGTGTAAATCCCTTATGTGTACTTGGTTATACTTGTAATATATATATATATATATGTTTACATAATCATATATATAAGTTTGTTTAATAAATAAATATTTTATATTTCACATTTATGATTTAAAATTTAGGGAATCCTATTAATTGATGTGTCCAATATATTTTAATCACATGGGTGTTCTAATATAATTGGTTTAAACCCTTTGATACATAATGTGTTTTCGGTTTTGTTTATATATGAGTATACACATAAACTTTGATCCTAAATTTTATTTAGAATTTTTAAAGGGTTACGAAGAAATAATAAAACATTTTTTTAAGAAATAAGAATATATTTATTTAAAAATATTATTTTTATATACACATTGTGTATGAACAGATTTACACAATACTAAACCCTAATTTCAGATATTCTAAATATTATACTTTTGATGTGTTTAGAAATGGTAGAGAGTTTGTGAGTATAATATTTGGAGTTTGAAACTTTTATATTCATATGTATGAATCACTTATTTATATACATATATATATTTATATTTAATGGTATTATTTATGGTTTAATCACATGCTTTCCATTTTTAGAATTATGTATACCCTTGTGGTGTGTTATACAAAAGTGTATCTGTAATAAATGTTTGATCATCCATGAGATTAATTCGCCAAATGAAGCTCTTGGTTTATCTTTTAATTGATTATACATCAAAATCTTGATAAAATTCCAATATATATTTTATTAACAAGGTTTTATAAAGTATGTTTATCATTTTATGTAACAAAACTTGTATTTCTTTTAGTGCATTAGTTGTCATCGCATATGCCATAATCTGCATATAATACTCTTCATTCAATGACATATCCATGAAGTAAATATTTTTGTAATTATTAATTATATACTTGATTCAGTATATATATATATATAAATGCTAATGAATGTAATTAAAACTCTTATTAAATTTTATGGAATTATGAGTTAAATTATTCCATGTGGTATGGGACACCTTGAATAATTTGAAATGTGAAATTAAATATTCTAAATGGTATGGGACATTTTGAATATAAAACCCAATTTTTCATATGAAAAATGTAATAGACTTGGTATAACGGGTTGGGGATTGGTTAATGAAATTCCCTCAATGCATTTATAGTTCTCATGAGACAATCGGGTAATGGCACAAATCCATTGACATTTTAGGTCTTGACACGAGGTCTTGACATGGTCTGTTATTATGTGTTCCCTCTTTATGTCTATGATAAAAAATTAACCAAGTGGATATTCAAAAAGTTGAGTTTAACGCCCCGACCCCAGCTACCCAGAGTCAGTGCATTACTTCGTAACATTAGCATGATCAAAAAAGATCAAGTCTCGAAAGACCGATTAGTTTAGTAGCCTTGGAAACACTAGATACATTCATAAAAGTTACATTACATCATAAATTGAAAAACTACAATAACAAAGTCTCCATAGACCACTCTCATATCCTCTTCTGACATTCCCTGCAGGTCATTCATAAAATACTTCTTCACATCCTGGAAAATATTAAAACATTGAAAGGGGTGAGCTCAGATGCTCAGTAAGGATAACAATATTGCGGAAGCTTTCATAAATAAACATTAACATTTAAGGCAATGTATAACTAAAACAAAAGCCTTTTAAACATGAACTTCAACATAATATAGAAAAAGTAAAATGAGATAAATCCATTTACTTATTCACATGGATATTCTACTGGTCGAATAATCACATGCAATATCAATAACCACTTTCATAATGATAGAATGCATAATGCCAGACTATCATAACCACGTAGTCAAGGCCTCGTGCCAAGACCACAAATAAGATTTGTCAAGGCCTTGTGCCAAGACAGTAGTTTGTCTCATGAGACCTGCCGATGCATCGAGGAGCTATAGCGGGCTCCACCCGTCACTTATTAAGTCCAATGCATTCCTCATATGAATAGGTTTAAACATATCATAAACCATAACATAATCGTATCACATAAAACATGCGTAAAGGAATCATAACATTTCCACATTTCAATCACAAGATGTCAATACAACACATTGATATAATAAAAACACTTTCAAAACCATTTTCAATACTAAAATAAAAGCAAGTTAAAACATGGTATTTATTTTTCATTAAAAAAAGTGATGGCTTGTAGAGGAAGCCGAAACTCAAATAACGGTCACGGCGGCGGAGAATTCGTTGTCGCCGCATAAGTACGGAAAGGAAAACATTCCCTTTTTGTCATTTAGTAAAACGCTTCATATAAAAAAGATTCCTTTTGAATAAATGTAAAAGTCAAAGGGGTTTATACACAGTATAAAAGAAAGTTGTGTATAAAACCAAATATGCCTCAAATGAAAGGAGATTGAGAAAAAGTCCTTAAAAAGATCATTTTTAAAATAAAATAGATCTATTATGTGTATTCACTATAGGTACACATAAAGAAAGTAAAAATAAAAAATAGGACATAATAATATCATGACATAATTTGAAAGTAGGAGATTAACCCAAAGAATGGATGTTGGGTTAAGAAATTCCCTTACCTTGTGTCCGACTTGACTCAACCGTTCTTTAACCTCCTGAATAATAAACTAGAGTTAATATCTACCTTATTAAGAACCATTTTTAATTTCATTATCCTTTTTATATCACTTATTACAATGTTATGAACATTATGTAATTATTTAAGTTAATAACGGTCGTTTTGTCGATCTTTGGTACTTGAGTAAAAAATAAACTTCTTATAATTACAAGTTGTTCATGTGGTAGAATATCCATTATCTCCAGAATTATATTCATGATTTAGATGTCATATATATCTTATATATCCAGTATATACATTCATTTATAATATTACGTAACATTTAGAGGTAAGAAATGAAATGCACCGTTCATGGAGACGGTAAGCCGTACGTACGCATGAACGCTACTTTCATTTCAATTTCATATTTAATGGAATGAAATCAAAATCATATAAATGTATAATATAATTCCAGTATAATATAGTGTATAATACTATTTACTCCATCCCTTATACATCCCACATATGGCATTAACGATTCAAATCACTTTGAGGGGGCGGTAGTCCGCACTTCCAAAAATGAAATTATCGCGTTTTACCCATAATGGAAATCATTAAGTATGCCATAAATGAGAAATACAGAAGCATAAGTAAAAAATAAACATATTTTATATCATATATAAATATAGTGACATCTTAATGGCCACATTTGAAGGTGTTATATGAGTGTTGAACAATCATCGTTTCGTGAGGCAGAAATTCGCCATCCACAGAAACCGTATGTTCTTTAACCATTAGATGTAGGTGTGTGTAAGTGTAGCTCGAATACTTATTATAACAACATCCTAGTATATTTAGGATACTGGTGGTGTTACAAAAGAAATGAATAAAAAGAGTTTAGGGGGTTGGAGAAGAAAAATAAAACAAAACAACATTAGAGAAGACATTACCTCAAAATCGGGTAACTCTTTTTTGATTTGAGCCAAAGACTTTCTTGGGAAGAGTTCTGCCCAAAGTGAGGCTTCTAGGAGTAAGAGGGGGAAGTTGGGAGAGTATTTGGGCAGAGGTTGGCCGAGCCAAATGGCTTTAATGTGTAAATGAGGTGGGAGAGGTGGGGGCCTTTTATAAGTGGAGAGGAGGAGCTCTTTTGGAAAGATTGAAATGTTACATTATTATACAATGCTTTTCGGATTCTAAAGGTCCCACACTTATATAATTTGTGTCTAAGGTGATAAGGGTTCGAAATCTCTTCATCCAATAGGCTTTGGACAAGTGTAATCCTTGGATTTTGCATTATCTTCTCATTTTATTTAAATCGTTAAATAATGAGGTCATCGCTGCATCATAATGATGTCATAAATAATTTAATTTATTTAATGTCTAAAAATTATAAAACAAATACAATGATTTAGGAAATCTTTTTAAATTTCTAATGAATATTTATAGTCAAAATTTGGACTTGTGTAACCCCACTTAAAAATTGTTTTAGTAAAACAACTCATGTTTGTGTCAATTTAATTTTAACATTAAATAAATATATATTAATGTCATTTTCCAACCAAAGTGGCTCCATGGGGTCCCCCAGTTGACCCATGGGTTTTCTTGGTCGGCCATTACTCATCCAATAGGTGTAGGACAAATTTCAAGCTCATATAATATTATTAAAACATTATTTTTACCTTAAACTATACTAATTACCTCTAATCGCGATTAAGAACTTAAAAGTTACTATTCACCAAAAAAATTATTTTAATCTCATTAAACCACATTTTACTTTTTAATGACAACCATGTATGTCGGATTTTTGAAAATCAAATCACAGAAGTGGTAATATTTCATTTAAACGAAAAATCAGTTATTTAACTACAACTTAGTGGTTTCACTATTCATCAAAAATTGAAGTTTTTCAGAACAATGCCAAAATTTAACCCTAAGCTATAATTGATATTCCGAATTCAAAAATGATGTCTATTTTACAAAATTCTAAACATATAAGTTGCATTAATAAATTTTATAATTAATTCCCACTGTTACAAAAAATAGCGTGTTTTTAAGAAACTATTTATATCAAAAGATTGGCAATTGTTTATGTCCAATTTCAATGTTAAATTAATTCTAATGACCACCATTGGATAAAATGGTAAAAATATATTCTCATTATACTTTAAAACCACTAAATATTATAATTTATCACTATAAATTATTTTGATTTAAAAAGTTGTTTTTAAGTATTTTTCACTATTCATAAAAAAAATTAGAAGTTCTCAGAAAAATACCAAAAATTCAACATAGGATAATTTAGATATTCCGAATCCAAAAATGAAGTCCATTTTGAAATATAAAATTTCTATAATTTTAAAAAGTGGTTATTACTATTCATAATGGCTACTTTGATTAGTCGCGGTGTTTTAGAACTCGAAATTGCGTACAATGCAAGCTATTGCATTATTGAATGAGAAGCGTATCATGGAAGCTCGGGGTGTTACATTCTCCCCTCCTTCAATAAATTGCATCCTCGCAATTTGAAATTTTTTTCTTTGAAAATAAAAGGTTGAAAAGAGAAAATACCTTTGTGGAAAACCCACATCAGAAATAAGATTAATAAAATTTAGCCTCAATAAGAGGGAAATGGAAATAAGAAAGTCACCACCAAATTATGATCTCTATAAGAAGAAAATTGGTGGTAATTAGAGACATATAATTGGAGGAAAAACGTAAATATTTATAGGGAGTGATTGAGGTCATCAATAACAATCAACTGTCAAATTGAGGGCCTCAAAGCCTTCAATCTATGTTGATTTAAAATATCATCAGTTCAACAAAACATAAGGTATTATGATAACACATTTTTTTTTGTTTTAATATCCCTTCACTAAAGTTTAAGAATTAATTTATTAATTGAATAAGAGATAGGTATATATATATTTATGCTTGACAATTATAGTTTCAACCTTCAACTCATCTTTTACTCAAAAAGATAATAGAACTCAAAAATATTATACTTATCCTAATTGTATAAGGTTCCAAATATTAACACATACCATTTAGATTAGTAAAATTATTTTGTAATAACTTGGGACTTCCTGTAGGCTAGTGGTAGGAAATAATGGCATGTCGCACTATGATTGTGGGTTCGATTCCTGCAGCTTTTCCAACGCGACGGGTTATGCCCCACCCTGCAGGTTTTCCTTTTCCTAAAACTATAGTATTATAATATTCCAAAAATAATCTTCATAATTTTTCTTAACCTTAAACAATACTATCCATGGTTCAACTTAATCCATTCCAACCTTAATAGTTACCCAAAATACCTCTACCCATACTTTCTCTAAAAGGTATCTAAATTCCAAAATTAATTGTAACATTAGATTCCCCAAACAAAGAAAAGTTTCTCTTATTGTCACATACTAAAAATATGATTACCTTAATCATATTAAAACCTTACTGAAATCAAAAAGTACTGCAGTACAATATTTATATATATCACATTATTCTTATAACCAGAATATAATCTTTGAGTCCAAAAGCACCAATACATTAATTATTCCTCTTCAACTGTAGTCACAGCATAAGATTGGCCTTGATCCCTTGGCCTTTTCTGAGGTAAGTTTCCTTGACGCTTAGGACATTCATTTTCATAATTCCCCATTTCCCTACAATTGTAGCATTCAACTTTGACAACCTCTTTCTTTCCCTTACAATCACGAGCCTGGTGACCCTTTTCTCCACAATTATAACAAACTCCCATTCCTTTTAGGCACGTAAAAGGGTGACTCTTCCCACAATTATCACATAATGGAAAATCCTTCTTTCCCTTTTTCCCTTTATCTCTCTCTTGTTCCACCGTTCTCTTCTTCTCTTGCTTTACTTTGTTGTCATAAGACTTAGAGAATTCCTTTTCTATCTTGATAGCACATGAGACAATATCTTCGTATGTTGAGAATGATTGTGATACTAAAGCTCGACGGAGAAATGGTTTTAACCCATCAAAGAAACAATCAATCTTACCTCTTGGGTTGCGTATATAATCTGCAGCATACCTCGCTAACCTTGTAAAGTTGGCCTCATACTTTGCGACATTCTCATCCTCCTTTTGTTTCAGACTCAGAAATTGCCTTTCCATATCTGCTCTATGGTCATGAGGAAAGTATTTTTCTAAGAAAAGATCTTTGAACTCCCTCTATTCCATATTTGATACTTCATCATCTTCCTTCATGTTTTGAATCAATGACCACCATTGATCAGCATCTCCAGTGAGGCGGTAAACTGCCATGATAACCTTTTCCCTTTCACTACTCCCCAAGGCGTGGAATATTTTCTCTATGGAGTTTATCCATTGCTCAGCTACTAATGGATTTGTACTCCCATTGATCGTTGGTGGTTGTTTCCTCATGAATCGATCTAACATTGATCCTCCACGCTGCGGATCAGGGTTCTCCATACGAGTAAGGTTATTATTCATAACCTGAGTGAGTTGTCCCAGTATGGTTATTAGCTTATTGGCACCAGTTGCATTACCAGCCCCACTATAATTATCTTGAGCAGGAGGGCAATCCCTTCACGGAGTGCGTGCATTGATACGGTTTCCATTTCTTCCACTAGGCGCCATTTCTAAACAATGGCATAAACTAGATCAGTTTATGAATCAAAATACATAATCCCATACTTATAAAACACTTAACATAAATTGAACTATTTATGGATATAATCCATAATCATAAAAATGTTTTCTTTGAGGAATTATATTCTCATAACCCTTCATAGTGGTTTATAAAGAAAATGAGAATTATCCAAAGCATATCCCCCGGGAGTGTCGTAACCAAGAGTGCAGCAAGGCCCGTTGTCGTGTACCAGTTCCCGTTCGAGTCTAGCTCAAATCGGTGTTTTCGGGTTTTACCCCTAGGTACATCTGTGCCAGAGCCGCCTCTACCTGCTCGTATCCAGACAGGGATGTATTGCTCGGAAAACTCATAAAATCTCTACAATACCAAAATTCTAGGAAGTTCTTCTATACTAATCCTCAAAGTTCATCTTAGGTCTACGTGCTCTAATCAGAGTTTATCTAAATCTAGCTTCCAAGGTTTGTACTAAACTTCCTCTGATACCAACTGTAACGCCCCGACCCCAGCTACCCAGAGTCGGTGCATTACTTCGTAACATTGGCATGATCAAAAAAGATCGAGTCTCGAAAGACCGATTAGTTTAGTAGCCTTGGAAACACTAGATACATTCATAAATTTTACATTACATCATAAAGTGAAAAAATACAATAACAAAGTCTCCATAGACCACTCTCATATCCTCTTCTAACAATCCCTACAGGTCATTCATAAAATACTTCTTCACAACCTGGAAAATATTAAAACATTGAAAGGGGTGAGCTCAGATGCTCAGTAAGGATAACAATATTGTGGAAGCTTTCATAAATAAACATTAACATTTAAGGCAATGTATAACTAAAACAAAAGCCTTTTAACCATGAACTTAAACATAATATGGAAAAAGTAAAATGAGATAAATCCATTTACATATTCACATGGATATTCTACTGGTCGAATAATCACATGCAATATCAATAACCGCTTTCATAATGATGGAATGCATAATGCCAGACTATCATAACCACGTAGTCAAGGCCTCGTGCCAAGACCACAAATAAGATTTGTCAAGGCCTTGTGCCAAGACACTAGTTTGTCTCATGAGACCTGCCGATGCATCGAGGAGCTATAGCGGGCTCCACCCGTCACTTATTAAGTCCAATGCATTCCTCATATGAATAGGTTTAATCATATCATAAACCATAACATAATCATATCACATAAAACATGCATAAAGGAATCATAAAATTTCCACATTTCAATCACAAGATGTCAATACAACACATTGATATAATAAAAACACTTTCAAAACCATTTTCAATACTAAAATAAAAGCAAGTTAAAACTTTGTATTTATTTTTCATTAAAAAAAGTGATGGCTTGTAGAGGAAGCCGAAACTCAAATAATGGTCACAGCGGTGGAGAATTTGTTGTCGCCGCATAATTACGGAAAGGAAAAAATTCCCTTTTTGTCGTTTAGTAAAACTCTTCGTATAAAAAAGATTTCTTTTGAATAAATGTAAAAGTCAAAGGGGTTTATACACCGTATAAAAGAAAGTTATGTATAAAACCAAATATGCCTCAAATGAAAGGAGATTGAGACAAAGTCCTTAAAAAGATCATTTTTAATATAAAATAGATCTATTATGTGTATTCACTATAGGTACACATAAGGAAAGTAAAAATACAAAATAGTACATAATAATATCATGACATAATTTGAAAGTAGGAGATTAACCCAAAGAATGGAAGTTGGGTTCCGAAATTCCCTTACCTTGTGTCCGACTTGACTCAACCGTTCTTTAACCTCCTGAATAATAAACTAGAGTTAATATCTACCTTATTAAGAACCATTTTAAATTTCATTATCCTTTTTATATCACTTATTACAATGTTATGAACATTATGTAATTATTTAAGTTAATAACGGTCGTTTTGTCGATCTTTGGTACTTGAGTCAAAAATAAACTTCTTATAATTACAAGTTGTTCATGTGGTAGAATATCCATTATCTCCAGAATTATATTCATGATTTAGATGTCATATATATCTTATATATCCAGTATATACATTCATTTATAATATTACGTAACATTTAGAGGTAAGAAATGAAATGCACCGTTCATGGAGACGGTAAGCCGTACGTACGCATGAACGCTACTTTCATTTCAATTTCATATTTAATGGAACGAAATCATAATGATATAAATTTATAATATAATTACAGTATAATATAGTGTATAATACCATTTACTCCATCCTTTATACATCCCACATATGGCATTAACGATTCAAATCACTTTGAGGGGCGGTAGTCCGCACTTCCTAAAATGAAATTATCGCGTTTTACCCATAATGGAAATCATAAAGTATGCCATAAATGAGAAATACAGAAGAATAAGTAAAACATAAACATATTTTATGTCATATATAAATATAGTGATATCTTAATTTCCACCTTTGAAGGTGTTATATGAGTGTTGAACAATCATCGTTTCGTGAGGCAGAAATTCTCCATCCACAGAAACTGTATGTTCTTTAACCATTAGATGTAGGTGTGTGTAAGTGTAGCTCGAATACTTCTTATATAAACATCCTAGTATATTTAGGATACAGGTGTTGTTACAAAATAAATTAATAAAAAGAGTTTAGGGGGTTGGAGAAGAAAAATAAAACAAAACAACATTAGAGAAGACATTACCTCAAAATCGGGTAACTCTTTTTTGATTTGAGCCAAAGGCTTTCTTGGGAAGAGTTCTACCCAAAGTGAGGCTTCTAGGAGTAAGAGGGGGAAGTTTGGAGAGTATTTTGGAAGAGGTTGGCCGATCCAAATGGCTTGAAAGTGTAAATGAGGTGGGATAGGTGTGGGCCTTTTATAAGTGGAGAGGAGGGGCTCTTTTGGAAAGATTGAAATGTTACATTATTATACAATGATTTTCGGATTATAAAGGTCCCACACCAATATAATTCGTTGATAAGGTGATAAGGGTTCGAAATATCTTAATCCAATAGGCTATGGACAAGTGTAAGCCTTGGATTTTGCATTATCTTCTCATTTTATTTAAATCGTTAAATAATGAGGTCATCGCTGCATCATAATTATGTCATAAATAATTTAATTTATTTAATGTCTAAAAAATATAAAAAACTACTATGATGTAGGAAATATTTTTATCTTTATAATAAATATTTATAGTCAAAATTTTTACTTGTGTAACCCCACTTAAAAACTGTTTTAGTAAAACAACTCATGTTTGTGTCAATTTAATTTTAACATTAAATAAATATATATTAATGTCATTTTCCAACCAAAGTGGCTCCATGGGGTCCCCAAGTTGACCCATGGGTTTTCATGGTTGTACATTACTCATCCAATATGATTAGTACAGGTTTCAAGCTCATATCACATTATTAAAACATTGTTTTTACCTTAAACTACACTAATTACCTCTAATCGCGATTAAGAACTTAAAAGTTACTATTCACCAAACAAATAATTTTAATCTCATTGAACCACATTTTAATTTTTAATGAAAACCATGTATGTCGGATTTTTGAAAATCAAATCACAGAAGTGGTAATATTTCATTTAAACAAAAAATCAGTTATTTAACTACCACTTAGTGGTTTCACTATTCATCAAAAATTGAAGTTTTTCAGAACAATGCCAAAATTTCACCCTAATCTATAATTGATATTCCGAATTCAAAAATGATGCCTATTTTAAAAAATTACAAAAATATAAGTTGCATTAATTTATTTTATAATTAATTCCCGCTGTTACAAAAAATAGCGTGTTTTTAAGAAACAATTTATATCAAAAGATTGGCAATTGTTTATGTCCAATTTCAATGTTAAATTAATTATAATGACCACCATTGGATAAAATGGTAAAAATATATTCTAATTATACTTTAAAACCACTAAATAGTATAATTTATCACTATTAATTATTTTGATTTAAAAAGTTGTTTTTAAGTATTTTTCACTATTCATAAAAAAATTAGAAGTTCTCAGAAAAATACCAAAAATTCAACATAGGCTAATTTCGATATTCCGAATCCAAAAATGAAGTCCATTTTAAAATATAAAATTTCTATAATTTTAAAAAGTGGTTATTACTATTCATAACGGCTACTTTGATTAGTCGCGGTGTTTTAGAACTCGAAGTTGCGTACAATGCAAGCTATTGCATTATTGAATGAGAAGTGTATCATGGAAGCTCGGGGTGTTACATTGAATATCCACTATTAAGAGCCATTATGCTTGAGTATCAGAAGAAGTAAAGGCTAATGGAATGATGTTTATGTATCACTCAGTGATTTATTAGGAAATGTATTATTCATAGTAGTAGCTAATGAAATTGATGTTATTACCTTTATACGAAACTCTGATTATGTATTACTCTTGTTTATTAAATTTGTACTTGCATTTCATATGTCATAGTTTTTTAAATTTTATTTTACTTATAATTCTGAGTGAACATGCTTATAATTAAATCATGATTCTTTATAACTCTATATGAATACAATTAAATATTCCCTCATGATCCTCAGACTAGTGTTTTATAGGTAGTTCGATAATCCCAAAGTGCTTCACCAAGTCTATCAGGCCAGTGTTTTCTGGTGGATTTTAAAATTCTCTCAAACACCCTTACACTTATCTGTTGGAATGTTCATTTGGTCCATTTGTTTATGGGTGATATGCAGTTGAAGTCTTATGTACAACACCATTCTTTTCCAAAAAAGATTCCATGGTTTTATTACAAAAATGGTTCCATAAGTCACTTATCAAGGAACGTGGTGTGCCCAATCTATGGAATATGTGTGACTTTAAGAACTCACTAACAGTATGTGAATCATCCTTTCTAGTGGATTTGGTGATGAACCTCCTAGAAACATAATTAACCACAATAAGTATGTTTGAGAATCCATTGGTAGGGGTAAATGGTCCCATGAAATCAATTCCCAAAATAACAAGGATCTCACATAAAAATAAATTCTTTTAGGGCATTTCATTTCTATTTGAAATTATGCCTAACTTTTGGAAACTGGGACATGATAGAAAAAAACTCATGTGAGTACTTGAAGAGTTAAGGCCATAAGAATCTAGAGTTGAGGACCTTACGGGAGGTCCTTTGTGGTCCAAAGTGGCCACCACCAAGCATTGGGTGATAGAATTCTATGATGGAGGAAATTTCATCTTCATCAACACATCTCTTTATTACCACGTCTGCCCCAGTTTTCAAAAGTTTATATTCTTCCAAAAAATAGTATTTTGACTAACTTTTCAACTTTATTTTTTGATCTTTTGAAACCATTTTAGGAAAAACACCAGAAACAAAGTAATTTACAATTGGGGCATACCATGGTATTTTTGGAGTTACTGATGAAAGGTGATCAGCTGGAAAGTCTAGATCAATTATTACATAATGAGAAAAAATAGGAATTCTACTCAAGTTATCTACCACATGGTTCACTTTTCATGGTATATCATTGATTTCAAGGTCAAAATCTTGGAGCATTAGGATCCATCTTATTAGCCTTGGTTTGGAATCACTTTTCTTTAGTAAGCACTTTATAGCAGAATGGTTAGCCAAGATGATAATTTTGGCACCAAAGAGATTGGGCCAGAAATTATCTATGGAAAAAACCAATGTTAAAATTTCCTTTTCAGTCATATTGTACTAAGATTGAGTTTTATCCAATGTTTTTGAGGCATTATAGAAGACATGAGGAATCTTTTCTCTTCTTTGACCTAGAACATCCCTAACGAATCTATCATAAGCATCACACATAAACACCAAGGGTAAGGACCAACCTAAGGGTTGGATTATCGGGGTAGATGTAAGAGTAGTTTTGAGTTCAATGGAGTCCTTGAAAACCTCATCGAAATGGAATGTGACATCATTTTGGATCAACTAAGTGAGTGTGAGGTAAGTCCAACTGAAGATATGGATGAATCGCCAATAGAAACTAGCATGACTGAGGAATTAATGGATGTCATGAACTGATGTGGGTTCAGGAATTGATTGAATCACTTCAATTTTGGCAGGATCGACTTCAATAACATCTTTTGAAACTATGTTCCCTAGAACAATCCCATTTGTAACCATGAGGTGACATTTTTAAAAATTTAACACAAGGTTACACATGAAACAATTTTTAAGGACTAGAGAGAGTGAATTCAAACAAGATTCAAATGACTCACCATAAATGGTAAACTCATCTATGAAGACCTACATACAATGGTAAATGAATTCAAATAATATACCCATCATACACCTTTGGAATATTGGTGGAGCATTGAAAAGGCCAAAAGGCATTATCCTATAAGCATATATTCCAAAGGCGAAAGTGAAAGTAGTATTTTCATAGTCTTGAGGTGCGATTGGGGTTTGGAAATAGATAGTGTATCCATCAATAAAGCAATAGTGTGACTTTATAGCTAATCTTTCTATCATTTGATCGAGGAATAGAATAGGGTAATGATCTTTTCTTGTTTTGGCATTCAATTTCTAGTATTCAATGCACACATGATGTTTGTTCTTCACTAGGGTTGTGACTACCTCTCCATGTTCATTTGTGAAAATAGTTATCCCACCCTTCTTATGTACAACTTGAATTTGAATAACCCATTCACTATTAGAAATTGGGTAGATAATACCATCTTGAATAATCTTGGTGATCTCTTCCCAAACTATCTCAAGTATGAGTGGATTGAGTCTCCTTTGTGGTTCTATAATTGGTTTGAATGATTCCTCAAGATGGATGTGATTCATGAAAATAACATAGTTGATTCCTAGTATGTCATCTAGGATCCAACCTAGGGTCTTTTTGTTTTACTCTAACATTTAAATAAGTTTGGACTCCTAATTTTCACTAAGTGAAGTAGATACAATGATATGATAAGTTTTATCATGGAAGAGGAATGCATATTTTAGGTGTGCAGGAAGAGGTTTCAGATCAGTCACATGTTTCACTTATGGGTTAAAAAACTTAGGAATGGAGGAAGGTATTTCAATTTCTTTTGATTCATTTTCCTTAAAGTTGTTCAAGTTTGAGAAGTAGATATCAGAGTTGATGTTGGATTATAGAGAGTTTTCTAGATATGTTATGTTGATGAAATCTATGAATGAGAGGTCCATTTCAACTTCACCATTTATGACTTGGTTAATCATGGTGAAAATTTCACAAGATCCATCATCATTAGATCTTGAAAAACATGATGGATTGGGATTAATTTGACTCTTAGAAGTGTCCTCGGAAGCATGGATTGAGAATGCATAGTGATCCTTAGATGGGTATCTCATGGCTTGAAAAATGTTGAACTTGACCTGTTGGTCACCAAATTACATGGATAAGATACCTGAACAGACATAAATCTTAGTTCTGGCAGTCCTGAGGAATGCTCTTCATAGAATTAGGGGAAATCGATAAGATTTTGACTCTCATTCCTTGTTAAGGACCTATAAATCAGTAGTAAAGATAAGATCATTGACACAAATAAGGACATCCTCAATTATTCCCTTAGGGTTGTATGTTCTTCGATTGGATAAGTGAAGTACAACACCTGTTGGATGTAAGGGACCTAGACCAAGGATGGAGAAGATGGATTTGGACATAACCTTAATTTAGTCTTCTAGGTATATGAGTGCATCATCAATGTTGTAACTTCCAATTTGGCATGGAACCGTAAAGATACTTGGATCACTGCATTTTATAGGAATATAATTTTTGGTGGAAATATTTTCGGATGTCCTAAGTTGAATCTTATGGGTTCACAATTCCTTAAGAAACTTAGCATACTTAGGTATTTGTTTTATGGAATTTAAAAGGGGAATGTTGACTTCAACATGACTAAACATATTAAGCATTTTAGGATTGCGTTCAAATGACTTATATGGTTTAAAAACAACTTGAGGAAAAGTAATTACATTCCTAAGTGAAATGGAAAGAGGTTAGGGAATGGATTTAGGTTCTTTTTCAAGTTTATTTTTCTTTTCATTTTCCAGATCAACATTCAAATGGGGTTGGGGGACTTATCTTGAGTCATTGAAATTTGCTTCCCAAATCTAAGTAAAATTACACTTACATTACCCTTGGGTTTGGGTAATGCTTGATATGGGTGTTGGGAAGAATTTTATTGTTGTTGTTGGCTTAGGTGGGATGAATTTTGACCAATTTGTGATTCAATGTTTTTGAGACTATAATGGGTGATGGAGGAAAGCTCTTCCACTGCACTTTCCTAAGGATTCATGGAAGAAAAGGCTTGTCCCAGATTGGGATAACTGTGATTTTGGTTCTTGAGAAAGTGATTGTATTCGTTTGGTAATTGGGAAGGCTCACTAGGATATTGGAATCCAAGAGGAAGAAGAGGATTGATCCTTTGAGGTTGAGGAAGAAAAGGAGAAGGTTGTTGTAAGTTACCAACACCTTGACCATATTGGAATGGGTTTGGGTTTTGATGAGGTTTTTGAGGGGAATGTGAAATGGTATTCAAATATCTCAAGATTGGGTTATATGTAAAAGAAAAGGGCTCAAAATGGGTTTGGTTTAAGTTTTTAACAAACTAACCTAATTGTTGAGGGTTGGGGATCCAATAATAATTTACTATATTGAGCTCCATTGGGTCAGAAGAATAAAATTGATCCTATTGATGTTGTGGACATGTGTGAGTTGGATGAGATGGGGAGCTTCATATTCCATAGTTCATGACAGGTCCATGGAATAGAGATTGTAGAGAAGATGAGGTTGTGGATATGGTAGCCACAGCTAGTTGTCACACAAGACCATTAAGTTCACTCATCCACTCTGTCCTCTTGTTCAGATCTATATATTGATTATCTTGAGCTAGTTTGACTTTATCATGTTCTTGAGTATGGAATTATTGTGTTTTTTCATCCATTTTACTTTTGATATCTCTTACAGTTGGATGAGTTTTATCAACAAGAGCACCGCCATTTGTGGCATCAATGAGGGTTCTCTTTATAGCCAATAACCCCTAAGTGAAATATTAGATCAAGATTTGGTCATGGATTTTATGATGTCGGGAGGTTTCCACAAGCTTTTTGAACCTCTCCCAGTATTGATATATTGATTCATTGGGGAATTTATGAATTCCACTAATTTCCTTTCAGATAGAAGTAGTGTGAGAAGCATGAATGAATTTTTCTAAGATAGGTTACTTCATGTCATTCCTTGTGGTTATGTAACCAGGATGGAGGTAGTAGATCCATGACTTGGCTGAGTTAGCTAAGGAAAAAGGGAATGCTTGAGGTTTGATTTGTTCCTCGGAAACCCCTTGAGGTTTCATGGTAGAGTGCACCACTTGGAACTCTTTAAGGTGGAGATGTGGATCCTCACCAGATAGCATGCGGATATGTGGAAGAAGATTAATCAGTCCTAATTTGAGATTGAAGTCGGCCTTTAGGATTGTATATGGAATACCAAGAGGTTGGTAATTCATATTAGTAGAAATATGTTTTTTTTAATTGTTTTTTCCCTAGGATTGGCCATAGCTAATTCAATTGGTTGGACAAGGATAGGTTCATTAATGAGTTGATTATCTCTTATGTTCCCCCTAAGTTGGTGAAGTGTTTTCTCAATTTCAGGTTCAAACAAATCCTAAGTATTGTTTGGGAGGCTATGGTTAATTCAGAGAGATTTTGGAAGAAAGAGGAAGGTTGGATTTTCATTAGGGTTTTTTATAAAAAAAATTAAAAAATTTTGTTTATTTACAACAACCAAAAACTAATGACTACATAATTTCACCATCCCTAGAAAAAGTGCCATTTGAAAGCATGGAAGATTGTCTCCTATCGACTTGTCATGGTTTTGGGGATCTTCTAATGTGTATAGAAGCAATCAGTTCGAATCCTCAGTCATGACACTTTTTAATAGTCGATTGTTTTTAGTTGATTGTATTTTCATTGGGGGGGAAAGATTTCAGAGCTTAATTTAATTGATTGATTGATTTATATTGATTTAACAATTTGATAAATATTGGGGGTGAGTTTATTAATAGTTAGTTAAGCTTGTGATATCCTTGAGCGTTGCTTTATATTGCATTAAATTAACACCCATGTCACAAGTTGACGTTGATTGGAATTCTTAAGTGTTAAGGCTTTAATCCAAGAAATAACATAACTAGGATTATAATCTCAATTAGTAATTGATTGTGATAGTTTATTTAGGTTTCCAATAATCCATTTATTCCATAAGGTAAACAAAATATTTCATTAATCCATGACATGTTAAGTCCAAAATACACAATCTTAATTCAAAGAATACTCTTCAAGAAAAATATATCAATCGCTTAACATAACTAAATTATAACTCACCCCAATGAGAGATTTACTCATCCATTTTGTGGTTTAATAATATGGTTATAATTTTATGATGATTCACTAATATTTGATGAAAAATAAAGAGATTATAAAAGATTTTTGCATCGAACAGACACACAAACAGGGACGGGAATTAAATACTGAATTTAGATTGAATGAGAAAGCACAATAAGGGAAGTTTATTCAACTATATTTAAAACATTTTAAGACCAATAATATTATTTAATATAAGTTGGATGAGAATAATATATGAATAATAAGAAACTTTAATTAAAATATAATTACAAAAACAAATACTAAAACGATTACAAATGAAGAACAAGACAAAAGTAAATGAAAACAAAGTGAGGAGGAAAGGTATATCAAGTGAAAAAATGTTATAGAAGGTCCTCTAAATCGTTTTTCAAGGTTTTTTTCATGCCAATATATGCTACCCTCGTCTGGAATTCTAGACATATGAAAGGAGATGAGGGTGATGTATTTATTGCCCAAGGAGGTGGACTGTTTGCATTCTAAATCTTTCCCTCTACTTGCATCACCCAGTTGGCTATTCAGACAGCTAAATATCAAGATATCATTTTCTTCAAGGTTGTATATAATAAGTTTCTCCTAAATTTCTCATTATTTGTAGTCATTTGTACTTATTGATCCAAAGTTATGGTGGTTTGATTAAACAAAGTTAAATTATCCATTTCTATCCATTCTTTTTCAATGGACGAAATGTGAATAGAGTTTTTAACAGGATGATGCCTTAAAATCAGAATACTTTATTCACCAAAGTATGAATTTTATATATCCTCTTTAAAACTACAAAATTTCAGCTTTATTTGATGAATATATCATGATACATGTCATAAATATTGTACTGATTTTAATTCCCAACCAGAATGGTGGGTGGAGATTAAATGTTCAGTTGTGCCCCTTATATATCGATTTAGGCCTTGAAATTTTTATCCAAGACTCATTATATTGTCCTGAGAACATTGAAGGAGAATAAATAAATTTGGAATTATATAGTGAGCCTAGTAATTCAATCTTCATAGCTGGTCTTGTTTCAACATAAATTCTTTCGGTCTCCTTGTGTGGTCCATATGACCCTTCAAATGGCCGAATTGGCCCACGATACCTTTTAATTGAATGTTTAATATTGAAATAGGAATCCAAAAAAAAAAATATCTTACTATTTTCATCATTAGAGTGATACTTATTATTAAAACATTAAACAGACATGAATCTAGATTAATTCAAATAGTGCTCTAAAATTATATTTAGTATTTAAACATTAATATTTCTCAAAAATTCTGAACATTTTGTATAAAATCAGTAAAGGAAGTATATAATAAATTATTAATATATAAGTAACATAAACCATCACTTGAACCCATATATGATTGGAATCCAACTGACCCTACCATTTGAATAAAAGCATTATGAGTTATTTACACCTTAATAGCCTAAGGCATATAGAAATCCCTCCTCCACTCCTTTAGTGGTATCCATCTACTCAGGGAAAATTGTTCCCATTATAATACACAACTAATGAATACCATACCTATAACATCCCATCAATAAATAATTGACTACATAAACATACACATTAAAGGTTACTATACAACATTGGTATATAGGGACTATGTAATTAGGATAAAAAAATAACTTTTAATTCAATTCATATAAACTATAAAAACATATCTACTGCTCAGGAGTCAAAATCATGGTCTACCTGAGTAGAAAGCCACCAATAGATAATATATGAAATTAATATATAAGTTTTTGTTCCTACATATAAAAAATTAAAAACTTTATCATAACCATGTTATCAATAATATACAATCACACAAATGACATGTGAATCCTACATCCCAAGTATGATGAATATAGAAACACTAATTTCCACCCTAGTCTAAGACCGAGACAACAATGAAAAAAACAAATTATAAAATCATACTTGATTAAATATATCAATTATAAAATTTAAAACTGATAACCACAATCCTATAACCCTTGTAAAATGGGCTTCTCAATGGATAGGTGTTTAGGACCCACCAACCCAGGTTCCATAACAAGCTCTGATAAATTTATTTAAACAACTAATTATTCCCAAATACTAAAAACAATAAAACAAAAATCTAGTGCCTTTCAATAATTACTCAACTTGAATTCTCCAAATGAAACTCTATCAAAAGTGCCACATGTCATAAGGTATTCCTCCCCTTATGGAAGAGGATACAAACTTGGGGTGAGAATATATAATCCATGTTTGGGAAAAATATACTATGTATTATTTCCATTTATAATAAAGAAATAACCAAACATCATAAGCCATAATATACCATAGCACACGTATGTAAAATGACCTAATAGTAAATTAAAACAAAAAAATATTCACCCATACAATGATAAATGAAAAATATTTTTAGGATAGTTATACTATTAAAAAAATAAGATATCAAGATGACCTCATATATAATTTAAATAAAATAATATATATGTAAGAGGCACTATTATAAACCATGATCCCCCACTCAACACTATCTCTAGACCTTTTCATACTTCTCGGACCTAATCCCCTTTGTCATTTGTAATCAGAACTGCATAATAGCAATGAGGTCCACATGCACATTGGAGTGACTATGATGGGGGTGAATATTCTATCTCAATGGAGTCTCAAATTATGAGCCTAATATTAGTTATTATATACATGTATATGCATGATTATATAAATAAATAAAACATACATCTTATAATCATACATGTTGGGTCATAGATCATGATTTATCTGGGAGGTCCCATTTATGAAAAATAGAGTATCACTATATATTATCTTACATGAGGAAGCATATGGTTCCATGAGCCACTTGAATACAATAATAAGGGGAGTTATACACACTATGTTTTGTAAATAATAAGAATAGTTCACTACTTGTGTGAAGAAGAACTCATGGTTCGTATGTTGTCATGTTGTGTTTATACATTCACAACTACATGATACATAATATATTATAGGAACTAGTGGTAATATAAAATATATCAATGATTTATGAAAATTAAGTGAACCAACATAAAAAATGTTTTTGAAGGAAGAAGATAGTTAACTTGGGTATAAAACCTTAAATGATGGGTGAATACATTTATATGCTCTTTTCATATGAATTATAAGTAGGCCTCACAAGAAATACATTTATTTCTTAACGTCTACAAGAAGTGAAAAGCATTGCCTCATAAGATCCTTGTTTAAAAATTAAACCTATATATTAATATATATATATATATATATATCAATACACAAATCCAAAGGACATGGAGAAGATAGATGTTGGGAAATCATATTGGTTCATACAAATAAGAATGTGCATTCATTTGTTGATTATTTTAGGAAACACATATAAAAAATTGGTAATATAGTACATAAAAAATTTAAAAATCATATGTTATATATGATAATGGTTACATGAGAAACTATAAATATCACAAATAATAATATTTCATGATGATACATTCTGAATCTGACACTGACTGGATATTCACTATTTTGATAATTAGGAAGGATATTTGTAATTCTCTTTAGAATTAAGAAATAAGTGATCTGATGTAAGAGTAATAGTATAAAAAAAGATATTAAACATATCATTAGAATCATATAGATTAGTGTTAAACTATATATATTACAAAATGTTTTACTACATATCACGTAAAAAATTAATTATCATTTGGTATCAGTCAAACATGATGAAAAAGCAAAAGAACAAGTGAAGTCTATTTAGAATTGATTAATAATAGATGAAGAAGAAGAGAATAAGAGAGTACTGTGAATATCTATATTTATATGAGGAAGGGAAAAAATAATATGATTGATTAGATTTTAATTTTCTTCTTTGAAGAAGGAATGTTTTTTTCCCGCTACTATGAAATTAATAGGTGAACAAGTAGGAAGAGAAGAAAAGAGAAACAAGGTGACATCCATCATAATCCAAAATTAGTGGAAGACATTCTTGGTTTAGAAACCTTTAAGAAGGGGGAGAAATTCTTAAGTAGTAGTATAAAGAATGTGAAAAGTTAATAAGAACTGTCAATTTACTATAGTGAGACACAATTGAAAAAATATTCCCTAATTATTGTAACCACACTAGGTCATTGTTTTATATTAGTTTGCTTGAATTGTTTTATTTACAAACCATGCTACGGAATTTCACTTCATATTGATCAGTGATAATTTTAAATATATCATGTTCCATAATTACATGTTTTTGTATACTTTCATACGATAAGGAAAATATAATAAGATAATCAAGATTTTAAAAGGTATTATAGGTAAAAGGGAAAAATTATAATTAGTGATAAAGTTACCAACACAAATTCACCCCTCAGTGTTTTTTATATCTCAAAGTGGTCCTCTTAATAGGTATAAAAAATGTTCACCTATATTAAATTCTCTATGTTATAAAAATTTTATTTTTAAAATTTATGTTTCTTTCATATGTTAACAATGATTTGTAGTTTTGGGGAACATTTATTTTTATCTTGGAATATGTATGTATCTATCGAGAACTGGTGAACATGAGAATCGAAGAAAAATGAAATATGAAGGCTAATTACATCTTATCTAAAGAAGAGGAAGTATCAGTTTCTTTGTTCCATGTTAATAAAGAAGATAGATTAATATTTTAAAGTGTAGAGAAGGTGTCTCAAAATAAAATTATGAATATATATAGTCTCTCAACTTCTAGTGATAAAGGAGTATGTTTTAGTTCCTATAAAGACAATCCTGAATATTATCCTAGAACTAGTGGGTGTAGTAACATGTAATTTTATTTTTCAGTTGATGCATTAACATATATGGTTAATGGTTATCCAAATGAATTAATTTACATTATTTTTGGTATATTTGAAAACATAAATAAATATATACCTAATCTATAGTAGAATTATAATATAACGGATAAACCTTTATAAGAAAAAAATCAACATTTTAAAAAAAATCTTTATGAAATTTAGAGCCTTTAAAGAAGAAAGAGTTTAGTTGAAAATAATTTCCTATATGTTATAATACAATTATCTTAATTAAATTGAAGATAAATAATGGGTGAAGTATACTATCAAATAAAATATATATTCACTTTAATAAAATATAAAAAATATCATTGATGTCACTGATTTAAAATTATAATAAAAATTTAAGAATATCAAAGAACCCGACTCGCTGTTGGAAAAAACATTAATCTGTATGAAGAGGAATTTGAAATAATGAAGAAGGTTTGTGAATATTATATGGTTATTTTTTATAAAAACAAATCCTCAATATTGAATTCATAGAATTGGAACTTCTGGTATCCAATCATGATAAGAAATATATAGAGGCTTCACAAAACCAGAGACGGTTGTTTCTACTACTCAATGATCACTATAGGATTATAAGGTCAAATACCTATAACATGTGAAATGAAGATCATGACTTTGTTAAATGATATATCTCAATAATCTATTAAGAAATAGGTACATCCATAAAATATTGCAATAATGATTCTAAATCTATTTTCAGAAATTAGTGTTGGTTTGATTAGGAAATCTATCCAAGTATGATTTAATAAAGTAGATTAGAAGCCTACCAACATGACCATGCTGGATAAGAAAATTATTCTGGACATTGGTTCCCCATTAATAGCTCAACAAGTTATGAAGAAAACCCAAAAATATCCTATAGTGGAAATAGGAAGATCAATGTTTTTTTTCAATATAGGTGCTATAATAGATTCATTCATTGTTTATTGTATTATTGGTAAAATCCTATAATTGCTAAAGAATAATGAAGTACTATGTCAAAGGGGATCCAACCATAGATAAAGAATCAATATTCATAGTTTAAGTAAAATATTAAAAAATCTTATCATTATTGAAATTTTGATAGTTTCTATGTTGTTCGAAAATATTGGGATCATAATAATGGTTCATTCTCATCTGAGTGTGTGTCTAGAGATTTTAAGAAAATAAAACCATTAAAATTGGTGATGAAAGGAGAAGAATCCTTAAAGATCATAAAAAAGATATGAAAAAATTATCCCACAAATATTTCAATCAGTAAATATGAGAATTAATGTTATTATAAATCCAAGTATGACAAGAAAAGTGAATTGTCTAAAAGAACTAAAAGAAGATATAAATCATAAGATGTCATATGAAAAATAAAAACTTTCCACTAATGTTCGTAATTATATGTTAGCAATCTGGCAAGAAGATTTGTAGACAATGAAAAAAATGTAGGAAGTGCAAGAAAAGGATAATTAAAAAATTAACGGAAAATATTACACATAATAAATAAAAAAGTACATTATTGGTTTTTAATAAATATCAAATCACATGTTAATGAATTTCATATTGAGATATGTATGAAATCTTATCAAATTGAAAGAAGAAACTTAACCATTATACCAGAACAAAAACTAGTACTTAATAGGGACAATAAATAATCATACATAAAGGAAATTAAAATGAAGAAATTTAAACACAATGTATAATAGGATGGGATGAAATCCATTCTTCCCCAATATAAATCAGAATAGAAGTTCCGATGTGAATTCAAGGTGACTAGAAGAAATAGTGAATCTTGGTTGAGAAATCTATCTCAAAATTTATATTCAAATTGAAAATAAAAGAATGATCAACCTTATTCCCTTAATTTTTATATGTTTTATTTTGTCTTATAATTCATGGAATTAAAGGTGAAGCAATATATCATTGGGAGAACCTAAGAAGTATTGTGTTCTATCGATTCTTGAGAGTAATATTGAAGAATTCATTATCATTAAATGAATCCTAAATTGGTATTAAAATAAAACAATATTGAGGATTATCTTTTATGATATTGGAAAATATTCTATAAAATAATTTTCAACGAGGATAAATAAGATACCATCATGGTTTGATCATTTATATGCTATCTTGAAGAATAATATTTCGAGAGGATCATTCCTGGTGAAGTTGTAGAAGTTTCCAAATCTAGAAATTCCGAAGTCATAGATTCAGTTTAGTGTATTAAACATATTGTAACATCATGAAACCCATTAATAAATATTGTTACCATTATAAATATGGTTATGAGTGCTTTAATTTAGGGGTAGAAAATTTATAAAGATGAATAATCTATAAAAAAATATTATTTCATACAAATATGATTACTCTTGAAATTTATTGAAGATCATGACATTTGAAAATAAAAATTTTACATAATATCTAATAATTGATTAAAAAATAACAAAATTAATAAAAATGAGGGGTAATTTAATTAATCAACGAAATAAGAAAAATAAAAGTATTGATCTACTCTAAGGTCACTTATCTTACAAGTTGCATGCCAATATTTTTTATTGTTGTTTGTTTAATTGAGTGAAGGAGACTTCAGTCAACTATTCATACAAAAGTTTCATATCACATTGAATTATATTTATCAAATAATAAAAGTATAAAACCCTATATAGAAAATATTTTAGTTATCATTTCATGTGGTATCACGATCATTTGGTAAAGGACAACTTTTTTGTCTAAATAAAATCCTCTTTTTTCTACACCAATCATGGCTCAAGTGGACGTAGAGTGAAAGAATGGATATAACTTTTCATAGGATTTAACTAATAACCATTTCCAGGGAAATATTTATTTCTTTTTAAAAAGGGGAGGAATGTGAAATGAAATTTTTCATAAGTAAATGGGAGATATTCACATACTGACATGTTCATTTGGAAAGAACATTAACGGTATTTCCACCATGTATATAGGGGGAGAATGAAGATCCCACTTTGTATATGAGTTTTATGTATTTTATATGGTTTTAATTCATTTTAATTAGTTTTTAATGAAATAGAAAATTCTTGTTTATTTCAATATACTAAAGATGATATAGATAAATATGTTTTTGGATGTTATGTTGAAGTATCCAAGATATGTAAGATTAATAAAAATGATAATTTATCATGGATGAATTGATAAAAAATAAATCACTCGATTATTATTATATTATGGAATCTATTTTAAAACTTAAAATTTTAAATTTGATGATTATTGAACTGATATGATATTCAAAACACATGTTATTAATTGTAATTGAGGATGATAGATTGTTTTCAAAAAAGGAGAAGAAGTGAGGACCATAAAAGAAATATTTATTTACATTATGAGTGGAAGTTAAATAAGTGGTATTAATGAAGTCATTTAAAATAGTATTTATTTTTCATGGTGATAATTTTAGAAGAAGAATATCATGAATAATACTTTAGGATGGATTGAAATATTATATTTTATTTTTAATTATTATAGTTATTTATTGTGGGCCTTATGCAAAAAGGGGCCAACCAAGAAATCCATATGGGAAAAAGTCAATAAACATTTTATATGGGAGAATTATCAACTAAAATGGAAATCCATACCTATCAGTATTTATGTCGATATAGGTTTAGTGCCTATGGGAAGTCATGTATGTAGTGAGGGAACATTTCACTTGTAGGGTGCACATAATGGTGTGCACGAGCGGTGAGTTTGTCGGCCCACCCCATGTTCTTTGCACAAAGTGTATAAAGGGGATAGCCCTAGTGATGGATCAAATGTGTTAGGATATAATCAGTAATATGAATAAGCGACTGATTGAATATTAATTTTATATGGGATGGAAGCATAGTACGTATTATTATTGTATATAAAAACATATTCATATAATGTATTCAATCTAATTTAGTTTACCTTGATCATCTGATCATCCTAGTGTGTTGTATACTACCTCACAATGAAGTGATTATCTACTATTCTCAAGAAACATTTGATAATTTCATACCATCACTCAATGATTAAGGTTTCAACCATCTCTTATGGTCAAACCTATGAAGTGAGACAATATTGATCATTCTGAAACCATGTATTCCATCTTCATCCTGAATTCATGAATATATTTTGATTATAAAGTTATTCTAATCATCTGAGGGAGTTATTATGTTCTACTCATAATTTTTTAGTTCATGAAATATGATTAATAATGTGATTATTATAAAATTTATTCCCACTTTATCACATTAATAGGAAATCTACAAAACTCAGAAACAAATGGTGGGAAAAAATAACGGTGCCCCATATTTTCATAATGTAAATATCGATATATTTAGTAAATCAAAATGAATTTACATGGAATTATTCTACAGGTTTTGAACACAAAATAAAATTAGGATCAAAGGCAGTGTGTGTTTCCAATAAAAGGGGATACACCAAGATGATAGACTATTGTGATCACTCATGATTTATCTAAGAGATATTATTTTATGAAATCATAGTATCTATGTGATTTCTCTTAAATCATGAATTTGAGTGTTCCCTTCTTATATTATCTACATGAAGAAGTGGAGTTTCATTCATTTTTTTTGAATAATAAGAACTATTCACTATTTTTGTGATGAATAACTCAAGAGTCCCATATTATAGTGTTACATTTCTTCCATCAAGAATCCATAATGGAAGATATATTCTGAAAACTAGTGTTAGGGTAATATTATCTTACAGAGTTATGAAAATATAGTGAACTCATCTATAAAACCTTTTTTGAAGAAAGAAGACAGTGAACCCCGATATAAAACATTATGTGAAGGGATTTGATAGAAATATTCTATATTCTTGTGAAGTGGCATCAAATTTAGCAAGCCATGCTTGGATTCTGTGAAGGTTGTGAGGATAAAAAAATCATTTTATCAAGTGATCCTTGTATCAAAAAAAATAAGAGTCTAAATATATATAAAAATATGTATACATCACGATATTCCAAAGAACATTGATAAGACACATATTTTGACTTTTTCTTACTTCATGAAAAGAATAAAATGAATGAATTTGTTGGGAATTATTGGAAACACATATGAAAAATTTGAGATATATCACATAAAATATTAAAGAATTGTTTATTATATATTCTATGATTTTCATGAGAAACCATGCATATCACATACAACATGATTGCATGAATAGGAATTGATAATATGATACTGAAATTTAATATTTCACATTATTTATTATACACTAAAAGAAGAATAATTAATTGTGATGATGTTGAGTTGAAAAATCATCATTTATATATTTATGAAGTAATTTTTTTGTTCTAGATATATTTAAAGATGAATTCATGGAATGTAAAAATACCAGAATGAGTTGAAATTATAGGAGATAGTAGAAACAGTGGATGGGCATGTATTATGTGGTCATGAAGAAGAAAGGCTCAAAAAGATACTGAATATAGATTTTATTATCATATGGTATCGGATGGACAGAGTAATGAAGGAGAAGAACTAGTGAAGTATGTTCAGCGCCGAAGTAGAAAATAAGAAGAAGAGAAGAAGAGAGTACTATGTATATATATTTACAAAGGAAGAAGAAAAAGATAACCGAGAAGCTTTCAGTTTTCTTCTATTTAAAGGGAATGTTTCTTTCCCATTCTTATACAAGTAACTTGTAATAATATAGGATGGTAAGAAACATGAATAAAATATTTTAATAGGTTATATGACAACATAAAGGGATGTTTTATATGAATAAATTGGTTATAGATAGATTCCAGGGTCTGGAAGGATGGGATTACATTATTATTTATTTTTTAAATTAAATTATTATAAGATAAGGGATAATAGAGATATTTTTTCCATAATAAGAGGAAATTTATTCATAGATTATGTGATCAATTCAGAATAAATACCTTATAAACCATTATCGTATATCTAGAACTTTAGGTTGAAAGGATAACACTGCATTAAGTGTTTTAAAAACATAAAAATGAAATGATATTTTCTACAAGGAGGGATCAAATAGAAACAAAAATACTTATTTTATGAGAAACTGGTTTCATTATAAGTGTTGAAGGCTATGATATTTTTCTGATCTTTTGGGTTGATTTGAATATATTAACCCAGAAACATTGGTTTATTCCAAAAAAGTGTTTTGTTTTATATATCTTGTGATAAAATCCTCGTGATTTTCAGAGAAGATAACAGAAATAACCCCATGATTTCTTAGTGAGTTTGTTGTTGAATATTTTCATTCCATAATAATTGATGTCATTATATAAAATGGTATATAAAAACTATATCATGTAATAGTTTGATAATTCAAACTGTAATTCATTGATGTTGGTATCTTTTCATGTGGAAATGGGGGTAATCTTGATGTAGTCATTTTATTAACAAAAATATTATAGATTAAGTTAAATGTTAAAATAATAATATTTGTATCATGATTAAAATTATATTCTCAGTTTATTGGATGTTATTAAAGTTATTAAATTAGGTGGGACACTTGGAATACTCATTGAATATATGTTTTAAATGAACTGATCCAAGACTTTGAAAAAAGGGCTTTGTGGTTGAGGATAACTATGAAAAGTGATAAGGTAATTATATTTATGTAACATGAAAATATGGAAACAAGTATATATGGTATTGGACATAGGTATGTATAGAAAATAATAGGAAATAACTTCATTAATACATTTGAATTATTTATGGGAGGATCATTATTTTTGAGTTTCATTGATATATCAAGCTATTCTAGATAACGGATGAAAAAAAAAGATAACTCAATTCCCTGGAAAAATCAATATTTGGAAGAGTTTGTGATCATTATATATTCATGTGATGTTTATATTTTTTTATATAAAAGAATATTATATCATCTGTCCTGGTCAAGGAAGAAGCATAACATAGTGAAGAAAATGTCTCAACAAAACTTAAAGATTATTGATGTATAGATATTTAGTTTTATATGTTCTGTTGTAAAATACATACAAGTGGATAAATTAATTCATTACTAAAAGAAAATAGTGGAGAAATAAGGTAAGGGAGTGGGATTTTTCTTACTAGTGAGATATCCCTAAATACTATCAAGGAAAATTTTATGCGGTTGAGTTACAATACCTAAAAATTTTATCAATTGAAATAGTTAATTAATACTTTATTTTGATACCCCAGCACATATCCATGTTTACGAAACATAGATTTGGCTAGGTTGGGTGAATCAAGAAATGATATATTACCATTATTTCATTAATCTTTTCATTCAGGTTTGGTATTAAGTTAAAATGTAATTGATAGAGAATTATTTATCAATAATTGTTCCATGTATTGGGGAAATGATATTTAATGAAGAGTTGTATTTAAAGTGAATAATGGGGTAAATTTTATTAAATATATCATTCAAACCCTCTTAGGGTGCCTTATGAGATGTACAAAAATCAACTCATCCCAGCATATGGTATTAGAGAATTAATGATCTTATTGGAGTTCAATATAACAATTTTTTATATATATGTTAAATACATGTAATAATTTATGTGGCATCTTATTTTTAGTGTTTCTTACATGGATTTATGGAATAAATATTTTAATCATAATCTATAAGTTTATGATGATGATTTTTTTGAGTATATAGATTGATATATAGGATTAACATTGCAAAGTGGATGAGAATTGGGTGTGGGCACACAAAAATAATTTCATAATGCAGTAGCATGTGAGGTGATCATGAATTTTGTTCTTAATGCTATTTTATTTGATATATGAGAGACATTAGATGAGTTTTTATGTAAATCCATGTAATACAATGATTATGTGTACCATATATAAATATAATATTTTAATTGTGTGGTCATTAGTAATAAACGAACTAAATTTTTAAACAGTTTCTTTCTTCAAAATGAATAATATGAGTAATAAAAAACACAAGAAAAATAATGCATCCCATAGGATATGTTTGAATGATTTTTGTGATAAATGTGTTTCAAATTTCATTAGGAAAATTATATTTCAACCTATTAATATAAATCAAACCATGAAAATGGGATAGATTATTTTTTATAGTAAATATTTGATAATGAAGTCTTGTCATTAATCCAATTAATGATCATACAACAACAAAGAGTTATTTAAAGAGGTGGATCAACCTGAGAACATTCATGGACTATATCATTATATTATTATCTTTTTAGAATAATAAATGATAAAACAATGAGGATTTATCCTTGAAAGTATCCATTTAGTAGATGCCTGAAAATATTAGGAGTTAAAGTGATTAAGTCAAAAAACATGACCAAAATTTTGAATAGAAAATAGATATGCATGTAGGTATTTATTCATATTTTATCCCTCTAAAATCAAAATTTGAAGATTAAATTATATTAGAAATGGAAAATTTTATATTAATGGAGCCTATGGATTTATAACTAAGGAAGAATTTTTAAATGATTATGGATCTTGAAATTCGGTAGATATACGAAAATAAAAAGTTAGTTATATATCTTATGGGAGCCTCAACAATGTGAGTATAAAATGTTGGAAATATAAGATTAATAAGTATGTTAAAGGGTCTTGAAAAATAAAGAAGAAATATTTCTTAATGAATAGTGTAATTGAAAGTATTTGACTATGAAGTTTTAGGAAACCACATGGATGTGTGTCTAGTAGTCAAAGATCTAAATGGTAGAATAATACATATTATTGCATATCAACTAAAATAAATACACCTATGGTATGACTTTTCTTAGGGATTTTTTAATTTTTCAATCATAGATATATGAAAAGGTAATATCATAAGGTAAATGATATAGGTTCCATGTTGAAAATATTTTTTGTTATATCATGATGGTGGAATAAATGGGATGAAAAATAATTTGTTACACTAAATAAAATATTCAATTAAACAAGGGAATGTTATTATGAGGAAAAAAGGAAGGTTCATGAAGAAATAATGGTGTTTAACCTATATTAAATCTTAATTAAATAAAGGATGAAAAATTATTTGAATCATAAAGAGGATCCTCTTTCCCTTCACAAGGATGATAAACATTTAGATAAGTAATCACAAAGGATATATTAGTCAATGGTTGTTTTGATGCATATTGAAGAAAATAATAATTAATCATACTTATTTGGTTTTACAAATCATAACACATGGGAAGAGGATAATTTCGATGAAATATTCCTCATATAGTTTAGAAATCATTATTAAACCTGGAATGAAGAATTATATCCTGAAGATAAATACAGAAGTGCAATTATTTTCACATTGGATCTGGTTACCAATATAAAAATGGATGATGGAGTCTAATAAAAATATCTTTGAAGAACTTTTTATGATTATTTTTACTCAATGAAGACGTATCAATATGTATTGGGATTAATTTGTGTGTAAAGATTCATTTCAGAAAATCCAACCACATTCATATATTTTGGTTTGTTTGTAATTATCTATCTCCTCTTGCATGTAATTTTTATAACTATTATTGGAGTGATGCCGATTTTAGGGGGATATGACCTATTAGGTGAGTTAATTGATTGAAGGTGAGTGTATGGAATATATATAAATGAACCTACAATGATCCGCTAAATTTATTAAAGTGTAGTTATTATACATCATTTTGGAGGAACGATTAGGGTAATAATATCTTTATCTAAAATTAACACCATGTAGTGTTAGATAAATTCCAATTAGATATAAAAATTTATAGAAGATGAATGAGTCCAATGATTACTATCAATGATATGATTTGTGAAGGAATTTAGACACTAAAATGAATTTTTACTGATAAAATTCAAAGTCAAATTAGTATAATATGGCTAATGGAGAAGCCCATAAATAATGGAGAAATAATTTAAACAATTGGTATCATTAAGTAATATCAATAGTCATAACTCAAACACATGTTTCATTATTACATATTCTCTAACATTTTTTTGGAATATTTATTGAGATCACATGGTTATAATAAAGTTGGTTGAAGTTCATATCGCATGATCTTTTTTAAGAAACTGAGTTCAATGTATTTTATTGATATTCATAACCTATTACAGAATTTACTACACAAAGTTCTAACACATTTATATTAAAGGATTTTTTATGAATCATTACTAAATGTTTTATTCTATCACTAATAATCATTGATATAGAAGCTATAATTGAATTATTTTTTACCATTAAAGAAAAATATATATAAATATTATTGAAAAATATTGATATAAAACATGGTACAATTAATTATAGATTTGATCATGAATGGAAGATGGTAATTAAATGTTGGTGACCATCTTTTTTAAAATCAAAGATTAATAGAGATTGTTAATGGATTAAAGAGAAAAAATGTTTTCAAGAAACTAGTGGTTGAATGAGTTGAAGACTATGAGTAAATTATTATTATCTTTGGGGATAGTAAATTAATGATAAGATACTAATTTTCAATCGTTCAAGTGGGTGTCAAAATAGGGATTACAAACTCTCTTACTCTATAAATATTAGTAAATTGTTACTACATATTCAGTTTATTAGATCCATGTAGGAGATAATATTTTAGGTGAGATATAAGTTGAAAAACTCATCCATGTATGGTAATAAAAAGGGGTTATATTTGGTGAGGGAACCTCTATAAATTTTATATCCAAACGTAGAGTTTCATGGAAAAAATATAGTGGATACATTATTCAATTCAATTGATAATGGGATTGTTGGAAGAATGAATGAAAAATCAAAGCATGGTTAATAAAAATAATAGATTTATGATAGTTGGGAAAAATTATATTTTACAATATTCATGATGTAATTTATTGTTTATATACACATAATTTACAGAATTTTGGGTCATTTACTATAATTTTTCCGGATTATTTTAGAATATATTGTAAATAAATCTATATTTTTTATTTTGATTTTATTAGTAATTTGTATTTTATTTACATGGAAACCCCTTTAAAATTTCTTTTTTATGTGTAAGTTAAGAGAAAACATGTCAATCATATGTTAAATAACTCTTTTTCATTCTATAGAAGTATAAAATCAATTTTTAGCTATTTAATTAAGAGAATGTGAATTATTTTTCTAGAAATGTGGTAATAAAACCCAACTATGTACTAATAAATAGATAAATAATAATATTATATAATATTAATTCACCAAATTCAAATGTCACATAAGGTTTAAAAATTTTATATAGGAAATGAAGGAGTGGGGCCAACTGCATAATACTAAACAAGAATGTTTAGGGTTAACATGTTATTAAACTAAATATGTGTAAGAATAACTACCACATTCATAATAATAAATAGAAATTTAAAATAGTTATATAATATAAATATGTGAATACTATAATAATGAACAATCAAAACCATGTATTTTGAAAGGTTTTCCACTAGGCATAAATTCAACAAACCAACAACAAAATAGGATTTGAAATCAGGTCTCTTGATTAAAATTCGTTTCCATTTGTCTTGCATGTACAAAAATAAGGTATAATAAAATTTAATTTATGCCAATTTTTAAACTAATGTTTTTAAATCTATAAAACTAATTCCACATGAAATAATATCTAAATTTGAGGTAATTGAAGGGAGTTAAATCCATGATATTGATGATTGATGGAAGTTGTAAGAAGAATGAAGGAGAAATCTCTATATTTTCTGAATTGGCCATTTTGATTATTAATCATTTTGTCTTCTACATATCAACAATTACCGTATTTTGTCATTATAACGAGGGAAACTCAAAAGATATTATTCAATGTAGACAGATGATAGTTCACCTAAGTATTTTATGATTTTCATTTCCCTGTTACTTTTTTGAATTATAGAAACATGAGGGATGTTAAGGTTGGGGATGGTGATGGTTCCTTATTATTTAGTTTTTCATACATTTCATTATTCTTGTTAATGTATCTATTATCTCACATTACTCAATTATTATAAAATAATTGAACCAGTTATCGAGTGAAGAATGAATTGACTATTAGAACAAGTAATTCCAGTTAAGGATTTACACTCAATATAGGTGTTTCCCTATCCTAAACCAGAGAATAATAAAAAATAATGAAATATAGTTATCATGTAGTATTGAGTGTCTAAACCATCATTACTGAATAAATTATCTTGAAAATATTATGGATATGATCATATATTAAAGTGGTTTTTAAAAGGCTATTGATATATTATTAGGTTTGTGTTTACATTTACTATCTTTTATATATATCAGTGTTTTTATATATTCAATGATTATTTTGTTATTGGTTTCAATATAAATTCTATTTTCATTAAATAAATAAATAAAAAATATTGTGTGTTTGAGTGAGACTTATTTAAATAAAACCTGAGTATTCCACTACGGTACAATCCAAGAGTGATAGAAATATTGTTGACATAGATCTTATGAAAACAATTTGAATCAATTTTGAACCAATTTCAAGGTTTTATTGCTTACATATTTTTGTTCCTATCAGTTAAAAAATTTAAATATATATAAAACTATAAAAAATAGGGCTTGTGATGGATCCTAATGATAACGGTTCGTATACATACCCTTCTTATTCATAGGATAAAAACCAACCAAGGATATATAATGAGCCTTTAAAGGAAAAAAGATACATTTTAAAATCATTTTAGTATAATTTTATTAATTTTAAATTGAGTACACACTACACCATAGATTTAATTATAGATTTGGACATCATCTGAATTCTACTATAAGATTATGAATTGGAAGGAGGGGATTTTTATAAGTAACACATTGATCTAATAGATATTATTAAAGGTATGTTAATTAGAGTATATGAATAATTTATGGATAAATAACTCATGGTTTAGTCCCCACCATTCATACACTACATGTATAAACCCCTTAAACTGTAAGGAATTATTTACACAATTGAAGTGTTACTTGATTTAAGTAGGATAAATATGTGGTCAATACATCTATGCACACATACATTACATGTAACTAGAATAAATAACCAATGATGGTTCTTGGAAAGTAAAACAAATTCCCATATATATTGAGAATATTATGTTATAATATTTAAGATTGATATTCAAAACACATCACCTACAAAGGATTGTTGACCAGTGGGTTTATTTTTTTCAAATTTTATCTTTTTTAATTTTTTCTTATTGTATTTTCTTCTAAAAATTTTTATGAAGGAAAGTGAATGGAACATATCACTAAAAGAGTAGTTTAAGATTTTATCCAATAGTAAATATCAACAAGGTTATCATTCTTTCATATGAATTTTTTATTTCTAAATTATACTCATAATTTCAAACTAATATAATTGTTTCCATTATATAAATTAGGATTTTAACACATGGTTTTAGGCTTGATAATAACATCCTTTTAATGATTTCTTCTTATGTTATTATTTTTTACTTTTGTTAAGTATTTAGAGAGCTTCAAGATACACCAAGTAAATTTGTTCATTTCAATTATCATGGATTTTTTGAAAAAAAATTATTTATTTGTGAACTCAAGGATTTAGAGGAGAACTTTCACATATTTCATTCTAAATATCATATTTTAAACAATTTAGGATGATTTTTAAAATATAAAATATCATGTGAACAAGTGTTCACAAATGTTAGTCTAACCAGCATAAGAGTTTATAAGAAAATTACATCTTATTACATTTCTCTTTCTTCATGAGTGTCTTAAGGATTTTTTTGTCATACAACACATAATTTTATTCTTTTTCTTTTTCTTATAATTCATGAGTTTTATAAAAATGAATTGGGTTTCATTCTCAAACACCTATTACGATTCTATAAAACATAGACATTTATCATTCTTTATAGATCTTATTATCAAATAAATTCCTAATAAATTAAGATACATTACAAGATATATATTTTCATTACCACCTTATTCTTAATATCATGGAATAAATATTATTCAATCTATATTTACAAGAAGGTAATTTGAAAAAAATTATTATTAAGTAGTTATTTTTTTTAAATGAGGGATATTTTTATTATTTTTTTAAAAATTAGTGTTATAAATTAAGTATATCACTCAAATATATTATTTTCCATCTTAATATCTAATGACTATATATATATATATATATTAAATATAAAATTTTATAAAAAATAGGTATAAGGGGATGACTATTCACTATTTTTATTATATCATCTATTAAACTTTGTATAAAATAGGGAACTATAATGATGGGAGAAATTAATTATTGGGGAATAAAATGAAGAAAGTTTAAATAAGATTTAAATTTATATAATTCATTCCATAATAAATAAAAACCTTGCCTTTAAACCTAATATTTTAAACATAATTTACTAACATCCTTATCCTTGAGAATACCCTTTACATCATATTCATGATTGATGCACAATAATAATACTACTAAGTATAAATTTTAAATTAAAAACATGACTATGGAAAAAATGCATTCACTTGGGAAGAGTACCAAAATTTATTAAATTAAAGGGATATACATTTTTGGGATGGTAGGTACAAATTTTTAATGGGTAATAATTTGATATTCAATATAATGTTTTAGGAAAATTGAATTATGGAACTAATGACTATTTATGAAGAGTTTCATATCAAAGGTTGTGAAATTTAAATAGTATTTCCCTACATGAAAAGTGAAATTTGATTTTCCTTTGTATATATTATTTTTTTAATAGAGAAAGGGATAAGTGTGGGGGAGTAACAAACCATTATTTTTGCATATTTCCTTGTAGTAATCCATTGTATTAATTTACATATTTTTCATAATTTTTAGGAATTTAATACAATTTTGGAGTTTAGGGGAATTTTGAATTTTATGTTAAACATGGAATATTTTTTATTTTTTAATTATTTAATATATTTTTTTTATTTATATACATTTAGAAAATATAATTTGATATATACATAACAACCAAATAAGAAATATATGAGTAAATTGGTTATTATACATTCTATGGATGAATGAAAAAAATTTATATATAATTGCTTAAATATATTAAAAGGATTTTTCTAACTTTTTAAGAATAAATTCATTCCACATATGGGTAAATTGAGAAATCATAGGGATATGTAAGAATAATTAGATTATTATTTATGTTATGGTTTTATCCTGTGATGTGGAAAATGAAGGATCAAGGACAGTTTCGTAGTTCTAAAGAAGGTATTGTGTAGTAAAAAATCCAAGTAAACTGATTAAAAAAGATATTAAATTGCACCTATGTAAGAAAAAATCATAATCAAAACTAGATATGTAAGATTTATAGGATACCATTGTATAAAATAAACTAAAACATCCACATGATGCATATGGTTTTTGAATATGTCAAATTCTATAAGCCATATGTAGAAAAGGGGGATTCAATATGGTATGTTGATTAAAATTCATTTCAACATGTCTTACATAAACACAAAAGAGTAACTGAAAAAGATATCTTCTTTAAACGTAATAACAGAACCATGTAAATATCTAAAATCAATTCCACATAGAATAATGTCATTGTTTGAGGAAAAACATGGGTTCTGAAACCCATTGAGTGGATGATTGATGGAAGCTGCAAGAAAGTCAAGTATTTGACTATATATTTTAACCTCATTCACTGGGACAAGATTTCATAGTGTATTCCCATAATTAGGGATAACCTATAGATTTTCATTATATTCTTATATTTAATTTCATTCTATCTGAATCATAATTTAGTTTCTATTCTGACTCATAACTATGATCTCATACTCTCATGATAATAAGAGGATAACCTGATGAATTATTGCCTAGAAGAAGATGAGTGTTCTCACAAGTCTACATTGATTGTAATTTATTGCATTTATTTCTAAATTATGGGAAATTAAGTGTGGATGAGTTAAGCATTAGGGGTAGGTTCTCCTACCATATTTTTCTCAAGTTTTCATTTTTGATATGAATATCAATTTTCCATCTATTTACTAATGTATTAGTGTACAATGAAAAGTTATCTTGGGTAAATAATTTAATTTAGTAACAATACAGTGATGTTATTAAATAATTCACACTCAAATGTGGTAGTTCACTCTACTAAACCTAGGGTATAATATCAGATAGTATACTATAGGTATCTATTAGTATTGTGTGTTTTTATAATCAAATAATTATGGATGATAATTTGAATGATATAGGTATAATCAAAAAGTTTTATTATGAATAGTTTTTGAGAATAAGATAAACGAATAATTGAACAATCTCTTGTATAGTTCTCTTTTTTATATATCTATGCATTCATCCTCCATAGTTTTTTGAAATCAATTTTCCATCATCATGGTTTTTTTAATAAATTTAGTTTCATTAAATATATAAATTATAATATGAAGTAGTTTATTCTAGTGACAGTCACATAAAGATAACCCTAGTCGACCACAATATTGTAGTGCATGAGTAATAGAATTATTTTTTATCAAGATCTCATGAATTTCTATTATATCAATTTGGATCTGTTTCCATGGAGTGTTTCTCACACAATTTTTTCCTATGCTCTTTAAAAAGTAAAATATATAAAAAACTAAAAACAATAAACTGTAACAAACAAATAATTTATAGTTCATTGTTTTCAAGGGAAATTTGAATTCTCTTATAGAGTAGATTATATTTTTAAAACTGTTATTTGGGTTGAGATTTCAAGAGTTGGGATATCTATAAGAGGTGTTTTGGATGTGGTCAGAGGCATGTCATGTTTCTATTTTTCTTGAGTGACTGTTAGAGTTAGGATGGGGTGTATTTTTTGAAGGTCTGGAAGGTTTTAGAGCTGGTCTAGAAAATATCCTACAAAACCTGTTTTATTTTTTTCTAGATTATAAATAAAGGTTACCTATAGTAAATGGAATAAATAAGGGTTCTCCAATGGAAGTGAAATTTCACTATGAAGTAGTTCTTTCCCCTGTGATATATAATGGTTTTATACGTGAGGGTGGATTCCTAACTCTCAGGAAAATATTTAATGTTATGAATACTTATGGGATACATTGTGACATGTAAGGGATGCCTTTAAAAAAGGCTATATTTGAGGGTCACCAAGTATTGTTAGGGGTTTCCTATCAAAAAGATAATATGTGGTCATTACTTGAGTACTTTATGATGTGTAAGGGTTTCTATGATACATTAGGGTTTGAAAATGGTAATGTGTGGGATTCGGCCAAGGATTCATGATAGTTACTCTCATACAAAAGGGTTAAACTATTGTAAAGTATTGATGCATAAGGGTAGTTATTTAAAGGAAACCTATAATAAATAGGGTTCATAAAATTATTAAATTAAAAATAAAAGTCTTACCTAGGGAGTGATATTTATGTTTCACCCTATACGTAAGGGTTATTGGTGTTTTTCAAAAAAACTTCTAATGTGTGGGATTCCTAGTTTTATAAAAGTGTTATAAATTTAGTATGTGAAAATGTAAGGATTGTTTCTAGAGTGATAAAAATGGTAACACTAATTATAAGGGTCCCCACTATTGGAAAAAAATGGTTAAGTAATAGATAAACTATAAAACATACATATTATAAATTTTTTAAATATTAAACATATGTTTTTACTCATGGGTGATATGTATGGGTCTCTATGTATGTATGTTTTATCGATATGGGGTGAAATATGGTTAAATGTAGAAATCCCTATATTACCGGAGGTTTGTAATGCAAAAGGGTTACCCTATTGTAGAGAAGATATGTAAGGGTCCTTGGACATTATAACTATGGGTAAAATAGATTATCTTGTTTTTTATAAAAACATTAATCCAATGGAAGAATGTTCTTTTTGGATTTTAAATTTGAAAACACATTTGGTTTTCTTCATTTACTAAATATATGAATAGTGGTAGGTCTCACTACTTTTCCATTACTCTTTCAATTTAAACATTAATGATATTTTGTGGTTGGAGGTGGTTTATTTATTACATGGTTTTGTCCTTCATTTGTTCATCCTTCTTAGGGATTGTAACTAATGTATTTCAATCTGGGATAGGGGTGGAGAGATTATTCCACCAAATATTGATGGAATCTTCCTGATCAATGGTAATTTTACATGCAATGGATATATAACATCTCGAAAAGAGGAATCCATTTTCTGTATCTCATCATTTTGTTGGAGGTATATCACACGATGGATTTTATAGGTTTATTTTAAAATTTCCCTTGAATTGGTAAACTCTTGGGTACTGAGTGATATGGATTTTCTTCATAGGTGTTTTAAAACCATGTCATTAGTGGCTGGTGTGTTGTTTCATAGGGTTAATGTGAATAAAAAATGGTTAGTGAATTTTTAATCATTACAAATTTTTTTTAAGTTTTATAATTAATTATAAATTGTTAAAATTAATTATTTTGATATGATGTCAGGAGATATGGGATCAGGTGTCGACGTATCTTGTTGAATGATTGGATGAGGAATAAAATTTCATGGATAATCATGGTTAGTCCTATATAGAGGTATATGGCCCCTATAGTACTAAACTATATTATTGGTAATGCTTGTTTATTCATTTTTACGTCAGAATATGTGTTTAAAAAAATGGATAGGGTCTAAGAGCTACCGAATTTAGAAAATATGGTTGTATTGAGCCTCCTAGAGTTGGATCTTGTTCACCTTTTCACAATAGGTATCATAGAATAACATAGATTCTTCATCATTAAAGGTTTAATAATGCTTTTTGGATTTATGAGAGCCACAATGGAGGACTTTAAGATTAAATGAGTTGTAAAAATCCTATGTTCAACCTCTTAGGGATATTATTGAAGCCATGAGGGTCTTAAACCTATTAATGTTGAGTGATATGACTGTACATCTCATATATGATTGGTATTAACATTTTGAGGTAGGAATAGAGCCTTATAATGTTCCAACAGTGTGATAAATCCATTGGGATGAGACATAGTATGACTGGGATTGTTTTCTCTATATTATGAGTTGAGAATTATCATAATGTATATGTGTGATGAGACATAATTATGGGTAGTGAGAATTTTTTTGATGGGTTGGAATTGATTTCTATGAGGTTTGGTTCAAGATGGATCGGGATAGCCTGGGTAAATATTACTAGACTGTGATGTGACATTAGAAGATGATGTGGATCAAACTCATAAGGATATGTATAAGTGGGGCCTATGGTCTATTAGATCACCATGGGGTGTTGGGTATGAGTTGGTGCTAGTGAATTTACGTGGATTCCTTCTCGAGTGACCTAGGAATATTGATGGGATTAGTATGTCATACACTATGTGATAAATCCTAGTATTGGAAAATTATACCATGAGGTTAGATGGATGAAAGGGGATAGATCTTGAGGGACTAGTACCCAGGTTTTTAGTTAAGTGAGATTCACATGATAAATGGGATACTTGTCAAGGGAAGATTTATTGGTGGTATTTATATAATGGATTAGTTTTCCAAGTCCTGGGTTGTATAGTGGAAATGTGAATATTTCTAGGACTCAATATGTTATGATGAGGTTTACATTGCCTAATAGGTTATCTTTAGTGATTCAATCCTTGGATTACTAGATATAATTTTGAGAGATGTCATTATCCATGGGACTGAACCCAAGGCTAGTTTGTATAGTGTATGAGGTTTTCTATTATGATTCCCTCCTAAGATCTCTCATCATATGTAATGCCTGATATTATGATATTGGACCTAAGACCCACAATGTGATTTTGACGTTTGGATTGTGTGAGATGATGGCTATTTTTATTTCCTCCTAAGATCACTTGTTATGATTCCTGTCATATGTAATTAGCCATGGGACTTACCTACTGACTATGTGGTTTATATTTTGTGATAGGTTTGATATTATAATTCAATACATAGATAGATTCTTATGATGTTAATTCATGTCATTATCCATTGAAACTACCCTATGGTGGATGGTTTTCCTTTTTTCGAAGGTCAGATCATTTTTTACAGTCGAAATTAACCATTTCATTTGGATATCTTAGTTATGAAATGGTTTTTCAAGATAGGTTTAGAAAGAGAACAAGGAATCTAGGTGTGTGGAATACACTATATAATTGTTCATCATCACCAAGAATAGGAATGGTCACCATCAATTGATTTTATTTTCCATTTACATAGTACACCAGTGTCTCGAATTGTTTATCATTTCCATTTATAGGATTTCCACTATTGAGGTTTCAATATAATTTGTATAATATCCTACCCCACGTAAGATGGTAGAGTTTAAGACTAGGTATGTTATGATTGAGGTTTTATATGGACCCTTCCTAGAGTGAGAGGGCAGTGTTAGAGACATGGCATGACACCCTAAGTGAAATATTCTCTAATGGGTGGAGTTTCTTTCTTGAGGACAATTCTTATCTAGTTTCGGATAATTTAGATCGGATTGGGTGTTTTTATGTCTTGATTATGCACCCGATGAACCAAAATGAATTATTTTTTTATAACTATTTTATATTATATATTTTTTTCATACATAAACATTTTTATAATCGTGTATACTATGGTATCTTTTTGATTCCCTACTATGATTTATTTATCACATCCTGCACATGAACCTATGTGCATGTGTAGGAAATATGTTTAAATTTATATTAGGGTTACATAGTGTATTTTCCTTGAGTATCGTTATATAGATTAGAGAGTAGGATTAGTTTAGGATCAGGGTTATAGTGGAGACTCTATGCAATTTTTTTATTTTATTTATATATGGCATCATCCCAATGGGTGATTATTTGGGATGTATAATTGTATGAATTCCTATAAATTTTTTTATAATTGATGTTTTTTTTATATATAATATTAATATATATTATGTGTTATGTTTTTTATTTATTTTTTATTTATGGTAATGATATCCAGGGAATAATATCACCCAAAAAAATGATTTAGGCCCCCATTGTTTGCCAAAAAAAATTCTATATATGGAGGTGATCATGAGTTCAGGTAGAGATCCCAGCATAGATACAACTAATTAATTTTAGATAAGGCATTAAAAATTGAATCAGAACATATTTTAATTAGTTTTACTATTTAGGGACTCAGAGTTAAAGATTTGATTGTGTCAAATCTTATTACAAACATCAAGCTGGTGAGTCATGAATCTTTCCCAATGTGAAGTCTAAATTACCATGGTTATGGGATTTTGGTAATTTATTCTCATTATTATATGTAATATTTTTATCATGGTATGGCGTATTTATCTGAGATAAAAATTGATGGATCTTTTCCCATTGTATAAGGAGGTGTATGTACACGCATCACACATTAATTGAATGATTCACTTGATATATGTGTTGTTTTGTGTGAATAAATTAAATAATGAAAGATGGTTTGAATGTTTAAATTATCAGCAATAACTTATATAGTGATTCACTATATAAATTCTCACTATAATTATACTTAATTAGACAATGTTTTTGGAACATGAATGTGTATTACAATAACAGATTATATGGATCTTATAGTGAGATGTTCTCTTATAAGGGATATGTATAAACTTGGTGAAAGGGATGTATAGTTACCCTTGGAGGTTTGTTTTAGGAATTGGATACCTTATTGAAGATATTATGAAAGTGATTTATCCTAAGGGACGGTTTGTGTTGGGAGAGAGTTTCCTAGATGTGCTAGAAATCCTTTATAAGGTTCTGGAAGGCATATGATGTGACTCGTACTATTTTCATGTAATAAACTTGGGTTCTTCTGGTATCATGGACTGTGTAAAGTGAAAAAAAAATTGGATTCCAAATAATTTTAGTTTTGATGGTTATATTAGAAGTGATAATTGATAGTGATCCTATATTGTTGGATCATGGATGGGTAACATTGGGGTAGATACTTCTTGTTTTGGAACAATGATAGAGAATTAGGTGATCGTGGTTGGACTTAACATGAGTGAGATATATCCAGACTATTATAAAATAATAAATAAGGGTGATTTTATCTGTATTAGATATGAATGAAAATGAAAGTATGTTTATTTTCATGGATGAGTTGTCATAGTTTCAATGAGAAATGACTCATAGGAGTATGTGTCTAGTTATATGATCTATTGATATAGAAGTGTTTACAAATTTTGGTTTAGATGAGAGTGAGACAGATTTTGAAAAATAACAAAATATAGGATTCTCTATATGACTGATCTACTATAGAAGAGTATACAAAGGTTTGGCATTTATTTTCAGATGAAAATATCAATGTTTTAGAGAATGTATGTGTTTATTATGTGGGGTAGTTATTTGTTTTATGTGTTAGGGAAACTCATATAGGCATGGTGTCCTAGGGGTTTTATTATAATTGTAAGTCTTTCTAATTTATAAATGGTTAACATCATATTTGGATTGGAGTACTATGGAATGACTGATCGGATCTTAGTCTTTGATTGTTGTTTCTAGAAATGGGATGAGTGTGGCTCTTAAAGTGTGCCCTGTATGTTATTTTATGACCTCTTTAGGTAAATTATTTGGTAGAAATATAGTGGGATATCACCATTGGTTGATGGAGGGTGTGACCCTCATTGAGGGTGAATTTTGGTTAATATTGAGGATTCCATTCCTTGTATTCCTAGTTTAGGCAGTGTTTGCTATTTTTTATTGATGCTCATATATAATTTTTTGGATTGGGTTTTTTTGTTGAACTCATTAATTTACATGTAATGGGAAGTAAAGATAATGAATTTTGGTTCAGTGGGGAAATTATTATGATACCTCTATTATGGGGAGAATCAAATTGATCATGGTTTTAAGACCTTTATGAAGAAAGGGTCATGGATGTGGTTAGACTGGTTGGTGGATAGTCAAGATGAAACCATTATAGTAGGGAGTGAGTAGGTATGATTTTATATTTTTCCTTGGTGGATACCATTTATAGGATATGGATGTGCTATTGGCCAGAGTTCATGTGTTGGCATCAATCTTGGGAAATATTATGTATGATTAAAGAGTGATTCAAATCAAGGTTACATTGAGGATCATTAGGAGAGTGTGATGGAGAATTTTGTTATTTTATGACCCAACCATTGAACTATACTAGGAGTTAGGTCAAAATATTTGGGTTTGAGTTGGATGATTCTTTTATTGATGAGGGGATTAAAGCATCATGATTGTGTGATCCAATAGAGCATCAGTGAGTGCAGATGGTCATTTTCAAGGAAAGTTATCTAGAGAATGACAAACTAGTTTTATTATATATTAATGGATATAGATATATGGAAACTACATTGATTATAACATTTCAGACATGGATTCATGTTTTTAGATAAAAACTAGGTCTTTTCGAGGAAATCTCAGTGTATCTAGGTTCAGTGCATGAGAAGTTGAGTTATGCCTCTTTTTATTAGGATTTGGAAATGAAGAATGGTATAAAATTTTAATCAATGGATTGTAAGTTCATAGGCATTCATAGTTTATTCTAATATGTTATAATTCATATGGTGAATATTTTGGTAATGGTCAGTGAATTTATAGGTCGTTGTTCTCATGGTAAATTTGAATTTTGGAACCATAATGGGGGTTGTTTTGAGAATTGGGATTTATATCAGGATTTTATGAGTTGGAACCTCTCTAAAATGGTTTTTCTGTGATTAGAGGTTCATGAGGTGTCTTGAGTGATCATGTGAGTGTTAAAGTGGGTATTTAGTGAAGTTTTCATTTTTTTAGTAAGTTTTTGTTCTTGGATTGAACAATTAAAAGGGCCCCAAACATATGCGTAATCCATGATGATATATTAAGTTACCCTATGGAAAACTAGATGTGTAAGGGTCCTCTAAGGGTAGTGAAATTTTGTTAAGTTCCAATCCATTCCCTTATGAGTTGTAAGGGTTAAATACATGTGGTTTTGTTTTTAATGGTCTAGAAAATTAGTAAAGTACTGGATACATATGCATTACACTATGATGCATTATGTATGGATATAAGAAAGGAAATATATAATATTATCCTTATATGTGTGAAGGGTACCTATATTAAAGGTAATACGTTAGGGTTACTAGATTACCCTATGATATGTAAGAGAGGATCTGATATATCAGGGCCAAAAAATGTTAATGTGTTTGTGTCACCCTGTGATGTGTAATTGTTACTCTGATATATGAGGATTAGAAAATTGTAAAGGATAAATATGTAAGATTATATATGTAAAGAACACCGTATAAAATTTAATGGATAGAAATTTGGTAATTTTTAAAGGTATGGGTTGTCTCTAAAATTCTATGATAGGCTCCCCCTATACATAAGGGTATTGGTAAAAAAATAGTTTAGAGTGGGATGCCATTTAATGTATAACGGTCAAAAAAGAAATTAAAAAAATTAAGATTTTTATCTAGAGTGATATATAAGGGTCACCCTATACATAAGGGTTCATAGTGTTGGATAGATAATTTGTTAAGTATGGAACAACCTATAATTCATAAGGGTCAAAATGATCGTAAATTCTGAAGATAAGGGTGTTAGAGTTTGTTCACTAGAACCAAATTCTGTTTAGTTTATGATAACCAATATTCGTGGATTTGAATAATAATAAACATCTTACCATATCATGATTTATCTTATTCATAACATAGTATATGATGATTTCCTAAGAGTAGCTGTCACAATGAATGGTCATAGAAGTTCCTTGTTATGATAAGAACCAATATGTTCCATGAGAGTATGCTTAAATATCTATTACATAGCTAGATGATATTATGTGCGGAAAAACAATTATTCATGATATTAGGGGTGGAAACTCATAAAACATTTAGGAATCATATAACTATGTACTCCAATGATAATATCCTATATAGGATATTATTTGAATGAGGCCATCCATTTCAAAATCCACATTTATATTTGTCACAGGATATTCCTATAAGAAGACATATTTATTGATCATTATACTTTAATATTATTATTAATGAGCATTTTAAGCAATATACATTGACGTATTGATGAAAACCATTATAAAATAAGTTCATTGTGAGGTAGGAGATATTGGGTACATCACGAGTGATATTGCAATAATGAATATTAAAAGAAAGGATATTTCCCTTCTATTCTTTAATATACTGTAATATATTAGGAAATTTATTAGAAATTATATTTCATAATTAAATACATGTCCATTGTATTATATAAGAATGGTATATTCCCATAAATTTAAATAAAGAGACATCAAGTACATTGGTTTATGGCACCAGCATGCAACATTCTTCATTAGAGATATCATGTAAAAGAGATTATATTACATATTTATCATATGTATGAGGTCTTCATTCACTAAGGCGTTAAATCCTTTCTCTATCGGTGTCTTAGTGTGTCTCTAGATGCTAACCTTGGTCTTTATGATGCATCACCTAATTCTTCTAAGAAAGTGGCCTAGAGTGTCACACATTATGTGTATCCAGAATATCATTTAAATAATATATTATTTATTTATTAGTTAATAATCTGAAAAAATATCATTCCTGCATGTGGTTTAATAATTTTCCATGTTTTATTGACCACATATTTTTTTCACCAGTTATTTGAAATAACATTATGTGAGTGAAATATTAAATAAATATTTATTTTTAATATAATGAATATAATATTTATTTATATATTGATGAATAGTGAAGTTATATTTAATTGTTTAAAAATTATTCATTATTAAAGGATTGATAACTATTATAGTGGAATGGTGGACCAAGATTAATGGCATGTTGAGAAATAATATATATTTAATAATATTTTATTAAATATTATTTAATTTAATTCATGAGATCATCACATGTCGAGAAATATTATTATTATTATTATTATGACCATCGGATTATACAGGGATTAAATAAATACCAAAGGTATCTTGTTCAATTTTAAATTTCTAACCATCGCATTATATAACTCCAATTATATTATTTTTCAAGAGATCTAGTTCATATTTTGTGCATAATGAATATGTGGGATCCTCTTGATGCCCTAGAGAGATCCATTATCCATGAATTCTCTCAATAATGAAGAGTAATATTCCTCCACCTTCATCTATCTAGTCTATAGAGATCAAGAAGAATAATTTGGAAACAATTCCTAAGGTAATCAAATTTAAACAACAAATTCATTAGGATCCACATTTGGACTCAAAGATCTATACGGTGATGGTCAGATATTTTTGGAACATGTGTGGTTCAAAGCTAGAGGTAATATACCCTTAATTACTATAATGAAATGATGGTAAAAGAGATCTATTGTCAAATCTATCAATGAAAAATGAATTTTTGATAAGTTAATTTATTTATTGATTAAAATAATTATAAACAATTTTTGATGGTCATGAATTTTGGTTCCGACGTTGTATTCATTGTCAATATTCTTTGATTCAATTATGTTGATCAAATCATTTATAATCTTGTAAATATTGAATTTATCATCTATCATGACAAAAAAAATTGTTTGGTATGAATGGTCACATGCTTCTGATGTACCCGGAACCTTCATGTGGTATCATAGAGGGTTACATAATTATTTCTATTTTTTAAATTATTTATTGATTTATTCATTAGTAACTGGATTTCAATTCCATTTTAATCATTATTTAATCAAAATTCCAACATCAGCTTCTTTCTATACATTTATTATAAATATAGTCGAATAAATTAATTTTATTAATGAAAAATATTTAATAATTCATTTGGAGGTGCTGAGGAATTTGGTCGAATAACACACAAATAAACACCATATCACATGGAGGTACACACCGTGTACAAGTTTTTAAACACTAAGAATTAATTCATAATTAATTAAAGGTGTGTACTTTAATTATATTTGGTGTATTTAATTGTACAACACATCTTGAATAGGCCATCTTAGAGCACGTTCATCTGGGGTACACACTATGTATCTTCTGTACATGGCATGTAATCATCTAGTCACAAATCAGTTGTCTGTATTGTTATATGGTATACTCTACTAGTGACTATGAAACTTAGGGACCAAATCACATATAGAGCATGTGAATATTGTCCACACCACATTTTTCTAAGGAAAAATTATTCACTGAGTCCCTAGTCATGTGTCATGAATAGATGGTGAGAAATAATATAAGTCCTGTTGCTCCAATGTACACATTGTAATCATTTATCAAATTATATATAATTAAAATTAAGTTATTTTACTGTAAAAAACTTTTCAAAATTTACTTTTATGTTCTTATTAAGTTTATAGTACATGACATGTGATATGTTTTTATATATGTAAATTTTTAATTAATTTCACTGTAATGTTTGGATCTTAATTTGAGGCATGAGTCGTGTTATAATTATTTCTACTCACACATTGATTCATAACACATGATAGAAAAAACTTTTTATTTGTGCAATCATTAATTTTATAGTAAACAAAATGAAATAATGTGATTTGTTAAGTATGCCACATGTTTCAATATTAAACTATATACTAGTATAATACATATAGGGTAGTTTGGTTGAGTACACACATTGTTTCCTCTATAGTTCATTTTTTATTCAACATAGTTAATTTAAAAAAAATTATTTAGTTTTTAGAAAATTGTGATGGATAATAAACTCAAAGAAATTTAATGAGAATTAAGATAATATAATTTATTATTTATGTATTATAATTAATTGATTTGATCATGGTTTATCTAAAATATGAATGATTAAGAATTGAATTCTAATTTTATTAAATGTGTCATTAGTTTCATGCATGTGGATGATCATGATAGAAGACCAGACCACTGTATTCAATTTCTTTAATTTAATTTTTTATTTAATTAAAATTTTACATGTGTTCTATCTCTATTTTAATTGTGTAATGCAATGTATTATCATGGTTTTATTTATGTGAACCACTTCCCCTCAACAACATGTGAGTAAAATATTGTGTATCGGATGGAGCTCTCAACCAAGTGGTGGTGGTTCTCATTTGGATCTAAGGTGAAACCAATCTTAAAGAGATACATAATTGGACACATGGAAAACTAAAACATAAACCACAAATGGTTCAAGGTGTTTTTCCACTAGGTCAATGGTTCGTTTATCACTAGAAATATTAAATATCCATTAGTAAAATCTAATGATCATTCAACTTTTTTTCAAGATTCATGGTTATTTCATTATCGATATTTTGTTGTGATCACATGAATCAATGAATTATAATTCATGGAATATATAACTAAAATAAGTTAAATTATGTTTAAATATTATCTATGATATAGTTAATCACTTATATAGATCGACATTATTTGAAAATGATTGTAAAAAATATAATAATTTGATATTTATGTATAAAAGATAAATTCCATAAGATATTAATATTAAGTCAGAATAAGCTTCCACAATGTAAATTAAAATTGAACCATAGTTAAAATTTTGATTCCAAAAAATTATGTGGTGCTTTCAATTATTGGGGAATTATAAATAGTGATTTGGGTTGAAATAAGTTAGTTCGCATCATGGTTAAACTACGAAAGAATGACTTCGTTTAACTACGAGGCAAGGGTTGAGGAAAAAAATTAAGGATTTTAGGATTGGGTAGTCCACTCAACAGATAAAAGAATTGTGAGGTAATGTATTTTTCATTTGGAATGCCTACCTAAAACATGTTAAATTTCATTACAAACCAATTTTTGGGTGATGAGAAGGGGATTATGGATCCATTACAGTATAATATCCAATAAACATTTTATTATGAAGCCAATGTTGAGGACTATTGGGATTCTATAAAATAGTAAGAGGTTAATAAATATATTATTTATTTATTTGTTTAAATTTTATCATATAATGTTCTAAAACTATGATCATATTATTTGTAGAAAAAAAGATATTTCAAATAATTCATTGGGATACATAATTCACAAGTATAACATTCTCACTAGAACAAATTTTTATAAATGGAAAAGGTTCTTAAATGTAATCATATGCCAAGAAAAGAAACTTTTATGTGCTATAATAACATGTTCCTAATGTGCCTAGTAATGAGGCTATTGAGGAAGAGTTATCTCTCTATATGAAACATTTAAAAAAATTCTATAGACGTTCAGTTTTTGAAGTTATCATCCATGACCAATTATCTTTTGGAGTAACATGAGGAAACGGATGTGTATAGCATGATATATCACCTTCAGGATTTATATCAAGAGAAAGCACAATAAGGGATATATGATATTTCTCATACATTGTTTACAACTTTGATTTGAAATTCTCTGGTAGTTAGGCCTCACTTATTAATGATTATTGGCTACATTGATTTCATGTGAATATTCGGGATTAAATTCCTTGATGATTTTCACAATTATATCACACTTTTATCACTACCCAAGACCATTTCTAGTTTTATTGTTAATTATAGCATGATAAATAATTATAATATTCTTTCATAAATTATTAATATTATTCTCCAGGTGGATATGGACATGGGGTGTGAAAAACCCACAATCCTAATGGTTAATAAGAAAAGGAAGAATATGAAAAAAGGGACAAAGACTCAAAAAAAGTATAAATCTCATGAGCACCTTCCTTCCAAGAATAAGAAGTTCCATAGAAAGGGAAAGGAAAATGAGGTAGTACTTTTTGGATGAGGAATAAATGTCCACTGGAAGAATAACTGCAAATAGAATCAAGGATGAGCAAAAAGTGAGTTAGTTATTGAGTTAAATTTCTCAATATTTACAAATTTGGTATTAGATCAATGTTTTTTTTGATCAGATTTGTATATAAATTTAGGAACCAATTTGATTCAAAAATATTTCTAGTGGAGAGGTGGATTTAAAAGCTACCAATAGTGTAAGGATAACTACTCTATCTATAAATGACTGCCACCATTCATTTCTAGTGGGAATGATAATGGTTTTTAGGGATATTTATTATGTACCAATTGTTACCAAGAATATAATTTATGTATCATAACCTGATAAAGATGGTTTTATTTCCAATTTTTGGTAAATATAGTTGTTTCTTTTAGAAAGAAAACATGTTTTATGGTATGAAACATTTAAATAATGGTCATTATGTATAAAATAATGAAAACCAATTATTTTCAGTAGATAATGAATCATTTTCACATGACTCATATAATTTCCAAATATGACATCAACATCTTGGTCATGTAAATGATAATCATTTAAAATATATTTTTCTAGGTCGTTTTTTAGACTCTTTTTGGTTAAAACCACTTGAAATATTTCTTGCATGTTTATAAGGAAAAATGAAAAAACCCCCATTTATTGGATAGGTTGAAAGTTCCAAAAATCATCAAGTATTGCTACACACTGATGTGTGTGGACCATTTCTAGTAGAATCCAGAGGCGGGTATTCTTAATTCATAACTTTTACTTATGACTTGAGTAGATATGGATATGTCTACTTTATGAGGTATAAGATAGTGTCCTTTGAGAAATTCATAGAATTAAATAATGAAGTAGATAATCATCTTGTAAATAAGTTAAATATGCTTCAATGAGATATAGGTGGTGAATATCTTAATAAATATATTATTTAACGTTTAAAATAGTTTGGGATTATATCTCAACTCACTCCACCTTACACACCAAAGTTGAATAGTGTTACTATAATGATGAACATTACCTAGTTATACTTGGTATGGTTGATGATGAGTCATCCTGATCTTCTATTATCATTTTTTGGATATTCATTACAATCTATGGTATATACATTAAACCAATTACCAAATAACGTAGAAAATTGAATTCCATTCTAGTTATAGTGTGGATAGAAGCTTGTTTTTCCTATAAATGTGTATGGGGTTTTGAAGATTTCATTAATTCTTTCTTAGGTAACAAACTAGCACTCTGGAGTAAAAAATGTATCTTTATATGATATCCTAGGTAATTAATTGATAGTACTTATACAACCCCACATAAAAAGAGATAATGGATTCCAAACAATATATACTTCTTTAGAGGAAACACATCCTCAAATAGGACAATGGGAGAAATATTAACTATAATTAAGTTGATGATCAAGATATACAAGTTATGGTACAAGAATATATTATAAAATTCCCCATGGAATATGTTGTTATTGAAACACAAGTAATTTTTAGAAGCACTAGATATATAAAAGAACTAAAGTAATATGGTTTTCAAGTCACCAAAGACTATGATTCATTATTGGACAATAATGATGAACCTCTATATTAAAAATTGATAGGGTAGAGCATAGAAGCTGCAAAATTATAAGAAGCCAATACATTTTGAATAGATTTTATGTATTAGAACATTGTTTGAGTTCTGGTTGACGTGCTGGTTGATATAAATCCCCTAATGTGAAAATGGGAATTCAAGAGAAAACTAGATATAGAATGTAATGTAAATACCTATAATTCAAGGATATTGGATAAAGGGTTTAAAAATGTCAAGTAATTGACTATAGTGATACATTTTCACCAGTTTATATATTTGAATCCATTGAAATTATACTTTTTGTAGAATCTTACCATGCCTATGAAATGTGGAAGATAAATTTCAAAACTATATTACTAAATAAGAGTCTTTCGGAAGATTTCTACATGAAAGAACCATAAGTTTTTGTGACACCAGGTGATTCCAAAAACATTCTCAATTTTTAGAGATAAATTTATGGATTGATTCTAGAATCTAGGTCATGGAACATTCATTTTGATGATGTTATAAAAGAATTTTGTTTCATTAATAATGAATGTGAACCATGTATTTACAAGTGGATAAGTTGGAATGCATTCATTATTCTAGAAGTATATGTTTATGAAACATTACTTATTGGAAATGACATATCATTTATATAATCATTTAAGGACTTGTTAAGCAAGTATTTCTCTATGATGGTCTTAGATGGAACAAAATATCATCTAGGGATCATGATCATTCACGATAAATCCAAGAGGATTCTTGGACTATGAAAAATTAAATACATCAACCAGATATTAAAGAGAATTAGTATGTAATAATCTATAAGGGAAAATTTTCAAGTTCCACATAGTATACATAATTATAAGAAAATGAGTCCTCACACATAACAGGATAAAGAGAAAATGGGTAATGTCCCATATAGTTTAGTGATATGATCAATCTTGTATTCCATGTTTTCTATTATACATCACATAGCCAATACATTGATAATGGTAGGTAGAAATCAATAAGACCCAGGAGAAAAAAATTGGTCTACAGTTAATATTTTCATTAAGTATCTGAGAAAAATGAAGGATATTATACTTGTGTGTGCAGAAGTTGAGGAGTCGGTCATCAAGGGTTATAATGATTATAGTTTTAAAATAGATCATAATGTTATGATGTGACAAAAAAGATATGTTTTATTTTATAATTGAGAAACTCTGAGCTAGAAGAGTTCAAAGTAGCCAATTTTCCCAAAATCTAAAGTCGAGTCCACATATATAGCATATTATTATTCATACAAGGAATCTATTTGGATAAAAAAATATCCAGATGTTTTATGTGGTACCTATAAGTAAATACCCTATCACATTGTATTGTGATAATTCTACAATGGTTTCTCTTGAAAAATATATTTGGTCACCCCAATGGACAAAGCACATACTTAGGATGTTTCACTTATTGAGGGATTTTTTTAGAAGGTGAAGTCATAGTAAGAAGAGTTCATAAAAAAAAACCTGTTGTACCCCTAGACTACTGTCCCATCTCATCAGAAGCATGAGTATCATGTGAGATATAGTGGAATAAAGGTTGTTTGGATTTGGATCTAGTGAAAGTGAGAGTCTATTGGAGTTAGTGACCTAGAACAAACTTTTGTGTACTTTTTGATAACATGTATTCTTTTTTTTGAATAACAATAAACTTTTTATCAAATCATGATTGTTATTATGTGTAACATAGTATGTGATATTGTCATAATAGTTGATATATCACTGAAATATCATAGTAGTTCCCCACTATGATGAGAACCCAGAAGTTCTAAGATATTATTCTGAAATATATGTTCTATAGTCAGATAAAATCATTTTAGGGACATAAAAGAATCATTATATTAATTGTGGATACTCATAGAACATTATAGAATCTTCTCCTGGTGTATTCACTTGGTTATATCAAGTGTAGCATATTATGAGAATTAGACCCTCTAGTAAGAAATCCATATATATATATATATATATATATGTCATTGGATGTTCCAATATATAGATGTTTCTATTGGTTCTTAGACTTTAAGACTATTATTAATGAGTATTATATGATGCGGACTTTTATGTATTGATGAAAACTATAATAACAGATGTTTTTTGTGAGGTTGAATATATTTGGTGCATCACAAGTGACATTGCTTTAATGAATATTATGAGAAAATATTTTTACCATCTATTATATTATAAAAGTAAATATCTTAGGCCCTTTAATAGAAATTATAGAGCCTAAATTAATTTGTAGTCATTATTTTTATAGGAAAGTTTGATTTCATGGAATTCAAAGAAAGAGAATTGAGCACATATGTTGATGGCACTAGCATGCAACCATCTTGATTAGAGATATTTTTATAAAGGGATAATATTACACCATCAGCGTCCATATGAGGTGTTATGTCAATATAAAAATAATTTTTTCTCTATGAATTCTTTTTTGTGTTTATAAATGCTAACCTTAGACTTTACGATGCTTCGTCAAATTCCATTAAGAAAGAGTCCTTGCATGTGGCACACTATGTGTATCAAGAATCACTATTAAATAATATATTGTTTTTTATTTATTTGAAAGTTGAATAAATATTATTTCCTTTGTGGTTTAATAATTATTCATGTTTTCTTGATCATATATATTATGTCAGTAGTTATTCAAGAGAATATTAGGTGAGTGGAATATTTAATTAATTTTTTATTTTTTATTTAGGGAATAAAATTTTTCATTATTTATTGACGAATAATGTAAATAAATTTATTTATTAAAGATATATTCATTATTAACGGGTCATTAAATATCGTTGGGGAATTGCAGACTATGATTACTATTCCGGTGAGATATAATATTTATTTAATATTATATGATTAAATAATATTTAATTTAATTCACATTTTTAGTTCATGTCAAGAAATAACAATATTTTTATTATTAAAGACATGTGTTTCCATAAGGATTTAATAAATAATAATGGGAACTTCTATAATTGTTTATTTCTAACCCTACTAGTATATAAACCTAATTATTTGTTTTTAAGGGAGGTAATTCATTTTTCTTTTGCATAAAAAATATGGACAATGCTCTTGAATCCATAGATATCACCCTTTTACAAGAACACTCTCAATAAAATAGATCAATATTCCTCCACCATTCACTCTTTCACGTAGATAGATGAAGAAGAATCTTTTAAAAGATATTCCCTTATTGATCAAAGATGAATGACCAAAGTCTCTGGATCTGCCATGTTAGCACCCAATGATTCTTGTAGATATTTTTGGATATTTTTGGAACACATTGCAATCACCACTGGAGGGTATCTTCTGTTGATTCCTATTACTAAATGACCATAAAATATAGTTTTGTAATCAGATCGATTAATGAATAAATAATTTCTCACAAGGTAATTCTTTAATTTTTGAATCCAATTATAAATAATATGTGATGATCATGCATTCTAGTTATAGTGTTTTATCCATTATCTATATTATTTAAATCAAATTTTTATCGCAACATTTATCTTCATGTAAATATTGGATTTATCATCGATCATCACATAATGAAATATTGGTCATGACCCATCACACACTACTACTACACTTGTATCCTTAAAAGCATTGTCTCAAGGTAATAAATAAGGCTCACCTTATTTGTAAGGGGTTGCAATATTGGTTGAAAAAAATGGTTATTTGTTGTTTTAAAAATAATACATAATGTTTCTTATTTTTAAGGGTTACCTATGGTAAAATAAATATATAAAGGTGCCTATAGGTTATATATAAGGGTTCATAATGTTTTCTATAATTCTATGAAAAATATTAATCCAAGGGAAGAGTGGCATTTAAAATTAGAATCCCCATATGGTTTCTTGATTTATTATATGTATGGATAGGGAAGCTCTGTTTCTTATCCCTCACATATTCCCTTTAAATCTCCATGATTTATTGTAATTGGAGGTGGGTTTCATGGCATTTTAATGAATGGTTTTCACCTTTATTAGTTCATCCTCTTCATAAATTTCTCCAAATTTATTATGATCTGAGCAAGGGTTTTTGTAATTATTCCACAAAATCGTGGTTGAATCAATCGGGATGGTGAGGATATTGTGTATGGTGGATTAAGGATGTACTGAGATGATGAATTTATTCTTCCTATAATTTTTTATTTAGAGGCATTCTTCTAAGTATATTTTCTATTGTTTCACTAAATATTCCCAGAATAATAGATTGATTAAGTACCAAGTGATAAGTATTTTGGTCATACGTGTGATAGAAACATTCTATAGATGTTTGGAGTTTAATTTATAGTGGTTGCGATGAGTTGATTCCTCCTGGTTATTTTTGTTCCCTATGCCTCTTAATAATAAATTATATAATTCATTAAACATTTTATATTTAATAATTTGGATGTGGTTCCTTGATATAGGTATATAAGTATTGATGTAGCTTTTTATGTGATTCAAAAAGTCATTGGTGGGATTGGATATGAATTTTAACTTCTATATGGTTTTAGGTTGTCCATATAATACTAAACCATATAGTGGTATATGTATGATTAAACATTTCGTCTTGATAATATGCCTCTATGTAAAATGGATTGGAACCAAGGGAACCCTTGGTGAGAATATTGGATGGAATTGATCCTTATAGAGTTGGATAAAGTGATAATTTTCATATTTGGTTTTTTGAAAGATCACTACCACTACATCTCAAAGGGGAAGAAGAGTTCATTTGGGTTTTTGATATGCCTTGGGTAAGTCTTAGGGTTAGGAAGAGTTTTAGATATCCTAGGAAGAAAATAGTTGGGATAGTATTCCAGGAAAAAAGGTATAGGCCTATATATGATAAGTGAGTTTGTTTTAAGAGTCATGCATGATTTGGAATAACTTTTTATTGGTGGATATTACCCTTATAAATTTTAATGAGTTACAGGATTCTGAATAGAGAATATATTGTGTGATGGATTGGTTTTCCTCTAGATGATGGGTTGAGAGTTCTCCAAAGGGTGATGTGAGTTATTACCAAATTATGGGTAGTGGGAATTATCTTGATGTGTTAGTACACATTTCAAATCGGATTAGTGAATATTGAATCAAGATGGCCCATGGTTAATAGGATTTGGTTATAATGATAGAATTAGAAGAGGGTCAAAATATGCCTATTGAGGATAGTGTTATGTAGGGGCTACATTCTATGAGATCGCCAAGGGGTGTTGGGTATGATTTGGTGCTAGAGAATTGAGGATAATAAGTGATTGAGGATATTATTTAATTAACTCATGATTGAGATGGTAATTTGATAGATACGGTCTATTTTACTCTACGTGATAGGTTATAGTATTGGAATATTGGACCCTGAGGCTAGATGAATGATGAGTCATACTCCATAAATTAACATTACATCTCAAATTTATGGTAACCTAGTTTTGAGTTGGGGGATATACATGGTATATATGTGTTTATATATAAGGGAATAATTTAGTTATGGTATTTTCACAATGGATTGGTCCAACCAGCCATGGGTTACCAAGTGAAAATGTGACTATCCATGTGACCTACCTAGTGATAGTGTGGTTTATCTTGTGCTAGAGGATTTATATTTTGATTCCCTCCTCATAGTTTTTTTATAATGATGACATATGTGACTATCTTGGGGAACAATCTCTAAGGGGTGGTTTTTTTGAGTGGTGGATTGGTTATTTTGATGACCTCCTCAGATCACTTATAGTAAATAATACTTGATATGTATAAGACTGGATATGGGACCCACCTAGGGATGGTGTGGTTTGTCTTCTACAATTGGTTGGATATTGAGATTACATACTTACATCTCTTTCTTTAATGGATAAGATATGTGATTAACCATGGGAGCCACTGAGTAAAAATATGGATCAACTTCTGTTATATGATAGATACAGTGGTGACCTCCACTGATCACTTACTATGATATTAATCCATGTGATTAGTCATGGGAACTTCCAAATAGGGGATGGATTGGATAGTGTGAGTGGTTGGATATATTGTTTCCCTTCACAAGATAAATTTCTTATACATTGTACTAATTATGATAATGTTTTTCAAGATTGTTTTAGGTATGGGATATAGTAATTGGGATGTGAGTAATACACTTCATAAGTGTTTTTCATCCCCATGTCTATAATAGATCCTAATTTTATGATTTTATTTTTTTAGTTACATAGTACACCCAAATATGGATCTATTTATTCATTCCATGATGGGATTTCCTCTATAGAGGCATCCAAAAATATGCTATGAGGTCGTATTTAGAGTAATATGGTAGAGGTATTGACTCGGTATGATATGATTGAGGTTTGGTATTGACCCTACCTAGAGTGGTAGTGTAGTGTTGGGGAGATGGTATGCCACCTCACCATAAATATTTTTCTACGGGATTATTTTTTTAGTAGAGGGTGAAATCTTCTCTAGTATTGGTTAAGTGTAGTAGGTTTTGGTGTCACGGTACCTTGGTTAGCTTAAGATTACTCGACATAAATTATTATGTGTAATTATATTATATTATTTATTTTTCTAATGAATACATTTTCATATGACTATGTATATTAGGGGAACTTGGTGATACCCTAATAAGATCTATTTCGCACAATGTACACAGGCTCTGTGTGGCACATGTGGAACGTATGTTTGACTTTAAAAATATGTTTCACTATGGAATGAACCATATAAGATTTATTAGTATTGAATACTAGGTTGAGGTGAGGATGTAGGTTATATTGGAGACTATTTTTACTTTTTTTACATATTTATTCTGTATATGTGATCAATCGAATGAGTGAAATTTTTGGATGTATAACTGTATGATAGCTTATACATTTGTTATAGAATGTATGTTTTAATTTTTAGGCTCATTATAATTATATATCATTCATTATGTTTAGTTATTTATTTTCTATTTATGGATATGATATAAAGGTAAGTGTCTCTCAAAATTATAATTTGGTCCCTATCTACTAGTGGTAGACTATGGCATATGGGGTGTCATGATTGAGGTCATGTTGTTACCCCATCTATGATATTTATGAGTGATTTTATATCATGTTGTATAATAATCTATCAAGTGATTGTTCTTTATACTAACCATTAATATGAATGGACCTCACTCTTGAAGGTTGATAACTAAAATGGGAGTGTAGTTGAGACTATATAAGGAAGATATCTTTTTTTATTTCATTTATTTCATTTTTTTTATGATGGATAGAGAATCGATTCTTCCTTGATTTAATTGTAGATTTGGAAAGTGGATGTATTCCCCTATAAGATTTTGAATTAGAAGAAGAGACACATAATGAGGAATACATAGAACTACTTAATAAACCTTAAGACAACTTAAAGGTATTGTAAAAACTATTTATCATTGAGGAAACAATATTGTACAACCCACCATTAATGTGATATATGAATATCCGTACTTAGGTATATGACATTGGATACAAAGTTGAAGACAACCTTTTTTCAAGGAGTAGTAAGTTGATGACAGTTCTAATATGAACCCATACATTATTTTACCCTAAACTGAAGGACATATATATTTTTATGATTAAACCTCATACCCTTGTTGATTATGGATAACCTACTAGAAATTTCATGATTTATAGTCAAAACACAACCCTAAATATTGGGAATTAGCCATATTTTCCCTTATTTCTCTTGTTTTCCATTTGAATTAATAATTATATTTTTTTTAGTGATTTTATGTGACGATAATGGTTTCACATCTCACTTGTTGAATCATTTGAGAAATTTTCCATCCATAAAAATCCACTACTTTATATCATTCTTTCTCATGAATTTTTCTATTTCCAAACTAATATACAATGTCTACACTTATATAATCATGTTTTAATAGTAAATAGGGTCATTAATATTTGATTTTAGGGGGAATAGTATCAATTGAAACAACCAATCAATAACATACATATATATCTCATCTTTTAGCTTGATAACTACAAATCATAATAAATTACACCCACAAAACCTATAAGATTAGTGACCTTGTATATTTTATATATATATATATATCCAAATTGTGTAACAAACAATATTCATCATCACTAATAAATGACCTCCACAAATGATCCCATTATTGACATATCACATATAATTATCTTCTTCAAAGCTTGGGGAATGGAAATAAAAGAAAAGAAGTTATATTTGATTCATAGTAAGGGTAAATATAATATGCCCCAATTGCACATAAGTTAACAAAAAAAAGTAATTTTCAGTCAGATCATAAGATGAATTTATGGGTATGAAAACATTATCAAGGTATATGATCATAACATATGGAAATAATAGCTAGAAACCATAGATAATAAAACCTGAATCATGACATAAATATTTGGTTATACCATAATAATAAAATAGAAGAATATGGAAAAATGATAAAAATTTTATAAACCACATAAAAATAACATATTAAGGTTAAATGATATAAAATTTGGGCATAAAAGTAAGCCGAGATAATCATTTTCTTATGTCAAGGATCATTTCCAAGATTTTTATCACATAGTGGATATATTTTAATTAACTAGTGGATTAGATTTACACCCTAATCCCTACCATGTCATCTCATGAGATATAAATATTTACCGAATTCATTATAGGGATATGTAATTTCAATCCCACCATTAACATAATGAAAAAACAATCATGTTTGTGCCACATAAATATATTCACATTCATAAATCCATCATACTGAAATTAAAATATAGAAATTAAATTGTTTTCATAAAAATCGCCAAAATTCAAAATAATACTCATCCATAAAAATGGAGTGAATGACCCAAGTGAGACATAAGAAACATTAATGGTATTTAAATTGATTAAAAACAATTTTTAAGAAATTTATTACATGATAAAAAGGAATATCCAATAAATTTTTTTAAAACTTTTTTTTATAAAAATAAATAATCTATAAAATAAATGGTTATCAAAATAATAAGATGGTGAATAAATTTTACTTTTGAGAGTATAAAAATTTTCAATGAAAACATCATAAATAAAAATGATAGAAACTATTTGAGAAAGAGATCGATAAAGAAATATAAAATGATTGCTTTAATAGATTTTTAAATAAGTAAAAAACCCTTAAAATATTCTTTAATAAATAATATAAGTAGAAATATGTAAATCCATATTTAAATATCAAAAAGTAAATGAAATATAAACTGTTTTCACTAAAAAGAAGAGATAAAGTCTATCATACCTATAAGCATCATTTTGGTTGAATTATAAACCAAATCAGAGGGAAATTGGTATGAAGGAATGTTAACCAAAATTATAACAAAATTAGAATAAAATAGAGATAGTTTTAAAGAGAATGATCTTATATTTATCATCAATGGGAATTTATCCAGAAAATCCTGTTTTCAAGGTAAGATTAGAGAAATCCACATGCCCTTACATTAAACTTACACAAATGTGATTTAAACCCCTTTATAATTGGAATATATATATATATAATATTATTTCATATCTGTATTAACATCCATTGACATTAATAATATTAAAATATATTATTTTAATATATATAGATATACATATATATTAGTTAGTTCGAGTTTAATTTTATCATTTGATGTTTGTATAATTAATTATTTTATACTTGTTTCAAAATAATGATTTAGATGTTATATTTTTGTAATAATTTCATCATTATTTCTTTATTAATTTTATTTTAATATTATTATTTTAATTATTTTTACATTACCATTTTCATTTTATAGAATTTATGAGTACTTTTTTTGAGAAAAGAATTCAAAAAGTGCTTGTTTAGGATAATTTTATTATTAGTATGAGATAATTTATAATGATACTTAACTTGTGTTTCACCCTTATAAGTCCTTTATAATGACATATATTAATCATTTATATCAAATACAACTATAATTTAACCATTGATTCCAATTTATGATAGAAATGGTGAAGATAATATAGCATTGTTCATGTATGTAGTTGATCGACCCAAATCTGAACATGTTATACTAAAAAATTCGTTAGATTATATGGTTTTATTAAAGTAATATAATTTTTAAAAGAATTTTAATTATTTTAAAAGATAATAAATAGAGTATATAATTTTTTACAAATTGTTTTATTGATAATATAATTGAAAAATAGGTTGAATAAATAAATATTTTGATGAAATCACTCCTTTTTTTAAATAGGTTCCTTTGGAAAGAAGGATTTATGACTCCTACATTGGAAGAAAAGAAACAAAATAGAAGAATAGTAACTTATGTTAGTAAAAATTATCAATTATTCAATATAGAACTAAAATAAATTCCTAGTTTATAAGGGGTGTGGGGGGTACCGTTTATAAATAAATTAGAGTAGCATGTTTTCAATTTATCAATACCTAATTGTTAACAATGCTCATTTTTACATGGAATGTGGTACATAAGTGAAAAAATCCAACGTTGAAATATTTTAGCTCCATTATAAACTTTAATTTTTATTTTTAATGAGTTTAACACAACATTTTAACATATATTCTATTTTAATATTTTTATAGTTTATCAATATTATTTACAATCTAATCAGGTAACTTAATTTTTCATAAAAAATGAAATTAACCATATTACCTAATATAAATTAACTAATTCCAAAAATAAAAATCATTTTTTCTAAATTTATCTCTAAATATTTGAAATTTATCTTTTAAATTAAAACATAATACTATATACAAATTTTATTTTTCCTGAATGAAATAATTTCTTATATAATGTTCGATGATATTTCACTTATTATTTTTATAATTTATATAATATATTTAGATTATATATTATTAATTTTTAATATATGATATATAATATATTATTTATTTATAAAATATGATAAGAAACACATTATTAAATTTTCAATATAAAAATTAGTTATTAGCATCCCCAACAGTCAGATATATTTAAAGCAACTATATATATACCTTATGTTCGTAGAATGGTCATGTTAACCATTTACACTCCTTTGTATAGCCTTAAAAACTACTCTATATTTCATTAATCATACTCTATCATTTCATCATTAATAATTTTATCATATTTCTCTTATCATTAATTATTTTCATAGTTATCCTTGGTGGTATGGTCCTCAAGGTAGATCAATATAAGGAATATTTTATTCTTTATTTTTTTCTATTTAAATGTGGAATTTTAAAATTTTAAATTTTTTTAATTATGTTCCAATAGGTTGTATTTTATTTTATTTTATTTTAAATTTTAATGGTTTTTATTAACTAAATAAGGAATTTTTCATTTTAGTACATTGTTGTGTGTCTGACAAGATATTGAACTCACATGATTTATTTAAATATGAATTCGTAATAATAAAATTATAGATTTATATCACACCCCCATAAAATAATTTCACTTTAAAAGTTTCATTCCTCGGAATAAGAAAATGGTGATAATTTTCCCTCATTGCGTCTTCTGGTTCCCAGGTCACCATTTAAAATTGTTATTTCACTATAAAACTTTTACTAGGTGAGTGGTCTTGTTTTATATCAATTTATCTCTATAATCCATAATCTCTAATATTTTTTATTATTAATATATATCATGACTCAATTTTATAACCTTGGAATTTAGTATATGTGTGGAATCTGGTGTGTACTTCATCAAAAGTGATACATATAACACATCATGAACTTTTGAGTGGTTTAGGGGAAGCACTAAGAGATAGGATATGGTCCCCAAAAGATCAGGGATATTGAAGGGGATTATGAACAAAGGGATAAACTTTACCCTTCTTCCTGAATCTCATAACCCTCTTCTAATGTTATATACAAAGGAATACTTTGTCTCCAACATCAAATTATAAATCACACTGATTATTAACAGCATATATTTTCTATTCACTTTGTGCATTTTCACACATAAATGAATGGTTTGAATCTTCTATTAAATCTCTTGAGTATGACCTAGTCCTAAAAAATATTTCTCCCTATCATAATTCCAAAGTTTTATATTTCTTCACCTCTTTCCATAAATAGATTATTTGGGTTCCAGTTTAATTCTTAAGATGAAACTATTATTATATGAGAACTCTGCTGTAGGATTATGTTGAACACATTATCTTTTTAAATCCATATATTATGATCTCATCATATATCCCATGTTTTTAATGGTATATTAATATAGAATATCAGTCATTGGGAGATATGTTGTAAAAAAATATTGAATATTTATCCCATTTTTATTGAATACTATTTCATTAAATCAATGCTAATCTCATATCTTGATCATATAAAATTACAATATGTACTCAAATTATTCTTTCCACATCTTTTATGTGAATATTGATAAGTTTGATGATGGATAAATACACGTTAATGGAAATTAAGGATGATATATTTTAAATTCAATTGACCATAACCCAAATTTAAATATAGAATTTAGAGGTATTGGGAAGACCAAAGAGTAAATACATGGTTTTTATCCCATTTCAAAATAGTCATTGGTAATGGTTTCATCACCCCTTTAGTCTTTGGACATCAAACCTTAACTTATTGGTAGACCAACCATCAAGATATATACTATGAAATATTCTAATTCATGTTGTCGAACCATAAATAATCATTGAGATATCTATATATCATTTTTCCACTTTTATGGATAAATAATGTTGAGCTATAAGCATTACCCAAGTGTTTCATCTACAAGTATCATATTGAAGGGACACATATTTTTTTCTTAATTCATGTAAATACATAAATGTAAACATAGAAATATTGAATGGTTCCAAACTTCTTATATTTTTTAATATCTTATTTCTAAACGTCCATGATCTTCTAATGTATTGGTGGTTGAGAAACCATTAGTTAAATATTTCATTTCACTCATCCCCTATAGTTTCATGTCAATTATTTGAAAATATTTTTTTGAATCTCTTTCAATCCTCTTCATGGATAAAGAGACACATTCTTTCCTACTCAGATCAACATTCACCATGTTTTCCTTCCCAAGGTGGTAATATATTTAGAATTAAGCATCCCTAATCAACTCTAAATAAATCCTTTAGTGAAATTTATTCCTCTTCTATTTGAATATACACATTAATATATTTTTATCCATATATATCACACTTTTCATCAATGAGATAATTTCTCCAATTATTTAATGTAAATATTCGAATTACTAGATCCAAATCATGAATTTGGTGGTTTTTCTCAATAACCTTTAATTGACATGAGTCGAAAGCTACCACCATGTCATTTTTATAAGGAAAATACTTAATCCCATCACTGATACAATTTTTTATATCAAAAACCCCTCTTTGCTATAGGGTAATATTAGTATTGGTGCATTGACCAAAATTCTCTTAAGATCCTTAAAACTATCCCCACATTCATCTTTCTAGAGGAATATGACTCTCGTTTTTGATCACTTGGTTAGTGGATTTAAAAATCATGATAATTTTCTCAAAAAAAATCAATAGTATTCAGTTAATCCATGAAAACAATAAATCATTTCAATAGTGGTTTATCTCATTCATTCTTCAATAACCTTTTCCTTGGAATGATCAAAATATATAAGATTACATTTGATTATATGAACCAATAAGGATACTTTATGTACCCAAAATTCATATTTTATAAAAAATATTGTTTCTCTTTACTTAATGTTTCGTCAAAATCCTCATATTATCTTAATTTTATTCCTTACTCATAGAATATATGAAAACAACATCAATAAATACAACTAAAAATTGATCAAGCTAATCATTAAAAACTCTATTCATAAAATAAATGAATATAATATAGGAATTTGTGATTTAAAATGGAATTACTATGTAATAGTATCTAAATATTATATAAAACATTGAATTTTGTATATCCTCCCATTCCACCCTTAAATGGAAATATCCAAATTGAAGGTCATGCATTGAGAAGTATTGAGCCCCTCATAATTTATCGAACAAGTCATTATTATAGGGTAGATGATACTCATTCAAGATCATCATATTATTAATTTTTTGATAATAAATGAAAAGACGAAATATTCCATACTTATTCTTAATAAAAATGACTAGTACACCTCATGGTGAAGCACGTGGGAACATAAAACCCTTTCATAGATTCACTTAGTTTTACATTTCAATTACTCTAATTCTATAGGGGTCATTTTGTAAGAACTATTTGATATGGAGGATGAACCAAGTATGAGTTTAATTGAAAACATAACCTGATTTTTTTTGTAAACATCTATGAAATATTTGGTAATTACTTCATCATATTCATTTATAATAAATAAATCCTCAATATTGAGCTTCTCTAAAATCATTTGATCTAAATACCCCTCATAATTTTTTATTATAACCTACATAAGGGAAGTAACAGATATATGGAGTTCATGGTTATCATTGCACTATTAGATGATCTTAGTTTCCTTTGGGATGTTAAATTTAATTTCCATATACTGATAATAGATATGGTATCTATGTAGATAGATCCAATCCATGACCAAAATCATATAAAATTCAACTAAAGGGGGAGTAATAATATTTTTAAGAAGAATTATCCAAAAAACCTCAATTGGAGAATATTTATATACTTGGGATGAAATAATCATACCACTATGATTTCTCATAGTTAATTCAGTATATATTTTTAAGGTAAAACCATGGTCAAACAACCAGGGCACATTTATTGGGAAAATAAATGTACAACTTACACTATATGAAAAGAAGGGATCATTTTATAATAATTCTTAGGGACATGAGTTAGATCCTTGGGGTGGAAGTCCAACCAGATTATATAATGGTTAACCCACTTATCACAAATACCACATGAAACTGTATTCGCTTATCAAAATACATTCATAATTATATGATTAATCTTCAAGAGTGATTTGTGGCAATCCATCCATCTAGTTTTCAGCATCCATGTAATATGCACCGTTCCATTCTGTAAGGCCTGCATGATGGTGGTGGAATCGCTTCCAATATAGAGATTGTTCCAACCTTTCTTCCTTGTGAAGGTTATCACATGAATAACACTAAATGTTTATTCCTCTAAAGATAAAGAAAATCTAAATGATCCATATAAGAAACCAAGATGTTGTCCAAGGTGGTCTCTATACACCTCCCCACATCCTGATAGACCCATATTTCCTTTAGATCTTCCACCAACATTAAATTTTTTCCATCATGAGAGTGTAAATTTCCAAAATAATATGAACGTATGACAAGGTTGGGTGTAAGTCCCTTCAACAAAGAGGCATTTCAAGATTCTGAAGTAATAAATAGAATTTTTTCAGTGCCCCTACTGAAGTTTGGTATCTTCATGTATTGAAGCAAGTATCATTTCCCAACCTGTACGAAGACTGAATGAGAAATTATGTTTTCAATAATAATTTATATCATAACATATCACATGTATAAGATCTAAAACCACATCAAAATAAGGTTTTTGATCTGGTGAGACGTGTCATAAGAAGAACAACATTGATGTTGAGAGCTAACTGAATCCAAAAGTAATGATTTATAACCAAAAATATCAAGAAAATATTACTATAGAGCAGGGGTAGTATAACATGAATTAAAAATATGGTTAGCATCTTCTCTATATTGATTTCATTAAATAAATTTAGAGAAAAGTTATACCCCAAAATATTTGAGACAAGTATCAGTGGGGACCCAATTGTGGGAAATTCTCCAGATAAGAGTTACTCTAGAAGGTTTTTTCCAAGGCTTATAAAAAAATTAACTAAGAAAAAGAGTTATCTATATTTTTAAAAAAGTGGTTATAAAAAGATTTCGAGTCAAGCAACCCATTATGAGAAGGATCCCAAATCAAAAAATCATCAATGGTAGAGAATAAATAATTATCAATAACACTATTAACATTATTAGGAATATCATTTCTAGGAGAGTTGAAGAAATCATTAATAGAGATATCAGTGTTCTTAGGTAAATGATTTGGATCGACTATAGAAATCATATGGTAACCAAACCTATAATCTAACACAAATTTCAAATTATACTCTTTGGAAACCATCCATATAAAATTCAACATAATATTGGAGAAGGCTTTTTTAATTGATGGATAGATATAAGAGTCCTTGTGAATGAAGTTAACTTTTTCATCTTATTGAGTAATCTATCTTTAAGGAACTTATGGGGGATGGATTAATAATGGATGTAATTCCAAGTAAGCCTATATTGTATAGAATAATTGAAAAGTTTAATATTTTTTATTCTTATACCACCCTTATTTAAATGTTTACATCATTTGGACTAAGGTAAAACCACAAGTTTCCTTTCAAGAGTGAACCTGCCCCACAAAAAAAATTTATGAAGATATTAATTATTTTAATAAGTATATTGGAACATTTTTTTAATCCATTATCTAATAAATTTGTAAATTAATTGAAATTCATAACAAAATTTGGATATATGAAGGTCTGGGAGGAACATAAATAAAATTAGTCATATTTATTCCATGAATGGTGATAAGTATACCTTTCATAAATTTGTTTTTGTTACCTACTTAAATAGTTTTTAATTCATGGAATTTATCTTTCTATGTTAGTGTGAGAGGATTATAACAATGGTTATCATTATTAACCCCTGTATCATTTCATCGGTTAGTGGTATGCTCAAACTTCTAAAAATTGAAGCATTAAAGTGTGGGTGGTTCATTATGTTTAACTTTATGTTTATCGATTTCATTTGTTACATTATTTATATCTATTACACATTGTTTTTATTGATGGAATTATCTTCCAAAATTTAATAATTTCCCTAATCTATTGAGGTAATTTCCCCCATCATTGTTTTAACATTTGTTTCGTATAAATATATGAACCTACTATCCTTTATGGGTTTTGTTATCGTAGATTACATGAAACTCCATTTTACTCTTATTATCACTACAAACATAAGATTAATGATAGTCCCTAGTTTCCAATTAGACAATGATATCAAAAAAAATTCATTATAGAAAAAAAATACCTTATATGTAATTCAACTAGATTAAATGGTTTTAACCCATTAACGTAATGACCTTTTTTAATATTGGGGTCAATAATAAAACAATATATGTTCCTTATAAGTCTTTTTAATTTTTATTTATAGTTATAAATTGATTTATTATCATTTTACTATATCACATGTAATTCCCTCTAAACATTATTTTAAATAGAAAGTGAAAAATATTTATTAAAAAAAAATCTTCCTAAACTTCTTCTATTCCATGGAGTTTATTTTTTCCTCTTGATTCATGTTCTGAATGATAATACACTATTTATAATATTCACCATATACATAATAAATAGATAGAGTAAACTTTTCATTTTCTATGAACTGAAGACTATAAAATATCAATTTCTTGTCTTAATCCATTGATAAAAAGTTATTGGATCAAAGGGCCAACTAAAAGATGGTAGATGTTATCACATGAATGAATTAATGGATATTTGTTCCTTTTTTGGTGTGTTTGAGAGATCGTGATGGTTTGTGTTATTTTTCATAACATGATAGAGTTGGGTGCTCATAAACAAGAAATTTTCTACTCTATCTCTCATATCGTTTGGTTTCTCATTATGAAAATCATTGCATTGTATATCACATTTATTATTCAACTAGTTCCTCCTAGTTCTTTCCATTATCTAAAACCAAAATGTTTTAGGTTAATATTAAATAATTATATCTATAGTAAAAAATAATATTACAAAATCTATAATTTTTCCTAAATTATGAAACTATTATTTAAACCTATGATATATATAGTCCAAATTATAACACTCTCGGTTAATCCTCTGTCGGTTTTGGTGTAGTAAAGGATTATTTAGTCTTAATTTCCTAATTCTTATTCTCTAAAATTATGTAAACCCTACTCTGATACCAACTAATACAACCCAAACATAACTTATATACATATTACATCATCACACTATATTATTATAACTCATACATAACCAAATGATTGTTGTTCTAGTATATTTAGATATTAGAAACATAGGTAAACTATTTTATATAAATTATCAATATCTCCAACAAATAATAACTATATATGACTCCATTCAAAACATATCACACATTATAATCTCTTCCATAACTTGGGGAATGGAAAAAAAATAAAAAAAAATCATCTCATATGCTATATAATGGTAAACATAAGAGATATCTATCGCATATAGATGAATATAAATAAGATCAATAGTGTCCATAAGATGGACATGTGGTTTTGAGAAGATAATCAAAGAATATGATCATAACATATTAATACAATATCTAATTGAATATATATAATAAAACATGAACCATGACATAAATATTTCAGAATGGAATAAAAATAAATCATTGGGATGTGGAAATGTGAGACAATTATCATATCCATGGAAATATAACATAGGAATATGAAATAAAAAATCAATTTTCAATGAAAATAATCATAGGAAATCGTTTCTTATTGGGACTTAATGAAACCATGTTCCACTCAGAGGTACCCCATGCCCAGTTGGTCACATAGACTCAAATACATATCTTTAAATGTCAGAGGTTACCGACCATAATAAAGGACCTATGGTTTGTTTGTGGGGAGACTATACCCACATTATCATTGTTTATCATAAAGGATAAATAAGATATAATGTAAATTTTGGAAGAAATATATGTAAATAGATAGCACTTAATAAAATTCTCTATAGACACTGGACCAATAACCCACTGTATATGAAGATTAAAAAATAATAAATAATTTAAGAAACTATGAATAATGCTCAATATTTGATGATAAGGTATTTCATGTGTCTATAAAATAATAGAATATGTAGACATGGTATTAGGTAATACATACTATAAAAAGGTATCTAAAATAATCCAAAAACTATCTACGCATCCCGAGCTCTATCTTGGTCATCTACTTTTAAGATCCGTCCTGAGGAAGTATGAAATATTAGGTGTCCAAAGAATGATGCTCCTCCATTTCAACACGTGTATACAATTAATCTTCCTAGGTACCAATGGTGGCCCATATAGGGTGTGAGGTAATTCTCAATAGGATTCCACAAATAGTTTCAATAACATTCAGTCCATGTAATATAAATATAAATAGTGTGCAATCATTCCTCTATAAATGTTAACAAGTGAAATAATGTAAATACCTAGTAATTTATTTATCCTCAACTATTTTATGAACATGTAATATTACATTTATCTATCATGTTATTGTTTATATAGTAAGTCATGTGAGGTATAACTAGAACTAACATCAGCGCTTGAAAATAGTAATAAATGGTCCAAGATATAAGAAAGTTCTAAAATAATGATGAAAAAAAGGATCCAAGGAAAAAAAGGCATCCTTGACATTAAAGGTTAAGAAAACTCAATAATAATCTATATTCTAGCAATAGGGTCTGCATGAAATCCAATGGGAATCACCGAAGTCATTCAACTGTAATATGATTCTAACTAAGTCCATGGAATTCATCCTAGGTAAAATGGGATAATCCATGACTGGTCCCAATGGTGTATCCAAGGTGTCGTATGTCAGAATATTTCATGATGGATCCTTGGAGTGTATCCAAGGTATACTATAATAATAAATGTGGTATCCTATGATTTCATACCAGATGTACACATGTAGACAAGGATCGGTTTCTAAATTGGGCATCGTCTGTAGAAATTGACATCCTTAAATCGATGTGGTGTCCATGACTTCCATAGGAGTTCCCTATGGAATTGAAGGCTGGCTCGATTATTAACACTACTATAATGTTTATGAGTTCCTTATAAAATAGGCACCTTATACATGATTCAATAATAAATTTATCCATGTATTACACATGCCATTTTATAAGTCATTTTTTCTATTCGATTGGATTTCATAAAAGCTACAAGGTTACATGGATATGTAACCACTCATTGGTTTATATATGTTATAATCAATTTATTAGGTTCGCTCTCCTAAAATACATTAAAATTTTAATTTTTTTCTAAGTATGTGCCACTAATCTATTTAATTTCATTTAAATAGGCCAATTGATATATATAATATACTTTCCAATTATAATTATGATTTTTTATTATATTTAAGTGCATACCTTAGAAGGGTCGAGTGATATGAATACATGTTCTAGCCCATACTTTTCATTTATTTAATTAGTGCTTTACATTATCAATTCCATGCCAAAGAACACCTTAATGGTGGTGCAGATAGGCATAATATCCATTAATGAAATAATTAGGGGAAACACCCTACATGGGGTGGATAGCATTGAGGTTCCAACCTCCAAAGACAAGAGTAAAAGTTATTAAAATATTCTAGAACACAATAATGATGATTATAATTAATGAATACGAATTTAATAATCCAAACCTAATTAAATTGGGGCCTATACACTATAAAAATTTATAAAATGCCGAAAATTAAGGGATGGGTCAAATACCACCAACATTAAGCTCGTACAACTCACCTCATTCGGTATTAGCCTTTAGTTTGTCATGGATTGGTAGAATTATAAAGAACATATCAACACATTTAAAATAGGGCATATGATACAACAACTAAATAACATCATCAACGAAAAGAAGAGTGATGAATGGATAAAAATGAATCTAGTACATACATATGTGCATCTAACATAATGGATAGGGATTAAATCAGAGTTTGGATGGAATAATGGGACCAAAAACTATAAAATAGGTTGTATGCCATTAAAAAATGATAAGTGGGGTGTTTTTGTGCGCTAGAATTAGACAAGGAATAAGGAGGAAAATATTAGATCATAAAGGGTATTTCAGTAATTTTCCAACCAAACAATGGTTTCACAGTTTTTCTACATGGTTGGTCAAACCATGTGCCAACCATGAACCTCCCAATAATTATGGGGGGAACCCATATGGTTAGGTTTTATAGTCAGGGAAACTATATGCTAACTGTGTGAATCTCCTCTTCTAAAGACTATAGACTTTTAGTATAGGTATGTATCCCCTGGTGCAAGATTAGGGAAAATTGTGCACCCTACATTACCCATTTCAAAGCCCTGTATGGTTAGAAGAGACTTTGCACAGTGGCTCTCATTGTGTCTACTAACTATACAACTCAATATTTTTATCCAGTAGTTAGGGTTCCAGGTTCCGAACAAGCCCCAGACAGCCACAAAACCGTTATAGCCACATAGAGCATCAATTTGAGGTCCAAAATAAATAATTGACTAGAATTAAAAGGATCCAAAGCTTAAATAAAAACCAGTTTATTATAGTATTCACCCGTTAATGGAACTCATAATGTATTTCACCTTCCAAGGGCAAAAAAACATTGTATAAGAACACTTATGTGCATTGGGCATGTATTTCGGCCCCTACTCTCAAATCTCATCCTATACATGGTTGTGGTTCCATTAAACCCAAACTAAATGAATAGAACTACCTATGAGAGCATTTTTTCTATTTTCAATAGTTCATATATGATACTCCTCAAACGAATAATCAATATCTAACTCAACCTCTTCGAGATCAAAAGTATTATATGGGTTGGCATGATAAAAATGAAGCTTTCAAACATGGAAGGCGTCATTCATGGCATGGTACCTCTGAGGTAAGAGAAGTTTATAGGATACTATCCTGACTACCTTCAAAATATAAAATGGCCCGACATAATGAGGAGACATCTTCCCTTGCCTCCAGGTCCATCTAGGCCATAGCCTGGGTGATACCTGTAGGAAGACACAATCCCCTTCCCCAAAACATTAGAGTCCAAAAATAATGATCAATATAAGATTTATTTCATGACTATCCAATCAACATATGCCTTCTAATTAGATAAACCTTTTCTAAAGTACCCTACAAGAAACAAGGACATATTCAGGTTGTCTCCCTTATCTCTATATAGCATAGCGGTGAACGACAGGTCCTACCAAATAGGTCCTCAGATGGAACCATATGAATTTTCACTGGATATCTATTACTGTAGTTTAACTCAAAGAATGAAGTATTCATACTCGGAGCACATCATCTAATGCCTATAACATATGTTATGACTAGCCATTGGTTTGAGGGTGAAAAGTTTTTCACATAAGCACCCATGTTCTCATATCATTCTACAAACCATTTCAAAACATTGATGTAAAATGAGTGTACCTATCTAAAATTATAGTACTAGGGACCTTGTGAAGCTATGTGATCTCATAGAAATACAATATTTTTCACTCATTAACTAAAAATATCTCCTTGATTGGAAGGAAGTGAGGTACTTCCATTAGTTTATCAATGACCATCCAAACTATGTCACTTCCTAAAGGAGTAATCATTAATATGATTACAATGTCTAGGAAAACATCTTCACATATCCATTCTGGGATGAGAAGTACCTATAACAATCCTACAGGTCACTGGTAGTCTTCCTTCACCTACAGATTGGTGGAATAACTTGTAATAAAGCTCTCTATCTGATGTTTCATCTCAGGACACCAATATTGGCATCACATATCACAATACATTTTTGGGATTCCTCGATGAACTTCCCAATAAGAAGTGTGGGAATCATGCATCAGTTCCTATCTCATATCTGTAGAAACTCCCACATGTCCATGTATATGTGGGATGTAATCTTTGTCCATTGACCAATCTAGAGGTTGGTCATCTATAGAAATGTGGATTTTTATAAAAGAAAATAATCCTTTTATTTTTTGTTTAAATTATTTTTAATGGACTTATATATTAACCACCAGTGATCATGGGTGTTTTCCATGTTTCTGGTACTTGTTTGGAGAATGGATCCCAGTTTTAGGGGTTTGTAGGCCTGGCACAAGATTATGAGAAACCATGCGGGGTAGGTCATACAGTTAGAATAACCATGCGAGGGGAGGCCATATCTTCCATATGGTTTCAAAAATAGGGCAGTAGAGGCCACATGAAATTGTGTTAGAGGCCACACATCCATGCAGTAAGTCTCAAAATTTGAAGACATTTAACAGAATTTTTTCACATGGTTAGTCAGACCGTGTGGGGTAACCATACAATATTCCTCTAGGAGATAGTGAGCTGGACATAATTTTCTCATGGTATTGAAAACCATGTAGGTAAACCATGAGAGCATGCTATGTGTTTTTTTTAAAATTTTAATTGACATTAATATTTTTAAGGCCCATTTTGGGTTTTCTTCCATCGCATAGAATCCCTCACCGTGGATCTCTCCCTTTACACGCCTAAGCTAGGGATCAATCTCGAATCACCTTCTGACCTCTATTTCAGATTTGGATTATCTCATAGGATTTTTATAGGTAATTCCTAAATTAATTTATATCCATATCTTATTCTTCAAGAAATCAATTAGGCTGTTTAATTTTAGGCTCATACACCCTAATATCATGTTCTTCATCCATTTTCCAAATTTCTATTAAACAAGGATGAATCAGGACTTGATATTGGATAAACACTCTACTACTGAACCGAGGTAGGGGTCTATTATTTTCTTGGGATTTTCTAGTACTTTAATGGGATCGAACTATATTCCGCCTACCAGACTTTTCTGCATGGCCCCGTTTTGAGAGAGCTACTCATAGTAGACTTAGGTGGCCCTATGAGGATGAACGTCGGTTTCATTTAGGTTTTTTGGCACATATATCATGCTTCATGGTCACCCATATGGTGTGAATTAATGAAAAAACATTTTATACCTATTTAAACCACCAAAGGGGTGTGTTCTTAGGATTTCTTATGTATAGGAATCCCATTAATTCCTTGATAGTTTTGAATACCTTTCCTAGGAGATGTACTGCCTCCTTGATTAGTGATATCTCTTGATGATATAGGTGGGTGTACCATAATGAAATGATTAATGGATTGATAAATGGGTAATATGGGAGGGTAGGCCCATACATATGATGAATGATAAATGGAATTCATGAGTGTGTATACTCATGGATTTCACTTGATTATGTTATTTGGTATTCTCATACGGGTTTTGTTGTTTGATTGGAATGAATTGGTTGAATGGATTGGTAGATTCCAAAGACTGCTCTCCATGGGTCTGGAATGCAGTAGTGGATTCCTTGTGTTGATTATTCCCCTTGGTTATCGATTTTATGGAATACCTTAGGCCCTACTAACCCAAGGATTCAGGTAACTTGGAATCACATAAGACATGCCAATACACATGTTCCAAGGACTCCAACGAGTTCCTAGACTTAGTTTCCATGGGATTCCTAGGGGACTCAATGTGGATTCCTTGGATGAGCTCCTTGGATCCATCCCTTCCTGGTCTAGATTTATTTCATGGATGCTGGGGTGCATGACACTTTAGATCTATCCCTTGGGGTCTAGACTTCATTATATGGTGTGTTTGTGGGTTATTTGACTTCTCAATATGGAAAGGTCCATGGTTACATAATGTTAATGGATGTATACAATGTTCATGACACTTGATTTTTTTCCTTGTTACAACATCCTTGTTAGGAGATGACTCTATTTTATGTAGCCTTGAGGGGTTGTTCAGTTTTACTTTGTAGTAAACTTATGCCAAGTGAATACACTTTTACCTTACAGCTTTACTTACAATTTCTAGCACTTTTCATATTGATGTTGGAACTGTATAGACCTAAGGGTGGTTTCCTACTGGGATGTTAACCTCACACCCTATTTGGCCCTCCATTAGGAAACAAATATATTATATGGTTGTGGGTGATGGTAGAGTAAAGTTCCCCAATATAGGTTGTTGATAGTTTCTTTTCACTAGTAGATCATGGGACCAATTTGTGGCTAGTGATGCTACTGGGACTCTATTAACCTTTTGTTATTTTGATACTTGTACTGTATTTTATTTCCATGTATTATTTTATATTCTTTCAGGATACATGTATTATCTGCATCATTTTATATGTGATCTTTCTAGATTATATATAAGTATTATTGTCTTGTCTTTCATTCCAATTGACTTCTTATTTATTATTTTCATCTATTTTATGTATTTTACTTCCACTGTGATATACTCTGATAATGAGGGAATAGTATCCCCATTGACTCATCTATGACCTTGCTACTAGTTGGTAGCCTCTGGCATTCAGGGAGATGCACTTGAGGCCTTGTGGCCAACTGTTCTTGGGGAACTGTTGAGTGGAATCTGAATTCCAGATGTTAAAAAGATGTATCAAAGGGTTTCTTTTTCTAGTTTTCCTTACTGTTTGGTGAAATTAGACAGAGATAATAAGGAAATGGAGTTTGTTAATAAAATTTTATTGTGAGTATCTACCCCACATATTTAGAAAATCCATGCTTCCTCGAATAAAATTTTTCTCTTTTGGATTTTGACTATTATAGTTGATTGATTTCGCCATTGGGTGAAGCCCTTAGTTTATGTTGTTACCATTGATTCAATTGGGGGTTATGTTTCCATTTCATCCTAATGAGATAAGGGTATTCCATCTCTGTCTTCATATACGTACTTGTAATAAATCACAATCCATTCATTTTTTCATTCCCTTTAGGAAGAATTAGTTATTGCATGATTGTTTGATAGTTGATGTGATAGTCATGCATGTTGTTGTGTTATATGGGTGAAGTAGATAAATGAGTGACATCATATTTCAATTCATATGGATTATGGGACATTATGAATTAGAAAAAGACACACCAATGAAATGAAAATTCTAAATGGATTTGATATATGTATGGTTTTAATGGGAACCATGTTTTGGGTTAATGGGGTGTTATGGGCCCTCATGGATTTAGGAATGCTAAACCCTTGATGGATCTTCATGGATAACTAAATTTGACATGAAAATGAAAACTGGAACTCATGGATAGAGACTCGACCTAGACCTATATTTTGAGTGAGTAGCAGTCATAGTTTCTATTTATTTGATGGTTGTTCTTTATGGATTCTTGGATTTAGGAGTTAGAAATGGGTTGCCATGGTTTCATGGAGGGTTTTGACTTGTCCTGTGCTTTTCCACTATGTTCTTGGATGTTTGTACCTTTTCAGGCACATGTTTGGCATTGTAGATATATACCACCATGAAGACCTCCATTGGTACACCATGTGGGACGTGATGACCTTACTTTAGATATGGTGGGCAATGTGCTACCAGTTCATAATATTTTAGTTCTAGTTGGGGCACCTAAGGTTGTTTCAGACCTAGGTGTTGAGGAACTCTTCCAAGAAAGATTTTTTCGATATACTGAAACATTCCAGCGATCACTATAGTCATCCATGACTATGGATGAGCTGGCATGAGTGTTTTATCAAAAACATAATCCCACGTTTTTAGGGGATGACAAACCTTAATCTATAGATCTATAGCTTGATACCATGTTAGAAATATTTGAACATCTGGAGATGCCTCTTGAGCAGAGGGCCTAGCTCACGAATTATATGCTACATAGAGTGTAAAAACCCTGGTGCAATGTTTTAAACCAGGATAGAGGGAAATGTAATATGGGTTGGGCTGAACTCCAAACTCGATTCATCGACTACATTTATCCTGCGACTCTGTGAGCAGACCGGGATAGTGATTTCATGTGTTTGGTGGAGGGTGTTATGGAAGTTATGGAATACATGACCCAATTTATGTAGCTAAATTGTTTATCACCAATGTATCTTTCTGATTAGCTGTCAAGTGTGAGGCACATTAAGGAATGTATCAAACATTCTATCAAGTCTCAGGACAATGTGTTCAGGTTTTATTCTATCATTGAGATTGTGAATCAGGCACTTATTATAGAGCGGAACCTGAGGGAATTCATGGGTACAGAATAGGGGGTGTTGTTTCTCAACCCATTGGATCTATGTATTTAGCCAGGAAGCATCGTTTTGAGGGTTCCCATGATTTTATTTTGAGTTAGGCTATTGGTGTCGGAATCTTGGTGTTTTTTTCATCAGTGTGGTTGATGAGACCACATGAAGAATTAGTGTGGCCACGACCCAGGTGAGTGTTGAGCTTTTGGCATGATGGGTCACATGAAGTAGTTTTGCAGGACCATACCTCTAGTTGTGATTTGGAATGGATCAGTTACAACATTGGGTATAGGATCAGGTTCTTCAGCTCTGCGTCAGGATGGTAGATGGATAACTATAGTATGGTTATGCCAAGGTAGTGGTGGTTGTGGTTGTGGTAGATAGACCCCAGTTTCTCAGAGAAAGAAGGTTGGATCATCTCAGGGTCGCAAGGTAGTGTCATAGGGCTGCAGTACAAGCCGGACCTATGCTATGAAAGAGAACCAATACGATTATGATCACAGACCATCTATGGTGATAGGTACAATCTTAGTAGATTCTACTATTGCATTCGCTCTTTTTAATACAGGTATATCACATAGTTTTGTTTCTTCATGGGTGGTTGAAAGCCTTGGGCTTCTAGTTTTCCATTATAATGTTTTTATGATTCTAGAAACACCATTGGGAATTATAATGGGTGATGTGTGCCAGTTTATGGAGTACACCCTTGAGGTTGGTGTGTGAAACATACACTGGAGTTTATATATCCATGAGATGATAGGGTTTTACAACATTCTTTGGATGGAATAGATAGTATCTTATCGAGGGTACATTAACTGATATCGTCATAGGGTCACCTTCACATCACCTAAGGGTACTGTGTTTACTTATAAGGGTGAGTGGGATTTCTAGGAGAGCCGAGATGGACCTAAGCATCATGGGATGGACAGAATGACATCCCAGATCACTAGTTTATTTTTGGATAATTGTGGAATGTGTTAGGTGGACATCCCCCCAATTGTTGAGCACTTTAGGGACGTCTTTCTTGATGAATTGTTTATCTTACATCCGGAGAGAGAGGTGGGTTTTTCATTTTATCTAGTGTCAGGAGCTATGCTAGTATCAATTCCTCATTATATGATGTCTCAAATGGAGTTTCAAGTGCATAATAGGAAGCTAGAGGATTTGTAGGAAAAGGGATTTATCTGACCTAGAACTTCCCTATGAGGTCCGACCGTCAATTTTACGAAAAAGGTTTATGGTACCCTTAGGCTTGGTGTGGACTATCGAAAACTTAACCAACTGATGGTTAAAAACTGATATCCCTTATCACGTATAGATGAAATGTTTGATCATCATTGAGGAGCTCAAGTGTTCTCAATGATTAATTTGAGATCAGGATATCATCATGTTCATGTTCGACCTGTAGACATACCTCATATAACCATTAATATTTGGTATGACCTATACAAGTAACTTGTAATGTCATTCAGTCTCACTAATGCGCATGCAGTTTTTATGGTGCTGGTGAACTGAGTGTTCCATCCTTACCTGAATTCATTTGTGATGATTTTCATGGTAGATTTTCGGGTTTATTATCACAATTTACATGACCATGCCAACCATATTGAGATTGTTTTGAATAAACTCAAAGAGCATCGGTTATATGTTAAGCTCACAGAGTCCCACTTTTTGATGGATCAAATTTACTTCCTAGGTAACATCATATTGGATAAAGAAGTATTAATGGACCCATATAAGGTTAGGTCAGTAGTTTCACAAGAAAAACTTAAGAAATATTTTGACATATAAAATTTCATGGGGCTAGCTAGTTACTACATGAATTTTACCTAGGACTTCTCATGCTTAGCAGTGTCATCAACGGGATTGACTAAGAAGAGTGTGATGTCCATTTGGTCAGATTCATAAGATACATCCTTCCATGATCTAAAATTAATATCGGCACCAACACCAGTCCTAATACTACTAGAGAAGGGAAAGAGTTAGACGGTGTAATGTGATGCTTCAGGTATTGGGATAGGGGAAGTGTTGATGTAGGGGAATCAAGACATGGCATATAGGACTCAGTAGATGAGGCCTCATGAGATGAATTACCATACACAGAATCTGTAGTGAGCTATAGTTTCTCATGTGTTACACTATTGGATACATTATTTACTGGGATATCATTTTGTGGTGTACACAAAACACAAAAGCCTCATGTATATATTTACATGGTTTGATCTGAATCTGAGACATTGAAGGTGGTTTGAGTACCAAAAGTCCATTGAATTTGAGGTTGCCTATATGCCTGGTAAAAGAAATGTAGTGGATGATCCACTAAGAAAGAGGACTCAGATACAGGTAGAACAGTAGGCCAGTAGTAATTGAATGATTCTGGCATTGTTCTATGAGATGCATCTGGAGTTGAACGATAGATAGGGGCAGTGTTATCTATCATCCTTAGTTGTGACCACTACTATTCTGAATAGGCATAGGATGAGGAAACAATTTGATTAATAAGGCCTAGTTCTACGAGACTTTTGGAAGGTGAGGACCCTACACCAAGTAATATGGTAGGTGAGGATGAGATCTTGCGTATCCATGGTTGTTTTTGGGTTCTAGTGGAAATATGTGAGAAGGTGATTGAATTTTTCATGATTTAGCTTGGGGATTGCCTCCCACTATCAACAAAATGTATCATGACTTATGTGTTCAGTAATTGTGGTAGGGTATGAACTGAGAAGTATCTCATTTCATTACGAGGTGTTCCACCTATCTTCAAGTGAATGTGTAACATCTGTGACCAAATGGACTTTTACATTTGTTATGTATTCTAGAGTGGAAATGGGATTATGTTGTAATGGAATTGATGACTGGTTTACTATGGTCTCCTTGAGGTAAATATTTTTTGATTGTTTTTGCTAAAAGGATTATGAAGGTTGTACATTTTTAACTGATCAAGGATAATTTCAGTGTTTATGAGATCAGTATGTTTTATATCTGAGAGGTGGTACGTCTTCATGGGGTCCTGCACACTATTGTCTTGGATAGGGACACCCAATTTATGTCAAGTTTCTGGTAGAGTTTTTAGAGGGAACTGGGTACATAGGTTCTTTTTATCATAACATACCACCATCAAACTAATGACCAATCAAAGCGTAGGATCCTAGTGCTGGAGGACGTACTTCAAGTTTAAATCTTGAATTTTAGGGGCTCTAGGAAGTGGCATATTCATTTGGTTGAATTATCCAACAATAACAGTTATCTAAAGAAGATATAGATGGAACCTTACAACGATTTATACAGTATGCCATGTCGTTATCCCCTGTGCTAGTTATAGGTAGGTGAGGTAGCCTTACTAGGAACATGTCTCGTATAGGAGACATCGAAGCAGGTCGAGTTGATATAAAAGGGAATGGATACTGCATAGTATCACTAGAAATCATACACTAATTTCTAAATATAGCTTATATAGTTTCCGGTTAGGGATTGGGTTCTCTTGCGTGTTTCACCAAGGTTGGGTCAGAGTTGTATCAGGAGATAGGTTAAGATCTCACTGAGATATGATGGGTTGTTCGAGATTATAGAGAGATTCAGGTCAGTTTTTAATCTATTACTGTTACCTTAGAGGTATCGATCCATGCACAACATATTTCATGTATCACAGCAGTATCGTTATCATTTGGAATCATATCATCTTTTTCATCCCAAGGAGGTTGATATTTAGGTTGATTCAACCTTCGCGGAGTATCTGATATGTATCATTGACATAAGAATGAAGGTTATCCACGGCCAGTCAATTCCTTTAATATGGGTGATATGGTATCACAAATATTTATAGGATGAGACCTGGGAGTGGGAGGCTAATGTATGTGCGAAGTGGAAAACATTGTTCTTAGATGGATCTTAACCACCGTTCAAATATAAATTCGAGTACTAATTTATATAATAGGGTAATATTGTAAGAATCTTGATTTTTTTGAGGTAAATATTCTTTTATTTTTTATTTATATTATTTTTATGTCCTTACATATGTACCCCCTGTGATCATGGGTGTTTTGGAGGTTTCAAGGGATTTTTCAAAGTCCAGTGAGGGATTTTAGGGGTATTTTAGGCCTTATGCATGGTTAGGAAAAGCCCTGAGGGATATGATGCATGACTAGACTAACAATGTGAGGTGAGGTATTAGGTTCCATACTATTTTGGAAACCCTATAGTACATGACACATGGTAATGTGGTAAGTCTAAAAAGATGTAGACATTCGAAAGATAATTTTTTCATGGTTACTGCATGTTTAGTCAGACTATGTGGGGTAACCGTGTGATGTGTACCTTGAAGATAGTGTTCCAAGAAAACTTTATACATGATTTTGGAAACCTTGCGGGTAAATCGTGTGTTCTTACAATGTGTTTTTTTAATTTTAATTAATATTAAAATTTATTTTTTAAACCCATTTTTTGGATTTCTTCCATCATATAGAAGCCCTCACCCTGAAGCTCTCCCTTTAGGCACATAAACTAGGGATCGATCATGAATCACCATTTGACCTCAATTTTGGTCATGGGATGTCTCATCAGATTTGTATCGGTAAGTCCTTCATTCCATTTTATCCATATTATTTTCTTCTAGAAATTGATTACCATATTTGATTTTTGGATCATATTCCCCGATATCTCATCCTTCATCCATTCTTCATATTTTTCTTAAACTGAGATGAATCGGGACTTCAAACTAGATGATCTCTCTACTACCAAAATAAGGTGGGTGGTATAGGATTTTATTTTTCTTTTTTGGTGATTTCAAACATTTATCCTATATCCCACCTGTTGAAATTTCTGGTGCAGGCTACTTTTCATCCAGCTACTCGTAATAGACATAGCTGGACCAATTAGGGATTCCAATAGGTTCTGGTTAGTTGTGTTGGCACCCATTGCACGATTCATTGTCACCCATGGGGTTATCCTTAAGGAAATAACTTATTTATACCTGTTTAAACCCCAAAATGGGTGAGTGCTTTTGCCTTCCTTGATAGAGTAAGCTTATTAATGAATTTATAGTTTGTATTAACTTTCCTAGGAGATGTACTTCCTCTTTTATTAGTGATATCTTATGACAATATGGGAGCTTATAACTATATGAAATGATTAATGTCTTGATAAATTCGTAATATGGGAGGGTAGGATCATATGTAAGATGAATGATAAATGGAATGCATGAGTGGGTATACACATGGCTTGAACTTTATTATGTGAGTGCATATACACAGATGGATTTAATTGTTTGATTTGAATGAATTGAATTAATGGTTTGATAGATTCGATGAATAACTCTCCATGGGTCTGGAATGTTGTTGTGGGAACCTAGGGTTGATTCTTCCCCTTGGGTCTTGATTCCATGGGATGTCTCACTCCATGTTAACCCATGGATCTAACTTGGTTGGACTTACATTAGACATGTCAGCACACATGCTCCTAGGACACCAACCAGTTCCTAGACTAAGTATCCATTGTGGCACCCATGGGACATGATGTGGATTCCTTGGATGATCTCCTTGGATCCAGCCCTTTGTAGTCTAGATTTATTTCATGGATGCCCTAGTAAATGACACTTTGGATCCAATCCATGGTGTCTACACTTCACTATATGTCTTGGTAGTGGGTTAATTATATATGATTAGGGAATGGGTAACGTAATGTGAATTGATTTATGGAGTGGCCATGATACTTTTTTTATTATAGATTCTTTTTAGGAGCTGACTCTATTACATGTTGCCTTGAGGGGATGTTCAGTTTTACATTTCAATGAGCTTATGCCAAGGGAATACACTTTTACCTTACTACATTAATTAAACCTTCTAGAATATTTGATATTGTTTATATAATTGTATATACCTATGGGTGGATTCCTAATAAGGTTTTTATCTCACACCGTATTTGGGCCTCTTCAAGGGCCCAAAAAGATTATATGGTTACAAGTGATGGTAGGGGAAATAACCCTAGTATAGGTTGTTGATAGTTTATTTGGAATAATGGGGGAACAAGAAAATGTTTAGTCTTATGATGAAACCACGACTTTAATGGTATTTTTGGTCTTTTAAGACTTTTATTGTATTTTATTTTCATGTACTATTCTAAAAACATTCTAGATAAATGTTTCATTTTAATCATTGTAAATGTGACGTTTCTGGATTATATATATGTATTCTTGTCTTGTATTATGATGAAGCTTAAATTTTCATATATTTTATACTATAAATCATTGTTTAAAATCCCACCATATTGTTATTTTATGGGTAATTGTCACGTTTTTAGGATTTAGTGTTATTTTGAGCATAAATGTGAAAAATGACAAATTCTTGATTTTTGACAGATTTTTACGTCAAGGGTATTTTGGTCATTTACTGAAAAATATAATTCCAAATTTTCTGATTCGAATTATTTTAGAATCCATATTCTATTTCCTTCATTTTGGTCTTCTGGACCAGGAGCTGATTCGATCCTCTAGAAGCCGTAAAAATTCAATGAAGTTGAAGTGTTTTCCGGGCGGAAAGAACGGACCCCACTTCCATAACGGAATCCCAATTCGGTCGACACAACTACAAATTAGATGATTCCACTTGGATATGTACGCGGACTCATGGGCTCGTTTATACAATAGATTTAAAGTTGTTTGGAATCCATCATGAGGGACACTGAACGAAAAACATATGGAAGAAGCTGCCTGTAAGCTGCCTCCCAAAAAGAAAACCTCCCATATTAAATTCATAACACTTTCTAGGAGCGTCCAATGAAGCTCAGATTTGGGGATCCCATGGAGGAGACATTAGGTAACAACATGTATGAAGACACCTATTACATATTTGGTCATTTATGGGCTTCTCTACGCGTAAAATGTAGGATTAATTGTTTTGTGTGTGAATTTGTCACCCCTTCTCCCTATAAATATGTGTCCCTTCTCCCAGTTTATGATATATCCATTCTAGGGGGGATAAGGTGGAGCTTATTTCTATAATTTTTTATTCATATTTTTAATATACATTACTTTATTCTTCTTCTTCGTACCTCATTCTTCCATTTTTACTTTTATGTGTTTCTCCCACTGTATTCTCTTCTAACTCCATGAAAATGGGGAACTAACCTCGATGTTTGTTTGAGGAGTAGAATGGTGGTTGTTTTAGTTTCATTGTGCTTCAATTTAAATATCATTATTTAATTCTGATAATTTTGGTGGTGGTTAAATTGATTATGATGTGCGATTGCCCCATTTTCTCAATCACCAAGTTCTTCTTCTCATTCATCATTTATCCTTCCCTTCACTATATAAGTCATGCATATGATGGAGTATGGCTTGTATAGCGATGGTCGAAAAAGAGATCTCCTAGCCAACTTTAGGAAGAGTATTTACCCACATGAAGAGATCTTGGTGTTGGGGAAATAACATTTCAAATAAGAGGGTGTAGTGTGATAGATTTTGATCACTACATTGAATTGATATTGAGAATATTTTAATAAACAATGATATCAACCATTATGATCCTCCAAGAACAAATGTCTGCTTTCTTCTTTTTAACATCATATTGGTTGCATTACATATATATATATATATATATATTTATTTATTTATTTATTTTATGTATATTTCAAACTCATATTTATATTATATATTAATTAGAAAATAAATAGTGACAATAGAATTTTGGTGTTGTGTAAGTTGCCTCCTTGAGACCGACCCTGGGAGTGCACTATATTGCATTCTTAGGTAAATAATATTTTGATCGGGGATCTGCGACAAATCCCCACTTCATCAAATTGGCATCGTTGCCGGCGAGGCGCAACACTTTCACACACCGTTATTCATAAAAAAAACAAAAAAAATCATAAATTTCAAAAACTAAAATAAAACTTTTTGTTCATGATGTATTTCAATGGTGATTATTATGCATAGAATGACCAATCTCAGGTGCCAAAAAAATGTTTGCAATGAAATTGATGCTCAATTTCATAGTATTAGTGATAAAGTTCAAAAACTGGAGAGCCAAATTGAATGGATTTCTGAATATGTACGCACATCCCAAGAGAAATCCAAACCTGAGCCTGAACCTGAACCAGAACGTGTGGTGGAAGAGATTTCACCGATCACATTTTATGTTAAAGAACCTGAGGTGGGTGAGAAAGAACTTCTAAAGGAACTTATCACATCATCTCGCACTCAACCATTGCTCAAGGAGGTCCCAGAAGTACACATTCCAACTGATGCACTAATGGGAGGTCAACATTTTTTCAAAGAATCTTGGAATAACATTGTTGAAGATAACTTGAAACATGATCTTCCCAGGCTTGATATTGAACAATCAGTACCTTTTGACCTCACTCTTGATTTGGAAGATGAAGAAGAAGATGCACCTGCTGATATGGAGTTTCCAATGGTCCTGTCAGATGAAATCAATTTCCAAGCTGACTTACTTGAAAGGGAAGATTTCTTTATTGATTCGTCATGTTTTAATTTTATTCAAACTGAATTTTTTTCTGACTTCTCCTTTCTTGATATTTCAGTTACAACACAAATGTATCAGGCCTTGGATATTTATGATGATACCACCAAAGTGGTGGTAATCGAGGAAGAAGAGCTGAAGAAGCTGGTGGTGGTGCGACTACCACCTCAACAAAAATTTACATACCATATAGAGGAGGACACCTCTGAAGTCAATAGGGAGCATCCTTATCTTTTATTTCCCTCCCACTTCGAACCTCAAATTTCTTCTTTATTCTTTCTCGGTGGTTGAGAACATTATTATCTTATTAGGGGTTCTCTAATTTTAGTGTTTAATCATGGACATTGGGAAAACTCACATGTGGTGGTTCATCTCAAAGAAACCACACCCACCTTCTGATTGGGGATAATCTACTGAAACTGCCTGACTAGGGGCAGTAAAATCCTAGCACCCTCTTGGGGGTCTAAACCAAGCATTATCTCTTTTATTTTCCCTTTCTCATTCTTTTTATTTATTTTTATTATGTATTTTCATTACATTATTTTAATTTTAAAGTGGATGCTTCTAGGATCTTAACTCAAGTCATCCACCTCTAAATTAATGCCAGGTTGTATATAACCTTACCATTGATTTTCTACAATTATATTTATATTTTGTTGAGTTGAAATAAGGGGTAGTTAAATTTCAGTGTGGGGGAGTGTCAACCTGCTTAGTTCTTCCTGTGTTCTTTTCTTTTTTTATTATATTTTTAAGGTTTTTGAGCTTTAATGAATATTCCTATAACTTTCAACAAATCAATTTATTTTGAAAGAGATGAAATTATTTTTGAAAAAAATGGATTTTAAATGATTATTGATGTGAAAACATTTTTCTTGAATTGGGTTATCAATCATTTTTATGAGTTTAACTGATTTTTGAAATCCATGACCATGAAACACTGACCCAAAATATTTTTCCAATCTTGTGAGTTATTCTAAACCAATTTTACATATTCTTCCTAATACCCACACTTTCTTGAGGGAAACTTGAATTTTTTGTGAGAACCAGAATTTGTGAATAATTCTCTTTCGAAGCTTTGGATTTCATGGAATGTATTTACAATTATTGAGGCATCTCTTTGGCTAGCCACATTTTATATTGAGACCCACCTTTACATTTATCCTTCGTAAGCCCTTAGATGCCATGAATTGCCTTATAGGTTTTAAGCCACATTACAAGCCAATTTTTCCTTACCTACCTGCACTTTTAGTATTTTTGCATGGTTATTTCAAGTTTGAGTGTGGGGGAAGGGCCTTTCTTGTGCGTTTATTGGGATGTGTATCATTTATGGGTAGTGTGAAGTGTCTGTCAATATTTTGGGTTGTGGATAATAATAGAATTGGGCATGTGTCATCATTTCATTGTGCTCCATTTGTTTCATCCATTTCTCCTTTAAAAAAAAGAAAAAAAAGGAGATGAGTTTGAATTTATCATTGTACATTATTTTATGACTCATGTACCTCTCAAAAATCAAGTGCATGAGTTATCATTCATTAATTTTATTCAATTTTCAGCTCATCCTCCATGAAAAAAAGTAAAAAAAAAAGAAAACAAAGCTGTGCCTTTCTGGAGCTTTAAAAAAAGGGGGAGAACTGAGATGATATCATTCATTATAATTACTTCATGGCTCATGTACCATGTCATAAAATGGGGTGGTGTTGTTTTTCATATTTTCATGCTGTATTGACTGAGAAATTTCCTGTGTTTTCACTTGATTTAATCATGCATTTTACTTAAAAGTCCAACCTCCTCCTTCTAGCCTGGAACATTTTTCAATCATTTTCCCACCAACCCTAAGCCACAGAATCACATGAACGTTTAATGAAAGCCCTCATGATTATATTAATTTTTATGTTTCATGCTGTGGATAAATGAGATTTTTCACAAACCTATGGTGATACATGCGATTTTCAAGTGTGAGTATAACTCTAGATTCAATTTCTCTTGAGTGAAGAGTGACATAAAATTCAATGTGAGGTAGGTTGTGATTGGGTCATGGATTGATATATGAGGTTGAATAAATTTTAATGATTGAAATGAAAATTATAGAGTCTTTTTTTTCATATATGAGACATGATAGAATTCTTTTTTGGATAAAATCATTGATATTTTCTCATTTTTTATTATTGTGTGGAAATTGATTTGGATGAATGATGATTGCTCAAGAGTGAAATGTTAAAGTGTGTGGGAGTGATGAAGCTTAAATTTTCATATATTTTATACTATAAATCATTGTTTAAAATCCCACCATATTGTTATTGTATGGGTAATTGTCACGTTTTTAGGATTTAGTGTTATTTTGAGCATAAATGTGAAAAATGACAAATTCTGGATTTTTGACAGATTTTTACATCAAGGGTATTTTGGGAATTTACTGAAACATATAATTCCAAATTTTCTGATTCAAATTTTTTTAGAATCCATATTTTATTTCCTTCATTTTTGTCTTTTGTACCAGGAGCTGATTCGATCCTCTAGAAGCCGCACAAATTCAATGAAGTTGAAGAGTTTTCCGGGCGCACAGAACGGAACCCACTTCCATAACGGAATCCCAATTCGGTCTAAAAAACTCCAAATTATATTATTCCACTTGGATATGTACTAGGAATCATGGGATAATTTATAAAATAAATTTCAAGTCGTTTGGAATCCATTATGAGGGACATTGGACGACATACATATGAAGGAAGCTGCCTGGAAGCTACCTCCCAAAAAGGAAACCTCCAATATTAAATTCATAACTCCTTCCAGGCACGTCCAATGAAGCTCAGATTTGGTAATCAAACGGAGGAGACATTAAGGAACAACATGTATGAAGACACCTATTACATATTCGGTCATTTAAGGGCTTCTCTACGCGGAAACTTTAGGATTAATTTTTTTGTATGTGAATTTGTCACCCCTTCTCCCTATAAATATGTGTCCCTTCTCCCAGTTTATGATATATCCATTCTAGGGGGGATAAGTTGGAGCTTATTTTTGTAATTTTTTATTCATATTTTTAATATAAATTACTTTATTCTTCTTCTTCATACCTCATTCTTCCATTTTTACTTTTATGTGTTTCTCCAACTGTATTCTCTTCTAACTCCATGAAAATGAGGAACTAACCTCGATGTTTGTTTGACGAGGAGAATGGTTGTTGTTTGAGTTTCATTATGCTTCAATTTAAATATAATTATTTAATTCTGAGAATTTTGGTGGTGGTTAAATTGATTATGATGTGTGATTGCTCCATTTTCTCTATCACCGAGTTCTTCTTCTCATTCATCATTTATCATTCCCTTCACTATATAAGTCATGCATACGATGGAGTATGGATTGTATAGTGATGGTCGACAAATAGATCTCCTAGCCAACTTTAGGAAGAGTATTTACCCACATGCAGAGATCTCGGTGTTGGTGAAATAACATTTCAAATAAGAGGGTGTAGTGTGATAGATTTTGATAACTACATTGAATTGATATTGAGAAAATTTTAATAAACAATGATATCAACCATTATGATCCTCCAAGAACAAATGTCTTCTTTCTTATTTTTAACATCATATTGGTTTCATCAAATATATATATATATATATATATATATATATATATATTCATATTTTATGCATATTTCAAACTCATCTTTATATTATATATTAATTAGAAAATAAATAGTGACAATAGAATTTTGGTGTTGTGTAAGTTGCCTCCTTGAGACCGGCCGTGGGAGTGCACTATATTGCATTCTTAGGTAAATAATATTTTGATTGGGGATCTGCGACAAATCCCCGCTTCATCATCTTACATTTTAGTTGGCTTCTTATTTAATCACTTTCATTATTGAATGTAGTTGACATCTGTTGTGAAATGATCTGGTAATGAGGTAATAATCTCCCAACTGACTCACCAAGGCCCTCGCTGCTATTCAGTTTCCTCTAGAATTTAGGGATATGTGCTTGACGCCATGTGGATAACTAGTCTTAGGGAACTATTTAATGGAATCTCGTTCTGGGATGTTACATCATCTCTTAAAATAATATCTCATGAAACCAATCCTTTAGGATATGAAAGTAGCATGATCTTTACCTTATCATGGAGGGAAGATGTAACTGTCATGGCTGATAGATAAGACTACTCATGAATATCATTATTCTCTATATGAAATTCATATAAGAGGGTCATTAATTTCCATTTGTCACTATCTTGTCATATGAAATGTGTCTGAGTTTTATGAATTAGTGTATCTGCTATTGCATTTCCCTTTCTAGGTGTATAGGTAAGCTCAAAATTGAAGGACTAAATATATTCGACAAATATTTATTGTCTTAGATTCAATTTAAATTATTTCAATATATATTTGAGGTTATTTTGGTCTGTGTACACCACAAAGTGCATACCCATCAGATAGTGTCTCCAGCAATGTATAGCATGGACAACTGCTAAAATCTCAAGGTCATGATTTGAAAAATTCCACTCATGGGACCTCAACTATTGAGGTCTATATGTAATGAATCTATCCTCCTACATTATAACTTCACCTAGGCTGATGGTGGATGCATCACAAAACACTATATATATTCTCTGACCACTACTTCTCGAGCATAACACCTCAAAGGACATATTTATATATAACCTCTGTTGAAATACATTAATATTACATATCTTCATTAGAATAATTAAAACAATATTCACATAGGCTCCCAAAGACCATATTAGTTTAGTGACTTTGGAAACATAGAAACATAAAAATGTGTACATAAATTAGCGACATTATCTCCCACTAGGTTCTTCATGACTTCGAGTCTTCTTAGACACATATTACATAATAAATATATTCGTAACTTGATGAAGGAAACACAAAAGGGATGATCTCAGACACTCAGAAATCGTATACAAGGGGTACATATAATCATACACAAGATCATAAGGGTATGAGAACGTGATCATAACATTAGAAGATCAAACCATATATATCAAATATTATAAACATGAATATTGGAATAAATATTTGCGGTTCATAAGATGTGAATAATAAGGAAATAAGGAACATAATCCATGAAATCATAACATCTGAATAAAACAAGGAATTCTCTCACACACATAAGAATATAAAATTATTTCCATAGTAATCAAGGAATTGTTGTTGAGTCCATCATAGTATCATGGGTTCAATGACCATAGCATCTCGGTAGTCATGGTTCACCCCCATGTCCATCATAGTAGCATGATTTCACACCTATTACCATCATTGTGGTCCTAATTTACTCTAATATCCATCTTAGCATCATGATTTCACTCCTCATACTATCTTGGTAGTGATGGTTCACTCACATGGCCAACATAGTAGTCAAGGTTCACTAACAATACCATCTTAATCTATCTTATGAGATATAAATATTTACCCAATGAATTAGTGGGATACATAGGTCCCAAAAATATCATAATGAAATCATAAATACATATTCCATGAAATCATAAAAAATCATATCATAACATATGGGAAAAGATACATGTTTTATTATCAAATCATCAAAAGAATAATCCTTAAAAAAAGAGAGTTTCAAAAGCATATAAATCATAAAATAGAAATGGGGTTCATAAAAATAAGACTATCGAAACATAAAACATTTGGAGAAATAATATGAAATGAAACATTGAATAATTTCCCAATAAAGGCATGACTGACACTAACAGATATCATCATAGATAGGAAATAATTTTCAAGGATCATTTAAAAACATTTTTCAAGGAAAATAACATTTCTTTTTTGAAAAAAATATATTTAAAACATTAAATCTTTTTAATAAATTTTTAATTAAAATAAACATGATCACTTATAAAAGAAATATTTGAAAAAAATTTGAAATTATTTTTCAATTAAATATAATAAAGTAATTGTGAAAACATTTTGAAAATAAATTTCCTTGAAAACATATAATAGAAGTTGAAAACATTTTGAAAATTAATTTCTTCCAAAATTTATATAATAATATTTAAAACATGTTGAAAAAAAATTTACATGAAATCTTATAAAATAATATCTAAAAGGTTTTCAAAATAATCTTCCTTGAAAATCATATAAAAAACTATAAAGGAGGCTTTGAAATCATTTAAAATATTTTATAAACATAAAATACTTTTTTAAAATTTATTTTTGTTAAGAATCAATTTAAAACAATAAATTACAATAATATTAAGAAAAACATTTATTTATAAAATAATAAATTTTTAATCTTGTAAATGAATCATCTAGGTAATTATGGTCATGATGGTAGGAAAATCTATATATACCAAATATTTTTTTTTTGCGCTGTAAATGTTTAGAAAGGTTCCTCGACTGGAAAAGAACAAGAATATTTCTTTAAAATTACTTTTCTTAAAACAAAAAACATGGGAATAAATGTATTTTCATGATAATAGAAGAATCTTATAATATTTGGGAAAACATTTATTTTTTGAAAACATGGTTTTAAGGTATATATATTTTCAACCGAAGAGAGAGTAAAGTAAGGCTTTCTTAAAAACACATTATCAACTATCTAATATACCATAGAGTGGAAAAATTGAACAAATACATGAAAATATAATGAATATATAGATTATAAAAAACATCAATACTGTTATTTATATATGGATCATATTATTTCATCAAAGGAATCATTTTCCTAAATAATCTAAAAAAACAATGATATTGTTTCAATAAACTCTTAACACATGGTAGCTTTGAACCATATTCCCAATTCAATTAAATGAAATTATATGAAGCTTAAATTGTCATGAAAATAATTATATTAATGATATAACATTTAAAAGGTAGTATATAAACATCATTGAAAAATATCGGGGCAAAACATGGAATGTGTCTCAAAGAAGGGAAATTGAGACAAAATTACACTAAAAAATTGGTATCTTTTTAAACATAACCCCCATGAAAGAAATATCATAAAATGGATATTTACATTCTCATAAATTTAACTACAAGAATCATATAATACATACATGTTCAATATATAGACCACACAAAAGTATTGGGTGGTGAATACAGTATATATATCATATAAATAAAAATGTGAGATGAGATTTCATTACCTTGGGTCTCGAATCTCATCATACGCATAAAAAATTCCAATATAATAAATATAATTTTATTATAAATCTATAAAAGAACCATATTATTATATATAATAACATATATGGTTTTATTATGACTTTATATTACGCTCTTGTTAATAACATCATGTTAAGGTTACGCTTAGGGTAATATTCTCTTTGTTTTTCGAATGTGTCTTAATTTATTATGTCTTAGGTACTTATAATGTATAATGATTTCCATAATATAAACAATGATATAAATATCATTTACATTCAGTATATTTTTATTATAATAATAAATATAATATAGAAGTTTTAAATGGAATACACCATTCAAAGATACATAGATCGTATGTACCCATGAACATTATTTCCATTTTATTGTTGTACAGATAGAGAGAATAAAAATGAAATATATGGTTATCTATTTTCCACATAATTATTTTATAATTATTATTTCATATATATCATATAGGTTCACTAAATACCTACTTAATACATTCCATTTATATTTTGAACGAATCACATTGCTTTGAGGTGGTGGTAGTCCACACTTCCTCAAACGACATTATCGTATTTAAACAAAAAGGAAAGTTAAAATAAAATTGTTGTAAAATAATTTTAGTATCTTATGTACATAATAATTATTATATATATAATATTTAAAAATAATTTCCATCATAATTTACCACTATGAAATGTGTTAAACGAAAAAACTAGCAATCATTGTTTCATGATGTGGTAGTTCACCGTACACATAAACACTATGTTTATTACCCATTAGATTGAAGTGTGTATTAGTGTAGTTTGAACCCTTAGAATAAAAACATCACAGTATATTTATAATACTATTTATTTTTTATAATCATAGAATAATTATAATTTATATGTGTACAATGCAAATAAGATAAAGGATCCTGAGGAAGGATGTTACATCTTTTTTGGGTAAAATCTTTCAGTTTTCACCAAAGGGATTTTTTAGATTTGTTTCTACCAAACGAAAGTATTATAAGAGGAATTTAGGTGTTTTCGGAGGTTTATGGAGTATATAATATTAAAACCTAAGTATTTTTAGATTTTTGAGGAAGGGGGAGAGGTGGTAGCCTTTTGTAGGGGAAGAAACGGACTTGAATGGTTTTTTTTAAAACAAGTTAGGTGTACCAATGTTTTTTATAGAAAATATCATTAAAAAACAACACAATAATGGAAGTTTAATGGCTGAAATATGTTAAAAATTTTGGTGTCGAAAAAGTTTGTTGGTTTTTTGGGCCTTTAAGTTTAATATTTATTCCCTTAATAAGTTCAATTTTACATTAATTGTAGTAATTAATTTTAATTTTTTCACTAATATTTTGTTTCAAAAAATTGGGTGACCATATATGAAATAATAAACTATTATAATAAAAAATATTTAATTCAATTTTCCAAATTAAAATCACATAATTGGTATAAATTAATTTAAATTTAATCTTGAAGAAGGGACGACAATGCAGGTTTTTAAGTCGAATGATGAAAAGTTTTCTAGGTATTTATATCCAATTTCAATGTGAAATTGGTTCCAATAAACCAAATTTGTATAATTTATTGAAATATTATATAATTAATCATTAAAACCAACTTAATGTATAATTTAACATTATAAATAAATTGGATGAAAAATCAGGTTTGAAGTAAAAAATTCGTATTTTTTCACTATTCATCCAAAAATGAGGTTTCCCAAAAAAACCCAAGAAGTCAATCTACTTTAATTAAGAAATTACAAGTTAAAAATGAATTTTATTTTTACATATAATATTTATAAAATTTCCAATATTTTTATTTAATTTAGGTCTTCCATTAAAATGTGGTAAAACTATTTTTCTAAAAATATAGATTTTTAATTGTAATTTTGGGATTGTTCTTAACTTATGCTTATCAAATATATTTAATGAATATAAAAATTATTTTTTGTAATATATAACATATAAATTTAATTAATATCATTGACTATTAGTAATTAATTTAACTTATTTAAATAAATCATATTTTCCACATAAATGTTTTCTTATATAAAATAATTCCCCTTATATTCATTTGGATAATATATTAATATATAATTAATAGGTATCCAATGAATTCATCAATATATATTCATAATTTATTTAATCATATAATAATCATTTTAATGGATGTGTTATATCTTATTAAATAATAATTATTTAATAAAATATTATTGTTCGATAACACTCACTCGTGTGTGTTACGCAAGGCATTGAGGAAAGATAGTATTTTGTGTAATGTAATCTAATATCGGTGTTCCATATAGAGAAATCTAAAATTTACGTTGCACGTAGTAAAAAAATAACTTGGTTCTACATATAATTCCAGCCATACATAGTTCCTTACTATAGAATAAACTATTTTTAGTGTTCCATGAAATGATAAATATTTAAAATATTAAATTAATTCAAGAAAATAACAAAATCTAGGGGTGTTATATTCTACCCCACTTAAAATAAAATTTTCCCTCAAAATTCATTTAGGTTACCAAATATCTAATACTTTAAAGTTCCTTTCATAGAAACCCACAACGTAAAAATGAACACTAAAACTTCCTTTAAAAAGGGAAATATGGAACCACAATGGTTATCCAATGTAACTGATAATTGGATTCCCACATATAACAACATATGGGGAAATTGAAGACATAGACTTTAAGGAAAAGAATAAATATTCATTGGGAGCGATTGAGGTCACCAATCAAAATCAAGTTGTTTATTAATTAAAATTTGAGGGCCCAGACAATCCTAAATGTATGATGGTTTAAAATTCTGTTGGTTCAACAAAACTAATTAAGGTATTGGGACAAAACAATTTTGAACATTTTCCTAATTTTGAGAAATTATATTGTAGAACAATAATATAAGGAAATATTCTTACTTGATATATTTCTATAAGAAAAATTCATTCTTTTTTTATTTGATCAATTTTTAATTCATCCAATACATCAATAAATGTATGTTTAGAAATTTACCTTGTTTCTTAAAGAACTAAAATACACATTTAACAGATATTATGGCCCATAAAATATCCAAATGTCTAACTATATGTCTTTAACTATTATTCGAAATTAATATGGTTAATAAAGTAATCTATAAACTAAAAAAGTAACACTTCTGGTTCATCATTATAATTTATTCATCAAAAATAATTACACATTAACTCGGTCATTGCATAGGTCAGTGGAAGGAATTAAGCCCTTATCTTCCTTAGGTCATGGGTTCTAGACTAGAGGACTTTCTAGACATGACAGGTTTTCAGCCAACATACATGATTTACATTTGTAAAACCACATTAATATAATCTCAAAAATAAATTTGATAGACATACTTGAAATAAGGTTAATCACTAAATGGCCTTTTAACAAAGGTTTTCAATACAACCTCAATAAATAAATACTTCCTCCAAAGTATAACATAACTATTTCATGAATTTTTAACCTTATTAACCTTTTAAAATATGGAAACACAATGGTTTATAAATAAAGTCATGAAATCAACTTAATATTGATCCCTCATATATCATAATGTATCTATTAGTTTTCCCAATCCAAACAAGTGAATACCCATATCTTAAATCCTTTTTAAACATACTAATAACCTAAATTACCATAAATCCTTTTATAAAACATTCATGCTTCATTATTTTAAATATCAATGGATATATTCCTTAAATACAAGAAGTTGTAAACTTTATCCATAATGAAAATTACCAATTTTTCACAAAATACTTTGTGATATCATTACACTTCCACTTGGGAATGACTAATTTATATAATAGCCATTCTGGTCGTCGATGCTCCTCCTTCACCTACTGAAAAGTGGAACATATCATAACAAAACCAGCTACATTTTTCTTCATTCCTAAACACCAATACAGATGTTGTAGATCTCAATACATCTTGGTGACACTAGGATGAACTACCCATATTAAGGTATGAAAATCTCATAAAAGCTCCTCATGTATGTCCATTGACACGCATATGTGCCCATGATAAGGCAAACCCTCATACTCACCTATGGTCCATCATGGTGTAGGGTCCTTTATAAAGACCCGTAAATTTCAAGGAATTTTTTTTTCTTAATTTCTTTGGAATTTTAAAAGTACGCAGTTTCTAACCGTACTTGATTCTGAGGCCCAGTGTGCCTGAAATAAATTTCAGAAGCTTAGCTCAGGTACGTTCAGTGAAAGAGCGAGCGAGTTTTTCTAACTTTTGAACCGATACTCGGAATCGAAGTCTGGGGGCACTGTTAAAACCACAACGCCGGAAATTTCTTAAGAAGACCTTTCTCAGAGTTGTGTTTTCTTGAGAAGAGTTGTTTAATTTTGGGGTTAAGTGAATAAAGTTGTGTTATAACTTTATTTTACTTTTTAGTTTAACTTCCATGTGAGGAAGTTGGGGTGGGACCCACACGAGCCCAACACCTCACATTCTTAACTCTTAAACCCCTCCACCTCCCAAGCATTAATGAGGCCATCTCTCCTCTCTTAATGTGTACCAACCCATTTTGTTTATGGCTTGAATTAATTAGGGTGTTTATTATTTTTTTTAATTTTAAACCTTTCACCCTCCTCTCTCTATTAAATATGCCAACCCATATAATTAATACTTTTATTAATTATTTTGTAGTGTCAACAATTATTTTAATTTTTTCTTTTTGCATGGAAATATTTTTACTAAAGGGGCCTTGTAAAATATTTGTGGAGGAAATATTTTGGGTGTTGAAAACCTCTGGAGAAATTGGAGGAGAGCTCCCTCCTTCCAATAAAGAACGTTATAGACAAAGAATGCCTCCGACAGAGAACGTGATGTCACCGACGATGTGCCTTCTCTTTTTCTTCCTCCTCATCAAGGTATGAGACACCACCATGTGGAACGCCACCATCAACGACGAATCTTCCACCAACGTCAATGAAATCGACACCGATCTACCGTGACGTCCGATCACCGCGATGATTTCCTCTTCCCGCAGCTCCACGTCGTGCGATGACTTTACGAAGTAGGGGTTGATTTTACAATTCGAGAATATTTGATGATTCTTCGTTAATTTGTTGGCCTCCGGTTATCCAAAATAACGGGAGGAGGTCGGACTGCACGAACACGGCCAAACCTCTTCCCCTTTTTATTGTTTATTATCTTTGTGGCTTGAAAAGGAGGTGATGCCTATGTGTCGCGCAAGGTCGAGAAGCCCATAGAGGAGCCCAGTGCCGTCACTACGCACCGGTGGGGGATTGAAAGGGGCCGCGGCCAGAGCCGGGCCGTGGCGAAGAAGCGCGGCATTGTCACGCCACGCTGGAACATCAAGGGGCCGCGACTGGGGGGTTCCGCGGTGGAGGGGTGCGGCGCTGTCGCACCATGCCGGTCGAAGAAAGGGCGTAGCCTAAGGCCGCGGCGGTGGCGGTCTCCACCAGGCGGTGGCCTGGCACGGCCAGATGCTGGAGGTCCAGGCAGCGGGACCCATCATAGGTCCCACGGCGTTTCACAAGGCCAGCTAATCGGCTGGCCGTTTTCCGAGCAAACTGGGGGGCGTAACCCCCGGGTTCAATTAGGGCTGACCCCACTAGGTCCGTCATTCCACAAAAAGGGGGTGGCACTCCCCTTTTTCGCCCGTTCGGCTGTGTGCCAAGCTGCATTCAACCACACCGGGCCGGACCGGCCGCACCGGGCCAGACCGCCCATGCCGGGCAGGGAACCCCGCGCCGGGCCGGGCCACGCCGACTGGGCCAGGCCGCTTCGGCAGGGCCGGGCCACCCTGGCCGGGCAAGGTCGCGCCAGCCGAGCCGGACCGGGCCACACCAGCTGGTCCGGACACAGACCCAGGTCAGTTCGACCCGGTTCGAGCTGACCCAGGGGGTTTCGGGCCGGGTCTGTCCGGGCCCAAACCCCCCTAAAATCGGACAGATTCGTTCAAACGCCCGTAACATGGGCTACAGACCTTCAATCGACGCACCGTCAGTTGCGATGAGATCCACAGATCGAGATAGTCGTTTCGGTATTTTACAATCAAGGTTTCGGAGAACTTTGGGCATGTCCGGGTTGGTTCGAACATGAAACCAACCGGGCCTTCGGAGCGGAAACGCTTATAACTTGAGTTCCGGACATCCGATAGACGTGTCGTCGACTTTGTTGGATCCCTCTTAGTGAGATGGTTTTTTAGTCTTATATGCTCGAGTTTTGGACGTAGTTGGAGTATGGTCAGGTTGGTTTTGACTTAAAAACCAACCGGGCCCCTGGGACGAAAAGGCCAATAACTCTCAGGTCGGACGTCCGATTGACGCGTCGTCTGTCACGTTGTGTTCATATTGACGAGACGAAACATTGAGATACATCAAATATAGACTTCATGTTAGTTTATGTATCGACCCCCTTGGCCCGTGGATCAGACCCTCCCAGAATCGAGCATGTTGTGTGCAGGAACACTAGAGCTGGCTGCGACTGTGACGAAGATGACTTCCGTACTAGGATCCTCTGTGGGTTCGATGAGGGGGACTATCATACTGAGATCCTCAGTGGGTTCGATGAGGAAGTCTACCGTACTGGCATCCTCCATGGGTTATACGAGGACAACAATTGTATTGGGATCCTCCGTGGGTTCGAATACCATGCTGGGATCCTCTGCGTGTTCGACGATGATGACTACTATACTTGGATCCTCCGTGGGTTCGGCAGCGATGACTACTATACTTGGATCCTATGTGGGTTCGGTAGAGGAGATGATTCAGAGGCTACATCTAATCATCTCCACCCCTCTTCATAAATGGATATCTGTGTGAGCTGAGTCTTGACTTTCAATCATTATCTTTTATGTGATTGACTTGATATCCTGTGTGGATTGGATAATGCTTTCCTGTGTGGAATGAGTTGTACATTCTTGTGTGGATTAAGTTTTACTTTCCTGAGTGGACTAGATTGTACTTCTTCTCATGAGTTGGAGCTAAACAGGATTCGATGACTTAGGTATATGTATGGGAATATACCTAAGTAGTTTTGGATGATACTTCGTAATTGTATCTTTTCCTTGTGGTTTATGATTTTTGGATTCAGGGAGACCTTCAGGGGTCTTGCGGTCCCTACTAAGTATCGTATTCTCACCCCTGCATGGGCTTCTCCCACACTACGTTGTGTTGGTTGCAGACAACAGACATCACTGATCGTGGTTGAGGCTTGTAGAGTTGGACGGTACCTGGAGGAGGATCCCACGACGAGTCGGTGCTCAGAGGTTGATATCACGTCAAGTCAGTGCCCTAAGGTGGATTTCATGACGAGTCAGTACCCAGAGTAGACGGACGTACATGGAGTGCTGAGGAGGAGATCTGTACCTACCCTTCAGGTAGGAAGCCGTAGGACAATTCAGGAGCAGCTTGTCACCTTTCATCTATTTTCCTTTAAGTTGTACTTTACTTTCAGTTGTAGCTGTACCTTTCCTTTGGGATTGCATTTCTGGCCCCTTGTACTTTCAGGACGTTTGTTTTATAGTTTACTTAGTGTTTACTTTAGTTTGCATACTCTGTGGTGTTTGTTTTCTTTTATAAAGGCAATGCCTTCTCTTTTTTCAGGATTTACACCTTTGGTGCTAGTCGCCAGCCCCTGTCCTATGGAAGGCGGGCTTGGCGTAGTCACAGCATGGGCCCCGAAGACGGGTCGTGACAAATTGGTATCAGAGGAGTTCGGTTCTACCGCCGAACTCAGGACTCTGATCTTTCTTTTATGTGAAGAAATAATGTTAAGGGCATTGAGTGTGGTTATCAGTCCAGGGAGTCCAGTGTTGGTGCGGCGGCCGACGTATCCATACACTAGGACCCTGACTTCTGATTTCCGACTCAATGCACGAAGACATTGATTTCATGTGTGTTTCAAAAGATTTCTTTGTGATTACCTTGTGTCATATCACCATGTATACTGTTTTGACCGTGGCGCACCTGTTTCTTTTCCAGATGGCCCCACGATGGCAGCCAGCTATGGTTCTGAGCTTTGTGTGAGACGGTAGCCCACCAAGCGATGAGGCCTCGGTGTAGGTCCCTATTACAGCGGAGGCAACAATGGTACCTCTACCCACCGAGCCACTGATACCACCAGCCCCATCCACTGACAGTGCACATCGCCTTAGTGCACTGCACGAGTTTTAGTGTCAGAGACCTCCCAGGTTCCATAGGGAGACGGACCATCAGGTAGCCGAGGATTGTATGGAGGCAATAGTTCGAGTTTTTAGGTTAGTGGGGACACCAGCTGACCTCATGGTGATCCTTGTAGCAAGTCTCCTACACGGGGAAGCAGGCAGATGGTGGAGCCAGATGCTTTAGTTTCATGATGAGGAATCACTTCTTTGGAAGGACTTTGAGAGCCTCTTTCGCTCAGAGTTCGTCCCAGCCACCCTCCGTACGGTGCGCATTCAGGAGTTACTACAATTACGGCAAGGTATTATTACTGTGGCCCAGTACTCGATGAGGTTTACTAATCTCTCTCACTACTCCACGGATATGGTATGAAACCCGTTCTTCAGGGATTGGACCTTCGAGCAGGGACTGAGTAATGAGATCAGGGCTTCGATGATCTCCCTCAACATTTCGACTCTTGCAGGGTTGTTGGAGAGAGCCCTTCTAGTGGAGAGTTTTCTCACCGAGCAGTCACTAGTGGCGGGACCCTCCGTCAGACGACCCATAGCAGAATCTTCTGCAGCTGGCAGTAGACAGTTGAAGAAGAGGTCCAAGAGGGCCAATCCATCAGATGAGCAATCTCAGGATTTGGATTCGATTGTATGGGTACATGAACGAGATCCATCCACACAAGCAGCAGGCATTTCTATGCATGTGGCGGGTAGGGTCACATGGCTCAAGACTTCCCGACTCATCTAGCTGATGAGAATCAGGCAGTAGAGGTACCTCCCAGGAAGAGGTTCGACCATGGCGGTCTGCAGGGAGTAGGCGGACGAGGTAGAGGAGCTGGCCGAGCAGCGGGTTGTGGGTGATTCTTTGAGGCCCTACCACCACCACCACCAGGAAGACCACCCCGTGTTGAGTCAATAATGTTTTCCTTATTACTTTTTCATTCCTTCTTGTTTTGAAAATCAAAAACACCTTATCTTTAAGGTAAATCGCTTTTATAAGGAGAATTTCATTTATAAGGAAAATTATTCTTATCATATATTCATTATCTATATCTATATTTTTCATAAGTATAAGAATCGGATTCATTTCTATATTCTCTGAATCGTTTTAAACATTGATATGGAGCATTCTATTTTAGATTCCGAATTCTGGATGAGAACTGTAATGAAGTTCAACACCGAATTCTGGATGAGAACTGTAAAGAAGTTTAACTCCAAAATTCTGGATACGAACTCTAATAAAGTTCTACACCGAATTCTGGATACGAACTCTGATAAAGTTCTAATCTGAATTCTGGATACAAACTCTGATAAAGTTCTACTCCGAATTTTAGATACAAACTATCATGAAGTTCGACATTGAATTCTAATGAAAAATTTTGATTATGCATTCTAATGAAGGATTCTGATTACGAATTCCCATTACGAATTCTGATTATATTTTCTCATTACGAATTCTTATTCTGAATTCACCTACTAAACAGAATCTGATTATCTTTTCTTTATACACTCCGAATAATATTTTTGGTTAGACTCTGAAATTTCATTTTGTTTACACTTCGAACCATCACTCCGAACTTTTGAGTGGGACGTAAAACGATGTCATACATTCTGTTACACTTGTTTTGTTATAAAACGATGTCATCTATTCTGTTATAAACTAACCGTTGGTTAAGTTACACGTGTACAGGTCCCTCCAATTTTTCAAGAAAATATGACCATTGGAAAGGAGGCCGACCTTGCCTATAAATAGGAGCTCATTTGAAAGAGATCATAATAACTTCCTCGACATTGTTCACACATGCTGTTGAAGTGATTTCTAGAGAGAGAGGATCTTATTAACTCTCAGCTTCGTGCAGAAAGTTTGAACTACTTGTTCAAACATTTCCTTGTGCAGATTTGCTTCGTGCGACTCCGAATGTTGGTGATTACATTTGAGTACTTCCGGGGATAGGAAGACAGAGGTGCCGACTACCTTAAAGTTCGAGGGCATCCTTGCTGAGGAAGACAGAGGTTCCAACTACCTTAAAGTTGAGGGCTTGCGGGGATAGCAAGATAGATATTCCGATCATCGTATCAAGGGCTTACCTTGGTGTGGGTAATACAAACTTGCTTGAACGTATAAATCAAGGGTCCTTTATCCATGGTTGTTGGATACCCTTCTCTTTGGGTTAAAAGACTTATATCTTGTTACTAAGTAGTTGTACTACTTGATTGTTCCGCAGTATTTTGTATTGTAAGGAAATTATAAATTTCATATACTTTCTTACTTGTACTTTGATAAATTTAGATTCTATATTCTTTAAGGTAGAATATCATATTGTAATCTTTTGTAAAGTTTCAATTTTCGGATCCATATTTCTGGAACCTACTTTCGGAATCTCTTTTCAAGCTTAAGAAAGTACATAGAACTTGATGATTATAACTACATTACTTACTCCTATTTTCAATTGGTTTTGGAGGTGTTGTGAATTTACTTAGTTTAAATTTGTTAAACTTATCTCTTTCCTTTGTTTAAAGAAATTTTTAAAGTGTACAATTCACCCCCCCCCCCTCTTGTATGTTGAGCATCTACATAATTATTTCGATCCTAAAATTGGTATCAGAGCAGGTCTCTGAAATACTTATACTCATGTACAAGTTTTTCTTCTTCATTTGTTCTTTCATTCTTCATACTTTCTTAGAAAGTTATTACTCGTTCCAAACTTTTTCATTCCGAACTTTGTGATTCTGATATTTTTCTATTAACAAGTTTGGTTGTCCAAGTTGTTTTAAGTATGGCAGGAATCAATGTTGGTTCCATTGAAAATCTAAATCAGACAAGACCACTGATCTTTGATGGTAATGACTATGAATACTAGAGAGATCGAATGAAGACTTTTGTTATCAATACTGGAGTGGACAAATTTTTTATACTTACTGGTGATTATAAAATTCCAGATAAGGAAGTCAGAAATTTCACTAACCAGGAAAAGCAAGAATATCAACTCAATTATAAGGTACGCAACAGCTTACTTTGTTTAATGACTCTAAAAATATATAGCCAAATATCTTCTTGTGAGACAGCTAATTGTATCTGGAAGAAGTTAGAAGTTACACACTTTGGAACTTCTAAAGTGATTGAAACTAGAAGACCTATGCTTAGAGCTGAATACCATGGATTCAATTTTCCTTTTGGTGAACCAATCCGTAAAGTTCAACAGAGATTTATGACTATAGTCAATAGCTTACTGTCTATGGGAGAGAAAGGATTAGATGATAAAGATCTTGTGGACAAGATAATTGATATTATTCCCAATGAGTGGGAATAAAAAATAACAGCTATAGATGAGAATAGGAAAGTCACGAAAATTTCTCTTGATGAGCTATTTGGAACTCTTATCCAACATGAAACGAGAATGAAGAGAGATGCTGAAAACATCAAGAAGAAAAATGGGAATGGTACTATTGCTTTTACAACAACTTCAAATCAAATGAAAGCTAAGACTCTTGAGAAAGTGACCAGATCAAAGTCTAAGATAGTTATTTTTCAATCCGAATCCAGTGAGGGTGAAGTCTCTGAAAATGAGTTAGCAAATCTTTCTCAAAGGATGAACAAGATAGCTGGCCAAAGAAGTTTCCAATCCAAATATAAGAAAAAGGAAAGGAAAGATAGGAAATATGGAGAAGTCACTTGTTATGAATGCAAGAGAGCTGGACATATTAAACCAGATTGCCCTATGCTCAAGAAGAAAGAAAGGAAAGAAAGGCATTCAGACAGGAACAAAAAGAATTATTTCAAATACAAAGCTAAGAATGTTTTGAAATAAAATGATACCTGGAGTGCCAATGGTGGTGATTCTTCATATGAATCTTCTGATTTTGAATCTTCAGGATAGAAGAATCTTGGTCTTATAGCCAGTATACCTATTGACAATCATTGTTTTATGGCTAAGGTATGAAATGATGAATCATTGAACAATATATCTTTAAATTCTAATGATAGAGAATATTATAACTCTTCTGATGAAGAATCCTCTTCTGATGAAGAAAATAATTTACCTACTTATGAAGAAGTTTCTAGGTTTGCTGAGCTTCTTGGAATTGAGAATTGCAAACTCAATAAAAAACTTGATAAGGAAAACTCTAAGAATTATATTCTTATGAAAGAGATATTAGATCTTTCTAAAGATATTGATAAGAAAAATGCTGATTTTGAAAGTATTTAAAAAAATCTTGAGGAAGTAAGTTCTGAGAAGAACAAACTTTCAAAAGAGTTAGAAAAAGTAATTTCTAAGAAAAGTGTTTTCGAGCCTAACTGTAGTTCTAAATCTTATGATTTTGAAGATAAAAACGTGGTTATAAAACTCAAGTCTGAAATTTTTTCCTTAAATAGGTGTTTATCAAACTTTACCCATGTTAAGGAAAACTTTGATAAAATGTATTCCCAAATACGACCTTTAAGAAATAAATCCGTATTTGGTTATACCCATGAAAAACCAATTTTTAGTAACAATTATTTTGGTCATCGATGTGCCCCATTTTTTACCAAGTGTCAATGTGGTGGTCATTGGGAAAAGAATTGTTCCTTAAACAAAACCCAATCTCTAGGATTTCCGAAAGCTTATTTCTCTATGAAGATATGGGTTCCTAAAATTTTGTTATCTGTAAATCTCAGATCCAAACAAGTTTGGATTCCAAAAGTCTAATTATTTTCTTGATTTCAGGAAAATAAATGGAATACCAGCAACAACACATGGTATATGGATAGTGGATGTTCCCGGCACATGACTGGTAACAAAATCTATTTTGAAAATATTATCAAAACGAAAGGAGGAAAGGTCACTTTCGATGATAATGCTAAGGGAGAAATTGTTGGTATTGGTAATATTGTTCTTCTTGGTAAAACCTTGATTTCAAATGTTCTTTTTGTTAAGGGTCTTAAGCACAACCTCATTAGCATAAGCCAGTTATGTGATGAAGGATACCTTGTGAATTTTAGGAATGATAAATGCTTAGTACACAATTCCGAGGAAGAATTTATTCTTTACTGGAGCTTAGATTTGATTCTTCTAAAGTGTGTGATCCTTGTCAATATGGAAAGCAACATAAATATAGTTTTAAATCAATCAGTGAAGTATCAACAACAGATGCATTACAGTTAGTGCACATGGATCTTTTTGGTCCAACACAAACTGGAAGTATTGGAGGCAAATACTATGTATCTGTTCTAGTTGATGATTACACTAGATTTACATGGGTATATTTTCTAGCAAAGAAGTCTGAAGCTTTTTCCTATTTCAAAAGTTTTAGAGCCCAAGTTAAAAATGAGAAAAACCTTCTGTTGAAAACTATTCATAGTGATCATGGAGGAGAATTTCAAAATTCTGATTTTGAAACTCATTGTAGTAGAAAGGGTATTACTCAGAATTTTTCAACCCCTATAACTCCTCAACAGAATGGTGTAGTTGAAAGAAGGAATAGAATTCTTTAGGAGATAACTAGAACCATGTTGAGTAAATATTCTATAGCTAGACATTTCTGGGATGAAGCTTTAAGTACTGTTTGTTATACTATAAATGGTGTTTTGATTAGACCTTTCCTTAATAAAACTCGTTATGAGTTATGAAATGGTGGAAAACCAAGACTTTCCTACTTCAAGGTTTTTGGTTGCAAAGTATTCATTCCGAATACTAAAGATAATCTACATAAATTCTCACCAAAATCTGATGAAGGAATTTTCTTAGGTTATTCCACAACTTCTAAGGCTTATAGAGTTTTCAATAAAAATACTTGTACTATTGAGGAAACATTGCATGTAAAATTTGATGAATCAGATCCTTTTGTTTTTAAACCATCCCAATCCTTATCCTTAGATGTGTTTTCAAAAACTGATTATCAACCTTTGATAGAAGAACCTTCTGATAAGGAAAATGTTCAAGAATATTTTTCTAAAACATTTACCCCAGAAGACTTTCTACCCTATGTTGATGAACAGGTTTTACAAAACCCAAATTAGGTGTTTCTTAAGAATCATCCTAGTGATAGTATCATTGGTAATGTAAATCAACATGTAAGGACTAGAAGTTCCTTAAGAAATGAAATAGAACATCTAGAATTTATTTCCCAATTAGAAACAAAAATCCCTGATGAAGATTTAGGTGATGATGATTGGATCAAAGTTATGCAAGATGAAGTAAATGAATTTGAAAGGAACAAAGTCTGTACCTTGGTTGAAAGACCTAAGGAAACTTCTATTATTGGAGTAAAGTGGGTCTTCAGAAATAAATGTGATGAAAATGGAGTCATAGTAAGAAATAAAGCTAGAATTGTTGCTAAAGGATATAATCAGCAAGAGGGAATAGACAATGAAAAAACTTATGCTCCAGTAGCTAGACTTGAATCTATTCGTATTCTACTTGCCTTTGCAGCATTCTTTAATTTTAAACTCTTTCAAATGGATGTGAAATGTTCTTTTGTTAATGGTTATGTTCAAGAGGAAGTTTTCGTTGAACAACCTCCTGGATGTGAAGATACAAAACATCCTAATCATGTCTTTAGACTTACCAAAGCTCTATATGGTCTTAAACAAGCCCCATGAGCATGGTATGATAGACTAACAAGATTTTTTCTTCAAAATAACTATGTTAAGGGAAATGCAGATCCAACCCTTCTTATAAAGAAAGATAAGAAAAATGTTTTGATTGTTCAAATTTATGATGATGACATCATATTTCGTTCAACTCATCAATCTTTAACCGACTCTTTTGAAAGCCTTATGAAATATGAGATTGAAATGAGTATGATGGGTGAGTTAACTTTTTTTCTTTGTTTTCAAATTTCTCAAAAACCAGAAGGAACCTTTATATCTCAGCATAAGAATATTAAAGATCTTCTCAAAAATTATGGTTATGACAACACTAAGAGTATAAGTACTCCCATTGGTACATCAAACTCTCTAGATCTTGATGAAGCTGGGAAACCAGTAGATCAAACATCATTTAGAGGTATGATAGGGAGCCTACTTTACTTAACATCTAGTTGACCAGACTTAATGTTTTCAGTATTCTTATGTGAAAGATATCAATCCAATCCTATGAAATCTCACTTAAAGTCAGTAAAAAGAATTTTTCACTACCTTAAGGGAACCATGGATCTAGGATTATTTTATACTTCTGGAAATGATTTTGTTCTAAAAAGATTTTCAGATGATGACTTTGGTGGATGTATAATGGATAGAAAGAGTACATCCGGAACTTTTCATTTCTTAGGAGATTTATTAGTTTCATGGTCCTACAAGAAGAAACATTCTGTAGCACTTTCCACTGCTGAAGCTGAATATGTAGTAGCTGGAATTTTTTGTGCTCAAGTGTTGTGGATGGAACACACACACACAGATTATGGCATGAGTTTTACTAAAACTCAAATTATGTGTGATAACAAAAGTTCCATTTCCCTAAGTAAGAATCCTGCACATCACTCTCATGCAAAACACATAGATATTAGGCATCACTTTCTTAGGGATCACAAACTAAAAGGAGATATCATTATTCAGTTTATCGGAATGCAAGATCAACTTGCTGATATTTTCACAAAATCTTTGCCTTCTGATATATTTGAATACATTAAACAAAAGTTAGGAATGATAACCATAAGGTAATCATTCTTCATTAACTTCTTGTCCAACAATTCTCCTAATCATAACAAACTCCTTTTCATAGGGGGAGTACATTTGATTTTTAGAGTAACTTAATTTTTTTCAAAATTTCTAGAACAGAAATTTTCCGGAATGGAGATTTTCGTATTGAAAACCTCTGGAATGGAATCCTTCGTACTAAGACTTTTGACTGAGACTTTCGTACTAAGACTTTCATACTGAGACTTTTGTACTGAGACTTTCGTACTGAGACTTTCGTACTACGTCATTCGTATTGAGTTTTTTTTCATAGTGTGTTTTGCAATCTATGTCTTTGTCTAGTAATGTTTTTTATATAGTTAATTTTTCCTTCAAGAAGAATATTACCCATTACGAATAATTTCTCTAAGCCAATCCGAAAGGTATGATTTCCTTACTCATGTTTTCGTAATCATACTTTACTTGTTGATATTTTCATATATTTTGTTTTTAGATTATAGTTTTCTTAAATATTTGTTTCAATAAAAACCTCAAAAAGATTGGATTCATGTTTTCTTGAGAATTGGTTTTCAACCGTCAGATCTGATCTCATTTTTTACAATCATTCGATCAACCGAGGTAGATGAACCGTTTTTTCCTTTCCCTATTTAAAGGGGACCCTAAAAGCTTGTCCCACATCGTTTTTCAAGATCTAGCATCTTGAAGCTCTGCCTCTCCATTTTAAGACCGTTCTGATCTTCATAAATTTACGTTCTGATCTTCTCAGAAGTCTTCAGATCCGAATGTCTGTAGAAGCAGCTTCTCAAGACATGTCAACCTCTAAGCCGATTTCCAAATGCTTGGTATATACAGAAAGGTTGGTTCCTCTTGATTTCTTCAATAAGTATGATTATCTTATATCAAAGAATATAAAGCTTAACAGTTGGGAAGATGTTGTTGTGTCTACTCCTGGGAACCAAGATGAAGTATTTTCGGAGTTACTTTTTGAGTTCTATGAAACAGTTTCCTTTTTTAAAGAAGATAATAGTAAGAAATTTTCATTTAAGTCTTATGGAAAGACTTATAAGATCTCTTATACCAAGGCAACCAGCTTGGTAGGGATAACCTATGAAGGAGAAGCTGAGTTCATATCTCTTGTTTTACCAGATTCTAAAGGAAGCTTCAACAAGGAAAAGGCATTGAAGATTCTCGGACTGTCAGATGACAAGGCTCCAAGGACTACTAGTCTATCTATGAATTTTCAGATTCTAGAATTATGAGTACAAGGCTTTATCGTACTGAGAAAGGGTGAAAAAGACAGTTTGAAGAAGAGTGATATCTTTATCCTAGATTTTATGATAATTCTATGGAAGTTTAATCTGATGAGACACATTCTTATTACCATTGAGAATGTTAAGATAGGAAATCTAGTAGCTCATATTGTAATGTATCCAGCAATAATTTCAAAGTTAATAGTTCAGTGAGTTGAGTATTTCAAGGAGGCCTTCAATTCTAAGCCAAGAGTTTGAAAAATTTTGTTGGTGAGTGATGATACCCTTAAATGTATGAATGTTGGTTTCGACAAGAAAACTAGTGAATTCATTGATTTTCCAGTTCAAGAAGAAGCGGTTCCGAAAGTTACTGAACCTAAATCTGCTAAGCCAGTGAAGAAAAGAAAGTTGAAAGAAGTTGAAGTTGAAGCAGAGAATCTTAAATCTAAGGAAGTTCTTTCTGCACCTCCAAAACCAAAGGAGAAGAAATCTTACCCTGGTGAGGTAGTTGCTAAGTGAAGGGAAATCAAAGAGAAGAGAGTTCAAGGGGAGCCTTAGTTTGGCTTGGATCCTGCGGAGGCTAAGGCCTTAAAGGAAAGGACAGAAGATGAATTAGAAAAACAAGTGAAAGAAAAGAAGCTTAAGAAGAAGATGTCTGAAGTTGAGGTGGCTCAGACTTTATTGAAGTTTAATGAGATGGTCTCCGAAAACATTCCAATCCCGAGATCATTCTCTGTGGAATCTCTACCTGAGGCACTAGGAAGAAACTATGTCATTCCGGAGGAGGTAGTTGCTGAGCATGTTGAAGAAGTTGAGCAGTTTGAGGAAGTGCAAGAGAAAGAAGTAGTTGTTGAAGGCAGTGGTGAGACCGGAGATCTGTTGAAGCAAGTAGAAGATTATAAGGGGTCACCTTTGGAACATCTGTCGCTCCGAACTTTAGAAGTCGAATCATCTAAGTTATTCACTCCAGAGAAGGATGAGGAGAAAGTAGAACAAGAAGTAGCTTATCATGCAGAGGAAGAAGAACTTCTACATGATATTTCTCAAATGAAGAATGTAGAGGATGGTGCTCAAAAAAATGTTATTGATGAAGACAATGTTGTTTGAGTATCTAACAGTGAACAGAAAACTCCAGAAAAAGAATCCATTCCGAAAGGGGACAAGGGGAAGCAACTTGTTATCGATACCCCGAGCTCAGTGAGAAGGGAAGTTGGTAGTTCTTAAAAGAGAAGGCTTGAGAAAATTGAAGAAGAAAATTCTCCAAGAAAAGTCTCGGATTCAGATTCATCTTCACTGGGACATGACTTTGTTTTTCAGTCTTTAAAGAAGTTGGTGGGTTCTATTACAACCTTTTCAAGAATTGATTCAAGATGCCAGATGCTCCAACATTCTTTAAATCAGAAAACAGACTATGTATCCATGGTTATGGTTAAATGTGTTGAGATAGAGGCTCAGTTCAAATCCTTTATTGTTGTCTATGAAGCCCACAAATGGTCCTGTAAGAAAATGACTAGTTGGTCGAAGAAAATAGTACATGAAATGAGGCTCTTGGATGAGTTCCAAGAAAATGTTAAAGATGCATTTGAGACAGAAGACAGGAAGCTAAATGATCTTAATTCTTCCTTTGAAGATGACTTTACAGCTAAGAAGAATTCCTGGATTTAAGAAGACAAATATCTGTATGGGAAGTTAAATTTTGTTCCTCAAAGATGGAAGTATGAAAGGGATCATCAGATTGAGATTGAAGAGAAGTTTTTAAATAAAGAAAAAGTTTTGAAAGATCAGGAAGAAAAGCTTCAAGCCCAGGAAGTAAAGATTGAAGCTCAAAATGCAAGAATAGTTGTATTAGAGAAGCAATCCGAAGAAGATTATAAAGACTCGATGAATATAAAGACTATTCTTAAGGGTCTCATGTCAAAGGAAAAAGATTCTAAATAGAAAAATCCGATATTTTTTTTGTATCTTTCAAACCTAATGAAAAATCTTGCTTGCTTGTCTCTTTTGTTGTTGTTACTAATTTTTTAGGTACTTTGTTATATTTTCCATTCCCTAGAATTCTTTTTGAAAATCACAAAGGGGGAGAAGGAAAAAGAAACCTAGCAAAGGAGGAAAAGGAAAAAGAACCTTAACAAAGGGTGAGAAAGAAAAAGAACTCTAATATAGATTATCTAAGGGTGAGTTTTTCATTAAATAGGACATTTTTATTCTTAATGAAATACCATTCCAGAAATCTAGAATACGATCCTTAGAGTTTCAAAGCCTAAGGGGGAGTTAGTCGTATTCATCAACATCCAAAAACAAAGGGAGACAAGCCTTAATGCTTTTCATTCTTCTTAGTCTTTCTTTTTCATAAGGATGTTTTTGCTTTCCAAAAAGGGGGAGATTATTGAGTAAATAAGGTTTTCCTTATGACTTTTTCATTCCTTATTGTTTTGAAAATCACAAACACCTTATTGTTAAGTAAAATAGCTTTTATAAGGAAAATCTCTTTTATAAGGAAAATTATTCTTATCATATTTTCATTATCTATATCTATATTTTTCTTAAGTATAAGAATCGGATTCATTTCTATATTCTTGGAATCATTTTAAACTTTGATATGAAGCATTTGGTTTTAGATTCCGAATTCTGGATGAGAACTGTAATGAAGTTAAACTCCGAATTCTCGATGAGAACTGTACGGAAGTTTATCTCCGAAATTCTGGATACGAACACTAATATAGTTCTATTCCGAATTTTGGATACGAACTCTGATAAAGTTATACTACGAATTCTGGATACGAACTCTGATAAAGTTCTACTCCAAATTATGGATACGAACTCTCATGAAGTTCGACATCGAATTATAATGAAAAATTTGGATTACGAATTCTAATGATGGATTATGATTACGAATTCCCATTACGAATTCTGATTATAATTTCTCATTATGAATTCTTATTCTGAATTCACCTACTAAATAGAATCAGATCATCTTTTCTTTATACACTTTGAATAATATTTTTGGTAAGACTCTGAACTTTCATTTTGTTTACACTCTGAACCTTCACTCCGAACTTTTGGGTTAGACTTAAAACGATGTTGTACATTCTGTTACACTTGTATTGTTATAAAATGATGTCATTTATTCTGTTATAAACTAACCATTGGTTAAGTTACATGTGTATAGGTCCTTCTGATTTTTCAAGAAAATATGACCATTGGAAAGGAGGCCGACCTTGCCTATAAATAGGATCTCATTTGAAAGAGCTTATAATAACTTCTTCAACATTGTTCACACATGCTGTTGAAGTGATTTCTAGAGAGAGAGGTGCTTATTAACTCTCAGCTTCGTGCAGAAAGTTTGAACTGCTTGTTCAAACTTTGCCTTGTGCAGATTTGCTTCGTGAGACTCCGAATGTTGGTGATTTCATTCGGGGACTTCTGGGGATAGGAAGCCAGAGGTGACGACTACCTTAAAGTTCGAGGGCTTTCTTGCTGAAGAAGACAGATGTTCCAACTACCGTAAAGCTGAGGGCTTGCGGGGATAGCAAGATAGAGATTCATATCTTCGTATCGAGGGCATACCTTGGTGTGGGTAAGATAGACTTTCTTGAAAGTATAAATCAAGGGACCTTTATCCAAGGTTTTTGGATACCCTTCCCTTTGCGTTAAAAGACTTATATCTTGTTACTAAGTAGTTTTACTACTTGTTTGTTCCGCTGCATTTTTTATTGTAAGGAAAGTATAACTTTCTTATACTTTCTTACTTGTACTTTGATAAATTTAGATTCTATACACTTTAAGGTATAATCTCATGTTGTAATCTTTAGCTAAGTTTCAATTTCCGAATCCATATTTCCGGAACCTACTTTTGGAATCTCTTTTCAAGTTTAAGCAAGTTCATAGAACATGAAGTTTATAACTTCATTCCTTACTCCTATTTTCAATTTTTGTTGGAGGTGTTGTGAATTGACTTAGTTTAACTTTGTTAAACTTATGTCTTTCCTTTGTTTAAGGAAATTTTTAAAGTGTAAAATTCACCCCCTCTTGTATATTGATCATCTACATGATTATTTCGATCCTACACCCTGACCGCATGGAATGGGTGGACAGGGTAGAGCTCAGCTTCAGGCAGCTGAGGCTTATGACCATGGAGCTCCAGGAGCAGATGGATAGGAGCAGGACCAGCTCCAGTCATGGAGACTTTTGTTCATGTTTCTTATGGATTTGTTGATGTTTTTTTTGTGGATGTTTTGTGTCTTTGTAACTTGAGCTGCAGTAATAAAAACATTGTTCTTGTGACATTTTATTCCCTTTCCTTTTTATATAGTTGATACTAAGAGGTTCCAGTTAAAACTGTTGACTTGACCATCAATTTTGATATTCCTACTAGAGGAGACCTAGCGACCACACACTACTGCCAACAGTGTGACTCGACCCTTGGAGGCGAGAGTAACGGTTGGATATCTTGGTTGCAGCGTTGAGGCCTTATGACGTCATCCATGGCATGGATTAGTATCATTCATGTTAGTATTTACTTTATTAGGCAAAGAACATGGTTCATCTAGGTGATGATACCACATTTCTCTTATTGGAAAAAAAGAAATCTTTGCAGCTCTTATAGGACCAGAGAAGGTTCAGGTTATCCAAGAGTGGGTGAGGATAGTTCAGAGCCGAAAAAAGTCTTATGATGATAGGAGGTGGATACCACTAAGGTTCGAGGATGGTGACCATGTCTTTCTTACGGGTCTCACCTCGACGAAGTCTATGGAGACTTGGACGAAGTGGAAAGTTATCTCTGAGGTTCAACAGACCCTTCTAGGTCTTCAACAGGGTAGGCGAGGTGGTATACAACTTGACCTATCCACCTCAGTTGCACCTGGTTCACAAATACTTCCACGTATCTCAGCTAAGAAGATACGTGCACGACCCGATGCATAATATCGACCATGGGGAGTTGGACATCGATGATGGAGCGACTTTTTTTGGAGGTTCCAGTGGAGATCGAGGATCGATAGGAGCGGTTCCTATGTGGACAGTCGATTCCTCTGGTGCACATTCACTTGTAGCTTGAGAACCTCTAGGAGAGCACATGAGAGTGGAAGGCTCAGATGCGTGCTCAGAACCACTTTGTTTCGCTAGTTTTTTATGTAGCTTTATGGGGACATAAATCCCTAAGGTGGGAGTAATGTAAAGACACGTAAAATTAAATGAAGTTTTTTCTTAATTTCTTTGAATTCTACGAGTACGTAGTTTCTGACGACACCTGATTCCTGGGGCCCAGTGTGCCCATAATCAATTTCCAATGATTAGCATGGGTACTTTCAGTGAACGAGGGAGAAGTTTTTTATAACTTTTCAACCGGTACTCAGAATCGAAGTCCGAGGGCATAGTTGAAACCACAGCGCTGATAATTGCTTAAGAAGACCTTTCCAAGAGTTGTGTTTTCTCAGGAAGAGTTGTTTAATTTTTTGTTTTAGTGAATAAAGTTGTGTTACAACTTTATTTTACTTTGTAGTTTAACTTCTATGTGAGGAAGTTTGGGTGGGACCCACACGAGCCCAACCCCTCACATTCTTAACTCTTTAACCCCTCCACCTCCAAAGCATTAATGACACCATCTCTCCTCTCTTAATGTGTGCCAACCCATTAGATAATAGATTGAATTAATTAGGGTGTTTATAATTTTTTTGAATTTTAAACCTTTCACCCTCCTCACTCTATTAAATAGGCCAACCCATATAATTAATACTTATATTAATTATTTTGGACTATCAACAATTCATTGAATTGTTTCTTTTTTCATGGAAATGATTTCATTAATGGGGCCTTGTAAAATATTTGTGGAAGAAATTTGATGGGGGGGGAACCTCTGGAGAAATTGGAGTAGAGCTCCCTCCTTCCAAAGAAGAACGTTCTTGATGAAGAACGCCTCCGGCGGAGAATGAAAAGTCACCGATGACATGCCTTCTCTTCTTCTTCCTCCGCGTCAAGGGAGGAGACACCACCACGGGGAATGTCGCCATCAACGATGACTCTTCCTCCGACGTCAACAACATCGGCATCGATCTACCATGATGTCCGATCATTGGGACGCTTGCCTCTTTCGGTAGCTCTACATTGTGCGACGACATTACGAGGGAGGGGTTGATTTTACAATTCAATAATATTTGATGATTCTTAGTTAATTTGTTGGCCGACTGTTATCCAAAATAACGGGAGGAGTTCGGACTACATGAACAAGGACAAACCTCCTCCCCTTTTTGTCGTTGATTATCTTCGTAGCTTGAAACAGAGGCAATGTCGATGTACCGTGCAAGGTCGAGGAACCCGTTGACGAGCACAACGCCGTTACGACGCACTGATGAGGGACAAAAAGGGGCCACAGTTGGAGTCAGGTTGTGGTGAAGAAGTGTGGCACTGTCGCGCTACGCCAGAACATCAAGGGACCGCGACCGGGGGTGGGCAGCGGCGGAAAGGAGAGGTGTCGTCGCACCGCACCAGTCAAAGAAAGGCAGCGGCCTAAGTCTACAGCGGCGGCGGTCACCAGCAGGCGGCGGCCTGGCACGGCCAGCCGCCGGAGCTCTAGGAGGCGGGAACCCACACGGGCCCCATGGCGGTTCACAAGGCCAGCCAAGCGGCCCACCGTTTTCAATGAAAACCAGGGTGTAACCCCCAGGATCAATTAGGGCGGACTCTACTGGGTCTGCAGTTCCGCAAAAAGGGGGTGGTGCTCCCCCTTTGTGCTCGCTCGACTGTGTGCCAAGCCACGGTCACTCGCGTTAGGCCGGACCGGCTGCATCGGGCCGGACCGCCCATGCCGGGGTAGGTCGGGCCGTGCCGCGCCAGCCGGGCTGGCCCGACCCAGGGGGTTTCAAGCCGGGTCGGTCTGGGCCCAAACCCCCCTAAAATCGGACATTCGTTCAAGATCCCGTAACATGGGCTACGAACCTCGGATTGATACACCGTCAATTGAGATGCGATCCTTGGATCGAGACGGTCGTTTTAGTATATTACACTCAATGTTTCGAAGAACATTTGGCATGGCCAGGTTGGTTCGAACACGAAACCAACCGGTCCTTCGGAGCGGAAACGCTTATAACTTGAGCTCCGGACGTCCGATTGACATGTCGTCAACTTTGTTGGATCCCTCTTAATGAGATGGTTCTTTTTTATTACTTCGCTCGTAGAATGGACATAGTTGGAGTATGGTCGTGTTGGTTTTGACTTAAAAACCAACCGGTCCCCTAGGACGAAAAAGACAATAACTCTCAGACCTGGAGTCTGATTGAAGCACCTTTTGTCGCGTTGTGTTCCTATTGAAAAGACGGAAATTTGGGATACATCAACTCCGGACATAGTGTCTGTTGATGTATCGACCCCCTTGTCTTGTGGAGCGGACCCTCTCCGAATTGAGCATGCTGTGTGCAGGAACCCTAAAGCTGGCTGCGACTGAGACGAAGATGACTTACATACTAGGATCCTCTGTGGGTTTGACGAGGAGGACTACCGTACTGGGATCCTCAGTGTGTTCGACGAGGACGACTACTATACTAGGATACTCCATGGGTTCGATGAGGATGACTACTATACTGGGATCCTCCATGGGTTTGACTACCGTGTTGGGATCCTCCGTGGGTTCGACGACGATGACTACTATACTTGGATCCTCCATGGGTTCGGCAGTGATGACTATTATAATTGGATCCTACGTGGGTTCGGAAGAGGAGATGATTCAGATGCTACACCTAATCATCTCCACCCCTCTTCATAAATGGATACATGTGTGAGCTGAGTCTTGACTTTCAATCATTATTTTTGATGTGATTGACTTGATATCCTGTGTGGATTGGATTATGCTTTCCTTTGTGGAATGAGTCGTACTTTCCTGTGTGGATTAAGTTTTACTTTCCTGAGTGGACTGGATTGTACTTGAGCTCTTGAGTTGGAGCTGAACTGGATTTGATGACTTAGTTATATGTATGGGCATATACCTAAGTAGTGTTGGATGATACTTCGTGATTGTATCTTTTCCTTGTGGTTTATCCTTTATGGATTCAGGGAGACCTTCGGGGGTCTCGAGGTCCCTACTGAGTATCGTATACTCACCCCTGCACAGGCTTCGCCCGCACTATATTGTGCTGGTTACAGACGACAGACATCACTGATCGAGTTTGATGCTTGTTGAGCTGGACAGTACCCAGAGGAGGATCTCACGATGTGTCGGTGCTTGTAAGTTGATATCACGTCGAGTTAGTGCCCGGAGGTGGATGTCATGATGAGTCGGTACCTAGAGGAGACAGATAGACATGGAGTGCTAAGGAGGTGATATGTACCTACCCTTTAGGTAGAAATCCGGAGGAAGATCTAGGAGTAGCTTGTCACCTTTCAAATTTTGTCCTTTGAGTTGTACTTTACTTTCGGTTGTAACTGTACCTTTCCTTTGGGCTTGTATTTCTGGCCCCCTGTACTTTCAGCACGTTTGTTTTATAGTTTACTTAGTGTTTACTTCAGTTTACGTACTCTGTGGTGTTTGTTTTCTTTTATAAAGGCAATACCTTCCCTTTTTTGGGATTTATGCCTTCGGTGCTAGTCGCCAGCCCCTGGCCTATGGAAGGCGGGCTTGGGGTAGTCACGGCATGGGCCCCGAGGACGGGTCGTGACATCCTCACCTAACACACACTCTTGTAGGACTAGTCCTTTGAAATCTAATAGATGCTTCATTCTCACTCGGTCCAGTAGAGTAGAGGTAATAGCTATAGACTGTAGAAATGTCTTCCCCTATCTTCCATGCACCTCTAAATGCATCTCACACAACATATACATAATCTTCCACTCACTACTGGCCTCCTGATCTGCATGTATCACAGTCCTCTTGCTTAATACATCAGCCACTACATTGCCTTTCCTAGGCATGTTGGTAAGCTAAAAGTCAAAAGACTAAAGGCACTTAGCCCACCTTCATAGTCTCAAATTCAAATCACACTAATTAAAGTTGTACATGAGGATTTTTTTTAGTGTATACCACAAAACTCTATCCCAAAGTATATTGTCTCCAATAGCGCAATGCATGCACAACTGCAACCAACTCAAGATCATGCGTCAGGTAATTTCTCTCATGTGGCCTCGACTATTGAGACCCATAAGCAATGACTCCTTCCCCAAGTATAAGCATTTCTCCCATCCCAATTCCTATTTCATTAGTGTAAATGGTGTAACTCTCTCCCAGCTTCAGAAAAATGTTGATCGGTGCTAAATTCAATCTCCCTTTCAGATCCTAAAATACTAAATCATAGGTATCTGTCCACAAGTACTTCGTAACCTTATTAGTCAGGCCCATCAATGGTGCTGCTAAGCATGAAAATACTTAAATAAAGAATATGTAGTAACCAACCAGCCCTAGAATACTCTATACCATAAAGACATTATTCAGTTTCTCCTAGGAAACTATCACTCTAACCTTCCCTGTGTATATTGATACTCTTATCTTTGAGATTACATGACCAAAGAAGTGAATCTTGTCCATCCAAAAGCATCAATTTAAGAGCTTAGCATATAACTAATGCTGTGTTATTGTATTTAATACAATCTCAAGATGGATGGAATGGTTGTGTCGAGTGTGGGAGTACACCAAGATATCATCCACGAGGACTACCAAAAAATAATCCAAGTAGATATGGAACACTCGGTTCATCAGTTCTATGAAAATTATCGGCATGTTCATGAGACTGAATTGCATAACCTAATACTCTTATAAACCATAAATATTATGAAAGGATATAAGAGGTATATCTGATGGTCTAACGTGCAAAAAATGATAACAGGATCTCAATTCAATCATCAAGAAAATCCAGGCTTCTAGAAGCTTATCAAAGAGATCATCAATCCTTGACAAGGGATATCAGTTCTTGACCGTCCACTATTTTTGTTTATGATAATCCACCCAAATCTTGAGGGTACCATCCACCTTCATCGCAAAAAGAATAGTAGAACCCCAATTAGAAAAGTACTACCTCAGATGAAACCCTTTTATTGAAACTCCTCTAACTTCTTCTTGATCACCTATAACTCTAGTGTAGCCATCCTATAAAGAGGAATTGCCACTAATGTTGCTCCTATCACAAGCTCAATAGAGAAATCTACCTCTCGCTCTGGAGGTAAACCTGAAAATACCTTTAGAAATACATCTCTGAAATGATACGTCACTAGAGTAAAGTCTATCTGGGAAGTCCCCTAGTCATCCACATATAAAATAGAAATATGGGTTGTTATTCCTCCCATCCCATAATGCTCGGGTCCTTTTTTGATCACCTGGACAACCCATTCTCCCCTGTTTGGAAAATATCTACCCCCAAGTGACGTGAAACCCACCCTACAATGATAGCAGTCAACAAAGGACTAAAAGGAGACCAAACTGTATATTCTATTAATAACATCGAAGCCTATAATCTCTAAGACATAGAGATCCCAAAAGAAGTGATACCCAACAAAATCAAGAGGGAACTCTTTGCACTGACGTACACTAGCCATCCTAATACCCAACAGAGTGTCTAGCTTCAAAACATTATCAGAAGTAAAGATATTGAGCTCAAGGATCTTCACAACAACAATAGATATAAAACAATGTGAATCCCTTATATCGAAATGTGAAGAATATAAAAGTGAGGCAACTAGAATCGTACCTTTAACTGTAGAGGGTCCAGGATCCTGCTCCTGCTGGGTCTGCTCCCCCGAAAAAGTTTGACCTATATCGTGGCCCTGTGACCCTACCTGGATACAGTGATCTGGTCCGCCCTATTGTCATTGAGAACATATTCTATGGATAGCACAACTGTGACAACCTCTTTGTCATGATGAACCCCAATTCCCTGAATGATGTGAAACTGGTGGTTGTGCTCTTGAAAATAGAGTCAATACAGATCACCTCTGACTCGCTACTAGTGAGAACATTGTACAAAAACATTAAACATGGCCCATCCCACCACAAGATCGGCACTCGAATGGGTTTTTTGGGACATTTGGTCTCGTATGACCACTCTTCCTACATTGGTAACACACCGCTTGGATACCTGAAGAAACATTGCATGAAATCTCCCTATGATGCTTCCTATTATCAGTCAAAGTAGTACTAGCCCTTGATGCTGAACCTCCAGGGCTCACATCTCCAAAATCCTGTAGATTTTTCTTGGTAATTAGTGCCTAATTACAATATAAGTCACTGAAGTAAACCTAAAAACATTCACCTATGATCGTATGTCATGCCTAAGGCCATATTCAAATCCCCGAGTGAGTGATAACTCATTACCTTCCAAAACAGGTGTGAAGTGCTGAATCTTTATAAATCAAGAAGAATAATCCATCACTAAAATAGTTCCCTCCTTCAAATGCATGAACTCTTGGGCCTGGTCAGCCCTCAACATATTGTGGTATAAGTAATCATAGATTGTCCTCTAAAACTATTACCAATCCATATCTTGATGATGTACCGCCTGTAAAACCACATCCCTCCATCTATTGGTAGAATAACGTAGCAGGTAAGTTGCAAGATTCACCCTCCTCTAAATAGGCATCTCCACGGGATTGAATGTTGAAATAATGACCTCCCACCATGATTCTACAGCTTATGGTCCTCTATCACCTAAAAATGTGGGAGGATTCTACTTCTGGAACACCAGTTTCAACTCTTCCATTGTCAGGGAAGGATGTTGTGCTCCAAAAAAAGTTTTCATCATCCTCATAAAGACTTCGTGGAACTATGCTTGTTCACCTGTGTTCAGTATAATAGTTTGTTCTAAGATTATCATGATGGGAGGATCTGATGGTTGTCCTTGATCTACCATTTCTAGGGTCTAATCATCTCTTTGTACCTAGCGTACAATTGGAGGATGTCTTGGTGGCATGACTCTGCAAGGTTAAGTGTACACCTTAGTTCAAGATATCTAATATTGCAACATAGAAGTGAAAGAATTGAATAGGAAAAGGAATGCATTCATGTTTTACAAAATAGGGTTACACGGCATGTAGAACCACTACACAACGTGTTCCCTTAAGCCTCAACATGGGAATGTACCTCTTCCAACTTGGTTGTGTAACACCCCATACACATGGCAGGTTCCTCTTGAGACACAACATGTATTTAAATATTCCCTCTTACCCAGATACTTCTACATGGATAGATATACATGGTTATATGGGTATAACACTACACTGTATGCACCCTTTAGACATGGCATGTACCACTAAAGTTCCATCCACCTGTGTTGTTAGTCACATGGCTAGATACATGGTCGATTACAAAAAGGCATGTACTCCTAGTACACGGCGTGTTCTACCAAGATTTTACCAACCCCGTGTCTCTACTCACACAGGAATTGACACTATCAAAAACTCAATTGCATGTACATATGGTACATCGAATGTTCTTAAGAAAAGTCATTTTTTCTCGAATAGAACAACACATGGCATTTGTTCATAGCATCAGTTCTCGTGTTTTCTAGTTTCCCTAGATAGTAATCCTTTAAAACATCTCTGGAACCCCTAAAATCTAAAAAATTATCCAATTCATGCCCTATCCCGATCCATGAGAGCCTATATTCCCAAAGAATAAAAGTTTTACACCCTTATTCATATCATAACTTAACATGATTCAATTAATGTTCAAACACGATTTACCAAATTCTGATCCAAGAGGGCCCATAACACCTCAGGGACCAAAGCTTGGCATCCATCCAGATGAAACATTACATATACCAATACCATATCAGAATAGTAGGTATTCTATCATGGAATCTATCACAAAAAAATTCCTATCCATCATGACAACTATCACAATATCATGAAATCAGTAATTCTCTCTAAATGGCATGGAAATAATTCATTACATTTGATCTCTAGAAAGTTCCTATATGATGCATGAGATGGAATAGCCTTATCTCATATGGTAGCATCAAACTAAATCCACAATGATATCAATATTAACTTTTAAAAATAGGTGTGTCACCAAACAGTGAAATCAAATCAACTCTAATAATTCAAAATCCAAAAAAATAAAATTTAATTCTATGTAGTTTGGTTTTTCCCCATACATGAGTTAGTTAATCCCGGGCACAGATAATTACCAAAAACCATTTCCTTCCAATCCCTTTCTAATTCCTCTAAATTGTAAGACAAAATTGGAAAGAAACCCTTCCTTTGATACCAATTTGAAACATTCCATATTAGGGAACATCCCAAAGGTTCCCCAAACCCGATTGGTAATATAACCTCAAGCACATTTCCGCAAACACTAGAGGTTTCCGACTAACAGATAGTTCAAAGGTGTAATGTTAGGGAAACTATGCCCTCATTTAGAGAGTGTACATAGCAGAAACAGAAAATAATAATAGAGAAAGAAACAATACCAAATGGTTGAAGTAAATAATGGATGTCTGATTGTAATAAAAAAACTAGAGCGTGTATATATATATATAAGATTAATGTCACATGTGTGATGGAAAACATCCAAATAAGTCACAATGGTGAAATAAAATACAGATCCAAATTACGGAAAAATTGTAAACTCCATCAGCATCGCAAGCCTCAGATTGGTCTCGTGCCCTCCAGCTCCAACCATAATCAAGTACCTGATGAAGAAAGAAGCTTTCCTTTATCTATACCTACATACATATAATTTGTTTGGGTCCAAAATCATGACCCAAATAGGGTGTGAGATGAATCCAAATTGGAAACTACCAAAAGATATGTGCTAACTATTAGTGAATATATATGGTAGGTAATATAAAAAATGATGAAATAAACTAGGATGCACTCAAACGTAAAAAATCCTAAATATTTCAATTACATTCATTTACATTTATCAATTATTCAATCCATTGAATCATGAATCCCTAGGATCTACCTGAAGCTCTATATCCCCAGTGAAAATTAAAAAAATAGGTGTTTGAGAGACCACCTAAACAAACAAGTAAGGCCAAAACCATTCTTTTACATTGGTTTGGTAGATGCTTCGTAATCATTCAATTATTCAATAACAACCCTATGTAAAAGTTCTCATAGTCTAATCCCACTAGTCTAACATAAGAATAATTAATTTAATAATTTCCCTCTGGGAAGGCTCTCACGGTCTAACCCCTTTGGTCTAACACAACATCCACCAAATAAATAATAACCCTATGGGAAATCTCTCATGGTATATTCCCTTATATTAAAACATGATATAAAACAATTATAAATAACCACATGGGCAAGCTCTCACAGTATAAACCCCTTTGGTCAGTGATTTATTTAATTAAATATAAATAACCACATGGGAAGCTGTCATGGTCTAACCCCTTTGGGAAGCTCTCACAGTCCAATCCCCTTTGTTAACATGCACAATGAATATAATATAAATTTTATATAATCATATAGTCCATCCAAACAAAAAAATTCATGGAAAACAAGGCAAGCCTAACAGGCATCCTAGAACAAGTGGCCATAAATAGTCAAACAAGGGAAACATAGCCACATGGTGTTCCATAAACAAGGTAACTAACCTTAATAAAAAACATCTACCCTTTATCAATCAAATAAAACAAGGAAGGTGATAAACATGGTTAAAAGCCAGAGAAATAAATACCCCAAACATGAGTATGCAATTTTAAGAAAATATAATCCATGACAACCCATTTAAAAGAACAAACTACCAACTTTGGTGTCACACAATCGATATACATGAACATTGGCCCTTCAATCAACCTAAGAAGAAGTAGATCTACAAAAGGTTGAAAAATTATAAATCCTTGATAACTCAATCGAAAGGAGGAATAAAGAATAAATGATTTATGGGTTTTGAGAACTCATCGGTGGGATTCCAACTCACATGACGATGTCTCAATCGGAGTTCAAATAGGGAATTGGGATAGGTTGGGAGTTCGTCAGTCATTCCATCATGTTCCTATACAAACCACGACCAGAAGAAGATACTTTTGGATGTGAGATGTTACCCCACTCTGATATATCAAAAAATAAAAGTACATGATGTGTTCATTTAAACTGCATACCATGTATTATCCTTAACATCCCCCCTGTATTTTGTGGTCTACCAGGTTACCACATGACCAAGTACTGGCTGTTAGAAGGTTGGTACGTGGCTGTGTGCAGCTAGTGGTTACACAACATGTACATGGAAGTGCATGGCGTGTACTAAGATAATTCCCTACTTCTTCCTTTTCCTCAAAAAACAACCAAAAATCAAGATCCATGTCTAAATATATGATATAGGTTCTTACAATTTCTAATCATTTCATTAACTAAACCCTTCATTTTTCCTTTGAAATTACTTTATTTGTGTCCGTATTTTCCATAGTCAGAAAAATATTATTTTTCCTATGAGACATTCAGTTGGGTGGTTCTTTCCACATTCTTGGAACAAATGGAACTAAATCTTCATTCCTCCAAGGTATATATTATTTGAACTCTCATTGAACTCCTTCCTTGTCTTCAAAGGGGATTCTGAGAGTAATTTAAGTTACATATTGTTAATTGTCTTCTTTAAAAATTAATTAGGCATGATCATAACATACATAACTCTAGTGACCATCCAATTTAAATGTTCATCATCAAATTTTCCATCACATTCAACATAATCCAAGTTTCATATAGTTCCCTCCATTGACGAATAACAGAAATCATAGTGTGAGAAATAATTATCATAGTGGAAAACCACATAATCCTGAAAAATAATTACTTATAAGATGCCAATGTTATAAAACCTTCCTTAAACCATGACATATCATATTTATACTAGGATATTCCCAGAAAAATTCTATTTAAATCATTCATTCTATTTTATTAGGAGTTTATTAATTCAAAAAACTTATCCCTGGGAGTGTAAAACTAGGTGTGTAGCAATGCATGTTGTCATGTACATAGTTACGTTGAGTTAGTCTCGAGCCACATTTTTAGAGTTGTTACTCCTAGGTACATATGTTCTTGAACCACATCAACTTATATCATCCAAAAATGGATGTATTTATAGGAAACCACTTTCCCTATCCTTTAACAATATTCTAGGACACTTTCCTATACTATTCTTTATTCTTATAATTATCCATAGACATTCCATTAGGGTTCTCACTAAGCTTTTCTCATCCTAGAATCCAATGTTTAAGTAACCCCTTTCCCCGGATACCAACTATCGTGACCCTCATTTGACATAATTTAACATTCAATAGTGTTTTTATAATACTTAAAACAATACACAAAAATATTTCCAAATATTGTATCATTTTAGTGCATTTGGAAAAATTGACTCATAAACATTGGTACAAATGTGAGATACATTATCTCCCTCTAGGATATTCATTACTAGAACCCTTCTTAGAAACATCTTACATATTTCATATCTTCATAAAATGGGTGATGAAACATAAAAACTGGTGATCACATATTCTTAGAAATGGTAAATAAGGGAGTCATGTAAGCATACACATCAACATTGGGGTATACGGACATGCCTGTAACCTTATAAGACTATACCATACATATCAAAGATCATTAACATGAATCACAACAAAAATCTTGGTCATCAATAAGACATGAATCATAAGTAAATAAGGAACATTATTCATGAAATTATAACATACGAATAAAATATGGAATTACATCAGATACATTATCAAATGAAAATATTTCTAAAGTAGTGAAGGAATTACTATTGAGGCCATCTTAGTAGCATGGTTTCCCTCCCCATACCATCTTGGTAGTCATGGTTCACTCCCATTTCCATATTAGTAGCATGAGTTCACTCCTCATACCATCTTGGCAGTCATTGTTAACTTCCCTGGCCATCTTAGTAGCATGATTTCATGCATACCATCTTATTAGTAATGGTTCACTCCCATGGCCATATTAGTAGTCAAGGTTCACTCCCAAGACCATCTTTGTCTATCTCATGATATATAAATATTTAACCGATGAATTGGAGTGAGATATAGGTCCCAAAAAATATCATAATGTAATCATACATAAATATACCAAAAATCATAAAAATAAAATCATGACTTTTGGAGAAAGATACAAGTTTATTAATCATATCATCAAAAGAATAACCTGTGAAATGAAGAGGGTTTAAATAGAATATCACCCGAGAAGAAGAAATGAGTTTCATAAAAATAATTCCATCAAAACATAAACCATTAAATGAAATAATATTAGTGGAAACATTGATTAATTTCCCCATAAATTCATTAGTAACCTCAATGAATGTCATCTAATATGGGAAATAATTTTGAATGAAATTTTAAAAACATTTATCGAGGACATAACAATTATTCATTGAAGCAGAAAATTTAACATTAAATTATTTGAAGAAAATTTTCATGAACATTAAATTGAAAACTTATAAAAGAATATTTGAAAACATTTTAAAAATATTTTTCATTAAAATAATATAAAGAAAAATGGAAAACATTTTGAAAACCCATTTCCATGAAATTTTATAAAACAAGTTTAAAACATTTTGAAAATTATTTCACTTGAAAATTTATAAAATAATCCTTTCATAATTTTGAAAAAAAAATTATTTAAAACTTATAAATGAATCTTGATAACATTTTGAATAATATTTTTTTTTAAAATACCCTAAAAACTTATAAAATATGCTTTTAAATCAGTTAAAATATCCTTCTAATAAAAAAAACTTTTTAAATCATTTTTCATTGAGAAAAATTTTAAAATAAATAATTTCCTAAATATTGGAAAAAAAATTATGAAATAAATTTTAGTTTTTTGAAGGAAGATTCAAGGGAATGATGGGCATAACGACGGGTAAGTCTATACATTACAAACATTCCTTTTCACTATAAAAGATTAGAAAAGTACCTCGATTGGAAAAAAAGAATAATTTTATAAAACCTTTTGATTAAAAGGTATAAACATTGGTTGAAATGAGTTTTAAATATCATTGGATAATATTATAATATTTTATGAAACTATTCCTTTTCGAAAGCACAGTTTGAAAGAACACATATTTCAGACCGAAGAGATGGTAAAGTTGGGCTTTCATAAAAGCACATGCTTTACTATCTTATGTACCAAATAGTAGAAAATGGTGCCAATACATGAATATAAATTGAATATAAACAGTAGAATAAAATTTATGATTTTTCTTGAGATAGAAATCAAAATATTTCATCAATGGAATCATAATCTTAAACAATCTTGAAAAGCGATGAGTTAATTTCAATTTACTCTTACCACTTGGTAACTTTGAACCATACGAAACATTTAAGAAAATGAAAATAAATTAAGAAATAAATATTATAAAAATAATTAGATTCATTATATTAAATTTATAATTCATTATATAAGCCTCATGGAAAAATCTAGGTGCATAAAATGGCCTGTGTCTCAAAGAAGGAAAATTGAGACAACATTACTTTACCAATTTGGTAACTTTTGAAACATAAACCCCATGAAAGAATGATTATATAATGGCTATGTAAATACCCATAAATTTAATTATAGTATATATAGAATACATCCATGATTAGTATATAAACCACACAAAAGTATGGGGTGGTGAATGAGTCATGTATCATATGGAAAAAATGTTAGATAAGAATCCCTAACCTTGTCTCTTGACACTCGTCGTACTCATACAAACTTCTTGTATAATAAATTTTTGTTTATTATAAATTTATAAAAGACCAATATTATTATATATAATACCATATATGGTTTTATTATGACATTACATTCCCAATTTCTTAACATTTTCATGTTAAGGATACACTTCGGGTAATATTCACTTTGTTATTCTCATGTGCGCAAATTTCTTATATCTTTAGTCCTTACATATATACATTGATTTCAAAATTTTAAAACACGATATAAATATCATTTATATTTCATATATGTGTATTATAACAGTCTATATAATATAGAAGTATGAAATGGAATACATTTTTCATGGAGATGGTAGGCCCAACATATGCATGAACACTGTTGTCATTTTATTATCGTATTAAAAGAATGAGAGAACTTTAAATATTTTTATATATGTATATAATATCATTGAACTATAATTATAATTTCATATATATCATATATTTTCACTACACTCATCCTTAATACATTCCACGTAGTGTGTGAACAAATCTTATCGCTTTAAGGGGACGGTAGTCCACACTTACTCAAGTGACATTATCGTCTTTACACAAAATAAAAAGTAAAAAAGATATTTTTTGTAATATAATTATATAATAATAAAGAAACAATAATTATTTTATATATCATATGTTAACATAATTTCCATCATAAATCCAAAAATGAGATTTGGTAAAGGAAAAAACAAACAATCATCATTTCGTGAGGCAGTAGTTCACCGTACACATAAATAGAAAGTTCATTACCCATTAGATTGAAGTGTGTGTAAGTGTAGGTAAAAAAATTCGAATAAAAAAATATCATTATATTGTGTATTATATTTTTGTTTTTAATCATGAAATAAAGAGAGTGTATTGGGCTGATAATGAAAATAAGATAAAGGATCTTAAGGAAGGATGTTACCTCTTCTTTTGGTAACTCTTTTCGGTTTTCCCCAAATAGATTCCTTGGTTTGATTTATACCAAAGGGGAGTATTTGAGGAGGAAATTTTAGGTTTTAGGGAGGTGTATTGGGAAGATTTTAGACGAACATAAGTGGTTTTATAGGAGTGATAAAAGGTAATATGTATTAGCATTTTACAGAGGAGGAAGAGTAATCACTTGGTATTTTTGAAAACAAGTTTGATATACAGATATTTTTAAATTAAAATTTCATAATAAATAAAAAAATATATAATTTAAGTTAAATTTCAAAATAATTTAAATCCAATGGATTTTTTAAAATTTTATATGTCATTTGGACCCTTATGTTTAAGGTTTATTCCCTTGTTATTCTTAATTTTACCTTAATCATTGTAATTAATTTTAACTGCATTCACTAATAGTTTTTGTAAGAATATAAGTTGGACTTATTATAAATTATAAATTATTATGATTCAAAATATGGAATCCATTTTCCCGAATTTAAATCATATAATTTTTAGAAATAAATTTAAATTTAATCCCACAGATGGGGTGACAATGCAGGTTTTTAAAGTAAAAATGATCAAACGTTTGCTAAGTTTTTATATCCAATTCCAATGTGAAATTGGTTACAACGAACTAAATTGGATTATTGGATAAAAATAAGATATAATTAAACTTTAAAACCAATTTAATACCTAATTTATCTTTATAAATAAATTATATGAAAATTTAGTTTTGGATTAAAATTTAGTATTTTTTACAATTCATACAAGAATAATGTTTCTCAGAAAAATATAAAATTTATGTGTAATATTAGGTTTGTTCTTATCTCACACTTATCAAATCTATTGGATGAATATGAAAAATATTTTTTTGAATATATAACTTATAAATTTAATTAATATCATTAAAAATTATTAATTAAATTAAATTATTAATATAAATTGTCCTTTTCACATAAAAATATTCTTTTATAAAATCATTCCCTTTATATTCATCTTGTTTATATATTCATTTATAATTAATAGATAACCAAATAATTAAAATATATGTAATAAAATATTATTTAATACTATAATATCTATGTTATATCTTTTTTAATAATAATATATTATTGTTTGGTAACACTCAATCTTGTTTGTTACACAAGCAATCATGGAATGTCAGCCTTACCTCTTATGTAAGCTAATATCAGTGTCCCGTGTAGAGAATGATAAAATTTATATTGCATGTAGTGAACTATTAACTTGGTGTTTCATACAATGCAAGCCATACATAGTTGTCTAATATAAATTAAAATATTTTTAGTGTTGAGTGAAATAAAAAATATGAAAAAGATTAAATTTTTTTGAAAAATATCACAAAATCATTGGGTGTTACACTCTTCTTACTACTGGAATAACTACTGACCTACATCAACACTGATCCTCTATGCCTGATACTATCACCTTACCTCAGGTTTTCGGTCAGTGATGATATCTTAATTTATGATCTCAGAGATAGTAGGTATGTGAAAAATGTTCACCTGAGTATGGATAGCATACTAGAGCCCATCCCCAAACCATCTAGCATGAGAACACTCCTCACTAGCTATAAGAAGTGAAAAATAATAACAAATAATTATATCATGATAAATAATACATGATAGACACTATACCCTACTCAATATGCATGAACACTCGGGCTCTTTCAACCCTCAGTATCTGAGGAAAGATGTTATCATAGAAGGCAATATGAGAATTATCCCAGATCTTGCCTTGATGATGATCGGCTTGGGTAATTACATCCCAAAATCACTTGGATGAATCATGGTGCATATAGGTTTAAATCCTGACCCTATAATCTGGATGTATCTCCAAATTCTCAAAGATAGATATGGTGGCCACTCTCTAAGACTTAGCAGCTTGTGGACCACAATACCCTTAGAAGGTAGTATGATTCTGCTGCTAGAACTCACTTTTTAGATCATCAATCATAGGTGTAGGTCATATAGCACCTTGCATAGAGTACATCAAACCTAGAAAACTATCATGAAGCTGATCATCAATGCCCAGATCTGGTATATCATGTGGTACCTCAATTGGAACTCTTGGAAATAAGACTAACATCTTAGGGCCCACCATATCTGGATCATGGTTGTCTCCACCCTCAAGTATCATAACATGATGACATCGCGGAAGCATTAGGCTACACATTCCATGAACATAAAAACAATCTTGAAAAAAGATAGATACACTATCAGATGAAGAATTAAATAATAAAGGCTCACTACCCAAGGTATATTATCCCAAATACATTCTTAGAAGGCCAGTTATTTGTAATTTTTCATGTTTAAATTATTGAGGCTCTTTTATGTGAAGGGTCAACTGAACCTAGCCTCCTAATTTTCTGGGAACCATTTATTTTAAGTCATGTTTATTTTTTTATTTTTTATTTCATTATAAACTAACATCAATGTTTGATTAAAATTTATTTTCATTCCCATTTAATTAGGGCCCCTGCACATTATCAATGAGATCAATACCCATTTAATTTATATTCAACCAAATCTACATTATGTATTAGAGTGTAACAAGTTATATATGATCACATGACTCTATAATATATGAAATACAACACATGAGGGACTATACAACTCATTAATAGAAAATTAAAATCACGTGATCACATCCAAAGAGTTGCATTGAAATATATACAAACAAGTCTCACTCATCAATCACATGTAATACATTCATATGAAAACAAATAAATGAACCTATATGGAATGGATTATTTATGGCATGTGACTTCTAGGTGCCTTTTATTATACATGTTACAATGATCGTTTCCATTATTTCATTAGGGCAAGTATGAAATTAAATCCTTAATTAGAATATTAAAAAAAACCATCACATAACATGTGTGTCACCCAATGATGAAACGATATCAACTATAATATGAAAAATACATATCAACAATTTTTATTTCAGGAAACATGGCATTTACCACAAACATGGGTTAGCTATGCCTAGGTGTAAGTTATAAAAAAATTAAAAGAATTCATAATCTCTTATCTATTTTCTCGCAATAGTAATTAAATAATATAAATATATTGATACAACTTTTTTACATCCCAAACTTGGGTTACACTCTGATGTTCCATGAGCCCAGTTTGCCACATGTCATCAAGAACAATTCCCCAAATTCTAGAGACTTTCAACTTCCAGTGAGGGACTACGGTGTTTTTTTGGGGGGAAATTACCTCATTAATACAGTGTAGAATAGTGGACAAATAGGATATTAGGTAAATAGTGAAATCAATACAAGAAACAAAATATCACTGTAGAAGCAGACTCTTTAGACAATGGAATAGTAACCCACCATTGTAAAAGCAGTGGAAAATAATAAACAATAGATGAAACAAATAATAATACTCAAAAATTGATGATAATATATGTCATGTTTCTACAATACTAGAAAAACTCTATAAATGGAAGCAGAAAATACATTCTATAGAAAATAGGAAGAAAAAATCCAAAAATATCCAAGTATCTCGAGCTCTAGCACAGTCATCTACTACCAAGCTACATCCTTATAAAGAAAGACATATCAGGTGTCCAAAGAAGGACACTTCCCTCTTGAAATATTTGCATACATATAATCGATTCTCGTTCCAATGGTGGACCAGATATGGTGTGATATAAATATCAATATTTAATAACCAAAATTTTTTATAACATCATTTCCATTTAATATAAACTGAATTAGTGTTAATCCATTCATCTATAAATATAATGTAATATTTTAATGTAAATACCCAATACTTACTTCATCCTCAGATAGTGCCCAAACATATATGAATTTCATTTATCAATTATGTTCTAGTTTATGTAGTAAGTCACATGATGTATAACCAGCATAGACACCATTACTTGATAATAAAAATAAAGGATCCAATATATAATCAGGCATCCAGAAATTATGATAATAATAAGAGGATCCAAGGTAATAAACAAGTAACCCATTCCCTCATGGAATGATCCAACTCAATATTTTTCTTTATCTAGGCTATCAGTTCTATGTGTGATTCAAGGGGAATCACCCAAGGCATTCCACTATAATATAATTCTAACAGAGTATAAGGAATATATCAAAGGTAAAATAGATAATAAATGACTTTGGAAAAGGTTGTATCCAAGGAGCCACATATATGGAGATGTCATGATGGATCCATGGAGTGAATCCAAGGAATCCTATAATAATAATGGAGGGATCCTACAATTTTATATTGGACATCCACTGATAGAAAACGATCAAGATCTAAGGTGGGTATCAGCCTTTCAAACGGATATCCTAGAATTGGAATAGATTCCATGAGTGCTCAAGGAATTCTATCAGGATTCCAAGGATAGATTGAGTCTGACCACACATATAAATATGTCATGTTCCATATAAAATATGTAACTTATACTTGATTCATTAATAATTTATACCATGTATTACTCATTCCATTTGATAAGTCATTTTATCCATTTAATTTACATTCATACTAGTGAGGCTAAAGGGACATGAAACCATTAATTTTTTATATAAGTTATAATGAATTTATCTTGTTCACTTTGATACCTTCTATTAATCATGGAAGTGTGTTCTATGGATGTGAAATCAAGCCATTTAATAACATTTAAATAGGCCAAGTGATATATATAATATAAATTACAATAACATTTTTGATTTGTTTTATTTTATTAAAGCACATACCTTAGAAGGGTCAACTGAGAAGCATACATATTATAGAAACTATATTTCATTTATTTAATTAATGCTTACCTTTATTAAGGAAATGTCAATGAACCCACAAATAGTGGTACAGATAGGCATAAAGTCCAATAAATTCATAATTAAGGGAAACACCCAACATGTGGTGGATAACATTGAGGTTTCAGCGTTCAACGATATGAATAAAATTTATTAGAAAATATCTCTAACATGATCAAGATGATCATAATAAATGAATATGAATTTATTAGGCCTTGCCTGAGTATATAGGCATGCACAAACTATGGAAATTTATAAAAAAGATCAATTTGAGGCAGCAGTCATAGACCACCTACGATAAGCTCATATGACTCTCCTCATCCAGTATTATCCTTTAGTTTTCCTTGGATTGGAAGAAATTTGAATAACTAATCAACAAGTTAAAAATAAGGCATATGAACCTGCAAATAAATAGCATCATCGAGGTAAAGAAGAATAATAAATAGATAAAGATAAATTAAGTACATACCGATGCAGATCCAATGTGATGAATGGTAATCGAATCAATGTTCGAATGGATTAACATGAATAAAACCAATCATAGAGGATTGAGTGCTTCAAGTGTGCTTCTATCCACTATAATGATCCAAGTAGGAAAGAGTGAAATTATTAGATCATTAAGTATATTTTTATAATTATCCCACCCTAATAGGGGTTCCACTATTTGGCCACATGGTTGGCCAAACCATGCCCCCCCCCACACAATGTTTATGGAGGGAACCCGCATGGCTAAGCCACGTGGTTTGGGAAACCATGAACCAAACATGTGAATCATACCAACTAAAAACAATATACATTATGAATGGGTGTTAGGTCCTTAACACATGGTTAGGGATAACGGTATTCCCTGCTTCATCCCACTTTCCAACCCTACATAGTGGGGAGAGACCCTGAATGATGCATCGCACAGTTTCTACTAATCATGTGGTCACGTTTTCTTCTCCACCGGTCAGGGTTCCAAGATATTATCAACCCTAGACACCCCAGAAACCTTTCTAAACTCAAAGGGCATCCATTTTAAGACCAAATAAGATAATTATACCGAAATTATAAGTACCCATACCTGAGATAAAAACTAGGTTCATACACTTCTTTCATAGATCTCAACCATGATAATAATCACATATTAGATAGAGTCCAATAACATTAGATTGGGTTCACTCCCTAGTCTATTACATATCAACACATGATATATAATTTTTTACCTAATGCATTGGAGGGTTATATAATTCTATTTCCACCTATCATATATTAAAAAAATACCTATGTTTCCCACATGAACATAATCACATTCATATATCCAATATATAATAATTAACCTATGATAAAGAAATAGATTTCTTAAGAAGATTCACAAGTAATAAAAATGAATAATTTGGATTAAGGTAGTGTATTATCCCATAAAACAATATCCCTTGTGAAACATAAGAAACATTAAAGATATTAACAAATATGAAAAATACTATTTTTAGAAAATTTTATTAATTATGAGAAGGAATATCCATTTAATTTTGATAAGACATTTTTTTTAAAATAATCGATATATAAATCAATTATTTAAAAAATAGTGATACGTTGAATAAAATTTACTTTAAATAATTATGAAATATTGCAAATGAATCTTTGTAATGAAAACATTAAAAATTGATGAAAGATAATAATTTTGCTGTAAACATAAAAAGATTCCTTTCAATCATTTTTAAAAAATTCAAAATACACATAAATAAATATTATAAAATTATTATAGTAGATATGATTAAATATACAAAAAATCTAAAAAATCACATGATAGAAAAATATTTCTAGTAAAAAATAGATAAGATTTGTTCCATATACAAACATCATTTCACAGGAATTATAAACCAATAGGCGGAGAAATTGTAAGAATAAATGTAAATCAAAATTAAAAATAAATTATAATATAATATATGATGGTTTACAGAGAAATAACATACAACCTCAAAATGGAAATTTGTGATAGAAAATCAATATTTTAATGGGGGATTGGAAAACAATCAATACATTTACGTCCCACTTACACAGACTCACTTTTATTCACTATATAATAAAACCATATATGTTAATAAATTATTTGAGAACCGTATTCACATATATTTTTATTGATACTATTATATAATATTCTTTTATTAATTTGAAATTAGTTGTTTTTAGTTTATTTTAATCATTAGAATATAGTATTTTTTTTTCTTTAGACTCGTTTATCTATGTCGATGTCGATCTAAATTAATAGATAATGAGATAAAAATAACCATATTATTCAACATGGTTAAATAATTATATTTTAATTATTTATATAGTCTCGTCATCATTTGATCAAATATATTTCTATCATTTTCCAGAATATAATTTAAAACATTTGTGTTTCAGGTGAGGTAGTCAGTAGTACCAGATAAATTATAATTGTAATTTAGTTTAGTTTCACCCATTCAGAAACTCAATCATAACATATATTAATCATTAATATCATATATTAATTTAAATTAATCTCTCATACACATATGTGTTTTAAATGGTTAATATAGTATAACATTGTTCACATAGGTGGTTGTACATATCTAGATAAGAACACACTACACTAGTAAATGAGTTAGAATATTTAGTTATATTATAGTAATATCATATTCTAAAATGAACAATTATTTAAATATAATATTATTAGTTAGAATAATTGTATTTTTAAATAATAAATCTAATAATGTAACTAAAAAGTATGGGAAGTAACTAGATACTAATTTTTATGAATTTGATCCTTCTCAAAAATAGTTCTTTCAAAATTAATAATAAAAGAAACCTTATTGGGACCAAAAGAAAACCAAAGTGGAAGATAGATTTAAGAGGATAAAAATGTTAGTGAATAAAATAAATGGTTTATAAGAATTATTGGACATGGAGGGATTCCAGATAGTTCCTTTTATAAATGAGTTTGAGTGGAATATTTTTAATTTATCGTTGATTGATGGTTAAGAAATCTCATTTTTACTTGAACATTTACCCATATATAAAAATAATAGGTAGGATAAAGAATCCCACCATTATAGACATTTATTTTAATTTTAATATTCTTTATACAACTTTTTAATCTTGTACTACGTTTTCAATTTTTTTAAAATTTACTGATGTTATTCACTATTCATCCTGATAAATTAATTTTTTCAAAAAAAACATACACAAAAAAATTACATCATTTAGATTCATTGATTCCAAAAAATATCTATTTTATATAAATAAATTTATATATATTTTAAAATTTATATTTTATGTAAAATTGCATAGTACTTTTAAAAATAATAATTATTCAGTAAAAGAAATTCTAATATAATGTTGGATTATGTTTTACTTAATATAATTATTTATTAAAATACTTAATGACATGTATCTATTAAAAATGATTAATTTATGATATATAATTTATTATTAATTTCTAAAAAGGTATTATATAATCAATATACACATTTATATATGCATTAATGATGGTCATATAACAATCATAATACCCATTTCAACTCATATTTATAACCTTGCATAAACCAATAAATTTCATTCATCCAACTCTTACATATAATTATTGATATTTTTATCATATTTATATCATCTTTAATTATATATATAGTTACTATTGGTATTATGATCCTCATGGAAGATCAAGATCAATAATATTTAAATCATGTTATATTAAATAAAAATTCATACAAAACAATTTCTCGTGATACAATGGCATAGGATTGGATTTAATTTTTTTATTTGTTTATTTATGGAGTCTTGAAATAAAATAAATACATTGGATGGATTTTTAAATTTATACAAAAAATTTTGATTCACCTAATGATTTATATTACTTCTAATATGTAATATCTAATTTAGATACCTCATGAAGTTTTATCAAATGTAAAATCCCATGAACACACATGTGGTCCAATCTTAATCCTACCAATCTAAAATGTTTCTAAAACCTTTTTTTATCTTCACAAATTTATATTTTTTATAAGATACATTATTTATGATATGATATCTATAATTTATTAGTATTATTTTTTCAATACTATTAAAATCCTTGAGTTGTACCAAATTGAATGTTATATTTTATTCATTACACTATTATCATTTGAGACAACCTTAACATTAATAATTATTTTTATCCCTTACAAGTCATGAACTCCATTATATGTTAATCCACATTAAAATTAATATATATACTTTAAAATATTTTTATTATATACTCTATATGAATATAATTCACGTTATGTGTGTGAGAATGTATTTTCATAGTATGTGTTGGTAAGAAGTTCATTATAGTAAAATATATGAGCAATGTTTTAATCTAGTTTTTCATAGTGGGGAAAATTTTGAAAATATCACATTAATATCTTGTTTTACTCTTAATTTAAATGAAAATATATATTAAAAAAAATGAATTGAAAAAAAATACATGGAGATAAGAGGATAATTATTCATTGTTTTCTTTTTTTTAACTACTGAGCATGAGAAAAAATAGGGGATTGGTATGATTGGTGATACCATTTTATGGGAAAATGAGTAAGAAGATTATCAATAAGATTTATATATATATATCTTAAGGTGAATTGAAAATAAAATAACCCACTTTTAGAAAAAAATCACATAATTCTCTACCTTTTCTAACTACTAAAAAAATAAAGTCAAAGGCCTCATGATTGATACAAATTTTTTATTATGTTATATAAAGAAATTAAAAAAAATTAATCTAATGTAAAATATATGTTCACTTGAGAAGAAAAACCATTTATTTAAAAGTTTCTTGAAAAAAGAGAGATACCTTTAAAGGAAGTTTGGAAAATACTATTCAGCTATACTAGAAGGAGGTTGAATGAATTTTTATAGAAAAATAATATAAGGGAAATAGAGTTCACGTAAAAATCATGATATATCCAAGGATATAAAAATTAAATTTTACTTCCATTGATGAATTTTGAGAATTAATATACCCTTGGAATATTGTATTTTATCAAGAGGGAAAAGGATAAATGTGGTTGATTTACAAATCCCTTTTTAGTATTTTAATTCTATAAATAATTGTTTATATCCATAAATTTTTTATATTTTTGAGAATTTACAATATTTTTAGTTTTTAGATTTATTTCATATCTTAATAAAAATATGGACTGTTATCTTTATTTTATTTAATTATTTAGTATTCTATATTTTAATTTTATTGTATTTCCTTAAAAAATCGATTTTGATGTGTGGGTAAAGACATGACCATATATGTATGATAAAACGGGTGAATCTATACCATACGAATGAATAATAAAAACTCAAATAAAGTTACATATGTTTGGATAAAATAATATCCATGCTTCATTAGATTAAATTCTATCAATGTACTAATAAATGGAGAAATTTAGAGGCTTTGTAAGCATAATTCAGAGAATAAAGGTGATGTGTATGGTTTACTTTGTTACTGTTAGAAATGAACTAGTGCAACTAGTTATATATGAGTAAATAAATAATTCTTAAGATTTCATAGGATTAATCTAAAATTGCTTTAAAGATAACTATACTTCTTAAATAATATATCTGAATCATAATAGATACATAAAATTAAGAGGGGACCTAACTAAGAATAATATTCACCATTACCATGTTATGTATGAGTTTTCACTTGAGAAAATTTTGAAAATAAAACTTAAAAAAAGTGATATATGGAATATGGTAAGATAATTAAAATTAATTCCAATGTTTCTTACATATAAAACCCCAACACTACAAAAAATAATCTTTTAATAATACACATTATGGGTTTTTAAAATTAATCCACCACACACCCTCGGGTGGGGTTTAATGTTTTGTGGTAAAATTTTATTTCCTTTAATCAACATAAATTTTATTTTCTTATATATTTCTCTCAACATATATCACAAACTATAAAAGAATCAAAATAATTTTTTTAAATTCTTAAAAATAAGTTTTTTGTTATCATATCATTTTTATCTACAATTTACATGTGTTGTTAAATATAAATAATTTTTTACAATACATTATTTACTTATACGTTTATACACATATTTCTTGTTATTTAGAAAAGATATTAAAAATAGATCATATAATATAAATACATAACACTTAATAATTTAGATAAATGCATCATACACATCATATCTACTTATGCATTGATAAATATTTGATGTCATAACCAATTCAGTGAAATGTTTCAATACATATAATTTTATCAATCTAACTAGAACTCCATCACATTTAACAAAAAAAAATCTTCCAAGATATTCATCAATACCATAATGCATCCCTAAAATTTTATCAAACCATATATAAACTAAAATTGTGATGAGATTGAAACCTTCTCACTCAAACATGATAAGAAAGAAGAAAAAATACAAAGACCAAAATTTTTGTTTCATATAGATAAAAAAATAGAGAAAGAAATAAAACTAAAAATTTTTATATAGAAAAATTATTGTAATAAAATATATTTGAAAAAAATAATACCAATTATTATAAGGAAAAACACTAGTTGTTTCAGATATAAAAAATATTAATATATAAAAATTCTAAAAAATTAATTATTTCTGCATAAGAATATTTACATACCAAACATATAACATCAAGGTCCTTATAAACTTTTTTCATTGTTGGTTTATGATATGGGGGTGTTTGAAGGAGGTTCAAGGAAGGTTTGATCGAGTTAGAGATGAAATTATTGTTTTTTGGGATGGTTCATGATGTAAAATTTATTTCACGACATGATGGTGTTTCAATTCCGGGCCCAAAGGTTATGGATGGAATGAACTCTCAAGGGGATAATTCTTAATAGATTCAGTGGTGATATATTTAAGGTGATTCATGACATGAAAGTAGTATTAAATACATCAATGAATTCTTATTAGGGAGAAATGAAATTTATAGGATGTTAAACAGAAGTTGTCCTAGTTACATTCAAGACCTAAATAGATTTCACATCCCTAATTTCTTCCATCATAAATATTCACATCATAAATCATTGTCTCATGCCATAAATTTGAATAATTCCATCATAGTTATAAATTTTGTAAACTCTCATATTTTCTCCTTCCTCTCCCATTTATCTCAAATTTTCTAAAAAATCCATGAGCTTTTAGAGGATATTCAAGCCCCCTTTCTTATCATTTATTTTTTCCTTCAAGAGTTTGATCTTTAGAAATCTACAACGAGTTAATATCCTCTCTCATTCAATTCATCTTATTCATTTATATGGGTATTCTAAATGATTACATTGATTTGATTCAGAAAGTGTTTGGGCTATGATTTTGACGATTTCATGGTGTGATTAAGGTTGATCCATGATTTCTTTTGTTGTTGTGGTATTTCAATTATTTCATCTTTTCCCTATTGTGAGTGGTGAATGAAAAATCTTATTTGAGGTATGAGATCCTCATTCTATCACCTTTGAAATTTAGGTGTAGAAATTTCAGGATTTTGATATCCAATGGGTGGATAATAAGGATCATCATAACGAATATAATCAATTGGTTTGAATAAAATTGATGGGAAGAAAAGTTATCATATGTATTTACTGCTTTTTAATATCACCTATGTGATTATTCTTTCCTATAGATGTTACTAAATATAACGGTTATTGGGAGCCTTTATTGTGTTAAAGTAGTTATGATTGATAAACCCTTATTGTGTGGATTCTTATAACTCACCTTGAATAAATAGTTAACAAAGTATATCAATATAATGAATTGGTTGCCCATGGAAATATAGATGTTTGTGAGAATACTCATCCTATATTGATATGGTCATATAATATACCTTAAACTTAATTTGTTGTGATTTTAAATCTATAATGTGATATTATCTGTTGATTTAGACCAATATTTTATTATGTGGTGAATCTTTGGGGATCTTGTGGTGCTCTACAGGTGATGGTGGTGACTAAGCTTAGAGAAGAATGTGTCGGGTAGTGAATCCATTGGTGGTTGGAATGGGATGTGATGTGGGATGATGTGAAATTGTTTTGATGTGTGTTTATTATAGTAATGTGGTTCGGTTATGGTTATAGATTGGATTATCTTATGTTATGATGATTTTTAATTGATGTGGGGTGGATGAGTTGTGGTGTGGTGTAGTTGTGTTAGTATCTTTAGTAGAAATGGATTGAACTTATAATAATGAAAATAAAATATCATGGGATATATTTAACTAATCATGAGATATAATTAATGTGTGGTAGTTGGATTAAATGAATTTAATGATAAATAATTTTTTTTGTTAATTTGGAATGAATTGGATTCGTAAATGGTAGTTAGTGGGAACTCATAAATTCTAGAAATGGTTTAACTTTTAATTTAAATGTGGATTATGGGTGACTTTGATGTGTGGTATATTGAATTAGTGGTCGAAGTGTATTATAGAATAGGATGGGTGAGGTTTTGGTGATGTTAGGATATGTGTTGGTTCTCCTATGTAAACCCATAGGTTTTTATTGTTTGTTATCAAATTATCAAATATTTTATTTATTTATAAATTCACTCCACCCTAGTTAGATAAGATTACCAATTAAAATATGTTTTTTTTATATTTTACCTAAAATACAAGATGATGGTGAGTTGGATTGTTGGATACCCCAACTTCAACACTATTCTTTCAAGAGTAGAGACGAAGATGACTCTGGGCTTGAATTATAGATCATATGGTGATGAAAGGTTAGTGTGGGAGATTACCTAGTGATTAAGGGTTAGTGTTAGAGATTACTCAATGCTGATGAGGATTTTATATATGGTGGGTTCATTCATGGTAATATTAGGTCATGAGGTTTATTTCTTTCATGTTGATGCTACCCAGTTTCTCTGGTTAGGTTGATGAGTTTGTGATGTGATGAAAACTGATGCTTGAACTAGATTATAGAACTTGTGAGGTTGGGGTAGGTAGGGATGCATCCCAACACAAATCAAACATGGATAGATATGGGATGAGATATTCAGGACAGATATTGTAGAGTATAACATTCATCTTTTGGGTGTGAGAGTGTAAAATAAGTGGGGAAGTGGTTGTGGGGTGCCTTGCTAATATTATTTCAATGGTATTATAAACTACTAATTTATTTGTTGAGAGTGTAATGGAGATGTTGTGAATGGATATTTGACCTATTTAGTCGCTTATTGGTTTTGTTGTCTGTCCACTGGTTCAACTGTATTCTATTTTCACATATTCACAAGAATTATTAAGTATAATCCTTATAACACCCCTAATTTTAGGTAATTTACCATTTATTTATGAAAATTGATGATATAAAAACCACTGTTATGTTTATAGAGTTTATAAGAGTTTTAATCATTTTTTGATGTGTTTCAGGAGGTTCTTGATTTTTAGAGACCATGCACCATCTCTAGAAAACCATGTAACATGTTTTAGGAGTAACTTGACATGATCATGGTTGGTGAACATTTTTTCCAAACCATTTCAGTGCCCAAGGGAAACCATAAAACATGAAATTAATAGAAAATCATGGTTGGTGCATGGTTTTTCTAACTGTGGGAGTCTACCAAGTTAGGTTTGGGATTAACATAATATCACCAAATATTTGGCACACCTTTTTCCATACTGTGCAGTATAATCAGGACGTTTATGGTGGGAACATCTATTTTTTTTTGTAAAGACGTTTATTTTTAATGTAAATTTTTTTAAATTATATTGAATTATTAAGAGTCTTCAAAAATTGATAGCGCATGATTCTGAGGCCCGGTGTTCCCGAAATAAATTTTTAAACATTTATTAGGTACGTTCAGTAAATGCATGGGTGAACTTTTATATCTATTCAACCGATGATGGATTAAAATTCTAAGGGTGCCATTGAATCCGCAGTGCCAGGATTCGCTTAAGGGAGGCTACACTTTGACTGCAGTAAGTATAGAAAAAAAATTATATTTTGGACTTTAAAAAATAATAATAAAATAACTTTGTTATTTTATTTCATTATTTATTTTCCTCTAGAAGACAAGAGGCAGTGGTTGGACCAATGATGTGTCAATCCATTAACTTTCTTGACTTCTCAAATCCTTTGTAACATTGTCGTTACAATTTGGAAGGTTCCTATTAAATGAACCCCCATTAATTTCACATGCATTACTTGTAGAGACCCAGCCCCAGGAAAACCTGGAGCTAGTGCCTTCAAGGAATGATGTTTAATTCTTCATAACAAATACTACTAAATCACACATCATGTATGGTGGAGAGGATCGAGTTCAGTTTGGGTTCAAGGAAACCAACATATATTTCACACATCTTAGAATCAATTGTTACCTGAAAAATTTAAAATAAAAAACATAGGGTGAGCATACGAATGCCCGGTAAGGGGTTTTAAAAATAAACCAATGTATCTTTTGAAAACATTCTTCAAAACATTCCATATAACATTTTTCTTAAAAAGTTTTAATATATGTAACATGTCATAAAATTTATCAATTAACAACATGCTAATAGAGTAAAAGGATATGTGATTCAAATAAAGGCATTCTTATTTGGTGTAACAAATAAAATACATTCTAAATATGTAAGACCCAAGAATATGAAATCACAAATTAAAAATATAAGAGCGATGAATAATCAGAGTTGCACATAAAGATAAAACTGCAATTTCATTCACTGAAAATGAAAACATTGAGTATTATACATGTACCATGCCATAAACATTTACTTTTTTGATACTCATAGGTACTAGATCTTAACCATGGATATTATACTAGTCGAATGTCCAATGGATAATTAGTTATCATACACAAAATATGGGACTGCATAATGTAGGACATCAATTTCTGTGATAAAGCCTCTTGTCAAGACCTAGGGCTAACTATAATCGGACCCCATCCTGGAGAGTATCTGTAATCGGACTCCAACCTGGAGCGTATCTGTAACCAGACCCCAACCCGGAGGGCTTAATTTTACCGGTCCTCAACCCAGAACATAGTTTTCCAATACATTCCTCATGTTTCAAATCAGGTTGTATATTCAATGTGTCTATACCATTTTGAATAATGTTTATTATATTAATATTTGGTCATAGTGGTGTACATTTATCCATTAGCATTTACATATTTCAAAAAGTGAGACAAGTATCTTGATGATTTAAAAACTGAGCTAACGATTATGCGACTATCAGTAAATGATAAAAAGAAGGGTAGATTATGGTATGTAGATTGACCTCCAAGGTACTAAAATAAAATGAAATAGAATCTTTCACAAGCAATGAAAATCTCATAATTCTAACACCTTATTAACCAAATCATTAATGAGTAAACCAAAAATTCATGTAGGGTTTTGAACTTGAATATGAAAAATTATTTAATGCTAATAAACCTATATATACCATTGAATAATGTCCATAATAGAAAGCATGAATCTTCACGATAATCAGCATCCCTTGGAAAATAAGAAAAATAAGTGAATCATAAATGTGGGTATAACATATGAATAACACTACATTTCACATGTTTTAAAACTCCACAAAAACATCGAGATTCATGGTATAAGGACCTCAAGAACATGGTATAAACTGAACAAGTATGTCACTATCCATATAATGTGAATATATATATACATGTACCAAGTATATAATCACTTATATATAAAAAAAATTACATGGAAAACCCATACTTGTACGTTGAAATTCTTATCAACATTTTCAGAACTTGGTAGATTGGTAACCGTGGATCTCTTCTTGAAATCTAGAGGAAACATCAATACCTATGCATATATAAACTAAAGTATATATATATATATATAGCATATATATGTCTTATATATATATTTTAGAGTATATATGTGTGTACACTCTCGAAGAAACAAGGCAAGGATAAAGTTAAATCCTTACATCTCTCATGCCATTTAAACCTTAGAACCCAAAGGCCCAGGTTCAGTACAGATTCACATTTGAACTAAACCACAAAAATTTACATTGTGAATATATATATGTATATATATACTCCTAGAGAAACAAAACAAGGAGAAACTAAAACCCTTACCTTGAAACTAGGGGAAGGAATACTTGAGGGAGGTTAGGAGGGACTTGCTAGAGACTTGGGTAGGGGAGAAGAACTGAGAGGTCTTGGGTATTTATATACAAAGGCACACACCACCTCTTAACACAAAACATACCCCCTTACGATGCATTAACTAGGTGGTGTATTCTTGATGAAAAAGGGGAGACAGGAAGGGTCCCTGACGGTCTCAGGTGTAACAATGAAAAAGGCATAGGGATACTAGTGTAGACCCATGCAGAGTGGAAGAAGATGATGCATTAAGAGGTAAAACTAGAGAAAAGAGGATAGTCCAGGTCGACTCCACTTTTTATCCAAGGGCTGAGGCATGTCTGTGAATTTTAAAGGAAAAGGGCGGCTCAGATTAAATCTGAGTTCCATCGGATGGTCCCGATTCGATGCAAAATATTTAAACAAACCGAAAACCGTGATTAGATCATTGGAAGATAGAACGATAGAGAAAAAATGTGGTGGAAAACCATGGTTTCTGAAGGTCAAAAATGATATCGTGATCAGTATTACAGATTGCGTGTGACGTGATCAAATGGTCTATATCGTGTTTCCCCTAAAAAAACAAGTCCTACATCGAAACGGAAAGCTGTTTTCTCCTTCCTTATAAGCTCGAGCCTCCCAAAAACTACTCAGAAAACACCTAGCACACATGAAGGGGGCCCTATATACGGGCTCTTTTCTCACAGGCCTTGGCCTACCCATGCCCCTCCGTAGCCTCAGGCCTACATTGGTGTGGCTATGTGCTCATTAGTACTCCTGTACACCCTTTGGGAAGCTCTTCCCGAGCCCGGACTAGCCTTGGCTTGGGATGAGGGCTTAGGCTTAGCCACTTCGTTTGAGCTGCCTCCCTCATCCCTAGCCATAATGGTCTGGTCCTAGTGGGAAAAAATTATAAAAGATACACCCAAAAATAAAGAGTTTTAAAGAAAAGAGAACAATTCATTTATTAAATCTATATGGAATTTATATTCTTAAACATTAATGAATATAAACTCAACATTTTCTCAATTAAAATTACTTCTAAAATTATAAACACTAAACCTTTTTAACAAAAAAAAAAGAGGTTATAAAAAGCCTATATGATAAATTTTCTTTTTTTCTTTTTTATAGTGTCATAGAAAACATAATTTAAATCAAAAAAATAATTTAATTTGAAGAATTTAACATATTGTATAACATTATTTAATAAATGAAAATCATTACATTGTATTTGAAATATTCTCAATGTTTTATGGATCCCTTAATACTTTTCAAAATCACTTAAGGGTGAAACGAAGTTTTAACTAATATCCTTTTTAGAGTTCAAAACATGATGGCTTAAATTATATTTTTAATTAGACCTTAAATATTTAGAACTAATTTACACTTAAGTATTTCTTTATTAACTCAAAAAATACCAATGGAAATATTTAAAGTCGTTAGCTTTCGATGGTCACCAAAGCAATGGTCAAAAAAAGTGTCTTATAAAACCAAGCCTTTAGGGAGTCCTAAAAACTCAAAAGGAAGGAGATAGTGCTTCCCATTCTATTGATTCTCAGCATGGTTTTTATGGTCACAGTGGTGATGTTCATTAATTTAGTTGACTTGAAAGATCTCCTTTATATATCAGGACTTTGTGTGGTGTTAGGGGGTCTTCTAGTAGTAATGATAGGGTTTTTAATAGGTATATTTGGTTAGCATGTTTACTCTTTTGTTCTCAGTGTATTGTAAACACTATGGAGTTTTTATTTAAATAAAGAGCCTCATGTTTATATTTTAAAATTTATTCAGTTAAATAAAACTTAAACAAAAATAAAAGCATAATATTATCATTATACGATATCCAAGTTTCAGGATGTTACAATACTCCCCCCTTCAAAAATTTCATCCCTACAATTCATTTTATAATACCTCACTTAGAGAAAAGTCTCTGATTTTCCTAATATATCCCCCTTCTTGGATAATCATCAGGTGAGTCCACCAAAAAACCCACATTAATGCTCAACTCCTCTATTTCCCTAGCCCAAATACACCTCATACTGAAAAGGTTGTACTCTTGCATGGTGTATTTGGACTTCCAGAGGGAGGCCCGTACAAGGGAAGGTTTGGAGATGTTTGAATAGACCAACTCTCATAGAATTCGCCAGACTATATCCTGATTGAGGGAACCAAAGTCACAAATGATGTCATATAGGCTGAAACTAAGGATATGGTACATGTAGTCTACACGAAGGTTTCCCTCTAAAGCATATTCTTGAAAACCAACCATGGCCATGTAGTTCCAGCCTTGAGTGAAGCACATAAAAAGTCCTTCATGGTATTTTCCTCTTTTCCTATGTGTGGAAAATTGGATCGAGTATGTGGTGGTAAATGGAAGAATTCCCTTGGAAGGAATGGAGAATTACAATTCTATTTGATACTCCATATAATTGATTTCTTTTTCTTTTGTAGGTTTGTGAAGGGTAGACATTCTTCCTTATAGGTTTTGATCAAAATAAACTCCATTACCTCGTCCGGAAGAGATAAGATGTGGGTTTGTCCGCCCATCTGAAAATTTATTATGAAAGTTCACTTAGTGATAACCATTCAAAAAGTATAACAAATGAAAGGATAGAAGAAAGAAAATATCTCAAGTCATATTCTTATATAACTATTGGTCCATAAAAGGAGGAAGGATAATGATTTCCCCAGTTCCCGAAAACCTGAATCCCTAAAACATGCTCAAAACTCTCTATCTCTCTAAAATATATGAAACCCGAGCAGTATGCTTCTATCTTGTGAGTGCGCTTATGGTGCGTCCAGAGTTTGACATGTGGGGTGTACAATTGTGAGATGTCTGTATGTACATTTTGTCTATACACCGAACAAGATGCTTAATTTTCAAGTATGTCAAAGTCCATAACCTGACAAAAATGGACATAGGACAAGACTTGAGACATATATGATGCATAGAGGTCTCCTGCTACTGTAGCTTCTTGGAAGGTCATGAGGGACTAAATTCCTTCTAATGCATTGAAGCATCTGAAATATCCCTCGTAGTACTTTCCCCGTCATGCGTAGGATCGAAATTGGGCTTGCATCATAAAGATGTAATCTAGGTCGGCTCTTCGGTGGAGTTTAAGTACTCGAGGAGAGTTAGATAAATCATAGATACGTTTGCTTGACATAAAGATATGGGAATAGTTTATATAATTTTCATGGATAACTATGGAAATTATCATCTCTATGGCCTCATCGGGAAGAGATAGAAAACTAGTACCTTCATTTTCCATCTGAAAATTAAGAAAAACCTAATATTTAGTAATAATTAAATAAGTTTCTATTTGTTTGAGTTCTGGTTTTCCAGAGTTATCCAAACCGAACCCTCTGATACCAATTGTAGAGAACCAGCCCCAGGAAAACCCAGAGCTGGTGACTTCAAGGCATGATGTGTAATTATTCATAACATATACTATTAAATCACACATCATGTCTGGAGGAGAGGATCGAGTTTAGTTTGGGTTCTGGGAAACCATCACATCATTCATACATCTTAGACTCAAATATTTCCTAAAAAATTTAAATCAAAAACATAGGGTGAGCATAAAAATTCCCAGTAAGGGTTTTTAAAAATAAACCAATGTAAATTTTGAAAACATTCTTCAAAACTTTCCATAGAAAATTTCTCTTAATGAAAAGTTTTAATATATGTAACATGTCATAAAAGTTCTCATTTAACAACATGATAATAGAGTACATGGATATGAGATTCAAATAAAGGCATGCTTATTTGGCGTAACACATAAAAGACATTCAAAACATGTAAGACCAAATAATATAAAATCATAAATTAAACAGCTAGGAGCGATAAATAATCATAGTTGCACGTAAAGGTAAAACTTCAATTTCATGCACTGAAAATCAAACCATTGAGTACCAAACATGTACCATGCCATAAACATTTACTTTTCTGATACTCATAGGTATTGGCTCTTAACCATGGATATTATACTAGTCAAATGTCCAATGGATAATTAGTTATCATACACAAAATGAGGGAATGCATAATGTAGTACTTCAATTTCTATGATAAGGCCTCTTGTCAAGACCTAGGGATAACTGTAAACGAACCCCAACCCGGAAATTATTTGTAACTGAACTCCATCCCAGGGATAATATGTAACTGGATTCCAACCTGGAGGGCTTACTTTTACCAGTCCCCAACCTGGAACATAATAGTCCAACACATTCCTCATGTGTGAAATCAGGTCGAATATTCAAAGTATCCCATACCACTTTCAAAACTTTTTAGTATATCCATATTTGGTCATAGTGGTGTACATTTATCCATTAGCATTTACATATTTCAAAAAGTGAAACATGTATCTTGATGTTTTAAAAACCGAGCTAACAATTATGCGACTGCCATTAAATGATAAAAAGAAGGGTAGATTATGGTACGTAGATTGACCTCCAAGGCACTAAAAGAAAACAAAATATAATTTTTCACATATAATGTTAATCTCATAATTCTAAAGCCTTATTAACCAATTCATTAATGAATAATCCAAAAATTCATGAAGGGTTCTGAACTTGCAGATGCTAAATCATTTAATGCTGATAAACCTTTATATACAATAAAATAATGTCCATAATAGAAAGCATGAATCTTCACCATAATCAACATCCCTTAGAAAATAAGAAAAATAAGTGACTCATAAATGTGGGTATAACTTATGTATAACACTACATTTCTTATGTTTTAAAAATCCACGAATACATCAAGATTCAGGGAACAGGGACCTCAAGAATTTGGTATAAATCAAACATATATGTCACTATCCATATAATGTGAATTTATATATACATGTACCAAATATATAATCACTTATATATAAAACAATTACATGGAAAACCCATACTTGTACGTTGAAATTATTCTCAACATTTTCAAAACTTTGTAGATTGGTAATAATGGGTCTCTTCTCGAAATCGAGAGGCCACATCAATACCTATGAATATATAAACTAAAGTGTATATATATATCGTATATATGTATTATATTTATTTTAGAGTACATATGTGTATACACTCTTGAAGAAAAAATGCACGGAAAAATTTAAACCCTTATATCTCTCATCCCATTTAAGCCTTAAAACCTGATGGGCCAGGTTCAACATAGATGAAAATTTATACTAAACTACGAAAAAATACTTGTGAATATATATGTATATATATACTCTCAGAGAAACAAAACAAGGCAAAACTAAAACCCTTACCTTGAAACTAGGGGAAGGAATACTTGAGGGAGGTTCGCAGGGACTTGCTGGAGACTTGGGCGGGGGAGAGGAACCGAGATGTCTTCGGTATTTATATACAAAGGAACACAAAACCTTTTCATGAAAAACATACCCCCTTGTGGTGCATTAACTGGGTGGTGTGTGATTGAAGAAAAAAGGGAGACACGAAGGGTCCCCAGAGGTCATAGTTGCAGGAGGAAAAAAGGGGTAGGGCTACTGGTATAGACCCATGCCGAGAGGAAAAAGATGACACGGTAAGAGGGAAAATTGGAGAAAAATGAATGGTCTAGTTTGACTTAGATCATGATCCAAGAGCTGAGGCACGTCCACCATTTTAAAAGGAAACAGGCAGCTCAGAATAAATCTGAGTTCTATTAGACGGTCCCGATTCGACGCGGAATTTTAAACCAAACTGACGGCCGCTATTAGATCATGGGAAGATCGAATGATGAAGAAAAAGGCGGTGGAAACTCGCAGTTGCTGAAGGAATAAAATGATATCGTGATCGGTGGTCCAGATCACGCGCGATGTGATCCAATGGTCCAGATCACATTTCGCTCAAAAAAACAAGCCCCACATCGAAACTGCAAGCCGTTTTCACCTTCCTTATAATCCCATGCCTCCGAATGACTGCTCATAAAATACATATCACACACTAAGGGGGCCATATACACAAGATCCCACCCCGCATTCCTTGGCCTACCCACACCCCGTCATGGCCTCACGCCTGCGTCGGTGTGCCTATGAGCTTCGGCTCACTCCCGTTCACCCTGTAGGGAACATCAGCCTGATCTCGGGCCGACCTTGGCTCGGGAAAAGGGCTTAGTCTCAGCCACTTCATGTGAGTTGCCTCCCTCAGCCCTACCCAAAAAGGGATGTCCCTAGTGGGCCATTTTTTTATATAATCTACACTCAAAAATAAAAAGTTTTAAAGAAACGAAAATAATTCATTTATTAAAACTATATAGAATTTATATTCTTAAACATTAATCAATATAATCTAAACATTGTCTTAGTTAAAAGTACTTATAATATTATAAACACTAAACCTGTTTGACACAAAAAAAGATGTTTTAATAAACTAATATGATATATTTTCTTTTTTTTCTTTATGCTAATATGATAGAAAACTTAATTTAAATCAAAAACATAATTTAAATTGAAGAATTTAAACATAGTGTATAACATTATTTGAGAAATTAAAATCATTACATTGTATTTGAAATATCTACAAAGTGTTTTGGATCCCTTAATACTTTTCAAACTCACTTAAGGGTGAAACTAATTTTTAACTCATATCCTTTTTAGAGTTCAAAACTGATGGTTTAAATTATATTTTTAATTATAAATTAAATATGTAGAAGTAATTTACACTTTAGTATTTCTTTATTAACTTAACGAAGACCAGCAGCTTGATTTATATTTGTTAGTTTTCAATGGTCACCAAAGCAATGGTCGAAAAAGTGTCTTATAAATCCAAGCCTTTTGGGAGTCATAAAACTCAAAAGGAATGAGATAGTGCTTCCAATTCCACTGATCTGTAGCATGGTTTTTATGATCACGGTGGTGATGTTCTTTATTTTAGTTGACTCGATGGGTATCCTTTATATATTGGGCCTCATTGTGGGGTTTGGGGGTCTTCTAGTAGTTCTGATAGGGTTTTTAATAGGTATTTGTGGTTAGCATGTTTACTCTATTGATCTTATTGTATTGTAAACACTATGGTGTTTTTATTAAAATAAAGATCCTCATGTTTATCTGTTAAATTTTTGTTCAGTTAAAAGAAATTTAAACAAAAATAAAAGCATAAAATTATAATTACATGATATCCAAGTTTTGGGACGTTAAATTTACTCACCCTCCCCCTCCCCTATTTATATGGGTCTTAGGGATGGGTATTGGCACGACATCACCAAGAGATGAAGTAGTGATAAATTGATGCAATTCCAATCACTTGGAGGATAGAGTCAGTTCCACCAAAATATGATGAGCATCATCGAACGATGAACACTGACTCTTCCTCAAGCGCGGAGGCTCTCCAACGAACTTGTTTTAGGGATTTAATTTTGTTATAATTTCAAGGGATTGTTTAATCCTATTTCCTCCCTGATGTTTTCAAGCTAACGCGGAGGGCACATGCCAAACAAACATGGCCTAGACCCTCCACTACCTTGTTTACCCTTGCGTTCTCCATGGAAGACTGTCGGCACGGCTGTACTAGCTGGCCACGATAGAGGCGGTGCACCGTCACTCGCCGTATGAGGAGGTCGTGACACTATGCAGTGACGGTTATCGGAGAAGTCGTCATTGGTCGACTGCGGAGGTGGTGTGGAATGCCATCACGTTTCATCAGTTGGGAAGGGCATGACCGAATCCACGAAGGGTAAAGATGGTAGTCGGCCTGAGCCAGTCACGCGGGACAAGGGGTGGCGCCCACAGACGCCGCGTCTGCTAAAGTCACGACCAATGGGCTGCGTCAAGTGGATAACCGCACAGTCCCGCACTGCGCCGCATTGGTGGACCCTTGTTCATCCAAAATGGTCAATTATTTTGCGTTGGGGTAGTGCCCCACTGGCTGGCCGAAACAACCCCACAACCATGGGGCCAGTTTGAAATACTAGTCTTCCATTTGGCAGACAGGGTCAAGCGTGGGCTAACCAAGTGGGCAGGACCCATTGTGTAGTGGACTAGTGTGTGTCGGCCAAGCCCCACCAAAAGGTTCGGGCCAACTGTGGCCTGGGCCCCTCGAACAGAACCGGGCTGACCCTTAGCAGGCTAGACCCAAGCGAGGTCAGGCAGACCCTGGGATGCATTATGTTGGGACGGCCTGACCAAGTCGGACTGGGCCCAAACCCAACTGGTCCTCCAATAAAGAAATGTTTGTAACTAAAAAACTGGGTTTCCATTCGACACACCATGAGTGGTGTTGTGAACCATTTTGGGAAGTGGTTCTTTTGGAATATTCAGGCAGGCCTGATCAAGCTGGGCCAGACCAAGGAGCGATCAACTCCTTTTCACTAAAAGGGGTGTAACTAACAAACCAGATGTCCAATTGATGCGTTGTTTTTTGCGTTGGAAGCCTTATGACATGGAGGTCCATTGGTATACTTCAACATGGATCTTAATGGAATTTTATTTATGAATAACGGCTTGGGGAGTGATTCTTAAAGAATCAAGTGTTCTATAAGTAGTAATCAAGTGTCTGGCAGTGAGGTGGAGGCTAGAGATAGATCATATGAAGGTTAGTACCAAGCGATCTTGAGTGGGACAGCACCAAACCTATGTGGGGAAGATCTCATGTGGGTTATCCCTTAGTTATTCTGTGTGGGTCAGTGCATACCGATCCTGTGTGGGTCAGATCCTATGTGGGTCATTACGGGGGTTAGTACCTATCAACTCCAGGTGGGTTGGATCTTGTGTGGGTCATTACGGGGTTTAATACCTATTGACTCTGAGAATTTTGGATCCTATGTGGTTCATTACGAGGGTTAGTACCCATCGATCCTATGTCGGTCAGACTCTATATGGTTAGCAGTAGTGCCTCTTGACAGAATAATATGATCTTGATTTGTGACTGATCATCTCTACTTTTATACTTCCCTAATACCTAGTGTGAGCTGAGCCTTTTACCTTTGTGGTGTTAAATTTGTGGTACCTTTAACTTTGTGGTTTTATCTTCGTGTTTATACCTTTGTGGTACATTCACCTTCATGGTGTTATCTTCATGGGGATACATGTGTGGTAATGTTACCTTCATGGTGTTATCTTCATGGTGATACATGTGTGGTATGTTTGCCTTTCTGGTGTTATCTTCGTGGTGTTACCCGTGTGGTACTTTTACCTTAATTGTGTTACCTTCATAGTGTTACCTTTGTGGTATTCTTCCCTCATGTATGAGACGAGTATATCTTGATAACCTAGGTATATGTATGGGAATATACCTAAGTAGAGTTGTTGACTGCTTCATGCTCAGTGGATGTGGTCTTGCTCTGTGGTTATTCCTTTGTGGAACTCTAAGAGACCATTGGGGGTCACAAGGTCCCTACTGAGTATTTTTATACTCACCCCTACATGGGATACACCTGCACCTTGATGTGTCTTGTGCAGACGACAGACAACATTGATCGAGGCGAAGGGAGCTAGGACTAGACGATGCTCAGAGGTGTACCATTTGACTTGGCATGATGTTGGACTACTGTCCGTTAACTGTACCTACCCTTTAGGTAGGATCCTCATTGGATGATCCAGAAACAATTTTACTATTTTCAGTTGTACTTTAACTTTCCAATTGGGTTTGTATTATGAACCCTTTACTTTCAGTACACTTTTTACTTCAGTAGTTATTTTTAGGTTGCTTTTTATAATGTTCTCGGTTTGTGTGTTTGTACATGTTTAATGTAAATGACTTACTATTATAGGGATATGACTTTCCAATGCTAGTCACCAGCCCCTAGCCAATGCAAGGCGGGCTTGGGGTAGTCATGGAACAGGCCCCAGGGGAGGGGTTGTGACAAAGTTGTATTAGAGGAGTCGGTTCTACCGAAGAACTAGGACTCTTATCTTTTCTATGTGGCAATAGTTTTTAGTGTCATTGGTATGGACATTATCTTACGGAATCCAGGGTTGGTGATGTAGCCGACGTATCCCTAAACTAGGACCATGAATTCTTATTTCCATCTTAGTGCATGAAAACACTAATTGTGTGTGTATTTAAAGTGTTTTTCTTTTGATTATTTCATTTAGCTCACCAGGAATAACTTATTAACCTTTGTGAACCTATTTTCTTTCAAGATACCTCCACGTAGATAGCCAGCCAGGATTCTCAAGAGATTACACGATGACAGACCAACGGGTGATGAGGCTTCGGTGTCGGGCCCTCTTATGGTGATGGTACCATCGGGTTGTGCACCAGTAGCACCACCACCCATTGGGAAGAAGGATCCACCAACCCCACCAATAGAGGGTCCACGCTGACTGATCATATTGCACAAGTTTCAGTGGTAGAGAGCTCTGGGGTTCTGAGGCAATATGGATCTGCAAGCGGTTGAGGACTTCCTGGAGGTTGTGGCAAGAGTTTTTCACTTAGTTGGGACACCAGCTGATCTGAAGGTGATCCTAGATTCTAGTCTCTTCCAAGGTGCAGCAGGGAGATGGTGGAGTCTTAAAATCTAGTTACAAAACTAGGTGACCCTCACCTGGGAAGACATCGAGGGTCTTTTCATGGAAGAGTTCATCCCAGAAACCCAATATTTAGTGCGTATACAGAAGCTGATGCACTTACAAAAGGGCATCATGGTCATGGCCCAGTACAAGGTGAGGTTCGCTGATCTCTCCTATTACTTCACCAACATGGTATGATACCCTTTCTTCAGGGCCCAAACCTATGATTAGGGTCTCCAATAAGAGATCATATCATTGATGAAATCACTCTATATTCTGATGCCGGCTAGGGTTCTAGAGTGAGAACTATTGGTAGAGATCTTCCTAGATGAACATACACCGACAATGAGAGCCACTACCGGACGTCAGGTAGAAGATTCATCTACTGCAGGAAATAAATGGATGACGTAGGGGGCCAAGAGGGCCAGACCTTCTGTTTGATGACCTTAGGATACAGGGTCGGTGGTGAGGGGAACACGAAACAGAGGAGAATAGTTTAGGATTAGGAAGTTCTACTTATGTGGCTCGCGATGGCCCGACCCACTGTTCGGATGACCAACAGACGGTTGAGGGACTGCTGAGGCAGAGACAGAGGATCAATTAAGGTGGTTCATAGGGAGGAAAATGTGGAAGAGGATTCGTCAGTGTAGCAGGTGTTGGGATGAAATTTGAGGTTTTAGTGCCACCACCTCCAGGTGGTGCACCCCGACCACAGGGTGTAGGGGGAAAAGGACAAGATCAGCTCAAGAAAGTTGAGGACTTTGACCATAGAACTCCAGAGCTGATTAGAGGTATGATTTTTCTCTACTCTACCCTATTTGCATTAATTATAGACACATGGTCCAGTCACTATTTTATTTCCATGGCCCTAGTTCGGAGATCGGAGATTCTGATAGAGCAATTGGCTCAATCCTTATGGTTGGAGGCACCTACAGGAGAAGATTCGACGATTACACACTGGGGCCAATAGTGTGAGCATACTCTAGGAGGTGATACCTTTAGCTGCGATCTTCTAATAGAGGCGTTGAGGCCTTACGGCGTTATTAGGGGTATGGATTGGTGATCCACAGTCTATGCTCAAATTTACTATATTAGGCGCAAAGTGAGGTGTTTCTGTGAGGATGGGACCCGGTTTTCCTCCACCGGTGAGAAAGGAACCTTTGCATTATAGGATGGACTTACCAAGAGGAGGGTGCAGTCGATCACCCATTAGTTGGATAGCCTTACCCTCGGAGCAGTTGATGTTGAGAGTCCAAGCTATTCTTTAGTAGTGGGCCAGTATACTGATGCTTCTCCTAATGATATTCCGAGACTACCTCCACATAGAAAGGTAGACTTTTACATCGACCTATACCCTGGTATGACACCGATATATACTCAAGTATATTGGATGGTTCCCGTGGATCTTTGTGAGTTACAGGTACAGCAAGAGGAATTACAGAAGAAGGAGTTCATAAGGCCCACTATTTCTCCATGGGAAGCCCTGATTTTTTTTCCAAGAAGGCATATGGGAGTTTTAGACATTGGGTAGATCATCTATGCCTAAACTAGGTGACTGTGAGGAACAAGTATCCACTCACAAGGATTGATGATCTCTTTGATCAGTTGAAGGCAGCTCAATGTTTTTCGAAGATAGACCTCGGATCAGGCTATCATTATCTCAGGGTACAAGATGAGGATGTGCAGAAGACGACCTTTAGATGTCGGTATGTACACTATCTGTTCTTGGTTATGCCTTTTAGCCTGACCAACACCCCTTCAGTGTTCATGGTGCTAATGAATAGGATCTTACATCTATACCTGAATCACTTTTTGGTGATCTTCATCGACGACATCTTGGTATAATCAGCATCAGAGGAGGATCATGCCTATCATCGACAAATAGATCTAGAAACACTATGAGAGAACCATCTTTATGGTAAGATCATGAAGTTAAAATTTTAGATAGAAGAGGTCCAATTTCAGGGACACATTATCTTGGAGGCTGGATTTGCAGTGGATCTAGAGAAGATAGGGGTTGTTCTTTCTTGGGATCCACCTCAGAGTGTGATCGAGGTGTGTTGTTTCTTGGGGTTGGATAGGTACAACCAGAGATTTGTGGCCGACATTTCCAAATTTGTGGCACACTTGTTAGCATTGAAAAATAGGGTATAACCCTTCATATGTATGGAGAGATTCCAGTAGAGTTTTTAGGGGCTGATCCAGAGATTGAAGAGTGCCCCCATCAGGAGCAAACTAGAAGAGGGAATTGGGTATGTAGTCTACCGCAATGCATTAGGGACCAGACATGGATGTGTCCTGATTTAGGAGAAAGTAGTGATGGATTGTGGTTCATGATAACTGATACATCTTGATAAGAACAAAAAACCCATGACCTGGAGTTAGTATCAATGGTATTTTCCTTGAAGGTGTGGTGACATTACTTGATGGGTGAACGTTTTGCAGTCTACTCTGATCATAAGATTATCAAGTATATATTATCATAAAAGGACCTTAACCTGAGAAAACGACGATGGATAGAGTTCCTCTAGTAATATGACTTTGAGATAGTATATACTCCTAGGAAGGGGAATGTAGTGGTAGACACACTTAGTAGGAGGTCTGGTATACATTTGTTGAGCGAGGTGAAAGAGCATCTAGCTGCGTTGCAGATATCCTTTGTGGATAAAGATAGAGCTGCTTACCTCCAGTCTATGACTATCACTACCCCACTTCTTTAGTGAGTTTGGGAGGAAAAACTTGGGGACATTGACAGTGATACATGATGTGCTCAAATATCCATAGGACAGGCACCTGATGGATTTTCTAAAGGTGGGGAGCACGTCATCCTCTTTAATGGATGCACCATGGTACTAGTGGTGCTATGAGAGGAGATGTTGAGGGAGTTCCATATGTCCCCTCTTTTAGTACATCCTGGTGTGGAGAAGATATAACAGGACCTCCGGCGTTAGCATTGGTGGCCAAGGATGAATGAGATAGTGGAAGAGTTTGTTTCACAATTCCTCACTTGTTAGCATGTGAAGGTCGAGCATCAAGTTCTAGTAGGCTTAGTGCAGCCACTAGAGGTACCAGAGTGGAAGTGGGATGGTATCTCCATGGACTTTGTGATAGGGATACCACTTACGTCTAGGGAAAAAGATTCTATCTATGTGATCATTGACCGACTCACCATGTTGTCCAACTTCTTACCCATCCGAGAAAAGGGGTCGGTAGAAGACCTGGGATACCTATACGTACAGAAGATTGTACGACTACATGGGGTGCCATTGACGATTGTCTCAGACCATGACACACATTTTACATCCCAGTTGTGTAAGGGATTACAAGAGGAATTCAGGACTCAGAAACCTTTGAGCACCGCCTTTCATCCTCAGATGGATAGTCAGACGGAGGGGACCATTCAGACACAGGAGGACATGGAACATTCAAGCATCCTAGATTTTGGCCACAATTTTGAGGATCACTTTCCCTTGGTGGAGTTCATGTACAACAATAGATACCACTCCACCATTGATATGACACCATTAGAGTCTTTATACATTTGACCTTGTAGATCACCTCTATGCTGGACAGACCTAGGGGAGTCATTGCTTATGGGTCAATACTTGGTACGGGCTACCATTGATAAGGTACAGATCATACAAGAGTAGATAAAGACTTCACATAGTAGAAAAAACTCTTTTTCTAACAGAATATGGAGGCCCTTGGAGTTCGAGGAGGGACACAACATCTTCCTACAGGTCTCATCTTGATGAAAATTGTGGAGATTTGGTTGAGGCGGAAAACTCTCACCGAGGTTTATCATACCTTTTCTGATACTTCGAAGGATTGTTAAGGTATCTTACTAGTTTTCAAATCCACCATAGTTGGAGAGGGTGCAGACATCTTCCACATATCCTAGCAGAGGAGACACATCCATGACATAACTTACGTCATTGACCAAGGTGAGTTGTACTTTGATGATGGGGCGATGTTTATGGAGGTTCTAGTGGAGATTGAGGATCGACGGGAGCAGGTATTTTGTGGATGATCGATACCCCTGGTGCACATTATTTGGATGAACGAGATCCTCTAGGAGAGCACATGGGAGCAGGAGGCTAATATTTGTGCTCAATACCAACATTTGTTTCCCTAGTCCATGTTGTGGATTTTGGGGACAAAAATCCCTAAGGTGGGGAAAATGTAAATACTCAGATTTTCTATGTAATTTTTTAAAAATATATGGAATTATTACAAGTCTGTTAAAATTGACAGTGTGTGATTCTGAGCACCGGTGTGCCATGAATGAATTTATAAAGTATTTTTTAGGTACATTCATTAAATGCACATGCAGAGTTTTCTATCTTTTGAACCGATGCTTGTATTAAAATTATAAGGGCACCGTTGAATCCACGTCATCAGGATAATCTGAAGGAAGGATTCACTTTGACCGCAATAAGTATGGAGAAAAATTTAGATTTTGGTATTTTTAAAAGAATAATAAAATAAAATTTTTATTTTATTTCTTTCTTTCTTTTCCTCTAACAGACAAGAGGCAGTGGCAGGACCAACGATGTGTTAAGACATTGAATGGCTTGACTCCTCAAATAATTTGTAACAGAACCGTTAGAATTAGGAAGGTTCCTATTAAAGAACCCCCATTAATTTCATGGGAGTTACTCACCCTCCCCCTCTCCTATTTATATGGAGCTTGGGGAGGGGTATTGGCACCAATTCACCAAGTGACGAAGTTATGATGAAGTGTCGTGATGCCAATCACGTGGAGGATGGGGCTGGTTCCAACGAGCGGTCAATAGCACCACCGAACGACGAATGCCGACACTTCCTCAAGGGCGGAGGCGCTCCATCGAACATGAGGTAGGGATTTTATTTTGTTATAATTTCAAGTGATTGTTAAATCCTATTTTTTCCCTCATGTTTTTAAGCTAATGTAGAGGGTGTGGGATAAACGAACATAGACCATACCCTCTTCTGCCTTGTTTACCCATACAATCTCTATGGAAGACCGTCGGTGTGGCGGAACTGACCGACCGTGATGGAGGCGGCGCGCCGTCGCACGCCGTCGGTGGGGAAGGCCACGGCCGAAGCCACTAAAGTTGAAGATGGCTGCCAGCTTCAGCAAGCTGCATGAGACAAGGGGTGGTGGCCACTGGCACCATTTGTGGTTATAGCCGCGGACAGCGAACCATTGTAGGTGGAGAGTGGTGCGGCCTCGCACTGCACTGGGTTGGTGGACCCCCAGTCGGCCAAAATGGTTGACCGTTATAAAGTCGGGTAGTCCCCCACTGACTGGCCGAAATGGACCCGCACCCACGGGGCCAACGGGGAAGATCGGTCCCCCTTCTGGCAGACTGTGCCAGACGCGGGCCGGGCTGGACCCGGGTCCTAGTGGGCCATCGCGGGTGGGTCGAGCCCCACCCGACGGGCCGAGCCAACCGTGACCTAGGCCCGTGAACTGAACTGGGCCGACCCTGACGTGTTAAACCCTGTAAATTGGGCAAACCCTTAGTGTGCCAAACCCAAGTGGTGTTAGGTAGATCTTAGGACCTATTGCATCGGTCCGGCCTGACTAAGTCAGCATGGGCCTAGACCCAACCGGTCCCTGAATAAAGAAACATCCATAACTGAAAAATCAGGTGTCTATTCGACATGCCATAAGTGGTGGTGGGATAACTTTTGGGAAGTGGTCCCTTTGGCATATTCTGGTGGGCCCGATCGAGCCATGCCAGACCAAGGTGCGATCACCCTTGTTTCACAAAAAGTGGTGTAACTAACAGAATGAGCGTCTGATTGATGCTCCACATATCACGTTGGAACCCTTACAACATGGAGGTCCTTTGGGATACTTCTTCGTGGATATTTGTGGCATTTTATGTATGACCAAGGTCTTGAGGATCCGTTCTCCTAGAATAAAGTGTGCTATGATCGGGAATCTAATGGCTGGTAGTGAGGCGGAGGTTGGAGACAGATCATACAGAGGTAAGTACTGAGCGATCCTGTGTCAGTCAGCATTGATCTTGTTTGGATCAGATCCTATGTTGGTCAGTACTCTTTGATCCTGTGTGGGTCAGCGATTACCAATCCTATTTAGGTTAGATCCTCTATGCGTCAGCGCTTAGCGATCCTGTGTGGGTTAGCGCATATAGGTCCCGTGTTGGTCAGATCTTGGGTGGGTCATTGAGAGGGGTTAGTACCAATAAACCACAATTTTATTGAATATTTTATTGATAATAAATTATATAAATTCCTAACATTATGCTGAATATGATTATTTATGGAATACTTGAGATTAGATCATTCATTTGAAAATTTGATTAATATTCAAGTTTCACCCTTTTAAAATTCACAGTAGTATTCCAATAATAAATATTGTTCATTAATTTATTTTGACTTAAAATTTCTTAACTATGATCCTGACATAATGGGATACAAATTCTATTCAGGACATGAGAGCTGGATCATGCATTTGAGAGGAGTAAATGGGCCATGAAGACACAGATGGACTGAACTATCCAAATTGGGCATCACTTCACCATTAGGGCTATATCTTCTTCATCCAGGCTTGGATTGGGCACCAATATTGAGGGACACTCAAAGAAATTATTATGAACCAACATCCTTCTAGAAGGCCAACTAATTAGTGATTTTTGGAGGTCAACTATGAAGTGAAGTTTGGATTATATAATTTGGAAGAATTTCCATTTCACATTTAAAAATGTTTTTTAACCCTAGCCCTCCCTAACTCTATTTAAAGGAATTTCTCACTCTTTGGGGGTGGGGTTGGTTGAAGCTTTAGGAAGGTGTGTCTGAAAGGGTGTATTTGGGGAATATATGACAACCCTTTGAAGAAGTAAGACCTTGTTCAAATTTCTCTTCTAAGAAGTCTCTCCTCTCCTACCTCCTCTTTATTTTTCCTTGTTTTTATGCTTACAACTTGAATTTTCTTCAATAAATCTTCTTTATTATTCTATTTTCATCTTCTTATTTTCCTTCTTGGGATGGAATCTAAGATTGGAGATGATATTGGGTGTTCCCCAATCAATTCATTGCTTATTCAAAACTTCTCCACGATGACAACTCCACCCATGGAAGAGTGATTTATTTCATAGTTGATCTAATCCCTACTCCCTTCATTTATTTATTTTGAATCCATAAAAATACTATAATTCATAAATTGTTATCAATTAATTGAGTTTTAATTTCTATGTTACTCGATCGACTTGCACTTGATTGTGTGGTTGGGCTTGTGTAAATCGTGTGAGTGAAACCTTAATTGAAAAATATAATGAACATGGGATTGAATTTTAGGGTTAAAGTTTCATCCCAAACTCAATTAATTCTCTACTCTAGGGAGGATATGATTCCCTAATTTTCCACTAACCATAAGTTGGATTTTGGATCACAGTCAATGTAAGGTGCTGCTATTGGAGGTCCCGAAGTAATCCTAGGACAAATTTTCCTAAATAATGTTGGTTGTGTTAATTTCCATAGGGTTCAGAGGTTAACATGGTTAGAGGATCATAATTCATTGAATTATAATTATATGGGATAATGATAAATGAATGGTGAATGGGTTATATCATATTAACTTTGTCTTCTCAGATATGTTTTGTTTAAAGAAACACTGTCTTTGGTTATTCTTGTTTGTTGTTTAGTTTATTGTTCGAAAGTCACAAACCAACTCCCCATTCTGTGTTTCATTTTTTTCCTCTTATTTTACTTTTTTTGTTTTCTTCAACCCTTTTAATGGTTGTTTAATTCACTTCCTCCTTGGGAGAATGGCATAGGTTAGCCACTATGTTTCACTTATTTAAATACCAAATAAATATTTTTGAGAGCATTTGTGACAATGATCATCAAATTGGTGCCGTTTCCAATGAGGAAAGAGTTTTATTCAACGAATTTTTGTTAAGTTATTTATTCTTATTTGTTAATTTGTTTCTATTATTCTCATCCCTTTTCTTTTCAGTTCTTTATTCCCGGCCTTTTTTTCTCTCAGACCATCAAATTAACCCGCATTTAATGATATTAGTGTTTGCTGATTATTTTCTATCTTTTATGTGATTTGTGACAAGATCATATCCTAAGAATATCATTGATCTAGACCCTAAGGTAGTGCGCAACCTCAGGTCTCGATTCAGATTGTCTCGGTCTACAGGAAGTGTCAACATTTACCCAACTAGGGAATTCCTCCACTCTAGGAATTTTGGAATTGTAAAGTATTCAAATACAAATATTAAATAAGATAAAATGGATGAAAATAACAACAATGAACTCAATACAACTATTAGAGAGTGGGAATCACCTTATATTAATTATCAACTTACATGCATTGCATATCCAACTCTCGAATCGAACTTTGAGTTGAAATTTGGGTTAATTCACCTTCATCCAAAATTTTATGGCTTATCTAGTGAGGATCCAAACAAAAATTTATAAGAATTAAATGTGGTATTCTCAATAATTAAACCAAGAAATGTCTCTGAAGATCACATAAAACATAATACATTCTCAATGTCACTTGATGGAACTGCTAAGAAATGGATGTATTATTTACAACCTGAATATGTAACATGTTGGAATGATTTGAAACATCATTTCTTGAAGAGATTATTTCTAGCATCAAGGACCACATCCATCCAAAAGGAGATCTCAGGCATCAAGCAAGTACATGGGGAGTCGATGTATGAGTATTGGGAGATATTCAAGAAGTTGTGTACAAGCTGCTCGCATCACCAAATCAGTGAGAAACTCCTCATATAGTGCATTTGTGAAGGTCTTACACCTATGTGTAGAAGCATGGTGGATGCCACAGCTATAGGGGAATTGGTTGACAAAACACTAGTAGATGCACGTGTGTTGATCAACATGTTGGCACAAAACTCCCAACAATTTAGAGAACTAGGTACCCCACATGTTAGAGGAGCACATAAGGCAAGTCCATCTTCTCATGAAATTTATTTGATTGATATGAAGTTGGAAAAATTGGAAACTATGGTGAGACAGATTGCATTAGATCAAAATACATCACAACCCCCTTCATCAAGGACTTGTTGAATTTTAACAGACACAAGCCACCAAACTGATTGTTCCCCCAACCACAAGAAATAGAAAACTATGCAGCAATGTTTCCTAGGGAACCATTTTAGTAGTCACAACAACCATATCCCCAAAATAAGATTTATTCCCTTTCTCTAACATACAACCAAGGCTGGAAGGATCAATCAGACATGAGGTATGCACCTGGAAAACAAAAAAATTCCCCTTACAAGAAAACATATAGTAGCCTCAACCTTATTAGCGGGGTTTCCAAAAACCCCAAAGGATATTTGATTCCCAAGAATCAATAAACCAACAACATGGGACTTATCAACCAAAGGTAGATTATAATACTAATGATCTTTTGAAACAAATTTTTTTTAAGCAACATAATGATTTGAAGAGTCAAGGTTCATAGCTAAAGGACCTAAAGACACAAATGAGCCAGATTGCCACATCCCTCCATTAATTGGTATGTAAGAATTATGGAAATCTACCTTCCTAACCAACTCAAAATCCCAAAGGGAATGTTAGTGTCCTCATATTGAGAAGTGGTAAGAAAACAACTGATACATCTGCACCTATCATTCCGTCAGGATTCACCTCATCTATGGAAAATCCCCATTCTAAACCATCTAATGAGCAACCCAAGGAGAAAGATAAAGGTTAGAAAAAGATTGATGATGTTCCTCCTAAACCCCTTCCATTTCCAAATAGAGTTGTAAAATCCAAGAAGTTGGCTGAAGAGGCGATTCCAAACAAAGTTTTGTACACATTCAAGCATGTGGAGATCAACATCCCTTTACCTGAAGCCATTAAACATATACCAAGGTATTCTAATTTTGTAAAAGAACATTTTACCAATCAGAGAGGGCTTAAGGGAAATGAGAGGATCAATCTTGGAAGGAATGTTCCAGTTCTCATTACTCCAACTCTAGAAATACCAACAAAGCACAAGGATCCTAGGACATTCACTATCCCATGAACCATAGGGGAGTTGCACTTTTCTGATGATATTTGTGATTTGGGAGCTTCTATAAATGTGATGCCTCACTCTGTATTCTCTTCATTACAGGTTCGTGAGTTGAAGTTGATGAGAGTAGTTTTGCAGGTGGTGAATATAGATACAGCATATCTAGTGGCAGTCCTTGACGATGTACTTGTCTGGGTAAGAGACATGATCTTTCTAGCATATTTCTATGTGCTTAACATGGAGGATGATAAAGTAAGTTCACATGCTCCCATTATATTAGGTAGAACCTTCCTAAAAACTAAAAAAACAATCATAAATTTCTATAAGGGTACACTATCCATGGATTTTGGAGATGAAGTAGTAATATTTAATGTTATGGACTCCATGAAGTCCCCCTCAAATGACCATTCTGCTTTTGTTATATCCCATTTGGAACCACCAAATAAAATCCCAATGGAATTTGATTGTCTTATGTTTAGAGAGATTATGAGTATTGGTTATAGTTTTATGTCTAAGAGTACTTCCACACCTATTTAAAATGCACAAGTCTCTCTTAGATTTGATTTTGAAAAATAATCATATTATGATCATTTGAACTCTGATTATGACATGGATATTGAGTATGATGATGGATTTGATGCTTTATTCTCAGATTGTGATGATTTCTATTCTGATACTAATTCTATTTATGAACATATTTCTATTCCTTCAATGTCTCCATCCATACGCCACCCCCCTTCATTGGAGCTCAATCCATTTCCACCAAATCTAAAACACTCATACTTGTTGAGTGACAAGAGATTACCTGTTATAACTACTAATTATAGTTCTTTTGAACACGGATAAAAACTTTTGAATCTTTTGAGGGAGAACATTAAGGAAATTGGGTGTACCTTGGATGACATATCAGGTATTAGCCCCTCCATTTTCATGCATAATATTATTTTAGCGGATGGGGATAAACCGGTTAGGAAGACACAAAGGAGACTCAATCCATAGCTTTTGGAGGTTGTTAAAAAAGAGGATGAAAAATTTCTTAAGGCAGATATAATCTTTCTCATTTCAGATTCTTAGTGGCTAAGTCCAATTCAGGTTGTGCCAAAGAAGATTTGTGTTACAGTTGTTAAAAATGAGAAAGATTAGTTAGTTCCAATGAGGGTGCAAAACAGTTGGCATGTGCGTATTGATTATTGAAAACTCAATAAAATCACTCGAAAAGACCATTTCTCCCTCTGATTTATTGATCAGATGCTTGAGAGACTAGTTGAGAAAACACACTATAGTTTCTAGGATGGATTTTTTGGATATTTTCAGGTTCTTATACATTCGTAGGATCTGGAGAAGACAAAATTAACTTGTCCATTTGGCATATTTGTCTATTAAAGGATGCCATTTAGACTTTGTAATTCCATAGGTACCTTCCAATGATGCATGGTGAGTATTTTTTCTAATTTTCTTTAGAACTGCATGAAGTTACTTATGGAAAAATTTACAGTTTATGGATCACCATTTGATAAATGTATAAATAGTTTGGGATATGTGTTGAATCATTTTATTGAGAATAATCTGGTCTTAAACTTTGAAAAGTGTCATTTAATGGTAGAGAATGGGGTTTTTATAGGGCATGTAGTGTCGAAAAATGGGATAGAGGATGATAGATCTAAGGTAGATGTCATTTCATCCTTACCCTATCCTTCATGTGTGTGTGATGTTAGATCTTTCCTAGGTCATGTAGGATTTTATAGGCAATTCATCAATGATTTTAATAAGATTGCTCTTCCTATGTCACGATTACTTCAAAAGGGTTCTGATTTTGTTTTTGAGGATTTTTGCAAGACTTCCTTTGTTGATCTAAATAAGTGTCTGACCACTCCACTGATCATACATCCCCCATGGTGGGAGCTTCCTTTTGAGATTATGTGTGACACCTCCAACTATGCGGTCAAATCTGTCTTATCTCAGAGGGTGGAGGGACGTTCACATGTGATTGCATATACCTAAAGGACATTGAATTCAGACCAATAAAGCTACACAACCATGGAAAAGGAGTTTCTTATTGTTATATTTACATTAGATAAATTCCGTTCATATTTATTGGGCTCTGAAGTAGTTGTTTTTTCTAACCATGTAGCTCTGAGGTACCTATTGAAGAATTCGGATGAAAAGCCAAAGCTAATCTAATGGATACTCTTTCATCATAAATTTGATATTGATATAAAGGAAAAGAAGGTGTTATAAAACCTAGTAGCAGACCACATGAGTGGTCTTAATCACACACTAGAGTATGACACCTTGGACCAGGTACCACTTCGGGACACTTTCCCCGATCAGCATCTTTATTCCATCTCAGGTATGAATCCTTGGTATGCTTATTTAGTGAACTACCTTGTTGAATATGAAATTCCTACAAATTTAAAGAAACATCATGCCCAAAAGTTAAAGTGTGAGTCTAGATTTTATGTGTGGGATAATCCCTATGGATGGTACATGTGTCGTGACCATGTTATGAGGAGGTGTGTTCCAGATCCTGAGTTTGAGTCTGTTCTGCAATTTTTTCATACACATGCTTCTGGTGGACACATTGGACCTCAATAGATATCTAGGAAAGTTTTGGACTCTAGATTATATTGTCCTAGCTTATTCCATGATGAACATGTGTTTTTTAAGTCATGATCTCATTGCCATCACATGGGAAACATTTCTATGATACAAGACATTCCATAACAACCCATACTATACTATGAGATTTTTGATGTGTGGGGCATTGATTTTATGGGTCCTTTTCCAAGTTAATTTGGGTTTTTTATTATATTTTGGTTGTTGTTGATTATGTGAGTAAATGGGTAGAGGCTAAGGCTACCAGGACTGATGATTCTCATATTGTAGTGGACTTTTTCATGACAAAAAAAATTGTAGGTTTGGAGTACCGAAGGCCATCATAAGTGACCAAGGGACATGCTTTTGAAATAAGAATTTTCCTTCCCTCCTTTGGAAGTATGGGGTGACACATAAAACTTCAACAACATACCACCCCCAAACAAATAGCCATGCTGAGGTTTCAAACTACGATTTGAAAAAAAATTTGGAAAAAACTGTGCAGCTGAATCGAAAATATTGGAGTAAGTGCTTGGATGATGTGCTATGGGAATATAGGACATCATACAAAACTCCCATCAATATGTCCCCATTTCAGATTGTTTTTGGGAATGCATTTTATCTGCCCGTGGAAGTTGATCATCTGTCTTATTAGGCTATAAATAAATAAAACATGGATTTGGCACAAGATGGAATCCAAAGGAAGCTGTAAATTCAAGAGCATGAGGAGATTCGATTGTCTTCATATGAGAACACAAGGATCTACAAGGAATGATCAAAAGCAGCTCATGACAAAATGATTCAGGAAATATAATTTCAAGTTAGAGAGAATGTCTCGCTCTATAGATCATGACTGAAGCTGATTCCTGGTAAGTTGTGTTGCAGGTGGTTAGGTCTTTATGTTGTGACTAATATTTTTCCTTATGGTGAATTCGAGATCACACAAGAGGACAAAAGAAGGAGATTCACAGGAAATGGGAAACTCTTGAAGTATTACATTGAGGGAATTTCAACTGATGTAGTGGATTTCATCACACTGCATGACCCCATCATCACATGATCATATCAGGCTATTCCTAACCCTTTAACATTTATATTATTTTTCCTATTTAAAATTATGCTTTTCATGTACATATATAATCTCATAGGTTCACATTGAGGAAAATTAAATATTTTATGTGTGGGAGAGGGGACAACATTTTGGGGGTAGATATTTAGGATTTTCATTTGGGTATTTTGTGTGTATTTTCTATTAAGTTTTTGGTTAAAATTTTTAAAACAAAAAACAAAAAAAAACATAAATATCAAATATATATATATATACATATATATATATCGAGTAACATTCTCGTGTGGAACATATTAAAAATGCATGTTTTCAAAATTTATTGGTAGAATGATAAAAATGAGTAAGATTTCATCATCAAGGGTTGATTTTTATAAAAATTGAAGTCATCGATGATATGAATGGTTGCGTCATTATAAAGCCTTTTAGATTTGGACATCATTATTTATGATATTTTTTCATAGTAAATTGTGTCATTGATTTCTCTACACAAGTTTTTACTCAACCATGTCTTGTGAAATTTTTCCTACTCAATTGAAAGTATAGTTAAGTTAGGTAAATAAATTCATTGGTTGATCCATACATTTTTTTCTCTTCTGATCAGTTTCATTACTATACCGAATTGACCAATGCATGTGTACCTGTTATCTAACTGTTGTACGCCCTCAAAAAAAATGTGTTGTGTCTTGTACAGGTCAAAAACCACTTTTCCTTGACCTTTGATCTTGTTATAACTATTACAATTACTATCGCGAGGAGATCAAACACGGTTTGAGTGTTGAGTGTGAGATTTGTTCCAAGTGCAACATAAAAAAACAAATAATAATAATAATAATAAATGCGGGGATTGGTGAAATGTACAACATAGGGGGATATCTAGGTTGGGAGCTTACGGTTTGACTTTCAGGAATGCTTAAGTGAGTGGGTCTTGAAATTTGATTGCAAAGGATAATAGAACCAATTTGGTAAATTAAACCAATTATGATGAATTATTTTATATGACCTGAATAAACTTAATGATGGGTGAATTTATGATCTTTGGATGGTTGACACACACACATGGAAATTTTGGCATAGTAGACCCATGACTTTTTTCGCTGTTATTAGTTTCATAAATCTCAATGGATTTTGTTTTGGAATAATTAATAATACCATGACTTTAAAATTTATTAATATTTACTTTTTCATTGGATTTTTACTTTGCCTACATTTCTACTGTGGATTGAGAAATATGAACATGCATATCTTGTGAAAATTTTCTCGAATAAATGATATGAGGTTTTTCCCAGGTGTGTAAAAGGGTAAGTGTGGGGGAGTTGATAAAACACAATTTTATTGAATATTTTATTTGTTAATAAATGATATAATTTCCTCATATTATGCTAAATATGATCAATTATAGAATATTTGGGATTAGATCATTCATTTGCAAATTTGATTAAAATTACAGTTTTACCCTTTTAAACATCACTATAGTATTCTGGGATTACATATTTTTCATTAATTTATATTGAATTAATATTTTTTTACTGTGTTCCTAACTTAATGAACTACAGATTCAGTTCAGGACATGAGAGCTAGATCGTGCATTTGAGTGGAGTCAATGGTCCATGAAGACCAAGATGGAATGAACTATCCAGATTGGACATCACTTCATCATCTGGGTCGTATCATCTTTATTAGTTCTTAGATTGGACCCAGATTTTGACGGAATATTGGAGACATTATTACTAACAAATATTCCTTTTAGAAGGCCAGAAAAGTAGTGTTTGTTAGAGGTCAACTATGCAGCGAAATTGGTATTAAATAATTTGGATGAATTTTCCTATCATATTTAAAAATGTTTTGCAACCCTAGCCCTCTCTTACTCTATTTAAAGGAATTTTTCACACTTTTGGGGGGATGCTGGAGGTTTTGGTAAGGTTAGGCGAAAAGGGTGTCTCTTGGGAACACCTCACAACCCTTGGAAGAAGTAAGGCCTTGTAAAACGTTCTCTTCCAAGAAGGCTCTCCCTTCCCACCTCCTCTTTGTTTTTCCTTGTTTTTATGCCTGTAACGTGAATTTTCCTTGATAAATCTTCTATATTATTCAATTTTCATATTCTTATTTTTCTTCTTGGGATGGAATCTATTATTGTAGATGATATTTGGTGTTCCCCAATCAATCCATTTCTTATTCAAAACGTTTCCATGATGACAAATCTTCCCATGGAAGAGTGATTTATTTTATAGATGATCTACTATCTAATCCATTCATTTATTTATTTTGAATACATAAATGTACTTTAATTCATAAAATGTGTTGAATTAATTGAATTTTAATTTCTATGTTACTTGATCGTCTTGCACTTGACCGCGTGGTTGGGATTGTGTAAATCGTGTGAGTGGAACCCCAATTGAAAAATCTAATGAACTTGGGATAGAATTGTAGGGTTCATGTATCATCCCAAACTAAATTAATTCTCCACTACACAGAAGATATTCTGCCCTAATTTTAAACTGACTATAAGTTGGCTTTTGGATCACAATCAATTTAGGGTGCTGCGATTGGAGGTCCCGAAGTTAACCTAGGACCAATTTTCACAAATATTTGTGGTTGTGTTAATTTTTGTAGGGTTTTGAGGTTAACAAGGTTAGGGGATCATAATTGAATGAGTTCTAATTATATGTTATAATGATAAATTAATTTTGATGGGGTTATATTAGACTAACTAAATCATCTCATATAGGTGTTTTTAAAAGAAACGATGTCTTTTATTGTTCTTGTCTGTTGTTTAGATTATTATTCGAAAGTCACAAAACCAACCCCACATCTTTTTTTTCATATGTTTTTACTTATTTTCCTTATTTTGGTTTCTTAAATCCAATTAAGGGTTGTTTAATTCACTTCCCCCTTGAGAGAATGACCTAGGTCATCCACTATGCTAAACTTAGTTTAGTCACAAATAAATATTTTTGAGAGCATGTGTGAAAATGCTCATCATGTAACTATCCACTCTGGGCGTGTCGGACCCTGTGGGGTTCAATTCGTGGGTTAGTACTTATCGTCTCCTGGCGGGTCAGATCCTATGTGGCTCATTTTGGGGGATAGTATCTATTGATCCTGTGTTGGTCGGACTCCGTATGGTCAGCAGCAGTGCCTCTTGACAGAATAAGCTGATATAGCTTTGAAAATAATCATCTATACTTCTATAATTCACTAATACCTGGTGTGAGATGAGTCATTTACCTTTGTGGTGTTACCTTTTTTTACCTTCACCTTCGTGGTGTAATCTTCGTGGTGATACCTTTGTGGTACTTTCACCTTTGTAGTGTTATCTTTGTGGTGATACCTGTGTGGTAAAATTACCTTGATGATGTTATCTTTTCAGTGATAACTATTTTTTACTTTTACCTTCATGGTGTTACCTTTGTGGTATTCTTCCCTCATGTATGAGATGAGTATATCTTGATAACTTAGGAATTTGTATGGTCATATACCTAAGTTGAGTTGTTGAGTACTTAGTGCTCTATAGATGAGATATTGCTTTGTGGTTTTGCCTTTGTGGAACATTGGGAGACCTTTGGGGGTCTTAGGGTCCCTATTGATTATTGTTATATTCACCCCTGCATGGGATATGCCCGCACCTTGCTGTGTCTTGTGCAGATGACAGACAATGTTGATTGAGATAGAGGGATACATGACTTGATGGTGCTCAGTGGTGGACAATTTATTTGGCTTGACGCAAGATTATTGTTCATGAGTTGTACCTACCCTTCAGGTAAGATCCTCAGTGGATGATCCAGGACCTGTTTTTCTCATTTCAGTTGTACTTGTACTTTCCAGTTGGGCTTGTATTCCATCCCCTTTACGTTAAATAAACTTTTTACTGTAATAGTTTACTTTGTCGTTGATTCTTATTATGTTCTCTGTTTGTGTGTTTGTACAGGTTTAAAGGCAATTACTTCCTGTCATAGGTATATGCCTTTCCGGTGATAGTCGTCAGCCCATGGCCTATGGAAGGCGGGCTCAGGGTTGTCATGGAAAAGGCCCTGGGGGACGGGTCGTGACATATTTTGTATAATATGAATTAATCCACATAATCCCTATTATTTTCATAATTTTCTATGATTCTTAATTAATCTCCCTCATGTCTCTTGAGAGACCTTTCCATTGAACTCGGAAGAGAGCTTTAAGAAACTCTTATCATGTTAGAGGTCCATAATTGTCAGTACGTACCCGTGATTCTTAAATATATTCTTATCCACTATCTGGGAACCATATAAGTAGTCCATTATGGAAATATATATGTTTATTAATGTAAATATTGATGAGATATGATTGAATATTTTTATGGGAAGAATATCAAAGCCCAAATCTAGAGTTTTGTCATGTTGTTCTTCATTCGCACTAACCATTGAGAGGTATGTGGAATCATTCACATATCCACGTGACTTCAACCTTGAATTATTTGTTTGGATTATATTTTTTCTTCAATTTTTCTTGAAAACCATGTGTTATTCATGATATAAATTTCATTTTGGTTATGTATTGGACATTGGGGAATTGAATGTATTTTAGGAAAACCCTCTTTGTTAATATTTTTAAAATTTATGTTCTAAAATTATGAAGTTGTTTTGATTCACAAGTTTGTTTTGATGAAGTTTACCATGAAATAATTCAATTTATGTCAAATTTTATGGCATTGGTTTTGGAATACATGGGTGTTGTGAGTTTATTATTTCAAAGTGGCCCTAAAAAAGGGGCATGTACCATTAGGGTACAAGGACATGACCCATAATATGGGGCATTTTTTATTAGGGAAGAAGGAAAGTGGCCACCATGTAATGACTTGATCGATGGATGAAAGACCCCTTATGATTATGGAACATTCACTTATCATGAATGGGTGTGTGTGTGTGTGTGTGTGTGTGGATTTTGACATTGGAATTGGTATTCCAAACAACAAGAAAGGATTTTAAAACATGATAATTTTTTCACATGAAAATTGTTTATAGTTTGGATGTAAATCATTTAAACTACTTTTATAAACTATTTTTTATAAATTCTGCTAACATGATTTTTCTAAGTGGTGAGATTTGGGACGTCATTGGGGAAATCCTAAAGAGTTTATCCTCACCCCCTACATTTGAACTTCTGTGATTTTTCATATAACATCTATCAGGACACATGTAAAGGGAAGGTATTATATGTATCTAGTTATGAGTATGGATTATGTGGGCATTGTAGGTGGGGTTGGATCATGGATATTGGTTGGGGGTTTCATTGGATTATGTTGTTTGGGAGTATTTGGGCCTTATATTCTCCTCTTAATTCTAGATTATTTTATATTATTTTTGTTGTTCCTCTAATATTATTATTTACATTTGGATTTAACTTTGGTTGTAATTTTTTTCAGGAATATTATAAAGGTTTTTATTTTTATTCTTCTTCTTTATTTGTATGTTTTATTTGATGGTAAGGTTATCCCTCAAAATTATTTGGTTCCCTTAGAATTTATTTCTAGCCATTAATTTCTTTTTGGTGTAACATATGGATATTAGCTCTACTACATCTTATCATGCCAGTGTGGAGGGGTAGAATGCTAAAAGTGGTTTCATATTTGTTTAATCCTTCGATTAAAAATGGTTTAATTTTTGTTCAATCCTTAAGGTGATTTGGAATCATGGAGATAGGAATATATGAAATTGAAATGTAGAGCATAATAAGACCTAGATAACATTTTTATATTGAACTTCATGTTACTGGGGTATTTTATGTACAAAATTTTTTGGAGACACTTCTAGGTGTATTCTTACCTCATCTTCAAGGGTTTATCCAATGAATGTTTCACGGAATGAATTGTATGTGAGACAACCCTTCATGAAGGTATTGTTCATAATGTATTTTATTTTCTATGAAAAACATTTAAAATTATTTTAAATGTTAGGATTTTTAAAAAATAAAATGGTGGTAAAAATTATTTATATGGTGATATGGTATTTTTAATCCTTCAGTATCTAATGGATGATGACTAAATGGATTTTCTTTTGGTAATAGAAAATGGAACCAGGTAGTAATCCTAAAAAGCAATTGGATGGTGATGCTGAATATTTGGTTACACTTGAGCCATAGGTGAACCAACAGTTGGACCAAAGAATTTCCCTGGATTTTCAATCCAAGGTTAGGGGTAACTAGAATGATGATCCTCGACTAGTGTACCATAAAAAAGAACTGTTATAAATAAAAATCCCTTTGTTATTTAATTAAATGAATTATTATATGGATATAGAAAACACATTGACTTATTTATTTCTATTATATACTATCATATTTAAAAAATACCTTTAAGGAGGATTATTTTTTATAATATATCCTTTGAACATTGATATGGTGATTAGTATAAATATAGGGTTTTAACCAATCCAATTGACTCTGACAAAGGAAGGGATATCCATAACCAATAGGATCATACCTTATGAATCCCATTTATCAGAGCTTAAAAGGGTGATATCATCTCTAGGGTTTTCCCTTAACCAATCCCAAGATGATATCCAACAACTTAATCATGTGGGAACACATTTATGGGAGAAGTTCGAGATCATCGAGATCATGCCCTATACCATGTATGTTAAATGACCCCATGAAAGTATCAATTTCATCCACCTTACTCTTATTTAATTTTCTGGTATGTTAAATAGATATGTACCAAGACCATAATAATAATAAAATTTATATTATATTTTTAATAGTATGATTTATATATTTACTCCTTTTCATTACTTTATAAATGACTTTGTTTTTTAAACAAATTTTATTTCTAATTAGTATTTTATTTCAAATAGAACACTTAATCTGATAAATTAATGGAAATTTGAAATAAATAATATTTTAATATATTATAATTATTAAATAATTCTTTATCAAATATAAATAATCATATAATTTTTAAGAAGTCAAATGTATTTTTTATAATTTTTCGAAAATTGTTATTTGTAGAAAAAAGTGATCATTTTTAAATAAATGTCGATTATTAAATTAAATTTTAAATTGAAATATTTTGAAAATTATTTAGATAAAATTAATATTATGTTTTGGAATTATAATTTCATAATTATCTAATAAGTAACATTGCATAATTTTTGGAGACTGTCGAATTTTCATGTAAAATTTAAATACAGTATAAATATATGGTGTGTATTATGAAATAATAATGACCCAAAATGATGTAATAAATACTATAAATTGTATCCATTAATAAATAAAGTTTTTCCTATTAAAATAATATGATTTTATGTTGTTTTTTATTTTATAATTCCATTATGAATCCTCTAAAACATATTACATATTTTACCGTTTTATAATCATTTATTTAAGGACATGAATCCCTTATACATTATCAACGGTATTATTTTAATAATATAGTCTTGTGGAATTATAAAGTAATAAAAGCAAATCCCCTTTGAAAGAAACAATGGCCATTATCCATGGAAAGTTTTTTGTTATTGGTTATTTTATGTTATAGAGTCCAAAACCTAAGTTTGAAGAATGTTAAAGAATTCCCCATTCATTTCCTATATAAACCCACCCAGGTTCCCATTTCATAGGTGTAAAAATTCTTGGAGAACGTCCTTACTCTTCCCTCCACTATCTAGAGGCCTCCCTTGGTGCCCCCAATCTTTCAAGAAGCTCCTCCCAATAAGTTTTAGTTACACTCTCAAGGTAAGGGTTATTTTCCTTCTCCTCTTTATTCAAGTATATTCAATATTGAATGCCTCTTATATCCATTTCATAATGATGGGATAGGTTCTTCCATATTTTCCTTAAATTATTTATGATTTATATATTATGAGATACCTATTTTTTTCTCATTAATACCTCCCATAAACATCTATATTTTCCCAACATTTTACTGAAATTTCCCCACGATTTTCCATGATAAATAGTTCTGTATTGAATAATCATACCCAACTCCTATCATGGGTATTCACATCTATAAACTTATACTTATTTATTATGGAATTAAATGTATGTACCACTCCTTTATCTTGGATTAACAAATAATGATGAAGTAATCTATGTTATATAATCTATGTTCCACAATTAAGCATGAGAATGAAATGAAAGTGATAGGTGCACTAAGGATTATGCAGAACTACAATGAATAGGGTAATGTTTAAACCTCATGACACATAATTTAGTAGACTAGGGAGTGAACCTAATCAATCATGTGTAACATCCCAATTCTGGATTCACTTAACATGTGCCCTGAGCTATAGGATCATATGGCCTCAAGCACGCCTCCTTGAATGCCAGAGGCTGACGACCAGCAGCGAGCATGTAAAGGTGGTATAGTGTAGAGAATATAACCTCATGTAACAATACAATAAAAGATACAATCAAAAAAATAAATAGATGAATCATAATATAAATATATAGAATAACAATTTAGTGGATAAATAAATATAAATTATATAATAGACAAGTGCAAAAGCGTAACAAAATATAGAAACTAAATATATATCTCAAAAGCCACTAGGTAGGGTCTGATACATGGTTGCATGGAATGATGATAATAAAAGGGGAATATGGGTCAAAAAATACTTGAATGTAATAAAAACTATAAAAATAACACAATTACTCCACTATAATCTCAATCTAATGCTCGGTCCTCTTCTCTTATGCTCTATCTAGAAGAAAACACATATCAACAACCTGTAGAAGGGCACTTATACATTTCCATACTTATAAGTATATAGTACTCTCAGGTACCAAATGAATTTCAATTAGGGTGTGAGATTTAAATCTCAGTATTCCACCACCAATGGTTTCTACCATTAATCAAACCAGTGCTCATAACTAAAAAGTGTGTAGGTATAACAAAATAAGGAAAACAGAGATAAAATAAATAATCAATCCATTCAGGTTCATAAGGGATTCCTGATTAATCTACCTTTATCATCTCATTTACATAATGGAAGTCTAATCATATGATCTATATATATATATATAATAATAATATAAATTTATATTATAGTTATATATATTGTATCCACCTATACAAAACAAGTTCGTGCGAATGTATGTGGCCATATACATAGGGTAGTAGTACTGGATGAACAAGGGAGTAACTCAAACATCCATAACAAGTCTACTGATCCTATATGATCAATCTAAATGGTACATTCAATGCACCCCAATAAGTGTGAAAGACATCATGCATGATACTCAAGATAGTGAGTGATCCATCACGTCATCACTAGAATAGGGATACAGCGCGTAATGACTAACATCCAAATACTTTCAAATGGTGTGAGATGTCATGTGTAATACATGATGTAAGGGAGTGTGATATTGTCATGCTAAACTGGTCCCTTATCATCATTTCCCAACCTCTTTAAATTTGTAATATAATTTTAACTTTCATGGGGAATTACCTCAAATTCATCACTTCGATCTATCCCATATATATAAGAAATTCACTCTGCATGTTCATGTTTATAATATGAAAAATGATGCATTGCCTCTAATGTAACCCATGTTCCAAGTTCAAATCCATTCAAAGCATCACAATTAATTATAATAATTTAAAAAAAATTAAAAAATGGGTGTCCTTAGATCTCATTATAATCCATTTCATTTAATTTATGCCATTCATTTTTTAGAAGGGAAACCATCATGAAATCCATTCCATAATGTTCCAACCCATTCAAATTCATGTGAGTATGGAAATTTCAAATATAAGTCTCAAGGTTTCAATTGGGATGTTTCATGGTCAAGTGGAAAAAAAATACCACATGGTAAATTCCCTTAGCAAGATAGTTCATAAACTTAAGAGGTGCTTGGGATCCCTAAAAATTTATCTACATGAAGTAAAACCATTTAAAACTAAGGTTAAAGCTAGATAGGAATCCTATCACTTGATAAAACTAACCATTTAAGGGAAGTTTTACTTAGAACACCCCTGGGGTGTCTATAAAAGAGATCAAACACCTCTAAACCAATAAACAAGGAACAATAGGTGTTCATCAATATGAAATGATCAAATTGATATGAAAAACTCTATATAAAGGGTATTCTCATAAAATTTCAGTTTGAGGCACAAAAAATTAATAATGAAATATCCAAGATCATTGGTAAAATTTCATGACCACCTACTTCATGGACAGAGACGATTCCTATCTTAATAATAGATGTAGGTTTGAAGTTGGTTTGGAGAAATATATGAAATGATCCAATTCCCTGAAAATAGAGAAAATGATCTTTCACCTAAATATCATGATGGATTTAAATGAAAACTGAAATAGGATGGGAGAGGATTGAAGAATGTACTGAGATAGTTTCAATGATTCTCACCTATAATAAGTCTGACAATGGCCAAGTGTGATATCTCAATGCCTAAATTGAGAGTTTTTTATCTCAAAGAAGGAGGAAACTAAACAAAACCTTGTGAAGAAGAAGGAGAAAATGAGAAAAGGTTATAAATTTATAAGAGGTGAATTTTAGCCTTTTCACCCAAAATAAAAGGAGTTCATGATTTAGGCACAACGATTTCAAACCATGCAAAAACCCACTATCCAAAAATTTATAGTTCATGGATGGACATGTGCCTCAGGGCACATGGTTTTAGAAAACTTTGTAGCATATAGGTTCCCTATGTCTACAACTACACGGTTAAAACGAACCCTACATCATAGGTTGAATAGTTTAAAAAAACTATTTGGCCCATTTCTATAGCATATTTTCTAGAAGTTATAGTTTCAAACAAGCTCTAAAGGCTCTTGGTACCTTCTGTAGGTCGTAGTTCACATTTACCATTATTAAAAAAGGGATTAAATTGAAAAATAAATGATCACCACCTTCATAAAAAAGAAGGTCATTAAAACCACCACTTTTTAATGGAACTCATAATAAGTTTTCCTTTTTAGGGTAAAGAGGTATTGGAAGAAAATAGTTCTAGCCACTGAGTTCATATATCAACATCTTATTACAAGGTCCTATTTTTTTTAGGCATGATACCATAGCACTCATACCAATGTAACAAACATGCCATGAAGTATCATCACACTCCAATTAAATATACACACTGGATACTCCTCAATATAATAATGTACATCCAATTCAGCCTCATCAATCTAAAAGACATGTGACATGTTTGGATAATATCATTTAAGCAGATAAAATTAAATACATCATGAATAAGTAGATATCTCTAAGGAAGATCAAACTAGTGAGCCACTATTTTGTTATATTTAAGAACCTTTAAGGGTCCAATGAACCTAGGTGAGAGCTTATCCTTCTTAAAAATACATATATGCCCTGAACTGGGCGAGACACATAGGAAAACCCAGTATTCAATCTTGAACATGCGACGTCACTAGCATCTATTATCATATAACTATTATCTGGACTGAGTAGGCAACATGTGTTTTTTGGTTATTTGGATCTGTTCTATATGGGCGAGATTTGGTCTAATCATAGATTCTTCCCCTAACTCTATCCATTATAGAGGTTAGAGGCAAGGCCTATCATATAATAATTTTTAAGGATATATAATTTTGGTAGCCTAAAACATATTTTTATAATAAAACTCAATGAGGGGAATGTGTTTCTCTATGGAGCCCCCAAATTCATGGACACATGCATAGAGATTTCCCTATATAAGAAGAATATTATGCTCCATCATTTGATCAGTCTATGGGTGATGGGCCGTTACTAGAAGCACCCATGTACCCATGCCATTCTGCAACCCCTACCAGAAATAAGACATGAAATGAGAATCTCTACTAGAAATGATAGAACAAGGATCTATATGAAGACATACAACCTCCCTGATGTAAAACCTTCCTAGATCATCTACCATGATGGTCTGTCACATAGATAATATGTGTATGACCTTCATTAGATAGACAAAAAACCCACACTATATCATTTCCATGAGATGATCTGGGTAAACGAGTTATGAAATCCATCAAGACATCATCCAATTTTTTCACTCATGAATGGAAAATGACTAAAAAATCCATGTGGGTTGTTGGTGATCTTCCTTCACATGCTAAGAGGTGGAATATCAAGTGATGAAGTCAGAAATCTCATGTTTTATACTATCCCACCAATAATGGTGCCAAATATCCCGATACATTTTGGGGACACCTGGTTGAACTTCCCATTCTGAGGCGTGGAATTCCCACATCATATTCTCTATGATGTCTACTGGGACCTGTACACACTCATGGAATAGTAAAGTATCATCCCCATATATGGTCTAACCTAAAGATGTATCATCATCTAATATTATTTCTATTAGGAAAAGGCCTTTGGGATTAGATAACTACCTCATTCTTACCCAATTCATAAGGGTATAGGTCACTGCTAAGGTTGATAGGTTAGTCTCGCCATGGGCCTCCTGAACCTCAACATGCATCTCTAACAATAAGGATATAATCTTCCATTTAAAATAGGACTCTTGAACTAATTATGTCTGAGTATTTAGGCATAGAGAATCAGCTATTAAATTCCCTTTCCCATGCATGTAAGAAAGATCAGAATCAAATGACTGTACATACTCAACCCACATGTTCTACCTAATATTCATATCTCACTGTGTAAATATTTACATGGGGATTCTATGATCAATGAATACCAAAAAAGATCTCCAAGTAGATAGTGTCTCCATCAACATAATTCATGTACAATAGTAGAGATATCTATGTCGTGTGTCTTGTAATTCCACTTATGAGACCTCTATTGACAAGACACTTCTGTGAAGACACTCTTTTACAACATCAGAACAACTCCAAGCCTAATACCTGACGTTTCACAATATATAGTATAGCTCCTGTCCTGATTCAGGGAGAATTAGTATTTGTGTAGAAGTCATGAAACCCTTCAACTCCTGAAACGATGCTACATAACATTCTGACCATATTAATTATACACCCTTATTTTCACTACGACAAATTTAAGCTATAGCCACAGACCTATAGCCATGGTTTTATTGGTCTGTGGCTATATCTTCCTAATTTCCACGGTATAATTTAATAATTGTGGCTATACAGCGTGTTTTCCAATTTGATATCGGGGTCCCTGATGTGATCTTCCCGACTTATATCCCCTCTCGATCAAGATCGAGCCCTCCACCCTCTCTGGTTTCCTTCTCCTCCTCCCTCTGAATTTCCAGTTCCCATCACCTCCTCCCCGCCGAAACATTGGTTCTCGTCTCGCACGACCATCTATCCCCTCTCCTTTATAGCCACATGCACCACCATCCCTCTCTCGAGTCCTCTTCTTCCTATGATTTTACAGGATTTATTTCGGTTTATTGGTCAGTGTCTTAAGGTAAGTTATCCTCTTCCATTCTTCTTCCTCTTTTGACCGGTTTCTATTCTCCCCGTCACCCTATTTTGTTCAGCCGAACCCTAGTTCACAGGTTAACCGTATTCTTTTGATTTTTTTCTTTTTTAGGGAGAGCAATGAGTCTATCGGGTTGTCTTAGGCAGTGTTTAAGCATTTTTCACTAAATTTGAAGCAAATCAGACTATTTTGGAATGCCCACCACCGTTTTGAGGTTGATTTTCATCTGCCTTTTTCTTTTAGCCCAATTTTAATTAGGGTTTTTGTTATTTTTTAGTTCCTAGAACTTTTTTAGTGTGCACTAGTATTCCTTGAGATATTTTTTGATGTTATTTATTATAAATGTGTGTATAAATTTAGATCATTCAGAATTATTTTACAAATAACATCTACATGATTAGATTGTGAAGAAATTAATCCTACAACACCAAGAACATGATGGTCAAACATATAGATTGAATGATATTGAGGAGTGTTGTTTTCTTGGATTTAATGTTTGATTCATTTCTAGAGACATAGATTTCTTTTTTCATTATGATGAGAACTAACAATATTATTTTTGAAGAAAAATTCAACTATCAATCTTTAGGTATTTTCCTGTACATAGTGGAGGATGTTGGCAAAGCAAGGTTGTGGTGTGGAAGATCTAGGGGACTAGTAATGAAATGAATATTATCTGATTAAATGATCTACTAGTGTTGATGTGTCATGCCCTCCTCAAATACATGAACATTATTGAACATACATTGTGTATCATAGTTATCCATAGTGAAAACAGAGAACCTTAGTGATATACTTATCGCCTTGTTTGGAAAATATGAAATGAAATATTTAATGATGATCAAATTTATCAATTATGTTTGGTATTTTCCTCCCTGATAATGATTACCACTACTACAAATTAAATCTATATCCATGAACCTATAGCCACAGTTTTATTGGTCTGTGGCTATATCTTCCTAATGGCCACAGTTTAATTTAATAATCGTGGCTATACAGAGTGTTTTCCAATTTGGTATCGGGGTCCCCGATTCTCTACAATCACGCTCCTCCTGACTTCTTTCTCCTCTCGGCTTCTTCTCATCCCAAAAATTTCTCCTCCCCGACCTCGCCTGACCGTGTCGCCCTCCTCCCCAACCTCGCCTGACCATGGCGCCCTACTCCCCCGATGACTTCTCCTCACCGACGTTTTATCCTCACTACAGCACCCTCCTCCCTGACGAATTCTCCTCCCCGACCTCTCCTCCATGTCCTCTCCTCAATGTGGCACCCTCCTCTCCGACGAACTCTCTCACCACGGTGCCCTCCTCCCGACGACCTCTCTCATAGTGGCACCCTCCTCCCCAGACACCTCTCTCACCACAGTGCCCTCTTGCTGGCTTCCAATCCACACAGGTATTTTATACCATACTATTTCGCCAATGTTCTGATTTTAAGGTTATACTGTGATTTGAATTTCATGTGATGGTTATTTAGATCTCACTTTCTCTTGTATTTATAGAAGACATGGGTAGAGTATGAGTAGAAATTGAAGGCATATTGGTGTGATGATGTTGAACATATAAGGGAACCATACATAGTGATGGTGATATAAGAATTATTGATAATAAAATATATGTGTTTCTTGTGTTCATATAGATGAATTCCAATTCATATAAATCTTCCAACGTAACCATACATAGTAATATGATTATTGGGAATCAAATTTCAACCTTCATTATGATGTGTTCTCTACTAACAAGGATTTTAAAGGGATTATACCTCATGAACTTAAGAGATATCCTCTATTACACTAAATTTATTTGAATGGATTCGGTATACTGGATGATGTTTACACTCCTTCACATGGTTATAATCTTTTATCTTACTGACTATCATATCCCCTTGATTTTATTCAAACAATGATTTCTAAAGACACTCAATTTTTTTTACCACTCCTCCATGGGTTATCCAACATTTTTCTTAACTCCCCTCGAGATCTAGAAGGTTGAAATGTTTTCCAAGAACCAATTGATCAAATTTATTTGAGCGCACTCATCTCCTCCTTGAATTCTCTTACAAGTGGTTGGATCTCTAAGTGGGACTTATGACCTAGAGGTAACTTCTCTGATGAATGTGCATGATCTTTTCAGGTTAGGAAGTGATGATCATAATTCTCTGACCAGTAACTTGTTATCTATCTTTATGAGGTAGTATAGACATATCATTTCATCATGTATCATCAATCAAAACATAAAAATCTAATTATCCATTGGTTTCCTAGAACCCATTCCTTCCTTTTATCCCATGGAAAAGTAGGGATTGATGTTTGGAATTTTTTATTGATTTGGTGGAATACCTCCCCTTTGGGAGATGTATGAAGAAAACCTTCCAGTTAAAGATGTTTGGGATGACACCTCACGAGATTTGATATTAGAAAGAGATGTTCTCACCATTGTTAAGGATATGTTAAGGATCTGAACCTACAGTCACTTGTTTCTTTTAAGGATTGGATTAATATATTTCTCTACCACAACAGGTCTCGACCAACTTCTATACACCCTCGTCAATGCTCTTCCAAATAGGATCATGATAGAACAAGATTTTTTTGGGCCATCCTTGAAGCTAGGGAGTACACCACATGGGGCCAATGACTGAGACTATAGGTATCCCCAAGCCTTCCGCTGGAGGGGTTTATAACCATGTTTTTGAATAGATGGATTTTCCTACATGGGGACACATTATTGGGAATTCAAGTAATCATATTAAAGTAATTTGTTATTAATTTAAATATTTGAAATTCAGTATAAATGATCAAGAAGACTCCCTTTGTAGTTGGTTCTTTTCTTTAAAACATCCAAGTTAGAAACTCTCCTAAAAAATTCTCTACTTGGCCTATCCATTAACAAGGGTGAAAAGGATTAAAATTTAATTCAACCAATGAAAGTCAAAATAATAAATACATGTTAAAAGGTGAGAATATATAGCAATTAATCCAAGTCATTGATGAAAGAAATGGGAGAGCAGGGAGAGAATATCAATAAAACATGGAGAGATTTTTACTTGATATAAAATAAACAAAAAAATAATAATAAACAATGAGTTTCCTCTCATGCAGTGATAGGTTTAAATTCCCAAACTGGACACTACTAAAAATCTATCCATAGTCACTTGGGGGTGTAGTTTTATATCTATAAACCACCATATATTTTTGGTTCATTCATTTTTAGGTGAAAATTTATTTATTTATTCTTCATGCTATTTAGGGATAAAACTAAATCCCTTAGCAGCTGCAAAATACACCTGAATGTACCCTTTAAAAATCCTAGAAAATATGTTGTCCAATTCTGGAATTTTTCAATAACTGATGATTTCCATACCCTCTTCAAGTTTCCACATTTTTTACCTCTTCTTTTTCAATAACAAATGTGAAAGTGGCTGAGTTTTGAAGAAACAATACCGGAAGAGGGTTTTCAAGTTTAGTTTGAAAAGATTTATGGGAATTTAAAATGAATATAAAATCCTTTTCCACTTTTATCTCACCTTCAAAAACAAATTCAGCTAACCTGGTTCCCAAATCAGTGGAAATTATAATGTTTTTTATTGAGAAATGACTGAATATTTCCATTTAATCTTCCATTAAGACAAACTCCACAAACATTTTATTATATACCTCATTTTTAGATTTTGGAGGTGGGTTTGTCTTCCAAAGAAAGATCACTTATCTGAACCTCTTCAAATTCCAGATTTGGATAAATTTTACCTCCTTGATTTTGTAAATCATGAATTTTAGTTTGAGTTTCTTGAAAAATTTTATCTCTTAATCTCTTAAATGTGTAGGACATTTGATCATTTTTTTCACAAATCTACTTCAAGTTCATAGTTCATTCCTCAAATTCAGAGATTTCTGCTTGGATAAGTTCAGAGAATGTGTGTCTTTCACTAATCACCAGCTCTAACAATTCTTCATTAGAAGAATCCAAAATGATATTTTATGATTAAAAAGTTGGGAGATATTAATATCTTTTCTAGCTAGGTCAACATAAAATTTCTATAACTTCTCATCACTTTGATACGCATGAAACCCTTAAGTGAATTTTTTCAAATTGTGTTTCTCATCAACATTTAATCCATCAAAAAGGAATATAACAAGACTCTCAAGGAAAAACTGTGGTCTGGATATTGAATAAGATATTCAATAAATCTATCTCATTCATCATTAAAGCTCTCCTTTCTACCCTTTAATGCAATTGGTGATCAAGATCCTATGGTGATTATGTCTCTAACAAGTTATTCTATAAATTTTTCAAAAATTTCAAAGATATTATTAAAATGAAAACAGATTCTACAACATAAAAATTCACACAGAAAAAACATATGTAAATGCAACTGCAGTAGATAGAAACAATTTCTAAAGGAAGTTTTAAGAATTTCAGGCCCAAAAATAGCAACGATTTTTTATTCGTTTTTTTACCCTAGACACTCAGCACCAAACCTTCCCCGAAAAAGATGCAAGATTTTTGATAGCTTGTCATTTGTACTATAAAATATAATTTATATCACATGATCTTGCTAGATAGTGGCAACTAGGGTTGAACCACAGGGAAGATAGATAAGAGTCTAAGGGCTTATTTAAAACCTAAACTACTAAAATAGGGAATGAAAATATTGAAGGAAAAGTGAAAGAGTGTGATAAGAGCAGAATAATTCTTGTATATATATCTATAACTAGAATCAGAAAACTACAGTGGAGTGGAAGAAGAATGAAGAGGACAATTTGAGAGGGGAAGTGCTCCTCGCCCCAGCCAGAAAGTCGATCCAAGCCGAAGCTGATTCTAGTTTAATTCTCCCTACCTCCTCTCACCTTCTTGCTACTTATTTATAATAGCTCCCCCTACCTTCACGTGGTCCCATCCTAGAAAAATACTAACCACATTCTGAAAAATAATATTCCTCAACTATAATGATGCATTTACCCTCGCTCTACTATAGTCAGGTGTTTATCACTCGCACCACCTTGAAAAGTAGTCTTGTCTTCAAGACTGGGGAAAGGTGTCCTGTATGAAAATGAGTCAGGAGATCTTCAAAATTCTTCTCCGTATGCATATGTGTTGAGTAGTACCAAACATCAGCTAGATTCCCAGCACTACTAATGGAGGACTCTGTTGTTGAAGTCCTTGAAAAAACATCTTGCACGCATTTGGTGCCAAGAAATCTCCCATATTCGTCAACCTTCATGATCGCAAATACGATGTGGTCCTTCTCTACAGAGCTAGAACCCAAATCCCTCCTCCGTCACAAAATTCCTAAATTCCTCAGTCTTCCATCTCAGTCATCAACCCAAGACTGAACTGTCATATCTCGTGTAATTGAATCCACCATTGTCACCAAATAACACAGTGTCAGTGCAACACGCTTCTGCACCTCTAAATCACTAGACATCCCATGATATGCTACAGGCAGTGTGAAGGAGTGAGGCAGTGGGGGAGGCTCTAGGCAATCTTTAGGTTTCACCTGCGACCCAGAAGAAAATTGGTGGTCTAAGAACTATGCCCATACATTTGTCTCGAGTTGAGGCATCACCTCTCGACGACATCCTACAGCTTCAAAGAATTCTCAAACTGTCGTTCCGGAAGTCATCACTAGTTCATGGTCTAGCTGGAATTGTTGGATTGAGATGAGAATTGCTTAAAGCTGCTTGAGTTGCTAGAGCACCTCATCTCTCGATATCATCATCATCTCGTGAGAGCAATAATCTCCTCCAAAACAAAAACTCGGAATACCCAGTTTATCTCCCCTTGTTTTTTCAATGGAAATATCGAGCTCCTCACTCACTTTCTTTTTTTGTCCTTCCCGAAAAATAATTCGGGAAGCCACCTGGGGGTGCGCACCCCGTCTAACGAGTTGTGGCTGACTGTGCCATTGCTGAACACAAGGCTTCTAATGCAAATAAACCTCGGTAGCACGATCGTCTGATGAAGGGAACCAGCAGCACATTGTAGATAAGTATAGAAATAGATAATAAGAATATGGATTTATTAATCTCCAAGAAGGAGAATATTAATAGGATCATCAAAAGGTTGTTCATGGATAGATGAGAAACAATGACTACCCATCTTGCATGCCACTTCAACTTGACTAAGGCATAAGAACTCACAATGGAAGAAGAGTGCCAATACATGGAGAAAGATCCATATTCCTCAGGTGTTGAAATTTTAATGTATACAATGATATTTACTCAATAATGTATTGTGATTATAGTGGTATTTGTTATCATATTCATTTAAAATCATGTAAAGGGACATTGGGATGTCATTATATAGAAAACCAACCTATTTGTACATGTATATTATAGACTTTTTAAGATAAATAACATAATAATACATTCCAGGATCTAAATGTTTAGTATCATAGGAAAATTAGGTTCATAAAACACTTTTACATAATACAAAAACATTAGTTAGAAACTGGGAATGGATGGCGGGGGGGGGGGGTGCAGGGGGGCTGTGCAGGCTAGGGGTTAGGGTGCTGGGTGGAGGGGGGCAGGGTGGAGGGGGGCAGGGGGCAGGGGCAGGATCCAGGGTGTAGGGGGGCTGTGCAGGCTAGGGGGCTGGGTGGAGGGGTGTAGGGTGCAGGGGGTAGGGTGCAGGGTGCAGGGGGAAGGGGGGCAGGGTGGAGGGGGCAGGGGCAGGGGGTAGGGGTGGGGTAGGGTGCAGGGTGCAGGGGGCAGGGTGGAGGGGGTAGGGGGCATGGGGTGGGGGTGCATGGGGGGGCAGGGGGGCTGTGCAGGCTAGGGGCTGGGTGGAGGGGGGCAGGGGGCAGGGGGCAGGGGGTAGGGGGCAGGGGCAGGGGGGAGGGTGGAGGGGTGCAGCTGTGGACATTTTAATAATAGCCCTTGTTTGGGGTTTGAAACCTAAAAATTATTTTCCCTTTTCTTTTATTTTATGTCCTTTAGTTATTTTACTATTTAATAGCATTTTTCTTGTGTTTTCTAGGAACAAAAAAAGCTGCACAGCACCTCATGCACCTATTGAAGATCGAATCATACTGTTGTTAGAATCATAAAAAAACATCCAGGTTTATGATTCTTCTTTTTTTCCATGTTTTTTATGATAATGATTCGTCATAAGTTTTCCAAATTGCTTGTCGGTCGTTTTGATTTTAATGTAGGTAATGAAAAAATGCTTCCAATTCGGTAGAATATTTTTGATGGCAATGGTGTGTGAGATTTACAATATTGAAATGGGGGAATGCATTCGAAAAGGTGAAGTTATTGAACTTGACAAGTTTGGTTGAGAAATGTTTACATAATGAATTATGATATGAATTTTGGACAATTTTTGTTTTTGATTAAAATATCTCACTAACAAGCATGTTGTGATTTTTGTTAATTTAATGCAGTTAGTGGTGAGCGTCTCATGCATGTTTGTCGGCAATGGATAAATGTTTCTAGGGTGGGATGTTCCCTTGAGAATTGGGTGAGTAATTGTATTTTTAGATGTGTATTAAAATTATTTTCTAAAAAGGTATTAAAAGGGGTGATTGGTGAAGATGTAAGCTTGGTTAATGCAAGGAGATTCCTTGGTTGTCCAGGTATTTATGAGAGCGTGTATTTTGTGTCAGTTATAGGTCGTTGTAAGGGAAAAGGATTTTGATGAAAATAGAAGACCTGTTTTTTATTTTTTTAAAATTAGGAGTTAAATAATTGAATCATTCCGCTGTTATCACCAGAGGATTACCATGTTGCTCATTTTCCAATACCATCACTCTAGGGGATTATAATAGCCATAAATATACAAATATTTTAAACTACTTTTTATTGAACATTCTTTTGTAACAATGATATTTTGAAAGAAATATTCAAAAGGTTTATTGTATTATTGTTGAAAAGAAAAACAGTGAAATCTTGTTCAAGTAATGGATTTTCTAGGTTATGAACAATGTCTAATATATATTTTTCGCATTTATGTGCTGATGGAAGTTTACTTTATTCCCATATTTTGGTGATTTTTTATTTTTGAATAGGCAATTGACGGTTATGTTTGAAAAATAAAGAGGTTTATTAATGATCATGTTATTTAGTATTGGGATGTACATATCAATCTGAATATTATTTCTTTATTGTTGGTTATGGATTCATGTATCATTTATCTCGTACAGTTGACACAAAGATCACATATATATAAGATGTTGTTATATCTCATTTTTTTCCCACTATTTTATTATAGGTGGTTTCTTATGATGAGGTCAGTTCTATCCACCAACATCGATGACAATAAGTTCAACATCGGATTTGGGTAAGGTTTATTCTATTTTTATTCTTTGGCCCAATTTTAATTAGGGAATTTGTGATTTTTGGGTTCCTTATATATTTACAGTCCGTTTTGGATTTTGTTGATGTGGATTCGAGTCGTCATTGACGAAGTCTTACATGTGTATGCATAGGTAGGCATATACATATATAACTTGCCCCTTTATATATATTCACTCATGGCAGTATGAATATATATATTGGGTCTAGGTGTGCTTATATATGGATATTAAAAATGCATACATGTGTAAGTGTAAAGTGGTATATGCATGTATAAATATATATCTAAGGACCCCCTTGTGTGTATTTGGCCATGAAAATATGTACATAGGGGCTATGTGTCCTTATATATATGTGAAGTTGCATATGAGTGCAAGCGGAAAAAAGGAAGATTCGAGTTTTCATCATCAAAAGCAAACGAGCCTTGAGGTTGAGGTAGGGTCCCTCTCCTGGCCTCTTTAATTCAAGAATGTTTTAAATTGAATTTAGTTTCCTTCTTAATACTGCATGTTTATATTAAATTGCAATTCTTGAATAAGTGTTAGTTAAGATAATTGTTTCGTTTGATAAATAAGTAATGGCTTTGTAATAAAACCCCTCCAACAGAGCTGCGCTGTCTGCGAAAACTCACAGTGGTATACATTTCAAAACATTATTGCATTGATTTTTTCCTTATACTTGATGTCATTGTTAGTTATAAATCACACATCATACCTGCCATTAGACTTTTAAGATGCGGCCCCATGTTGTGTGACCATGTCACATGGCATGTGATATTTAAATCCAACCAAAAGCCCAGTTCCACTGCCCAAGGGTCCCACAGTACCAGTAATGTCAGATTACATGTTATGTAACCTGTGATTTTCCTGATTCCATGGGGTATTCCTCAAGGTATTCCTACACATTATCTATTATTCGGTACCTTGAAGTCTCATTTACCTTCTTCTTCTAATCCTTTTTTCTTGGGATCGACATTAATCAATTTCAAAATCACTTCTTTCAATATCGATCACTAGTATTTAGGTTAACCAGAATGTTTCAGTATTTTTCAAATGTTTTCCCTCAATGAGTTCTCATTTACCTTTTTCTTCTACGTTTTTTTCAAATGTTTTCCCACAATGAGTTCTCACTAGTATTCGGTACATTGAAGTCTCATTTACCTTCTTCTTCTATGTCGTGGTCATGCCGCAGTCACGTCGTGATTTGGCCCTACTCTAGGATGACACCCTGCGACAGTTCTCAATGATAATATTCCATTAGTTTTCTGATCAATGTTGAGACTGACTAATCATAATTTCTACCGGCAGGGTGATGAATAGAATATTTCCCTGTATCCTCCCGCTCCCTTCTCTCCTGGACAAAAGATACTGCCCCATGGATGTCGCTGGACCGGGCCAACATGCTGCGGTCACGCCGTGGTCACGCCGCAGTAATGCGATGATTTGGCCCTACTCTAGCCACATCTAGCCCACACCACCTGCCCTTACACCTTCATTTTAGTCTGCTACCACCAACATTCTAGCCCGCAATATCCCCCCTACCACCTTCGAATCAGTCCTCACCATCCCCCCAACACCTACAAACCAGCACCTTCCACCAGCATTCCAGCCTCCTCTCACTCCCTTCGCTCCTGGATGGAAGATGCTACCCCACAGATGTCGCTAGACTGGGCCAAAACATCACGACCACAATGCGGTCATGCCGCTGTGATGCCGTTGTCATGCCGCGGTCACACCATGGTCACGCCATGATTTGGCCCTGCTCTAGCCACATCCAGCCCACACAACCCTCCTTCCACCTTCAGTATAGCCCACTGCCACCAATATTCCATCCCGCAACAGCACCCCCTAGCACATTAAAATCAGCCCGCACCATCCCCCCAGCACCTGCAACCAGCACCCTTCCACCAGCATTCCAGCCTCCTCCCACTCCCATCACTCCTGGCTGGAATATGCTTCCCCGCTGATGTCGTTGGACCGGGCCAACACATCGCGGTCAGGCCACAGTCACGCCGCGATCACTCCACAGTCACACCCCATTCACGCTGCGGTTACGCCGCGGTCACACCTCGGTCACGCTGCAGTCACGCCGTAGTCACGCTGTGGTAATTCCATGATTTGGCCATGCTCCATCCACAACTATCCCACACCACCCCCCTTCTACCTTCATTTCAGCCCGCTTCCACCAACATTCTTTCCCGCAACAGACCCCCCCCCCCCACTGCCACCTTCGAATTAGCCTACACCATCCCCCCATCACCTGCAACCAGCCCCCTTCCACCAGCATTCCAACCTCCTCCCACTCCCTTCACTACTGGCCGGAAGATGCTACCCCATAGATGTCGCTGGACCGGGCCAATATGTCGCGGTCACACAGCGGTCACGCGGCAGTCACGCCGCGGTCATGCTGCGGTCACTCCGCGGTCACACTGTGGTCACACCATGGTAATACCGTGATTTGGCCCTACTCCAACCACATCCAGCCCACACCATTCCCCTTCCACCTTCATTTGTATTCTCCTTGGACAAATCTTCCATTTTTCTATTTCTTGCCTCTATTTTCACATACAAGCAAGGCCTATTGGCATGAATCTATGTTTTTCTTCTTCTTCCATGATAGAAGAACTGATCCTTTTATATGTTTCACTTGTATTGGACTTCTTAGGTTTATTACCAAAGGATGTATGATTTGCCTTCTTTAAAAACTTCTTGGGAATAGTGTTTCCAACTTCATTTTTTTAAAATTTTCCAAATAAAGTTTTCTTCAATTTTTCATCATCGGTGGTATTCATTATCCATTTGTTTTTAACACATTCTTATATGAGCATGATCCATTCTAGTTACCACACTCAATTAAACTACAATAGCGATCTTAAATCAAGAAGTCACCCAAGTTGAATCATTACATGTTTTTAGGAAAATAAGAGTAACTACCACACAAACTAATGATGATAATATTACTAACATAAACACTCATAATTGTGTCAAAATAACTTTAATTGATCCACTATTTTTATTCACTGTAATCTCATGGAGGAATGTGATATAGTATCCTAATAAATTAGTTGTTACTCATGCATATTTATCTATTATCCATTGTTTAAAAACAAATTCTGTACAAATATGGGTGTGATTAAATAATTAGAATCCATCCATATCATCCAATTTGACTATGAGAATGAATAATATACTTGGATCTCTAAATAATGCTCAAGATCATATTGTTGTTGTCCAAAAATAGAAAGAAAAAAAACTAGATATACTATATATATTAGAAATATAAGGTGATTTATTTGTCAATAATAGTGACACTAGACATTTGGACAGAAGTATAGTGAATGTTGGCATAATAACGTCATGACTGATGGAAGTTAAGAGGATGTATAAATAGAGATGAACTATGTACACTATAGAAGAATAGTCCAGATCATGGACCATTGAAAATTGTCCATTAACTTCTTGATTGATGGAAGTGAGCTAATGTAACAAATGGAATCAATTCAGGAAAGGAATCGTAGAATTCATTTAATTAATGATATCCTATAAGAAGAGTAATAATGACTTCAAAATAATGGTATTCTAAATAATACCAAAGATATCCTAGAAGAAGAATAGTAATACTGGTGCAGGAGGGGGTGGGGGATGGGGGGGAGTGGTGCAGGGGGGCTAGGGGGTTGGGGCAGTGCATGTGGGGGGGTGGGGTGCATGTGGGGGCGCTGGGGGGGAGTGGTGCTGAGGAGGGATGTGGGGGTGCAGGTTGGGGAGGGTGCTGGGGGCAGTGGGGGTGTAGTGGGGGTGCAGGTGGGTGGGGGTGGGGATGAGGTTTGGGGAGTGGTTTGGGGGAGTGGTGCAGTGGGGTGGGGTGTTTTGGGGTGGGGTGGGGGGAGTGGTGGGGTGGGGTGGTGGTGTATAGGGGAGCAGTGGGGGGGAGTGGTGCAGGGGGAAGTGGGGGGTTCTGGGGGCTGGTGTAGGAGGGGGTGTTGGGGGGCTGGGGGGGACTGGTGCAGGGGGACTGGTGCTGGCTAGGGGGTAGTAGGGTGGGGGTCTTTTGGGGTGGGGAGGTGGGGGGGGGGGGTGACTGGTGCTGGATGGGGGCAGTGGGGGTGCAGGTGGATTCGAGTTGCCATTGACGAAGGCTTACATGTGTATGCATAGGTATGTATATAAATATATAAGTTCCCCCTTTATATATATTCACTCATGGTAGTATGAATATATATATATTGGGGCTAGGTGTGCTTATATATATATATATGAAAAATTCATACATGTGTAAGTGTAAAGGGGTATATGCAAGTATAAACATATATCTAAGGACCCCCTTGTGCATATTTGTCCATGAAAATATGTACATAGGGGATATGTATCCTTATATATATATGTGAAGTCACATATGCGTGCAATCAGAAAAAATGAAGATTCGAGTTTTCATCATCAAAAGCAAATGCGCCTTGAGGTTGAGGTAAGGTCCCTCTCCTGGACTCTTTAATTCAAGAATGTTTTAAATTTCATTTAGTTTCCTTATTAATTCTGTATGTTTATAATAAATTTCAATTCTTGAATAAGTGTTAGTTAAGATAATTGTTTCGTTTGATAAATAAGTCATGGTTTATTAATAAAACCCCTCCAACGGAGGTGCGCTGTCTGCAAAAACTCACAGCGGTATACCTTGATTAACATTATTGCATAGGTGTTTTCCATATACTAGATGTCTTTGTTAGTCATAAATCACACATCGTACTTAACCCTTTTTATATCCCTATAGGGGGTTTCCCTATTTTTATTAAAATGATTGTTTCAACCAAGACACTCTTTAAGTGCTGTTAGAATTTTAAGATGGGTCCCCATGTTGTGTGACCATGTCACATGGCATGTGATATTTAAATCCAACCAAAAGCCCAATTCCACAGCCCAGGGGTCCCACAGTACTAGTAATTTCAGATTAAATGTCATGTTACCTGTGATTTTCTTGATCCTGTGGGGTATTCCTATAGGTATTCCTATACATTATCTATTATTCAGTACCTTGAAGTCTCTTTTACCTTCTCCTTCTACGTCTTTTTTCCTGGGGTTCGACATGCATCAATTTTGAAATCACTTCTTTCAAGATCAATCACTAGTATTCAGGTTAACCAGAATGTTTCAGTATTTTTCAAGTGTTTTCCCTCAATGAGTTATCATTTACCTTCTTCTTCTACGTATTTTTTCTAATGTTTTCCCACAATGAGTTCTCACTAGTATTCAGTACCTTGATGTCTCATTTACCTTCTTCTTCTATGCCGTAGTCACGCTGCAGTCACGTCGTGATTTTCCCCTGCTCTAGGACGACACCCCGCGACAGTTTGCAGTGATAATATTCCTTTAGTTTTGTGATCAATGTTGAGACTGACTGATCACAATTTCTGCCGGCGGGGCGAAGACCGGAATGTTGCCCTGCGTCCTCCCGCTCCCTTCACTCCTGGTTCGAAGATGATGCCCCATGGATGTCGTTGGACTAGGCCAACACGCCGCGGTCACACCGCTTTCACGCCATGGTCACGCCACGGTAATGCCATGATTTGGACCTGCTCCAACCACATCCAGCCCACACCACCCCCTTCCACCTTCATTTCATCCCACTGCCACCAACATTCCAGCCCGCAACAGCCCCCTTGCCACCTTCGACTCAGCCTACACCATCCCCCCAGCACCTGCAACCAGCCCCCTTCCACCAGCATTCCAGCCTCCTCCCGCTCCCTTTGCTCCTAGCTGGAAGATGATGCCATGTAGATGTCGTTGGACCAGGCCAACACGTCGCATTCATGTCTCGGTCACGCAGATTTCACGCCGCGATCACGCCGTGATTTGGCCCTGCTCCAGCCACATCTAGCCCACACAACACCCCTTCTACCTTCATTTCAGCCCACTGACACCAACATTCCAGCCCGCAACAGCCACCCATCCACCTTGGAATCAGCCTGCACCATCCACCTAGCACCTGTAACCATCCCCCTTCCACCATCATTCCAGCCTCCTCCCGCTCCCTTTGCTCCTGGCCTGAAGATGCTGCCCACGGATGTCATGGGACCAGGACAACACACCGCGATCATGCCGCGGTCATGCCGTGGTCACGCCGCGGTCACACTGCGGTCACACCTCGGTCACGCCGCAGTCACGCCGCGGTCACGCCATGGTCACGCCATGGTAATGCCGTGATTTGGCCCAACTCCAGCCACATCCAGCCCAAACCAGCCCCCTTCCACCTTCATTTGTATTCTCCTTGGAAAAATCTTTTATTATGTTATTTATTGCCTCTATTTTCACATAAAAGCGAGGCTTGTTGGAATGAATCTATGCTTTTCACCTTCTTCCATGATAGAAGAACTGATCCTTTAATATTTATCACTTGTCTTAGATTTATTAGGATTATTACCCAAGGATGTATGCTCTACATTCTTTAAAAACTTCTTGGGAATAGTGTTTCCAACTTCATTTTTTTAAAATTTTCCAAAGAAAGTTTTCTTCCATTTTTCATCATCGGTAGTCTTCATTATCCATTTGTTTTTAACATATTCTTAGATGATCATTCTCCATTATAGTGACCAGACTCAATTAAAATACAATAGCGATCTTAAATCAAGAAGTCACCCAAGTTGAATCATTACATGTTTTTAGGAAAAAAGAGTAGGTACCACACAAACTAATGATGATAATATTACTAACAAAAAGACTCATTATTATGTCAAAATAACTTTAATTAGTCCACTATTTTTTTCACTGTAAGATCATGGAGGAATGTGACAGACTATCCTGATAAATCCATTGTTACTCATGCATATTTATCTATTACCCATTGTTTAAAAACAATTTCTGTACAAATATGGGTGTGATTAAATAATGAGAACCCATCCATATCATCCAATTTGGCTATGACCATGAATAAAATACTTGGATCTCTAAATAAAGCTCAAGATCATATTTTTGTTTTCCAAAAATAGAAAGAAAGAAAAACTAGATATACTACATAAAATAGAAAGAGAAGGTGATTTATTTGTCAATAATAGTGATATTATACCTTTGGATAGAAGTATAGTGAATATTGGCATAATAATGTCATGACTGATGGGTGTGAAGAGGATGTTGAGATAGAGATGAACTGCCTACACTATGGAAGAATAGTCCAGATCATAGACCATTGAAAATTGTCAATTAACATCATGACCGATGGAAGTGAGCTAAAGTAACAAATGGAATCAATTCTTGAAAGGAATCGTATAATTAATTTAATTAAAGATATCCTATAAGAAGAGTAATACTAAATTCTAAATAATGGTATTCTAAATAATACTAAAGATTTCGTATAAGAAGAATAGTAACACTAGTGCAGGAGGGGGGTGGGGGCTGGGGGGAGTGGTGCAGGGGGGCTGGGGGATTGCAGGTGGGGGGGGTGCAGGTGGGGGGCGCTGGGTGGATTGGTACTGGGAAGGGTTGTGGGGGTGTAGGTGGGGGGGGGGGGTGCTGGGGGGCAGTGTGGGTATAGTTGGGTCGGGGGCCTGAGGGCTAGGGATGGGTTGGGGGAGTGGTGCAGTGGGGTGGGGGTGTTTTGGGGTGGGGGTGGGGGGAGTGGTGGGTGGGGTGGGGGTGTGTAGGGGGGTAGTGGGGGAGTGGTGCAGGGGGAAGTGGGGGGGGGGTGTTGGGGGCAGTGCAGGAGGGGGGGTTCTGAGGGATGGGGGGGATTGGTGCAGGGGGACTGGTGTTGGCGGGGGGGCTGTGGGGTGGCAGTGTTTTGGGGTGGGGAGGTGGGGGGGACTGGTGCTGGCTGGGGGGTAGTGGGGGTGACGGTTGATTCGAGTTTCCGTTGAAGAAGGCTTACATGTGTATGCATAGGTAGGAATATAAATATATAAGTTCCAACTTTATATATATTCACCCATGGTAGTATGAATATATATATTGGGGATAGGTGTGCTTTTATATAGATATGAAAAATGGATACATGTGTAAGTGTAAAGGGTTATATGCAGGTATAAAAATATATCTAATGACCCCCTTGTGCATATTTGGACATGAAAATATTTACATAGGGGCTAGGTGTCCTTATATATATGTGAAGTTGCATATGCATTCAATCGGAAAAAAAGGAAGATTCGAGTTGTTGTCAAAAACAGCACCTTGAGGTTGAGGTACGTTTCCTCTGCCTAACCCTTTATTTTGAATTCTATAATTTCTCAAGTATTTTAAAAACTTGTTTTCATTATTATATAATGTGTATATGCTATTCAAATTTGTTATGGCTCTTTATAATGACATTTTCACCTGTTTTACATGATTTCCCTATGCCTTCAACGTGTACTAGTAGAAAGTTTCAGCCAACTCAATAGTAGAAAAGGAAATTTCCTTCACTTTAGAAATGATAGTGTCCTCATTTTGAGAAAACATCAACCGAGCATTCTCATAAAAATCTAAAACTTAAAGAAAAACTTTTTTTTCCATTTCATCAAACACAAACTACTAGCTTTGAAAACTTAATACTTTCTTCAGTCTCATCATTGTCAAATACATGACCCAGAAAAAGATAGAATTTAACCTATAAAAATAAATCCACCCAGGCATGATTCACGGTGTGACCAGGGGTTTCACACCATGAATCCCTACCCTTGGGAATTTTATGGCTTTAACTGAGGTTCACAGACGTGTTCTAGATAAGGGGTTCACCCCTCAACTAAACATAATGGTGATCCTAACCATATGAATTTTCAACTGAGGATGATCTTCCAACGGTCTATCAACCTGGTAACTGGATTTTGAAAATGATCTCAATGCGGTTTTCATCTCACTGCATCCAACCCCACGAAAAACACCAGTCTGTTCTCCTCTAGATGATTTTTCCTGAAATTTCTTGGTTTCACCCGCTGGTGTGCTATCGCATCTCTCAATCAATATTAAATGATTCATTAAGGTCATATTAAACCCAAGATCCATAGATGTATTGAACACAATCTTGAAGTATATCCTCCAACATATGTATCATCTACTCTTAGTGTCTGTCTATATATTTATGGAACGTTGTGCTCAGTATTAGATGATTCCCTAAGGTCATATTAAACCCTTTCCAAAAATAATGGCATAATATGTACATCTATCTCTGATATAATTCTTAAGGGAACTCTGTGATAGTATTAGTATTCATAGATATAAAACATTCCTATATTTTCTACTAGGTCCATGGCCACCAAAAAAGACACCTGAATTCATCACCCATATTTGTCTCTCTATGATTCAGAAACCACAGAGGTATGATAGTTTCTCATCAACTATTCACCAAATAATTGAAGGACTATAACTCTTATAAAATTGTAACACATCATCATCAAATAGTGAACACTCAAGTGTCAGTTTACCACTTTCTATTTGTTCCTGCATCACATTAAACACAGGGTTAAATTCTATACTAACCTTCCCATAGCCTATATGATATGATATAGTAACTAATGGGGAAAAATCAATTGATTTATGGTCATTAGAATCATATATCCTCCAATTAGCATACATGATCATAATGTGTTATTTTTCTTCAAAAGGATTTTAACCAGGTTCCAAGGGGGGGGGGGCAAGGGGCAGGGGGTGTGTAGTGGGCTGGGGGGAGGGGAAGTGCAGGGGGGCAGGGGGGGTGTGCAGTGGGCTGGAGGGGTGCAGTGGGTGTGTGTAGGGGGGCAGGGGAAGGGGGTGAGGGGGTAGGGGGAAGTGCAGTGGGCTGGGGGGGAAGTGCAGTGGGTAGGGTGTGTGTGCAGGGGGGCAGGGGAAGGGGGCAGAGGTTGTGCAGGGGACAGGGTGAGGGGCAGGGGTGGTTTGCTGGAAGAGGGGGGGAGGGGGGAAAGGGTGAGGGGGTAGGGGTGGTTTGCTGGGGGGGCAAGGGGATGGGGGTGTAGTGGGCTGGGGGCAGTGCAGTGGGCCAGGGGTGTGCTGGGGATGCGGGGAGGGGTGCAGGGGGCAAGAGGCAGGGGGAAGTGTAGTGGGCTAGGGGGAAGGGGGAAGTGCAGTGTGCAGGGTGTGTGTGCAGGGGGGGTGCAGTGTGCTGGGGGGAAGTACAGTGGGCAGGGTGTGTGTGCAGGGGATAGGGTGAGGGGGTAGGGGTGGTTTTCTAGGGGCAGGGGGGTTTGTAGTGGGCTGGGGGGAAGTGCAGTGGGCTGGGGGGAAGTGCAGGCGGCATGGGGTGTGTTGGGGGCATGGCGTGTGCGCAGGGGGGGTGCAGTGGGCTGGGGGGAGGTGTAGTGGGTAGGGGGCAGGGGGTAGGGGTGTGTGCAGTGGGCTGTGGGGGAAGTGCAGTGGGAAGGGGGGTGTGCAGGGGCAGTGCTGGGGAAGGGGCGGGGGGGTGCTGTTTTTTATGGAATGGTGGGACATATAGACATGATTTTAAACCATGGCTATAGGGATATAACCAATGTTTTAATCCGTGGGAAAAAACATATTGCCATGGTTTTAACCGGGGCTATATATATTTCCTGAATTAGGATTCTACCATGGTTTGAAAACCGTGGCTATAGGGTGTTGCCACGGTTCGAACCGTGGCTATAGGGATATAGCCACGGTTCTAACTGTGGATATAGGTTTTTCCCTATAGCCACGCCAATACTAGCCCCGGTTTATGAAATTGTGGCTATAACCTATAGCCACAGTTTTAGTAACTATAGCCATGGTTCCAAATCGTGTCTATAGCCATATTTTGTAGTAGTGTTTTCAAGCCTGTAAACAACACTGTAAGTCATGAGAAATCATGGATGGAGAATTTTTAATATCCATCTAGCCCCAAGAAACTATGAACAAAAATGATATTATTGGGATTCTCCTAAGAAACTACAACTCTCACTTTTCTAGGTCTACTAAAACTTCTGACTCCAATATGATGTGACCTAGGAAGTGGAATTTGTCGATCCAAAAGTGTTATTTACTGAGCTTTGCATGGATTTGGTTCTCTCTCAATGTATTTAGAATGATCTCAATATAGGTTGAATGGTCATTCATGTTGCATAAATAAAACAAGATAACTTTAAAAAATAATACAAAAAATGAATCTATATGTGGATAGAAAACTCGATTCATAAGATCCATGAAGACAACAGGTGCATTCCTGAGTCCAAACGGCATATTCAGGTACTCGTATAGACCATACCATCTCCTGATAGTTGTGAAAGGTATGTATAATGTCCTGAAACACACCTAATGATAACCTGAACTCATCCTTATCTTTTAAAACACTATAAATCCTCATATATGATCAAATAGGTTGTCTATTCAAGGCATTGGATATATATTCTTTATCAGAAACTGATTCAAACAATGGTAATCCATTCAGAGACTAATGGTATTTTCATCCTTCTTGTAAAAAATGACTGATGAACCCCAAGTATAAGTTTTTTGGTTCATGAATCCAACAGCCAAAAGATTATTTAATTTCTTCTGGAGTTCTAGAAGCTCCTTAGGTTCCATCCTATAAAGAGGAATGGTCACTAGTGCTGCTCCAGAAACTAGTTGAATAGTAAACTCTACCTCTCATACCAGAGGTAGACTAGATAAGTGTTCAGGAAATACATCCTTGAAATGCTCCACTATAGATGGAAAAAATAGATGTTCTAAAACCCTAGTCTTCTAGGAAAATACTAGATATCTGAAATATCACATTATATAACTATTGTTGCTTGGGTCCTGATTGTGTAGTTTACACATCCCATTATCCCTTATTCACATTCCTACTAACCTTTGGTGATGTAAATGTCACCCAGCGATGATATTAGTCAATATGGATTTGATAAGGAACAAACTAGTCCATCGCTATTATTACATCAAATCATATCATGTTGAGGACGTAAAAATTCCACATAGGAAGCTAACTGCCTATCTCAAGAGGAAACTTCTTACAATAGAGAACTCCGTAATATGGATACCCAACGGGGTGTCAAGCATTGTAAATCCATAGTATTTCTGGATAATAAGGGCCAAAATTTTAGTGATTTACTATTATATAAAAGAGTGAGATATGAATGTTTCTAATAAATAATACACTAATGTAGAGGATAGTAGAATTGTACCTCATAAAGTAGAGGGTTCGACACTCTGCTCTACAGTTGTAGGCTGCACTGCATGTAACTTTCTTATACCATGACCCCGAGTCACTGCATGACTACCCTTATAAATCTTCCTCTGTTGGAGTAGAGAATTATAAGCGTACCTCCTCATTCTTAACCACCACCACATCCAGATCAGTCGATCATATTCTAGCAACCTGCCTATCATGATTCTACTAGCCCCACTCATGATCATGGAGTAGCTATAGATATCTACTCTCTTGTAAATGTTAGAAAAGTGCTACAGAAATGTTGGATATAACCCATCCTTCCATATCCTCCACACTCCACTAGATCCTAGAATTAGTGAGCCTATGTGTGTCCTATATTCCCACAATGGTGAAAAATAATGAAGCTATCAACACGAGGAGCATGACTACTTCTACACCCATGAGAAAACTTGAAGCGAAGCATTCTCCTAGAAGAAGAACCACTACTGGATTTATGTGTCAAAACAGCTAGAATCACACCATCATATTCCCTTAGATTCTTATATGTATTAAGGGCATGGGTGATGATCTTAGAAATAGTCATCAACCTGTACACATTGTCCTATGACCAGACATTGTAAACCATCCCAACCTCATATTGTTTGTCGGATATAAGTTCCTCACCTGCAAGAGTATTAGTGAACCACTATAGATCAGTGAAATGAGTAGACTATTACATAAATAAAATGTTCCCCACCTGCATGTTTATGAAATATATAGCTCTATCAACTGACATATTTTTAAGGAAAAATTAGTTAGAGAAGATCATATAGAAATACACCATGACTATATCTCTATATCAGTCTGCCTAGATGATTACATCCCACCAAATATTTTCTGAATCATGTATCATATATGCTACAGGCTTGAACATCATCTATAGAGTAATCTCAAGATGCTAAAATATAGATAGGATTTATTAAATCCAATATTTCATAGCATGAGGTCCACCATCCGTCGAAATAGTGGGAGGATACTGCTTTTGAAATTCCTTGGTCAACTCTTCCATACATAGGGAAGGTTGAAAGAAACATTTCATATTCTAAATAATATGCAAAAATCCATCGCAAAATATGGAATTAGTGACCATATCAGGTATAGGAATAGGTTCTATAGGTGGAAGTACAATAGGAATCACTGGAATCTCCAGGCCCTCTACATCAAGGGAATAGTCTTCACTACATTTTGGGTGTACAACATGAGGACTTCATAGAGGAATGATACTAAAATTAAAAACACACTCCTCAAAAGCGATTAAATAAATTGGGAATATTGCATTTACGAAACTAGGACATGAGTAAATCCTTCTTATATAAATAACCACTTCTATCTAAATTCTTAAAAAAACCATGTCAATATGCTATAAGAGACAATAATAGGCCATAGTAACATAAGAGATACCCCACTAACCACTACTAATTTTGGTTTCAGGTATAATTATTTGTTTCTCATATATAGTAAAACCAATTCCCTTTATATTTCATATTTTTTTCAATTTATTCATGTTAAATTGTGTAAATTGCATAAAATGGTTGAATTAGATGGTATACAACATTTGATCCATAAGGTCCCATACTCCTTATGAAATGAAATATGATATCCATTTGAATCACACCATAACACATTCTATCCTATGAAAATAATGGTTCGTTGATCAACATTCCATAATTGACTTCTTAAGGTGTCTGACGTATCCTATTTAAGAAAACACTATTAGGATAAGGTAGACACTTTAAGTGTCAATTATGTTTCTAATCCTTATAATAAGTGTTAGTACAATTATATACACATTCAAAGAACTATCAATATAGAACAAGAAAATGCATGTTGAAAGAAGACGTGACATGAAAAAATTCATGGAATATTAGTCTTAATGTACCGAATAATTATGATTTTAATAATTCCCCTTGCCCTCATATCATCAGGGATAGGATGAAATATATACTCAATTAGAACAATAATAACAACCACAACACAGAATATATATCACCTAATAAAGAAATGATATCATCAGTAATATGACAAAGATGAACAATAACTATAATTTAAGAAACTCAGAATTTATCCTGAACATAGGTTCATGACACCTATTCATGGATTATGACCATGTCCCAATAATTCCCGATCTCTAATTGATTTTCTCTAAAATAATAAATCATGAAATGATCTCATCTAATACCACATTGTAACGCCCTTCCCCAGGATCCACTTAACCCGTGCCTTGAGCTAGTGGGTCACATTGCCTCAAACGCACCTCACCATTCTCTAGAGGAAGATGATTAGAAGTGAGGGTATAAATGTGGTAGAGTGGGGAGACTATTCCCTCATTTTCTAGTGGCACAATGGATATAATTAACAATAATTAGTAGTGGAATCACAACATAAACATACAGAAAAACAATGCAATAGAAGAATAAGTATAATTGATATAATAGAAAGGAATGGAAGCATAAATACAAAAAATATCTGAATAAATATCTCAAAATAATCTGGGAAGTGTCTGATACATGGATTCATGGAATGATGATAATAAAAGCGGAACATGGGTTAGGAAGATACATGAATTCTATAAATACTAAAAAAGAACAAAATTTCTCCACTATCATCTCGAGCTAATTCCCAATCCTCTCCTCCTATTATACATCTATAAATAAAATCAGATCAATAACCTATATAAGGGAGCTTTCCCTTATCCATACCTACATGAACACAATCTTCTCGAGTACGAAAGGCATCCTGAGTAGGGTGTGAGATATAAATCATAGTATGACACCACTAATGGTGTCTACCTGTAATCCAAGTAGCGCTGGTAACTAAACAGAGTGCAGATATAATTGAATAAGGAAAACAATTTGGAAATAAGTGACAAGGATATTCAGGTTCCTAAGGGATACCTAATGGCTATACCTTCTTCAACTCATGGCTAGAATGGAAGTCTTTTCATATACCACAAACATATATATAGTAATAATATACATATATATCATAATTTATATATATTTCATCCACCTATATGAACCAAGTACATTTGTATGTAAGTTAACATATACCTGGAGTAATTATGATGGATAGATCATGGTGTAACATAGACCTACATGGCTATTTTAATGAGTCTATAAGCTCATCCCAAAGGGTATATGTGCTATATTACAATAAGAGTGTGATACTTCATGTACAAAACTCTAGATGGTGATTGAGCCATCATGTCATCACTCGAATAGGTATGTGGTGTGTAAATCCCAATGTCTAACTAGTGTAAAATGGTGTGAGACGTCATTTTCAGCAACCTATGTATGGGAGTGTGATACCTTCATGGTCAACTGGTCCCTTACCATCATGTTGCAACCTCTTTAAAGGAATAACATAATTTTAATTGGAATGGGGCATTACCACTCATCCATCACTTTGAACTATCCCATATATATAAGCAAGGAACTATGCATGTTCATGTTTATAATATAAAAAATGAGGCATTACCACACATGTTTCCCATTATCCAAATTCAATTCCATTAAAAGAATCACAATTCATAATTATCATATAACAAATCTTACACATTGGTATAGCCTTACAACCGGTCATAAACAATTTGATATAATTTATGCAATTCATTTTTAATATAGTAAACCATCATGTACGGCATTATAGAAGGTTCTAACCCATTCAAATTCACCTAATCATGACCAATTCCTTAATAAGGCTCAAGGTATCAATTTTAAGGTGTTGTGGTCAATTGGAAAAACATTTACATGGGAAATTCCCTTAAAAATCCAGGCCAATCACTTAAGAGGTGCATGGGATCAATAAATATATATATATATATGAGGCAAGAACATTTTAAGACTAAGATAAAAGCTATATAGGCATTTTAAAACATGAGAAATTAACCATTTATGGTAAATTTCACCAACCACATGCCTGGGGTGTCTATAAAAGAGATCAACCACATCTAAACAACTAATTAAGGGGAAAAGGTGTATGATAATTTTTAATAATCAAATTGATATGAAAAACTCAATATAAAGGGGAAACATGGAAAACTTTGGCGTTTTGTATAGTGAAATAATTACGAAACATCAAAAATCAAAGGGAAAATGATGTTACCACCTACCTTAAGGCTATAGACAATGCCTTTCTTGATAAAAAATATTATATTTGAAGTATGTTAGGAGGAATATGTGAACTTTTCCAACAAACTAAAAATAGGTAAAATAAGATAATAATAAAAAAAGAGATGTGTATTTAAAAGAAAACTAAAATATGATGGTAGAGGATTAAAGAAAGTATAGGTAAAGATTCAATTATTCTGACATATTTTGAATCAGACAATGGATGAGTGTTATACCTCAATTCCTATATTGAAAGGTTTTTGAGATGAACGGAGGAGGAAACTCAACAAATCCACTAGAGGAAGAAGGAGAAAATGAGAAAAATGTTATAAAATTAAAATAGGGTAATAATATACTTTTCTCCCAAAATAAAGGGGATTCATGGTTTAGGCACACGGTTTGAAAACCATGTGAAAACCCAATGTCCAAAGAATAATAGTTCTTGCATAGTCACACAACTCCGGTAATACAATTTCAGACAAATTTTGCATATTATAGTTTCCCTATTTCTAAAACCGCATGATTAAAACTAACCATGTGCAATGGGTTTCATGTTTTAAAAAACCATTGGTTCCAATTATTTTGCTCATTTTATAGAAATATAGGATCTAAACCAGCACCAGATGCTCCTAATACCTTCTTTCGGTTTTATAACACCTTTAACATGATTAAAAAAAGAGTTCATATTATATAAACTGATATGTACCTTTTTGGAAAAATAGGTCATTACATCATGGGACTTTTTCCACCATGATGTCTTGCAAGATAGCCTTGACCTATGTTTATGAGGTAGTGTTTTAATTTGTTGTTATATCTCCCATGTTTTCTTTATGATTATTGTGTTATATCATGTCTCATTGTTCATGTTTATGATTCTCACTCCTTTTATGCCCCATTAATATACATATTTTTTAACAAGTATTACCTTTTTCATGTGATTCCATGTTTATTCCCGTACTAGGATTTATAGCTCACCCCTTTCTTATGTAAGTCCCCAAGTTATCCCATGGAGTTTTAAGTATGAGAATGTTAATTAATTTTTCAATAATGATGATGTATTTCCTATTTTATGTTGTTATGTAATTTACCTAATTCACAAAGACACCAGACTTATTGATCTTCCAAGTAGTATTATGTCTAATTTTATGTAATAAATCATGAATTAATAAGTAATAAATTGAAGGATTGTTATATATAAAATTCAATTTACATTCAAAATAAGAACCTGCAAACTGTTGAGGGGGTTCCAAATTGGAAAAATAAAAAGTTTGGTTGATTACAATGATTTATATTTTCGATTCCCTTGGGACACCAACATATTTGAAAGTAAAGATTGAAATATATATTCTGGAGTATTTTTTAGGATAATTTTTGGATTTATTTATTTAGGCTAAAGTTGAAAAATGAATCATGAGGGAAAATTTTGAATAATTGTTTAAAAAAATTATCCTCGCACATTCATTATTTATTGAAAAATGGATTTATTCAGTTTGATGTAAGAGGAAATCTGAATAATAGAGTATATGGCTAAATTTATGAATATAGAAAACATTATTTTAGAATTTGTTACCATTGAATCCTTAAAGGTCCATATATTTTGTATTAGGTTTGAGACTAGAAATTTTCTCAAATGTTTATTTATTTATATTATGAACAATAAGGATATGGTAAATATAGAAACATTGGATGGATGAGATATCTTTAAAAATACGGTAAGAGGGATAATGTATATTCCTATGGGAAAATGTTGGACCTCTAATTTTGGAAATAAAATAATGAGTGACACCTACTTGTAGATTAGTGGGACAACTAAAAATATGATCATGGGATCAATAAACATTCCTCCTTGATCAAAAATCAAACAAAGAATTTTTTAGTATTGTTCTTATGAGTATATTTTAAGAGACTATATGAAACCTCCCATATATTTTAAATATTTTAATCTAATGGGGCATAATTTGTCTTATTGTCACAGTTCTCCAAGGTATAGCGCTATATACAGACAACTTATTTCTCATAAATCATATGCATTGACCAAATGAGCTTGAAAAAATAACTCTCATCATCAAAACCAAGTTATATAAAGTGATTCTAGAGACATCGTGACTCCTGAACCTTTGAAATATCAACAAGATAGAATTTATAATATAAAAACTAGTAATAAATGTTATATAAAAATCAAGTGATCAAGGATGATTAATCATTTCTGTTGATGGTGAGTGGTATGATTCTTTTGAATTCTACCTTAATGAATGGTATGTTTCATGTTGGCATGTCCCACTCATTTATTTATTCTTTTTATTTTAATTTTATGGTTTTTCATGTAAATATTATTCATTTTTTTGAATCATCAATATAATATTGGTCAAAGAGAGTGTTGATCCTTTATGTGTAAATATTGTTCTAGAAATATCGGAGGGTCGAATTTTCATTGAGGTTCCCCTATTCTAGATATGGATTTGAATAAATAGATTTTTTCTATAGATTAGTCATCATATTTCAAGGTTTACATAAATTTTTATTCTGGAAAAGTTAGTTTCACCTCTCTTGATAACATCAAGTATCTCTTTAGTTGGTATTTGTAAGTAAAGGATCGAAGAGAGGGACTTTTGAAACCTGTGGTTGAAACAATATCATATTACTAAGAAACTATGACCTTAGAATCTATAAATTATATTAGAACTATAGATTTTCTAATCATCATTGGTTAATTTCTTGAAGTTGTCCTCATAAATTTATCAGGGTTTCCACCAAAAAGAGAAGTTCAATTTATGATTGATATCCTACTGGGGACGAGTCCTATTTCCCTTATGTCTTATCAAATGCCACCAATAGAATTAAGGGAAGTATAGGTATCAATTGAAGAGTTGTAAATTATAGGGATCATTTGACTTAGTATATCCTTATAGGCACCACCTGTTCTTTTTGTGAATAACATGGATATAAATATTAGGATTTGTGTGGATTATCATAAGATTAACCATGTTACAAAAATGAATCGATATCCTCTTCTACAAATTATTGATTTCATTGATCAATTTAGGGGATACCAATGGTTCTTGGAAATTGATTTACCTTTAAGATATCACCAACTATGTGATCCGAAGGAGGATATTCCAAATACATATTTCCGAAACAGATATCATCATTATGAATTTTTCATTATGCCTTTTAGTATTATGAATATAGTTTCCATAATTATTTAATTGATGAATAGAATCAGTAATAGGTATTTGGATTCCTTATGGTTTTGTTTATTAATGATATTTAATTGTATTCTATGAAAAAATTGGATCATGAGAAAAACCAGTTTATAGTGTTGGGTATCTTTTCAGAGCATTACATTTATGCTAAGTAATCTAAGTGTTATTTTTTGATACAAGAGGTATGCTTCCTCATCCATACCATTTCTGAAAAATAATTTTCATTATATCCTCAAAATTAATATGTTTTTATCTATTGGAAACCACAAAATAATATATTTGAAATACATAGTTTCCTTATATTAGTAAGGTACTACCATTATTTTGTATGTGGTTTTTCATGTTTGGCCTCACTAATGATATAATTTTTAAGGGAAGAATTTCGTTTACAATAGAATGATGAATTCATGAAATCCTTTCAAGAATATATAGTTATACTTAAATTATCACATATCCTCATGTCTCATAGTCTAGACAGAGATATGTAGAGTATATTGAGGGATTGGGATATGGGTTGATATGTTTTCTCTTGTAGAGATATCATGTTATTTCATATGGTTCATGGAAGTTACAGATGCATGAGAAGAACTACCTATCACACTATTTGGAGTTAGATACTATATTTCATGCCTTAAAGACTCTTAATTTCAATATTTTTGGTGAGAAATGTATGGTGTATATAAATCATAAAATCTTGAAGAACATTTTATCACAAATAGATTTGAAACTAATAAAAAAAGATAGATGGAATATCTTCAAATTCTTGACTTCTATTTGTTGTATACATTGGGGAAAGGAATTTCAATAGAATATTCCTTGAGTATGAATTCATATTCTTAGTCAAATAAAAGATGTTAAAATTAATGAATGATTATGTTACTCATAGATAATATGCATCTAGATTATAAAGAAAAAGATAATGTTGCATCTTCCTTTTTAATTTCAATTATTCATTATTTGGTTGGGTAGGTCAGAAATACTCCAATAGCCGATCCTAAATGTGTTACCATGTGGTCAAAACTCAACGGTGGGGAGACTATTAATGGATGGATGTTGGATGGGAGTTCAGTGATATGGTTTAGATATTGGATCATTATACCTTTGGCATATCATGAATTACATATTCGTGTCAACAACTATTCAATTTAGATTTTTCAATCGAGGATTTATAAAATATATAAATAATTGAAATCATAGTTTTGGTGGGATGACATGAAAATATTTGTAATAGAGCAAGCCTCAGGATTCCTCACCTGGTATTAGGTCAAGGAAAAGCATTAACGACTAACTGGTTTGTTTTAGTGTTTAAAAATTTCCATGTGTATATGAGAGCATATAGTCATGTATTTTATAATATGTCTATAAATAACTATAAGGAAACATGATTTAATTTGAGTGATAGTAGATAAAATCAAAAATTTGACTCACTTCAACCATATTCTTGAAACCAATATGGTAGAATACTTGTCCAAATTCAATATTTGGGAAATTATAATGAAGCATGATGTTCCATTATCAATTGTATCGAACCAAGTCCAGATTTTATGTATCAATTTCATAAATCCTTAAAAAATTCTTTGGAAATAAATTGATAATCAACATAGATTATCATTCCAAAATGGATATATAATAAGAAAGGACGATCCAGACAATGTAGGATATGATTAGGGATTGTATAATATAATTTTATGGCTCAAGTGAGAAGCATATAGTATTGTGGAGTTCTCATCCAATAATATTTTTCATCCTTGATACATATGGATCTTTATTATGAATTGTATGGTCACCCCTATAGTCACCAACTTTGATGTATGGAAATAGGTGATATTTTACTAAATGGACCTATCCTTTTGTAAGAGACAAAAGATAAGATGAAAATGATCATAAAAAGGATTTCATTGTCTTAGATTCATCATAAATTCTATTCAACCAATCGTTGATGGCCATTTTTATTTGAGGTATATTATCATGTTTAATTTGAAATCTCTCCAAGGTTTTGGAACAATCTTTTTGTTGTGTAGGAAATGTTGTCCCCATGGTACATTGTCTATTTTGAGAAACATGAATATCATTGTGATGTCACTTATTTGTTGGATTTACCTCTATAGTGTAGTTTTAGGCATAACATGTCACATGTATCTTAATTGAAGAATTCCAAACCTAATCTTAGCCATATAATTTGATGGGATAGTTTTGATATTGAACCAGATGCTAGGTTGATTCATGTGAAAATATGGACTGAGGGTAGGAAAGAGAATCCCTTTTATGTGAAAATTATCAGTATGGTGTGGGTTTAATGGAAACATGATTGGATTCAGCATGAAATTTGGGACCATGAAAAACAAATGTTAAATAAATTTCATGAGCTCTTTCGGGATAACACCAATTTTCTAATTTCTATGGACAGAAATACCAATGGTAGGGAGAACATTTCACCCTCATTTTTAGGTACATGAACATTTATTTAAGATATTTGTACTTATAAAATACATGTTTTGTTTTTTGGGATATTTATAGGGGGATTAGACTTATTTTAAATGTGTTTTTTGAGGTTCATGGTTTTTGAATGATTAGTAGAAACCATGAAGCACCTTCAAGAAAACAAGAAACCTTTTTTAGGAGTAACTAGGTAGGAACATGGTTAGGGCATGATATTTTTAAACTATTTGAGTTCCTCATGGAAATTGTGAAAATTTAACTATAGGTAAAATAATGATTAGAGAATGTTTTTTATAATAGTGTGATCCAAATATGTGAGGTGTGGCCTTAAGATAGTAACACCACATGATTGGAACATGGTTTTCCAAACCATGTAGAAAAAATTGTGATGTTTGGTTGGAACTATGAAAATCATGGATCTAATTCGAATTAATCCCCATAAACCTCATTAGTTTACTAATTCTCCAAGATCCAAAATTCCTCTCCCTCCTAAGGCTTGATAGATCTTTCCCTTCAATACGAAAGTGCATTTTATGTGACTCGAAGATTTTTGGAGATCTAAAATCAATGGTAAGTACCCACTATTCTAATATATGTTCTTATCCTCTCTCTTAGAACATATATCTAATCCATTATGGATATATATTTTTTCTTTGATGGGAATATTGATGAGATTCAATTGAATCTATTGAAGGGAAGAACATCCAATCCTAGAACTAGAGTTTTTTAGTTTCATTATTCATTTTTTCTAACCATTTGGGGGTATCTGGATTCCCCATCATCTCTACATAACTTATAAACTAATGGATTATTTTTAATTGAATTGTTTTCTTTAAATTTTTGTGCAAAATTTATGTGATTCATGATGGAAATCATGTTTTGGTTATGTATAAGAAATTAAGGAATTGAATGGTTTTTAAAAAACCCACTTCGTTTATAATTTTAAACAACTTTTTTTTTTAAATTATGGAATTTTGTATTCACATAAGTTTTTTAATGATATGTTTCAAATAAATAATTGGTTTAATGTGAAATGGTGTGTCATAGGTTTTTTAATCCATGGTTGGTGTGAGTTCATTCTTTCATGGTTACCCTTGAATAAGGTGTGTGTAGCATTGGGGCATGATGGAATAACCAAATATATGGGATGTGTAGCATTTTGGAAATGGATATGATCCACCTAGGGATGACTTGGTGGCTGAATGAGAGACCACTCATGAGTATGTGACTTTCACATATGATGCATGTGTGTGTGGAGAGACAGGCAGATTAGTATTCCAAATAACATTAAATTATTTTATAACTTCATAATTGTTCTCCATTGATAATTCTAAAGTATTTTTAGATAAATTTTTTAAACTTATTTTAAACTATTTTATACAAATTTTTTATTACTTTTTTACCTATTGGTGAGTTTTGGGAAGTCATTGCGGAATTCTTACTGATTTTATAATCACCCTGTTCTTGGTAACTTTGGTGTGTATGTCATCTATTGGGACACTAGTAAATGGAAGGAATAATATTTCTCCAGTGATTCATCTTTATTTCATGAGTATAGAAGGAATAATTGGAGCATGGATCTTGGTTAATGGTTTCTTGGGATTATGTTGTTATTATGTATTCGAGCCTATGTTTTTCTTGGTATTCCTTGATTATTGTCTATTGTTTCTACTAGTACTCTAATATTTTTATTTATTGTTGTGTTTAAATTTCATTGTATTGTTGTTCATGAATTATATAAATGTTTCTATTATTATATTTTATGTTTTTATAGATGTTTTATTTTAAGGGAAAATCATCCCCTAATATTATTTGAACACATTAGCAATTATTTACATCTTTTAGTGCCATGGGGGTGTCACCTAAGGCTAGTATCACCTACACCTATTCTCAAGCCTACAAATAAGGGTGGGGTGTTACAACACTACAAATTATAAATGGTATGATCATCCTGTTTATATATAAATTATTTTTTAGGGTTTTAGGAGGACATCAGGGATTGAGAAAGAGATTACTAGCTATTTGAGTTATTGTTGAGTTAATTTTGTGGGACTTGACATTTTGTATTTATTTGGACACATTTATGAGTATTTTTTTGACAATATTTATGAATTTTTGGTCATTTTGTTTTCCCTTATCATATTATAGGATGAATTTTCTTAGAGGTATATTTCACCTATATACCTATCCTTATTGTATTATTGAGGATAATGGATTTCATATGTGAGATTAGTATACTCTTGGTGTTAGTCACCAACCTAGGTCCTATTGGAGGTGGGACTCATGGTTTAATATATCTCTTCTATTATTTTCAGCCCTGGAGGGGTATCATTGAAGGAGGGGTTTTGTGACAAAGTGGTATTAAAGGTTACAGGAGAGAGATATGAGGGATTTTTGACTTAGGCACAGTGAGGATTATATGGGTTGGTAGGGAATTGGTACATGTTGATCTTGCAGCATGAAATAAGCTATGGAGAGTGTAACGCCCCAACCCCAGTTACCTATAGTTGGTGCATTATTGTGTAAAATTGGAATGATCACAAAGATCATGTCTTGAAAGACCGATTAGTTTAGTAGCCTTGGAAACACTAGATACATTCATAAGTCTTAAATTACATCATAAAGTAAAACAAAACTAAAAAAAATCATCCTTTCTTCATATCCCCTCATATTATCCCTTTAGGTGATTCATAAAATACTTCTTCACATCCTGGAAAAATTAAAACATTGAAAGGGGTGAGCTCAGATGCTCAGTAAGGATAACAATATAGCGGAAGATTTCATAAATAAACATTAACATTTAAGGCAATGTATAACTAAAACAAAAGCCTTTTAAACTTGAACTTCAGAGTAATATGGAAAAAATAAAATGAAATAGTGTCATTTACTTATTCACATGGATATTCTACTAGTTGAATAATCACATGAAATATCAATAACTACTTTCATAATGATGGAATGCATAATTCCAGACTATCATAACCACGTAGCCAAGTCCTCGTTCCAAGACTAAAAAAAAGATTTTGTCAAGGTCTCATGCCAAGACACTAGTTTGTCTCATGAGACCTACCGATGCAATTTTTTAGAAGATACTCACATTTAAAATTTCTAAAATATACTCCAGTGTTTTTCTGAAAACATTATGCAAGCTTATAAAAACAAAATAACTAATTCTGAGACTTCTCGACTAATTACAGGCCATGATGGGTCCACTCTCAATCCCTTCGTGTCTACCACACTCAAGAGTCGGGTTTTCGGAAAACATTTTTAAGCTTGCGTTAAATACGTATACATTTGAACTAGATTTTCATATATTTTAGAGAAATATCTCTTTTTTGAAATCATTTAAAAATCACATAATTATAAAAGAAAACCTTTTCAATAAATGTAAAATTCAAAGGGGTTTATACACCGTATAAAAGAAAGTTGTGTATGAAACAAAATATGCCTCAATGAAAGGAGATTGAAGAAGTCCCTTACAAAGATCATTTTTTAAATAAAATAGATCTATTATGTGTATTCACTATATTTACACATAAATAAAGTATAAATACAAGATAGGACATAATAATATCATGACATAATTTGAAAGTAGGAGATTAACCCAAAGAACGGAAATTGGGTTAAGAAGTTCCCTTACAAAGATCATTTTTAAATAAAATAGATCTCTTATGTGTATTCATTATAAGTATACATAATGAAAAGTACAAAAACAAGATAGTACATAATAATATCATGACATAATTTGAAAGTAGGAGATTAGCCCAAAGAACGGAAATTGGGTTAAGAAGTTCCCTAACAAAGATCATTTATTTAAATAAAATAGATCTATTATGTGTATTCACTATAAGTACACATAAAGAAATTACAAATACAAGATAGTACATAATAATATCATGTTATAATTTGAATGTAGGAGATTAACCCAAAGAACAGAAATTGGGTTAAGAAGTTCCCTTACCTCGTGTCCGACTTGACTCGATCATTCTTTAACCTCATGAATAATAAATTAGAGTTAATTTCTACCTTCTTAAGAACCTTTTTCAAGTACATTATTCATTTTATATCAGTTATTACCATGTTATTAACATTATGTAATTATGTATGTTAATAACAGTCGTTTTGTTGATCTTTGCTACTTGAGTCAAAAATAAACTTCTTATAATTACAAGTTGTTCATGTGGTAAAATATCCATTATATCCAGAAGTATATTCATGATTTAGATATCATATATATCCATTATACATATGCATTTATAATATTACATAATATTTAGAGGTAAGAAATGAAATGCACCGTTCATGGAGACGGTAAGCCGTACCTACACATGAACGCTACTTTCATTTATATTTAGTATTTAATGAAATGAAATCATAATTATATAAAGGTATATTATAATTTTATAATAATATCATATATAATATCATTTACTCCATCCTTTATACATCGCACATATGGCATTAATGATTCAAATCACTTTGAGGGGGCGGTAGTCCGCACTTCCTAAAATGAAATTATCGCGTTTACCCATAATGGAAATCATAAAGGTAGGCCATAAATGAGAAATACAGAAGCATAACGAAAACATAAACATAATATATATCATATATAAATATAGTTACATCTTAATGGCCACCATGAGAGGTGTTAAAAGAATATTGAACAATCATCGTTTCGTGATGCAGAAATTCACCAACCACAGAAACAGTGTGTTCTTTAACCATTAGATGAAGGTGTGTGTAAGTTTAAATCAAATACATCTTATAAAAACATCCTAGTATATTGAAGATATAGGTTTTTTTACAAAAGAAATGAATAAAAAGATTTTAAGGGGTTGGAGGAGAAAAATACAACAAAATAACATAAGAGAAGACATTACCTTAAAATCGGGTAACTCTTTTTTGATTTGGGCCAAATGATTCATTGGGAAGAATTATTCCCTAAGTGAGGATTCTAGGAGTAATATATGGAACGTTGAGATAGTATTTGGGCAGATTTTGGCCGATCCAAATGGCTTGATGGTGTGAATAAGGTGGTAGTGGTGGAGGCCTTTTATAAGAGGAGAAGAGGGGCACTCTTGGAAAGTAATGAAATGTTACATTATTATGAAGTAATTTTCGGATTTAAAAGGTCCCACAATTATATAATTCAAGGATAAGGTGATAGGGGTTCTAAATCTACCCATACAATAGGTTTTTGACATGTGTAAGTCTTATAGTTTACATTATCTTTTCATTTTATTTAAATCGTTCATTAATGAGGTAATCGATGCATCATCAGGGTGTCATAAACAAATTTATTTTATTTAATGTATAAAAATTATAAAAAAACTATAATGATGTATGAAATCTTTTTATCTTTCCAATTAATATTTATAGTCTAAAAGTTAACTTATATAACCCCATGTAATAATTATTTAAGTAAAACAGCACATGTTTGTGACAATTTTATTTTTACTTTAAATAAAAAGTTATTAATGTAATTTTCTTACCCAAGGGGCTCCATGGGGTCCCCAAGTTGACCCCTAGATTTTATTGGTCGGCCATGACTCATACAATAAGTTTAGGACAAGTGTAAAGATATTTTCATATTTTTATAATATCATTTTTACCTTAAATTCCCATAATTACCTTTAATCGCGATTAATAGAACTTAAACGTTAATATTCACCAAAAATTATTTTAATGCCATTTAACCACATTTTACTTCCTAATGACAATGATGTATGTTTTATTTTGTAAATTCAAATCACAGAGGTGGTAAAATTTCATTTAAATGAAAAATCAATTTTTTAACTACCACTTAGTGGTTTCACTATTCATTAAAAATCTATGTTTTTCAGAAAAACACCAAAAATTAACCCTAAGATATATTTGATATTACTAATTCAAAAATGATTTCTATTTTTAAAAATTCAAAACATATAAGTTGAATTAATTAATTTAATAATTAATTCCCGCTGTCACAACAAATAGCGTGTTTTTAAGAAAGAATATCAATCAAAAGATTCACAATTGTTTATGTGCAATTTCAAAGTGAAATTAATTATAATGAACACAATTGGATAAAATTGTAAACATATATTCTAATTACACTTTATAACCGCTCAATTGTATAATTTATCAATATAAATTATTTTTATTAAAAAAGTTGTTTTTAAGTATTTTTCACTATTCATTAAAAATTGGAAGTTCTCAAAAAAATAACAAAAATTCAACATAGGCTAATTTTGTTATTCCGAATCCAAAAATGAAGTCCATTTTGAAATATAAAATTTATATAATTTCAAAAAGTTGGTATTACTATTCATAACTGCTACTTTTATTGGTTGCGGTGTGTTAGAACTCGAGGTTGTGTACAACACACGCTACTCTATTATTAAAAGAGGAGCATAACACAGAAGCTTGGGGTGTTACATTCTTCTCTCCTTCAATAAATTACGTCCTCGCAATTTAAAATTTTTCTTTGAAAATAAATGGTTGAAAATAGAAAATACCTTTGTGGAAAACCCACATCAGAAATAAGGTTAATAAAAATATAACTTTAAAAGAAAGAAAGAGAAGTACAATGGTCACCCAAGATATCCCATACTAGGATTCTATGAAAATATGGATATAGATGAAAAACAAACCTTCAAGGTCTGATGGAGAGTTTTAGAAAATTAGATTATGAGAAAGTTAACCATAGGAAGATCACAAACTTGTGATTGGTTAAACAGTCATTGAATCCCCAGTTGGAAATGTTAACCGACAATGTTTTTGATTTAAGATACCTTTCAAAAAGTTGAGGAATTTTTTTAGGAGATTTACTAAGAATGTAAGGAAATATACTTACTTCTCATGTAGACTTTCATTCTTTCATAAATTTTTACCACAAACCCATCATTCACTCCAAAAGGTAATACAACTAAAAATATTCTATTTATCATAATTGTATAAGGTTCCAAATATTAACACATACCATTTAGATTAGGAAAACTATTTTTTAATAACCAGGGACTTCCTGTAGGCTAGTGGTAGGTAATAAAGGCATGTCGTACTATGGTTGTGGGTTTGATTCCTACAACTTTGTCCGACGTGATGGGTTATCCCCCAACCTGTAGGTTGTCCTTTTCCTAAAACTATAATATTATAATATTCTAAAAATAATCTTCATAAATGTTTTAACCTTGAACAATATTATCCAAAGTTCAACTTAATCCATTACAACCTTTATAGTTATCCAAAATACCTCCATCCAGACTTTCTCTAAAAGGTCTGTAAATTCCAAAATCAATTGTATCATCTGATTCCTCAAACAAATTAAAGTTTCTATTATTGTAACATACAAAAATATGATTACCTTCATCATATTAAAACCTAAATGAAAACAAAAAGTATTGTAGTACAATACTTATATATATCACATTATTCTTATAACCAGAATATAATCCTTGACTCCAAAAGCACCAATACATTAATTATTCCACTTCAACTATAGTAACAGTATAAGATTGTCCATGATCCCTTGGCTTTTTCTGAGGTAATTATCTCTGATGCTTAGGATATTCATTTTTATAATTCCCCATTTCCCTACAATTGTATCATTCAACATTGATAGTCTCTTTCTTTCCCTTGCAATCATGATCCCGGTGACCTTTTTCTCCACATTTATAACAAACTCACATTCCTTTCAAGAAAGTACCAGGATGATTCTTCCCACAATTATCACATAATGGAAAATAATTCTTTCTCTTTTTCCCTTTATCTGTCTCTTGTTCCACCATTCTCTTCTTCTCTTGCTTTACTTTATTGTCATAAGATTTAGAGAATTCCTTTTCTATCTTGATAGAACACGAGACTATATCTTCTTATGTTGAGAAATATTGTGATACTAAAGCTCGATGGAGAAATGGTTTTAACCCATCAAAGAAACGATCAATCTTACTTCTTGGGTTATGTATATAATCTGCAGCATGTCTTGCTAACCTTGTAAAGTTGACCTCATACTTTGCGACATTCTCATCCTCCTTCTGCCTCAGAATTAGAAATTGCCTTTCCATACCTTCTCGATGGTCATGTGGAAAGTATTTTTCTAAGAAAAGCTCTTTGAAATATCTCCATTCCATACTTGATACTTATTTATCTTCCTTTGTGTTTTGAATTAGCGACCACCATTGATCGGCATCTCCAGTGAGGCGGTAAACTGCCATGACCACCTTCTCCCTTTCATTACTCCCCAAGGCATGGAATATTTTCTCTAAGGAGTTTAGCCATTGCTCAACTACTAATGGATTTGTACCCCCATTAAATATTGGCAGTTGTTTCCTCATGAAACGATCAAACATTGATCCTCCACGTTGCGGATCGGGGTGCGCATACGAGTAAGGTTATTATTCATAACCTGAGTGAGTTTTCCCAGTATGGTGATAATTTGATCAGCACCAGTTGTATCACCAGCTCCATTATAATTATCTTGAGCAGGACGGAAATCCCTACATGGAGTGTGTGCATTGATACGGTTTCCATTCCTTCTACTAGGCACCATTTCTAAATAATGGCATAAACTAGATTCGTTTGTGAATCAAAATACATAATTTCATACTAGTAAAACACTTAACATAAATTGAACTATTTATGAATATAATCCATAATCATAAAAATGTTTTCTTTGACGAATTATATACTCATAACCCTTCATAGTGGTTTGTAAAGAAAATGAGAATTATCCTAAGCATATCCCCCAGGTGTTTCGTAACCAAGAGTGCAGTAAGGCTCGTTGTCGTGCACTAGTTCTCGTTCGAGTCTAGCTCAAAGCGGTGTTTTCAGGTTTTACCCCTAAGTACATATGTTCCAGAGCCACCTCTGCCTACTCGTATACTGATAGGGATGTATTTCTAAGAAAACTCACAAAATCTCTATAATACCAAAATTCTAGGTAGTTCATCTATACTAATCCTCAAATTTTATCTTAGGTCTATGTGCTCTAATCAGAGTTTATATAAATCTATCTTCTAAGGTTAGTACTAAACTGCCTCTGATACCAACTGTAACACCCCGACCCCAGTTACCCAGAGTTGATGCATTATTGCGTAACATTGGCATGATCACAAAGATCAAGTCTTGAAAGGCCGATTAGTTTAGTAGCCATAGAAACACTAGATACATTCATAAGTATTCCATTACATCATAAAGTAAAACAAAACTAAAAAAACATCCTATCTTTATATCCCCTCATATTATCCTTTCAGGTCATTCATAAAATACTTCTTCACATCCTGGAAAAATTAAAACATAGAAAGGGGTGAGATCAGATGCTCAGTAAGGATAATAATATAGCGGAAGCTTTCATAAATAAACATTAACATTGAAGGCAATGTATAACTAAAACAAAAGCCTTTTAAACTTGAACATCAGTGTAATATGGAAAAAATAAAATGAAATAGTGCCATTTAATTATTGACATGGATATTCTACTAGTCGAATAATCACATGCAATATCAATAACTACTTTCATAATGATGGAATGCATAATGCCAGACTATCATAACCACGTAGCCAAGGCCTCGTGCCAAGACTACAAATAAGATTTTGTCAAGGTCTCATGCCAAGACACTAGTTTGTCTCATGAGACCTACCGATGCAATTTTTTTAGAAGATACTCACATTTAAAATTTCTCAAATATACTCCAGTGTTTTTCTGAAAAAATTATGCATGCTTATAAAAACAAAATAACTAATTCTGAGACTTCTCGACTAATTACAGGCCATGATGGGTCCACTCTCAATCCCTTCTTGTCTACCACACTCAAGAGTCGGGTTTTCGGAAAACATTTTTAAGCTTGCGTTAAATACATATACATTTGCACTAGATTTTCATATATTTGAGAGAAATATCTCTTTTTTTAAATCATTTAAAAATCACATAATTATAAAAGAAATCCTTTTGAATAAACGTAAAAGTCAAAGGGGTTTATACACCATATAAAAGAAAGTTGTGTATGAAACAAAATATGCCTTAATGAAAGGAGATTGAGACGAAGTCTCTTACAAAGATCATTTTTAAATAAAATAGATCTATTATGTGTATTCACTGTATATACACATAAAGAAAGTATAAATACAAGATAGGACATAATAATATCATGACACAATTTGAAAGTAGGAGATTAACCCAAAGAATGGAAATTGGGTTAAGAAGTTCCCTTACAAAGATCATTTTTTTTAAAAAATAGATCTCTTATGTGTATTCATTATAAGTACACATAAAGAAAAGTACAAATACAAGATAGTACATAATAATATCATGACATAATTTGAAAGTAAGAGATTATCCCAAAGAACGGAAATTGGGTTAAGAAGTTCCGTTACAAAGATCCTTTATTTAAATAAAATAGATCTATTATGTGTATTCACTATAAGTACACATAAATAAATTAAAAATACAAGATAGGACATAATAATATCATGACATAATTTGAATGTAGGAGATTAACCCAAAGAACAGAAATTGGGTTAAGAAGTTCCCTTACCTCGTGTCCGACTTGACTCGATCGTTCTTTAACCTCCAGAATAATAAATTAGAGTTAATTTCTACCTTATTTAGAACGTTTTTAAAGTTAATTATTCATTTTATATCAGTTATTACCATGTTATTAACATTATCTAATTATTTATGTTAATAACAGTCGTTTTGTTGATCTTTGCTACTTGAGTCAAAAATAAACTTCTTATAATTACAAGTTGTTCATGTGGTAAAATATCCATTATATCCAGAAGTATATTCATGATTTAGATATCATATATATCCAATATATATTCATTTATAATATTAGATAACATTTAGAGGTAAGAAATGAAATGGACCGTTCATGGAGACGGTAAGCCGTACGTACGCATGAACGCTACTTTCATTTCTATTTAGTATTTAATGAAATGAAATCATAATGATATAAAGGTATATTATAATTTTATAATAATATAATATATAATATCATTTACTCAATCCTTTATAAATCCCACATATGTCATTAATGATTCAAATCACTTTGAGGGGGAGGTAGTCCGCACTTCCTAAAATGAAATTATCGCGTTTACCCATAATGGAAATCATAAAGGTAGGCCATAAATGAGAAATACAGAAGTATAACGAAACCATAAACATAATATATATCATATATAAATATAGTTACATCTTAATGGACACCATGAGAGGTGTTAAAATAATATTTAACAATCATCGTTTCGTGAGGCTGAAATTCGCCAACCATAGAAATAGTGTGTTATTTAACCATTAGATGAAGGTGTGTGCAAGTTTAAATCAAATCCATCTCATAACAACATCCTAGTATATATAAGATACTGGTTTTGTTACAAAAGAAAAGAATAAAAAGATTTTAAGGGGTTGGAGAAGAAAAATAAAACAAAATAACATAAGATAAGACATTACCTTAAAATCGGGTAACTCTTTTTTGATTTGAGCCAAATGATTCATTGGGAAGAATTATTCCCAAAGTGAGGATTCTAGGAGTAAGATATGGAATGTTGAGATAGTATTTGGGCAGATTTTGACCGAGCCAAATGTCTTGATGGTGTGAATAAGGTGGTAGTGGTGGAGGCCTTTTATAAGAGGAGAAGAGGGGCACTCTTGGAAAGTAATGAAATGTTACATTATTATGAATTAATTTTCGGATTTAAAAGGTCCCACAATTATATAATTCAAAGATAAGGTGATAGGGGTTCTAAATATACCCATCCAATAGGTTTTTGACATGTTTAAGTATAAGGCCCCAGCCTTAAACCTTACTTAATCTTGAGTTATTACAAGATTACACATTGAGGATCTTTTCAGGTTTAGAGTTTTAGAGAATTAGATCCTGAAACATTCATTACATTCCACATTTAAACAAAGTGGTTACATAAAAGACAGTATTCATTCTTCCCATCAACGGAAACATATTTAGAATATAACACGGATTCATTCTTGACACATCCTTGACACTATCATCACATCATGTACCTTTCCCTTGACCTATGAAAAACATTTCAAAAACTTGGGATGAGCATAAAAAGATCAGTAAGAGTTATAAAAATATGGAAAGGAAACATGAGTTCATATATACATAAGAATGAAATCATACTTTACCCATAAAACAAAGGCACTTTAGCATACCTCATCAAACCATGAATAAATCATAGAAATCATAAGACATAAAGGTAACTTGAGGCATTCATAACATTCTTACATAGGGAGTAACCCTCTTGGTTACGTTTGGAATACCCATCACAGTATATTCCCTAAAATCTCTTCGGAGAAACCTTAACTTTTCACTCCTTCGCGTTACCCAATGCATTGGAGAGCTATATCGGGCTCACCCGCCCTTAGTTTATCACGGAACCACCCGTTTTCATAATAATGCCCAAGAACCATAACATAAATATATCACATAAAACAGGCATAAAGGAAGCATAACATTTCCACATTTCAATAACAATATAACATTTTAGTATATTGAAATAATGAATCCATTCAAAAAGAAACCATTTCCAAAACCATTTAAAACATTTAATAAAGATATTTTTGAATCAAAGTGTCCCATACCACCTTGAAGCTTAAAATTTTATACCATTAATATCCATATAAATAAATCCTTAAAACCATTTTGAAAACATGGATATTAATAAAAACAAATAATTAAAACATTTAAAACGATATTTTGGTTAAAGGGGTTTTACCAAAATTAGAGACTTGAATACAATAATTGAGGAATAACATTTAGTCAGAAATTTATAATATCATGAGAATAAATGTATTCATGATATAATACTCTAAAGGACAGTATATACACCATATAAGAGTGAATTGGTGCATAACAACAATGAACCCTCAATAGAAATGTCAAATGTGATGAAATCCCTTATAAAGAAGGTATCCTCAAATTAAAGACAAATCAATCTCAAAAATATGTGTGACAAATATAAATACACCCAATATAAGTGGATATTAAGTGTAAAACAATAAAAGGTCATTCACACATATTCAATGGATGACATATTCAATGAGTACATGTTGAAACCAAAGAAATCGAAATTGGGTTAAGAAGTTCCCTTGACAGTCTAACGACGTCACATCAAAATGAGTTGATGAGAGATAAAAAGTGTATCTCATCACTTGGACATACAATTTACATCAATAAGGATATATGAGAACATATCCAAACATAAAAATATGTAAATTAAAAGACCCAACAAAAGAAGTCTTTTAAAAAAGAGGAGGGTGAAAGGTTCCCTTACCGACTTGGGTATCTTTCAAAACATACACCTCATGAAAGAAGGACAATAGATCATTGATGTAAATACTCATAAATGAAAGTATATTACACAAATATTAGAATAATGGGCAGTACATACACCACTAAAAGGAATTTGTGGAAAATGTAGCATAAATCTCACGGGAATAAAAGTGAGATGAAAATTCCCTTATGAAAACTCGGCAGCCTAACGACGCCACATAAAACTTACAAAAAAGGATTGATGAGATCAAATAGGGTATCTCAACACATTAAAATATAATGTAAATCAAGAGGAATATAAAATAACATCCCCCATCATAAAAAAAGAGCTTAAAAGAAGTGACATAAAGGAGAGTACTTAAAGAGAAAGAGAGAGGTTAGATCTCTTACGAAAATTCGGCAGCCTAACGGTGCCACTCAAAACTTCCAAAATGGATTGATGAGATAGAATAGGGTCTCTCATCACATGAACATAAAAATTACAGTAAGTGTAATATAAAATAACATCCCAATAATAATAAAGATGATCATTAGAGGGAATGACATAAAAGAGTGTACTTAAAAAGAAAGAGAGGAGTAGGATCCCTTACCTTGGGACCGACTTGACTCGATCATTCTTTAGTCTCCTGAATAATAAACTTGAGTTAATTTATACTTGATTAAGAACCTTTTTAGATCTTATTATTCATTTTATATCACTTATTCCCATGTTATAAACATTACGTAATCATTAAGTTAATAATATTTGTTTTGCCGATATTTGTTTCTTAAGTCGAAAGTGGACTTCTTACAATTACATGTTGTTCGTGTGGTCAAAGGTTCTTTATATCCATAATGAAATTCCTGATTTGGATATCATATATATTATATATATCCATCATATACATGTATTTATAATATTACATAATCATTTAGAGGTAAGAAATGAAATGCACCGTTCATGGAGACGGTAAGTCGTACGTACGCATGAACACTACTTTCATTTATTTGTCATATTAATGGAATTAAAACTAAATGATAGGTATGTATATTTTAATTCCAGAATTATATTCATCAATTGGATATATCATTAATTATATATATCCATTATATACATGTACTTTTAATAGTACATTACATTTGGGGATAAGAAATGAAATGCACTGTTCATGGAGACGGTAAGCCGTACGTACGCATGAACGCTACTTTCATTTCTATTTCATACTTTAATGGAAAGAAATAATAATGATATAGAGGTTTATAATAATTCCAGTATAACATAATACATAATAACATTAAATCCATCCTTTATACGTCCCACGTATGGCATTAACGAATCACATCACTTTGAGGGGGCGGTAGTCCGCACTTCCTAAAATGAAGATATCGCGTATACCCATAATGGAATCCATAAAGGTAAGAAACAAATGAAAAATAGAGAAGCATAAGTAAAACATAAACATATTATATATCATATATAAAAATAGTGACATCATAATTTCCACCTTTAATGGTGTTAAATGAGTATTGAACAATCATCGTTTCGGGAGGCAGAATTTCACCATCCACGGAAACCGTATGTTCATTAGCCATTGGATGTAGTTGTGTGAGAGTGTAGCTCGAATAAATCTTTTAAAAACATACTAGTATATTGAAGATACTGGTGTTGTTACAAAATAGGTAAATAAAAAGAGTTTAGGGGGTTGGAGAAGCAAAATAAAACAAATGAACATGAGAGAATGAATTACCTTTAAAAGTGTAACTCCTTTTGATTGGAGCCTAAAGGCTTCCTTTGAAAGGATTCTTCCCAAAGGGAATCCTCTAGGATGAGGGGAGGGACGTGGATAGAGTAAATGGGTAGGGGTTGTCCGAGCCAAAGGCTTGAGGAGTGTGTGAAATGAGGTAGAGGTGGGGGCCTTTTATAAGAGGAGAGGAGGGGCACTTTTGGAAAGTAAGAAATATTACTTTATTTGAAAATGTGTTTCGGTTTTAAAAGGTACAACATTGATATAATTCGTGGATAAGGTGATAAGGGTTCTAAATCCACCCATCCAATAAGTTTTGGACATGTTTAGTTCATAGAGTTTACATTATCTTTCCATTTTATTTAAATCGTCAAATAATGATGTCATCGCTGCATCATTATTATGTCATAAATAATTTAATTTATTTAATGTATAAAAATTATAAAAAAAATACTATGATGTAGGAAATCTTTTTATCTTTCCAATGACTTTTTATAATGAAAAATATGATCTTGATAACCCAATGTAAATTTTTTTTTCGTAAAACATATGATGTTTGTGTCATTTTTACTTTTACATTAAATAAAATGTTATTTATGTCATTTCCCAACCAAAGTGGCTCCATGGGGTCCCCAAGTTTACCCATGGCTTGTCTTGGTCGGCCATGACACAACCAATGAGGGTAGGACATGTGTCAAGTTCATTTCATATTATTAAAACATTATTTTTACCTTAAACTACACTAATTACCTCTAATCGCGATTAAAAACTTAATAAGTTACTATTCACCAAAAAATTATTTTTATCCCATTGAACCACATTTTACTTCTTAATTACAACCATGTATGTCTAATTTTTAAAATTAAAAACACAAAGATGGAAAAATTTCGTTTAAATGGAAAAATCAGTTTTTATAAGTACCACTTAGTGGTTTCACTATTCATCAAAAATTGAAGTTTTTCAGAAAATTACCAAAAATTCACCCTAAGCTATATTTGATATTACGAATTAAAAAATGAAGTCTATTTTACAAAATTCAAAATATATAAGTCACATTAATTAATTTAATAATTAATTCCCGCTGTCAGAGCAAATAGCGTGTTTTTATGAAACAATAAGTATCAAAAGATTGACACTAGTTTAAGTCTGATTTTAAAGTGAAATTAATTCCAACGACCACTATTGGATTTAATGGTAAAAATATATTCCAATTTAACTTTAAAACCAATTAAAAATATAATCTAATCATATAAATAAATTATATTGAAAAGAGGTTTTGAATTAAAATACAACATTTTACACTATTCATTAAAAAAATGAACTTTATCGGAAAGATACCAAAAATTTACACAAAGTAAATTTTGATGACCCGATTCTTAATAAGAGTTTTATTTGGTCCAAAATAATGTTTAAGAGTGAACAAAACTATATTTAATGATGGTTCGCCATCAAAAGGCGATAAGTGAACCTTTAGTGAAAACTAGGGCATATACGCCTAAAATTGAATTCTTTCCGTATTTTAAGCCTTTATCTTTTATTGGATAAATATAAAAACATTTTAAAACATATATAATAATATTTTAGTTATTTATATCCATTCCCGCCAATACAACGGCTACATGTTAACTACCATTTAAAATAATATTGTTTTATTACTAGTGTGCAACGTAAGATTTCAATGAAACTCTTTGTTGTGTATCGGGTACGCTATCGAACATAGAAACCCTTTATAGTAATATTGATACTTTATTCAAAAATATGGATAAATATGAAAATGTCATATTCTTTATTTACCTGGGGTGTTACATCCTTCCCCCCTTTTGGCAATTGCGTCCTCGCAATTTTTAAAATTGAGCTTGGAAACATCCTTGAATGTCCCACATCGGAACAAGAGTCTGTAAAACAATCACTTTAAAATAAAGAAAGATAAGTACAAAGGTCACCCGAGTTAACCCATACTAGGATTCCATGTAGAAAAATATGGACATGGAGGAGAAAACATAGGGTCATGTTCTGATGGAGAGTGATAGAAAACATGTTTAGGAGAAAGTTAACAATAAGAAAATCACAAACTTGTGATGGGTTAAATGGTGTTGGGTTCCCCAGTAGGAAAAATTAATAGACAACATTTTTTCTTTAAGTTATTTTTTTTATTGGGGAATTTATTCATAAGGAAACATAATCACTTATCATGTAGACTTTCAACTTTTATTAGATTCCTTACACAAACTCATATTTTCTCCAAAAGGCGAGTATTTAGTGAGACTTATTTGCATTAAGAGTAATATAATCAACTTTTAGAAAATCACCTAATCCACAAAAGAGAACTATATACTTCCCATGTCTTTAGACTTTAACCAAATCCAAAACCAAAAAGGCTAGTACAAGATCAGATAATCCAGAAAAGGATAACCCTTTATAAAAAGAAAATCTATTCTTAATCACCAAAATTTGTCCAACAAAACCCAAAGTTCAACGAGGACAATTCTATAATCAATTTGTCCATAAAATCCTTCAATGTAAACCAATCTATGATTGAAACCCAAATATTCGAAGGATTTAGTCACATAGTCTTCCAAGTTAAATCGTAACATTTATCTCCAAACAACAGCAGTCGCTCCTAAAGCCTCGCATTGAAAAGTAATTATCCTAATCACATATCCTCCATGATAGGTTAATCATTGTCATAAATAACCCAAAATCAACTTACTCTTAATTCATAAAATCATATTACTAAAAATAATCAGTCAAACTAACCAGGGACTTCACGTAGTCCAGTGGTAGGCGATAAATACTAGTCGCACTTTGGTTGTGGGTTCGATTCCCGCAGCTTTGTCCGACGTGACGGGTTGTCACACGGAATGCGTGTTGTCCTTTTTCCAAAACCATATAATTCTTAAAACATTCCCCAAAATGAGATAAAATCTTCAAAAATAATCATAACATATTTTAACCTCAAGTTTATCTCATTCCTTTCATTTTTCATCATATCATAGAGTAACCCATAATTACCTAAAAAGTAAGGATCATATAAACCATAATGGTTACATTTGTAATTATTACCTGAACTTCCACATCGATTGGTCATCTTGTACATGATGAATTATAGAACATACCAAGGTTCAAGTGGTTGATCATGACTCCTTGATGTTTGGTTTAGAACAACCATGAGTTTCCTCATTGAATCCTCCATTTTATCTAGTCTCTTAATCAGAGAACCACCACAGTTTCCTTCAAACATGTTGTCTCTTTGGTGCCTTCTATATCCATCCATTCACTAAAACAGAAATGTCATTGTGAGTATATCAACAAAACCATCATGTACTAATGAGTAAGATAAACACTAAGATATACTTACTCATTCACTTTATCTAAAACTAGGACTCTTTCTGAAATCCTAACCATTATGGTAATGTTACTTATGCTTAGAGAATACCCTAACCTCTAAAGTTATCTAAACCGACCTCTGATACCAACTATAAGGCCCCAGCCTTAAACCTTACTTAATCTTGAGTTATTACAAGATTACACATTGAGGATCTTTTCAGGTTTAGAGTTTTAGAGAATTAGATCATGAAACATTCATTACATTCCACATTTAAACAAAGTGGTTACATAAAAGACAGTATTCATTCTTCCCATCAACGGAAACATATTTAGAATATAACACGGATTCATTTTTGACACATCCTTGACACTATCATCACAACATGTACCTTTCCCTTGAACTATGAAAAACATTTCAAAAACTTGGGATGAGCATAAAAAGCTCAGTAAGAGTTATAAAAATATGGAAAGGAAACATGAGTTCATATATACATAAGAATGAAATCATACTTTACCCATAAAACAAAGGCACTTTAACATACCTCATCAAACCATGAATAAATCATAGAAATCATAAGACATAAAGGTAACTTGAGGCATTCATAACATTCTTACGTAGGGAGTAACCCTCTTGGTTACGTTTGGAATACCCATCACAGTATATTCCCTAAAATCTCTTCGGAGAAACCTTAACGTTTCACTCCTTCACGTTACCCAATGCATTGGAGAGCTATATCGGGCTCACCCGCCCTTAGTTTATCACGGAACGACCCGTTTTCATAACAATGCCCAAGAACCATAACATAAATATATCACATAAAACATGCATAAAGGAAACATAACATTTCCACATTTCAATCACAATATAACATTTTAGTATATTGAAATAATGAATCCATTCAAAAAGAAACCATTTCCAAAACCATTTAAAACATTTAATAAAGAGATTTTTGAATCAATGTGTCCCATACCACCTTGAAGCTTAAAATCTTAAACCATTAATATCCATATAAATAAATCCTTAAAACCATTTTGAAAACATGGATATTAATAAGAACAAATAATTAAAACATTTAAAACGATATTTTGGTTAAAGGGGTTTTACCAAAATTAGAGACACTTGAATACAATAATTGAGGAATAAAATTTAGTCAGAACTTTATAATATCATGATAATAAATGGATTCATGATATAATACTCCAAAGGAAAGTATATACACCATATAAGAGTGAATTGGTGCATACCAACAATGAACCCTCAATAGAAATGTCAAATGTGATGAAAGCCCTTATAAAGAAGGTATCCTTAAATTAAGGACAAATCAATCTCAAAAATATGTGTGACAAATATAAATACACCCAATATAAGTGGATATTAAGTGTAAAACAATAAAAGGTCATTCACACATATTCAATGGATGACATATTCAATGAGTACATGTTGAACCCAAAGAAATCGAAATTGGGTTAAGAAGATCCCTTGACAGCCTAACGGCGTCACATCAAAATGAGTTGATGAGAGATAAAAAGTGTATCTCATCACTTGGACATAAAATTTACATCAATAAGGATATATAAGAACATATCCCAACATAAAAATATGTAAATTAAAAGTCCCAACAAAAGAAGTCTTTTAAAAAAGAGGAGGGTGAAAGGTTCCCTTATTGACTTGGGTATCTTTCAAAACATACACCCCATGAAAGAAGGACAATAGATCATTGACGTAAATACTCATAAACGAAAGTATATTACACAAAGAGTAGAATAATGGGCAGTACATACACTACTAAAAGGAATTTGTGGAAAATGTAGCATAAATCTCACGGGAATAAAAGTGAGATGAAAATTCCCTTATGAAAACTCGGCAGCCTAACGGTTCCACATAAAACTTACAAAAAAGGATTGATGAGATCAAATAGGGTATCTCATCACACTAAAATATAATTTACATCAAGTGTAATATAAAAGAACATCCCCCATCATAAAAAAAAGAGCTTAAAAGAAGTGACATAAAGGAGAGTACTTAAAGAGAAAGAGAGAGGTTAGATCTCTTACGAAAATTCGGCAGCCTTACGGCGCCACTCAAAACTTCCAAAATGGATTGATGAGAGATAATAGGATCTCTCATCACATGAACATAAAAATTACAGTAAGTTTAATATAAAATAACATCCCAATAATAAGAAATATGAGCATTAGAGGGAATGACATAAAAAGTGTACTTAAAAAGAAAGAGAGGAGTAGGATCCCTTACCTCGGGTCCGACTTGACTCGATTGTTCTTCAATCTCCTGAATAATAAACTTGAGTTAATTTCTACTTGATTAAGAAACTTTTTAAATATTATTATTCATTTTATATCACTTATTTCCATGTTATAAACATTACATAATCATTAAGTTAATAATATTTGTTTTGTCGATATTTGGTTCTTAAGTCGAAAGTGGACTTCTTACAATTACATGTTGTTCGTGTGGTCAAATTTTCTTTATATCCAGAATGACATTACTGATTTGGATATCATATATATTATATATATCCAGCATATACATGTATTTATAATATTACATAATCATTTAGAGGTAAGAAATGAAATGCACCGTTCATGGAGACGGTAAGCCGTACGTACGCATGAACGCTACTTTCATTTCTTTGTCATATTAATGGAATTAAAACTAAATGAGAGGTGTGTATATATTAATTACAGAATTATATTCATCATTTGGATATATCATTCATTATATATATCCATTATATACATGTACTTTTAATAGTATATTACATTTGGGGATAAGAAATGAAATGCACCGTTCATGGAGACGGTAAGCGGTACGTACGCATGAACGCTACTTTCATTTCTATCTCACACTTTAATGGAAATAAATAATAATGATATAGAGGTATATAATAATTACAGTATAACATAATACATAATAACATTAAATCCATACTTTATACATCCCACGTATGACATTAACGAATCACATCACTTTGAGGGGGCGGTAGTCCGCACTTCCTAAAATGAAGATATCGCGTATACCAATAATGGAATCCATAAAGGAAAGACACAAATGAAAAATACAGAAGCATAAGTAAAACATAAAAATATTATATATCATATATAAAAATAGTTACATCATAATGGCCACCTTTGAAGGTGTTAAATGAGTATTGAACAATCATCGTTTCGGGAGGCAGAATTTCGCCATCCACGGAAACCGTATGTTCTTTAACCATTTGATGTATTTGTGTGAGAGTTTAGCTCGAATAAATCTTATACAAACATCCTAGTATATAGAAGATACTGGTGTTGTTATAAAAGAAGTAAATAAAAAGAGTTTAGGGGGTTGGAGAAGCAAAATAAAACAAATGAACATGAGAGAATGAATTACCTTTAAAAGTGTAACTCCTTTTGATTGGAGCCTAAAGGCTTCCTTTGAAAGGATTATTCCCAAAGGGAATCCTCTAGGATGAGTAGAGGGATGTGTAGAGAGTAAATGGGCAGGGGTTGGACGTGCCAAAGGCTTGAGGAGTGTGTGAAATGAGGTAGAGTTGGGGGCCTTTTATAAGAGGAGAGGGGGGCACTTTTGGAATGTAAGAAATATTACATTATTTGAAAATGTGTTTCGGTTTTAAAAGGTCCCACATTGATATATTTCGTGGATAAGGTGATAAGGGTTCGAAATCCACCCATCCAATAAGTTTTGGACATGTTTAGTGCATAGATTTTACATTATCTTTCCATTTTATTTAAATCGTCAAATAATGATGTCATCGCTGCATCATTATTATGTCATAAATAATTTAATTTAGTTAATGTCTAAAAATTATAAAAAAAATACTATGATGTAGGAAATAATTTTAGATTTCCAATGAATATTTATAATCAAAAATATGATCTTTATAACCCCATGTAAAAATTGTTTTCGTAAAACATATGATGTTTGTGTCATTTTTACTTTTACATTAAATAAAAAGTTATTTATGTCATTTCCCAACCAAAGTGGCTCCATGGAGTCCCCAAGTTGACCCATGGCTTTTCTTGGTCGTCCATGACACATCCAATGAGGGTAGGACATGTGTCAAGTTCATTTCATATTATTAAAACATTATTTTTACCTTAAACTACACTAATTACCTCTAATCGCGATTAAAAACTTAATATGTTACTATTCACCAAAAAAAATTTATCCCATTGAACCACATTTTACTTCTTAATGACAACCATGTATGTTGGATTTTTTAAATTCAAAACACAAAGATGGAAAAATTTCATTTAAATGGAAAAATCAGTTTTTATAAGTACCACTTAGTGGTTTCACTATTCATCAAAAATTGAAGTTTTTCAGAAAATTACCAAAAATTCACCCTAAGATATATTTGATATTAAGAATTCAAAAATGATGTATATTTTACAAAATTCAAAATATATAAGTCACATTAATTAATTTAATAATTAATTCCCGCTGGCAGAGCAAATAGCATGTTTCTATGAAACAATAAGTATCAAGAGACTGACACTAGTTTAAGTCTGATTTTAAAGTGAAATTAATTCCAATGACCACTATTGGATTTAATGGTAAAAATATATTCTAATTTCACTTTAAAACCAATTAAAAAGATAATATAATCGTATAAATAAATTATATTGAAAAGAGGTTTTTGAATTAAAATACAACATTTTACACTATTCATTAAAAAAATGAACTTTATCGGAAAGATACCAAAAATTTACACAAAGTAAATTTTGATGTCCTCATTCTTAATAAGAGTTTTATTTGGTACAAAAGATTGTTTAATAGTTAACAAAACTATATTTAATGATGGTTCTCCATCAAAAGGCGATAAGTGAACCTTTAGTGAAAACTAGGGCATATACGCCTAAAATTGAATTCTTTCCGTATTTTAAGCCTTTATCTTTTATTGGATAAATATAAAAACATTTTAAAACATATATAATAATATTTTAGTTATTTCTATCCATTCCCACCAATACAACGGCTACATTTTAACTACCATTTAAAATAATATTGTTTTATTACTAGTGTGCAACGTAAGATTTAAATGAAACTCTTTGTTGTGTATCGGGTACGCTATCGAACATAGAAACCCTTTAAAGTAATATTAATACTTTATTCACAAATATGGATAAATATGAAAATGTCAAATTCTTTATTTACCTGGGGTGTTACAGTAAGTCTTATAGTTTACATTATCTTTCTATTTTATTTAAATCGTTCATTAATGAGGTAATTGCTGCATCATCATGGTGTCATAAAAAAATTTAATTTATTTAATATCTAAAAATTATAAAGAAACTATAATGATGTATGAAATCTTTTTATCTTTCCAATTAATATTTATAGTCTAAAATTTAACTTATATAACCCCATGTAATAATTATTTAAGTAAAACAACACATGTTTGTGACAATATTATTTTTACTTTAAATAAAAAGTTATTAATGTAATTTTCTTAACAAAGGGGCTCCATGGGGTCCCCAAGTTGACCCCTAGATTTTATTTGTCGACCGTGACTCATCCAATAAGTTTAGGATAAGTGTAAAGATATTTTCATATTTTTATAATATCATTTTTACCTTAAATTTCACTAATTACCTTTAATCACGATTAATAGAACTTAAAAGTTACTATTCACCAAAAATTATTTTAATCCCATTGAACCACATTTTACTTCCAAATTACAATTATCTATGTTGGATTTTATAAATTCAAATCCCAGAGGTGGTAAAATTTCATTTAAATGAAAAATCAGTTTTTTAACTACCACTTAGTGGTTTCACTATTCATCAAAAATCGAAGTTTTTCAGAAAAACACCAAAAATTAACCCTAAGATATATTTGATATTACTAATTCAAAAATTATTTCTATTTTTAAAAATTCAAAACATATAAGTTGAATTAATTAATTTAATAATTAATTCCCGCTGTCACAACAAATAGCGTGTTTTTAAGAAATAATATCAATCAAAAGATTGACAATTGTTTATGTGCAATTTCAAAGTGAAATTAATTATAATGAACACCATTGGATAAAATGGTAAAAATATATTCTAATTACACTTTAGAACAACTCAATTGTATAATTTCTCACTAAAAATTATTTTTATTAAAAAAGTTGTTTTTAAGTATTTTTCACTATTCATTAAAAATTGGAAGTTCTCAGAAAAATAACAAAAATTCAACATAGGCTAATTTCGTTATTCCGAATCCAAAAATGAAGTCCAATTTGAAATATAAAATTTATATAATTTCAAAAAGTGTGTATTACTATTCATAACTGCTACTTTTATTGGTTGCGGTCTGTTAGAACTCGAGGTTGTGTACAACACATGTTAATCTATTATTAAAAGTGGAGCATAACACGGAAGCATGGGGTGTTACATTATTCTCTCCTTCAATAAATTGCATCCTTTCAATTTAAAATTTTTCTTTGAAAATAAATGGTTGAAATTGGAAAATACCTTTGTGGAAAACCCACATCGGAAATAAGGTTAATAAAAATATAACTTTAAAAGAAATAAAGAGAAGTACAATGGTCACCCAAGATATCCCATACTAGGATTCTATGAAAATATGGATATGGAGGAAAAACAAACCATCAAGGTCTGATGGAGAGTTGTAGAAAACAGGATTAGGAGAAAGTTAACCAGAGGAAAATCACAAACTTGTGATTGGTTAAACAATCATTGAATCCCCAGTTGGAAAATTTAACCGACAAAGATTTTGAAATAATTTACCTTTCAAAAAGTTGAGGAATTTATTTAGGAGATTTACTAAGAATGTAAGGAAATATACTTACTTCTCATGTAGACTTTCATTCTTTAATAAATTTTTACCACAATCCCATCATTCACTCCAAAAGGTAATAAAACTAAAAATATTCTTTTTATCATAATTGTATAAGGTTCCAAATATTAACACATACCATTTAGATTTGGAAAACTATTTTGTAATAACCAGGGACTTCCTGTAGGCTAGTGGTAGGTAATAAATGCATGTCGCACTATGGTTGTGGGTTCGATTCCTATAGCTTTGTCGGACGTGATGGGTTATCCCCCAACCTGCAGGTTGTCCTTTTCCTAAAACTGTAATATTATAATATTCTAAAAATAATCTTCATAAATGTTTTAACCTTAAACAATACTATCCAAAGTTCAACTTAATCCATTCCAACCTTTATAGTTATCCAAAATACCTCCGTCCAGACTTTCTTTAAAAGGTCTCTAAATTCCAAAATCAATTGTATCATCCGATTCCTCAAACAAAGTAAAGTTTATATTATTGTAACATACAAAAATATGATTACCTTCATCATATTAAAACCTAAATGAAAACAACAAGTATTGTAGTACAATCCTTATATATATCACATTATTCTTATAACCATAATATAATCCTTGAGTCCAAAAGAACCAATACATTAATTATTCCACTTCAACTGTAGTAACAGTATAAGATTGTCCATGATCCCTTGGCCTTTTCTGAGGTAATTATCTATGATGATTAGGACATTCATTTTCATAATTCCCCATTTCCCTACAATTGTATCATTCAACATTGATAGCCTCTTTCTTTCCCTTGCAATCATGAGCCTAGTGGCCTTTTTCTCCACATTTATAACAAAATAAAATTCCTTTCAGGAATGTACCGGGATGATACTTCCCACAATTATCACATAATGGAAAATCCTTCTTTCTCTTTTTCCCTTTATCTGTCTCTTGTTCCACTATTCTCTTCTTCTCTTGCTTTACTTTATTGTCATAAGATTTAATGAATTCATTTTCTGTCTTCATAGAACATGAGACTATATCTTCGTATGTTGAGAAAGATTGTGATACTAAAGCTCGGCGGAGAAATGGTTTTAACCCATCAAATAAATGATCAATCTTACTTCTTGGATTACGTATATAATCTGCAGCATGTCTTGCTAACCTTGTAAAGTTGACCTCATACTTTGCGACATTCTCATCCTCAATCTGCCTCAGAATCAGAAATTGCCTTTCCATACCTGCTCGATGGTCATGTGGAAAGTATTTTTCTAAGAAAAGCTCTTTGAAATATCTCCATTCTGTACTTGATACTTCTTCATATTTCATTGTGTTTTGAATTAGCGACCACCATTGATCGGCATCTCCAGGGAGGCGGTAAACTGCCATGACCACCTTCTCCCTTTCATTACTCCCCAAGGCATGGAATTTTTTCTCTGAGTTTATCCATTGCTCAACTACTAATGGATTTGTACCCCCATTAAATATTGCAGTTGTTTCCTCATGAAACGATCAAACATTGATCCTCCACATTGCGGATCGGGGTGCCCATATGAGTAAGGTTATTATTCATAACCTGAGTGAGTTTTCCCAGTATGGTGATAATTTGATCAGCACCAGTTGTATCACCAGCTCCATTATAATTATCTTGAGCAGGACGGAAATCCCTACATGGAGTGTGTGCATTGATACAGTTTCCATTCCTTCCACTAGGCGCCATTTCTAAATAATGGCATAAACTAGATTAGTTTGTCAATCAAAATACATAATTTCATACTAGTAAAACACTTAACATAAATTAAACTATTTATGGATTTAATCCATAATCATAAAAATGTTTTCTTTGAGGAATTATATACTCATAACCCTTCATAGTGGTTTGTAAAGAAAATGAGAATTATCCTAAGCATATCCCCCGGGAGTGTCGTAACCAAGAGTGCAGTAAGGCCCGTTGTTGTGCACCAGTTCTCGTTAGAGTCTATCTCAAAGCAGTGTTTTCAGGTTTTACCCCTAAGTACATCTGTGCCAGATCCGCCTCTGCCTACTCGTATACAGACAGGGATGTATTTCTCTGAAAACTCACAAAATCTCTATAATACCAAAATTCTAGGTAGTTCATCTATACTAATCCTCAAATTTTATCTTAGGTCTATGTGCTCTAATCAGAGTTTATCTAAATCTATCTTCCAAGGTTAGTACTAAACTACCTCTGATACCAACTGTAACGCCCCGACCCCAGTTACCCAGAGTCGATGCATTATTGCGTAACATTGGCATGATCACAAAGATCAAGTCTCGAAAGGCCGATTAGTTTAGTAGCCTTGGAAACACTAGATACATTCATAAGTCTTACATTACATCATAAAGTAAAAAAAACTAAAAAAACATCCTATCTTCATATCCCCTCATATTATCCCTTCAGGTCATTCATAAAATACTTCTTCACATCCTGGAAAAATTAAAACATAGAAAGGGGTGAGCTCAGATGCTCAGTAAGGATAATAATATTGCAGAAGCTTTAATAAATAAACATTAACATTTAAGGCAATGTATAACTAAAACAAAGGCCTTTTAAACTTGAACTTCAGCGTAATATGGAAAAAATAAAATGAAATAGTGCCATTTACTTATTCACATGGATATTCTACTATTCGAATAATCACATGCAATATTAATAACTACTTTCATAATGATGGAATGCATAATGCCAGACTATCATAACCACGTAGCCAAGGCCTAATGCCAAGACTACAAATAAGATTTTGTCAAGGTCTCATGTCAAGACACTAGTTTGTCTCATGAGACCTACCGATTCAATTTTTTTAGAAGATACTCACATTTAAAATTTCTCAAATATACTCCAGTGTTTTTTTGAAAACATTATGCAAGTTTATAAAAACAAAATAACTAATTCTGAGACTTCTCGACTAATTATAGGCCATGATGGGTCCACTCTCAATCCCTTCGTGTCTACCACACTCAAGAGTCGGGTTTTCGGGAAAAAAAATCTAAACTTGCGTTAAATAAGTATACATTTGCACTGGATTTTCATATATTTTATAGAAATATCTTTTTTTTGAAATCATTTAAAAATCACATAATTATAAAAGAAAACCTTTTGAATAAACCTAAAAGTCAAAAGGGTTTATACACTGTATAAAAGAATGTTGTGTATAAAAAAAATATTCCTCAATGAAAGGATATTGAGACGAAGTCCCTTACAAAGATCATTTTTTAAATAAAATAGATCTATTATGTGTATTAACTATATGTACACATAAAGAAAGTATAAATAAAAGATAGGAAATAATAATATCATGACATAATTTGAAAGTAAGAGATTAACCCAAAGAATAGAAATTGGGTTAAGAAGTTCCCTTAAAAAGATCATTTTTTAAATAAAATAGATCTATTATGTGTATTCATTATAAGTACACATAATCAAAGTACAAATACATGATAGTACATAATAATATCATGACATAATTTGAAAGTAGGAGATTAACCCAAAGAACGGAAATTGGGTTACGAAGTTCCCTTACAAAGATCATTTATTTAAATAAAAGAGATCTATTATGTGTATTTACTATAAGTACACATAAATAAAGTACAAGTACAGGATAGGACATAATAATATCATGACATAATTTGAAAGTAGGAGATTAACCCAAAGAACAGAAATTTGGTTAAGAAGTTCCCTTACCTCGTGTCCGACTTGACTCAGTCATTCTTTAACCTCTTGAATAATAAACTAGAGATAATTTCTACTAGAATAAGAACCTCTTTCAAGTTCATTATTCCTTTTATATCACTTATTACCATGTTATTAACATTATGTAATTATTTAAGTTAATAACAGTCGTTCTGTTGATCTTTGTTACTTGAGTCAAAAATAAACTTCTTATAATTACAAGTTGTTCATGTGGTAAAATATCTATTATATTCAAAAGTATATTCATGATTTAGATATCATATATATCCAGTAAATATATGCATTTATAATATTACATAACATTTAGTGGTAAGAAATGAAATGCACCGTTCATGGAGATGGTAAGCCGTACGTACGCATGAACGCTACTTTCATTTCTATTTTGTATTTAATGGAATGAAATCATATTGATATAAAGGTATATTATAATTCTAGTATAATATCATATATAATATTATTTACTCCATCCTTTATACATCCCACATATGGCATTAATGATTCAAATCACTTTGAGGGGGCGGTAGTCCGCACTTCCTAAAATGAAATTATCGCGTTTACCCATAATGGAAATCATAAAGGTATGCCATAAATGAGAAATATAGAAGCATAAGGAAAAAAAACATAATATATATCATATATATATAGTGACATCTTAATGGCCACCATGAGAGGTGTTAAAAGAAGATTGAGCAATAATCGTTTCGTGAGGCAGAAATTCACCAACCAGAGAAATAGTATTTTCTTTAACCATTAGACGAAGGTGTGTGTAAGTTTAAATCAAATACTTCTCATAACGAAATCATAGTATATTTAAGATACTATTAGTTTTACAAAATAAATGAATAAAAATATTTTAAGGGGTTATAGAAGCAAATAAAACAAAATAACATAAGAGAAGACATTACCTTAAAATCGGGTAACTCTTTTTGGATTTGAGCCAAAAGCTTCCTTGGGAAAAAGTCTGCCCAATGTGAGGCTTCTAGGAGTAAGAGAGGTAAGTTGAGAGAGTATTTGTACAAAGGTTGGCCGAGCCAAATGGCTTAAAGGTGCGAATAAGGTGGTAGTCGTGGGGGCCTTTTATAAGAGGAGAAGAGGGGCACTCTTGGAAAGTAATGAAATGTTACATTATTATGAATTAATTTTCGGATTTCAAAGGTCCCACAATTATATTTTTTTAGGATAAGGTGATAAGGGTTCGAAAGCTACCCATAAAATAGGTTTTTGACATGTGTAAGTCTTAGATTTTACATTATCATTTCATTTTATTTAAATTTTTAATTAATGAGGTAATCGTTGCATCATCATGGTGTCATGAAAAATTTAATTTATTTAATGTCTAAAAATTATAAAAAAATATAATGATGTAGGAAATATTTTTATCTTTCCAATGCATATTTATAGTTTAATAATTAACTTATATAACCCTATGTAATAATTTTGTTAGTAAAACAACACATGTTTGTGACAATTTTATTTTTCCTTTAAATAAAAATTTATAAATGTCATTTTCTTACCCAAGTGGCTCCATGGGGTCCCGAAGTTGACCCGTGTATTTTCTTGGTCAGCCATGACTCATCCAATAAGTGTAGGACAAGTGTCAAGATATTTTCATATTTTCATAATATCATTTTTACCTTAAATTTCATTAATTACCTTTAATCACGATTAATAGAACTAAAAAGTTACTATTCGCCAAAAATTATTTTAATCCCATTGAACCACATTTTACTTCCTAATGAAAATGATGTGTGTCGGATTTTGGAAATTCAAATCAAAAAGGTGGTAAATTTTCATTTGAAAGAAAAAACAGTTTTTTAACTACAACTTAGTGGTTTCACTATTCATCAAAAATTGAAGTTTTTCAGAACAACAGCAAAAATTAACCATAAGCTATATTTGATATTACTAATTCAAAAATGATGTATATTTTATAAAATTAAAAACATATAAGTTGAATTAATTAATTTAATAATTAATTCCTGCTGTCAAAACAAATAGTGTGTTTTTAAGAAAGAATATCAATCCAAAGATTGACAATTGTTTATGTCAAATGTCAAAGTGAAATTAATTCTAACGACTAACATTGGATAAAATGGTAAAAATATATTCTAATTACACTTTATAGCCACTAAATTGTATAATTTATCACTATAAATTATTTTGATTAAAAAATTGGTTTTTAAGTATTTTTACTATTTATTAAAAATTGGAAGTTCTTAGAAAAATACCAAAAATTAAACGTAGGCTAATTTCGATATTCCGAATCCAAAAAATGAAGTCCATTTTGAAATATAAAGTTTATATAATTTCAAAAATTGGGTATTACTATTCATAACTTCTACTTTTTTTGGTTTTGGTGTGTTAGAACTCGAGGTTGCGTACAACATACGCTGCTCTATTATTCAAAGAGGAGCATACCATGGAAGCTTGGGGTGTTACAGAGAGTTGCAAGAGAATGAGATTTAAGGTCCACTAATGGTATGAAATAAGGAATATAACCCTGATGAATGACAAAGTGGGTTGGTTTCCCTTTCAGGGTATTGAGCTATGATAGGTACATGAATCATGTTTGCTTGATATTGTAATTAAATGAGGTTGTTTTGAGAAGTTAAAAATGATTTTAATCAATTAAATATTGAACTTTTGTGGGTGTTTCTCTTATTTTCCATTTGTTTTAGTTTCTAATGAACTATTATTATTTTAAATAGTCATATTACATAAATTAAAAGAGTTAACTATTGATTAACTAGTATGAACAATTTCTTTGAAAAATTGTTGAGACTTGAACTATGTTATTCCCTTTCTATATATAAAGTGATCCTTCATAAAAAGAATTTTGCTTCCATTGTTAAAGTGCATAGAATATTGACCTAATTTTTTAAAACCATTGTGAAATATGTTACCTTGAGTAGATTCCACACTTCTATATTGAAATTATTATTTAAAAATAATTATTATGAGTATTTTGGTTCTTATGAATCTTTTTATTCCATGCATTTCTTTCCTTCATCATGATTCTTGAGAATGTGTAGGGACATATTGTAAAATTTGATTTTTTATATCAATATCCGAATAATTGGAATAGGACTAGCACGTTTTTTGATAATATATTTATATTTTAAGACAATAACATGAAAAACATTCCCCTAATTTTGGAATTATTACAGTTTTTTAGTATTAATTCATTTAAGTATTACATTCCAGTGTAATAAAATTATAGCGATGATGAAATTTTAGAGACATTTGTCACTAAATTTTTAAAAATGTTAAAAATCATCAGTGGTAACTATTAAAAATTTAAATGTTTCCAAATAAAAAATATTTCTTGTTTCTCAATCGGAGTTAAAAAATTACGATAAGTTATTTATGCATTTGAACATTGAAATATGAATTTCCTACCATGTGTTTCCTTCATTATCATGATATGTATTTAGAATGTGTTAAGAATTCATTATAAGGATAGATTTTAAATATTTTTTTCTAAATTCTAAGAAAATGGTAAACATAATCAGGGTAACCTATTCAGACATGAAACTAATTTTCATGATTGAAACTATTCTTCCATGGTTGACAAAATTTAATAGTGTTGAAATTATTATTCCTTACATGTTAATTCATGATTACCATTTCCTGAGTATGTGTTAAAAAATAGATGAGTATGTATTATTTGATCATTAAAATAGAATCAATTCATTTAATATAGAATGGGATCATGTTTTATTTCATAATGAAGTTATATATTGTGCATGGAAAACAAAAATCATGAAAAATGAAATCCTATGAAATTTTGTTTTGAATTCAAAAAACATGTCTTGTATTGAACACATTGTGTTCAGTTATGGAATAAAAATTAGTTTACCATTATTATAGTATATAATCATGTATTTTGAGTAAGGAAACAAATAAATAATTCTTAGTTTGATCATGATAAGCATGACACATAGTGATACAACATGTACATTTTTGATTATGTGATCTAAAATCATGTTTTATGTTGATAATTATGAAAACATATTCTATATATAATGGAATATTTGAATTTATCATGAGGTCCTTTCATATAACAATTTTCATATGATATTGGATATTTTTTCTTCAATAACTATATAATTCTATTTTTTATTTAAGAATTTTAATTACGATTCATGAGATAACACATGTGCAGTTTTTATTCTATTAGAAGCATGTTCCCTTATAAATCTTATGTTATGTTAATGTTTGTCAATATTTATTGTTAGTACCATAATATGTGTAGTTAACATATTTAATTTGGCTATATGTTTTGGATTTTTTTAAAAGTAAGACATGAATTTTACTTGAAAATATATTGATATCATTGAGTGTTGTTAATGAGGGATTTGAGTATTGATTAATTTCACTAAATCATTGATGTGATTTCTTGAGAACCTATTTTCCAAGATATGAATATATTTTTTAAAGTATATTTAATAATTGTTTGTCCTATAATGAATTTTAATCCATTAACCATGTTTTACTTAACCTAGAATTATTTGAAGTGAACATTTATGTGATGTCTGTTATTTTGTCGAACATATATCCTTATTGTGATTATGTGTTGTGTTGTGGTTGTATTCTTAGAATCTCATAACTCCCTAAATAAATTCTACCGCTTGAAGTCAGTAATAAGGAGGTTTTTTTAATTCTTAAAATTGATGATGATAAACTTTCATTATATACATTAATTGTTATAAATAAGTGATTAGTTATTATATGTTGTTGATTTGGGTTTCTTGTGATTGATTTTAAACTAGTGGCCTGAGTTATGGATTCAATCATATAAAGATAGGGAACCCCCTTCCCTATTAAGATGTGTTATATTTCAAACATGATTTAGAACCATGTGGGTGGTTCAAGGCTAACCAAAGTGGAAAATATATTTATCTGGTGTGTAGGATCCATTTATTTGAGTACTTGATGCAAATTTAAGTTATTTTTGTGGTAGTTTTTGTAATGGACTATATCGAGGTTGAAATGGTGGTACAGATGGTTATGTGGAAGAGAAGTTGTTTTTTGGAAAATGTGAGATGGTGTGGGGTTGTGTCTGGTGGTTTGTGGTGATGAGGATGGGAATGGTACTTCACAGGATAGTTTTCATATCCTGTAGTTCTTCTTTTATTGTGTTGATATTTATTTTGTATTGATTATTTAGCTTGTGTGGTTTATTCTAACATTTTTAATTTTTTAAGTTTATGTCATTGAAATGTCATTGAGGTTTTGGGTATTGAAATAAATAGAAGACTTTGGATAGATCATTGTTAAAATTATAGAGGCTTAATGTATTTAAATTCACCAATAATTCCTCTAGTCCCAATATTACAGATTTGTTAGAGGAGGTTGAGGTTGTTTTGGGTTGTTGAAAATACTAGATTAATTCTTAGTTTCCTTGTTCAATGGATTCTTTCTGAAGGTCGATTGACAGTGGTTGGAGAATAAGTGTGGTGATCCAAGATAGATTTAATGATTTAATAAACTTTTCCACTACTAATTGAAAATGAATGATTGTTTTAATAAGGTTTTTGGTAAATATCCCTTCCATGTGGCTGGGAAGGTAGATTTGAATTCTCTTAGTTGTGTTTCTTAGTATTCACTAAGGAAGTGGTTGATATGTTCTACTAAGGCTAGGGCAAGTATTGGGACTCTGGTGTTGTGTGGTTTAGAGTTTTTGTGTCTATAGGTTTGATCTATTTCTGATACAATATTGGGGGGGGGGTTAACCTTCATAATGATTGTCACTAGATTTAAAAAATTTTATGTTCTTCACTATATAGTTGGTACAGGGGGAATTTCTTGATTAACATATAACCCTTCCCTAAAAAATTTTAATGATTTTTTAAAAAACATTGAGACTATTTTGGAAATTTTGGAAAATAAATGTATTCATTTTTTCTTGAAAATCTCTAAAACATAATTTCTCAATAAAATGAGATGTATTTATCAATATTAGAAAATAATTTATCATGTTTGGGACATATTGAAACCTAGTTCAATTCGAAATAATATTTGGGGGAAAATTTCATGGTTAAGGAGGGTGATTCCACTTTACATTCATCAAGTGGAGGCATATTGTCTTATATGATAGAACATGGTAATGTGAGACATAGTTTTTTTTATCATTATCCAATGTCTTCTTAGGTTTTTGTTTTCTTTTTTTCCCTTGAGTGATGTAACCATTGGTTTTTTTGTCTATGATATGCAATTTTTCCTTTTTTGTGATTATATTGTTCAAGTATTTAGGGTGTAATGAGATCCCTAGGAGGTATCTCATGAGATTATTATTTGGACCCAACCCATTTCCCTATTCTCAATTTTGGTTTTTATTCTTGAGGAAAAGAATCATTTGTGAGGTATCTAATTTAATGTCTTGTGCATTATCAAAAAGAATTCCTTTGTTGTTTTAGGAGAAAGTGGTTATCATAGGAAGATAATGGATGGTTATATGGATTTGGAAATAAAATTATGTTTAAAGGGGTTATTCATGGAATGAATGGTTGTTCACAATATAAAGGTGTTTAAATTCATGACAACTTGGTTGTTTGTGGATTGTATATTTTAGGGGAGAATTCATTGAATTATTGGTTTTGATATGGTCAAGGTAATTCATGATGTGAAATTAGTATTCAAAAAATTAATTAATTTATCTTCAGGTTCTATAAAATTTTGTGGATTTTAAATATATGTTATCTCAGAGACATTCATGGGTTTGCTAGGTTTCACATCATAATTTTTTTCCATCGTAAATATTTACATTTTAAAATGGTGTCTCACACCATGAATGTGTTGAATTACAAAAAATTTAGAAATTTTGAAAACCCCCATATTTATCTCATTAATATCCAAATCCTATAGATTTGTGGGAGACATGAAGGTTATTTTCAGGACCTTTTATCCCGATTTTAATAGTTTTGATTATTTCTTTTAGTAGTTTGAACTTTGGCGATATGCAGTGAGTTCATACCCTCTCTCCTTTCATTCCTATTAGTCCTCTATTTATGAATTGTTATAGGTGGTGTTTTTTTTGATTCATGTAGAGGTTGGGATTTGATTTTAGTGATCCCATGGTGTGATTTATGTTGATCCACTGTTTACCTATGTGTTCGTGGTTTTCTAGTTATTTTTTCTTCACCTTGTTGTGTGTGGTGAATCAAAAAGATTATTTGAGATAGGGGATCATTGTTCAATACCTTTTTCAGTGTATGGGTATATATTTAATACTTTTTACATCCAATGGGTGGATATTAAAGATTTTATTAATAAATATAATCAATTAGTTTAACAATAATTTATATGAAGGGGGTACTCGCATGTATTTTCTAATTTTGCGATATTTCCCATATGATTACGCTTTCTTGCTTCAAAAATCTAGAATTGTTTGAGAATAAACATACTAATAATATATGATGATATGATATCACATGAACAAAAATTATAGTATATGTGATATATGGAATGTGCTACTATGTGTTGATGTGCTAGTGTTGTTGTCTTGTGTGGAGTGTGTGGGGATCTTGTGGGAATATACTGATGATAGTGGTGACTAGGTTTAGGGTGGAATGTGATAGGCAATGAACCCTTGGTTGGTTTGAATGGGATGTGATGTGTAATTATGTGAGGGTCTTGTGATGTGTGGTTACTACATTATCGTTTTTAGGTTTTGGTGATGTCTTATCATATATTGTGTTGTGATGATTGTTAGTTGTTATGGGTTGAATGAGTTTTGGTGTTATGTGGTTATGTTAGTTTCTTATGTATCCTAGGAATGAATTTCTAATAATGAAACTGAAATATAATCGGTTGTTTAACTAAGCTTTGGATACCATTAATGTGTGTTAGTTGGATTAAATGAATTGAATGACAAATAAATGGGTTGTCTTAATGTTGAAATAATTATATTAGTAAATGGGACTTAGTGGGAACTCATTAATTTTAGAAATTGTGGAACTTATAATTGAAATATGGTTTATGTGTGTCTTGGTTATGTTATGTGTTGTATTATTGGTGGTAGAAGATTGTATCAGAGGTTGTGAGATGTTGTGGCAATGTTCTGAAATTTTTTGGTGCTTTTATTGTAAACCCATAAGTTGGGATATAGTATTATCTACATATCATATATTTCATGTTATTTATTTATGTTCCCAAACCGAATTGGATAACCTTACCAATTCCAAACAAATTGGGTTCCAGTTTTTCCCCAATATCGAGGATGGTGGGGAATCAGATAGTTATCCACTCCCTCTTCTCTACTCTTCCTTTTGTGGTATTGATGGTGGAGTGTCGATAATAGAGATCACCAAATGATAAGGGTTGGTGGTGGAGATCACCAAGTGATGATGGGTTGGTGTTGGAGATATCTTAGTGATGATGAGTACATGATATGTTATTTAGGTCATGCATGGAAGGAGGAGGGCATGAGGTTGATGTTTTTCACATTCATGATAACATCTTTTCCTAGTTATGTCTATGAGGTTGTGACATGATGATGACTGATTCTAGTATGTATGTTAGACCTTGTGAGGTTTGGGTAGGTGGGGACACATCCAGAAACACTTGAAATATGGATATATATATGTGGAAATGTATTCATGGATGGGATGGTAGCATTGGAAATTTTACATTTGGAAATGGGAGTGGAAAATTAGTGCGGAAGTGGTTATAGGGAACCATTCTTATAATATTTTTACAATATATTATTATACTTGGATGTGTTATTTGTTGAGTGTTTCATGGTGAGGTTTGGAATGGATAATGTAATTTTTAGGTTAATTTTGATTCTGTTATTTGTTCACTGGTACATTTTTTTCATGTGCATGGGAGACCTTGGGTATGATCCTGTTGACTCTATAGGTTATGCTCACCCAATGTATATACAAACAATTTTCCAAGTTTCTAGGAGGATATTAGGGACCAAGATAAATATTACTAGCTTGTAAATTGGAGATTTTATTGATTTTATTCCATACAACTTGTATTCTGGTATTTATTTATAAACTTGAATGTGTATTTTTTGATATTTTTTATGCATTATTGGTCAATTTGGCTTCCAGTTTCATCTTTTGAGTTGGTGTTTCTTGGTGGTTGATTTATCCAATCTCCTAATACTTATTATATTATTGAGGATTATTCATTATGTATGTGATATTTTCATAACATTGTTTTTTTCAACAACCTACGGCCTACAAGAGATAGGACTCTGGGGTCATTATCTCTCTTATTTTATTGTCGGCCTAGGAGTGGTACCTTTTGAGGGAGGCATCATGAATAAATATAAAGGTAAACCAACAAGTTGTTATTTCATCTTTTCAAAAAAAAATCAATACTCATATTGTTAAGATAAAATTATATTATTCTAAAGAAAATATAACTAAAAATACAAAACACCCATAGTGATAACATACATTAGGTAAAAACATTAGACATGAATCTACAAGACAAATAAGAAACCAAATAATATATAGATTATCTTCAGAAGTGATCTTCTAAATTCAATATGTATACTTCACATATGTTTTAAATAATGGAATTCTATTACGAAACACATTTTGAAAATTCATCTTTTAAACATTTTTATATGTTCCAAATTATACATTCTTATGAGGATTATATACTTATCTAATTTTTTTCACTACTTGGACAACATAATATGTTAATATAAAAAAATTAATTTATAAAAATAATCAATTAATATGAAAATTAAGATTTAAATGAAATGGGATATAAGGAAATAAAATTAAACATTTTAATTGAGTATGGTTATTATAATATTAACCATAATTGATTGGATCTGATAAAAATGTAGGATGTAAATTTTGTAGAAGATAAAATCGTGGCTCCAAGTGATTTTTGTCTACTTCCTCAAATAATGTAGATGTATGAAGTTACGAACTATAAATAAAATACCTTAAAAAATCACTAATAAAACTCATACTCACCAGCCAATATAGGGGATTCCCATAAACAATTCATAGAAAAAGTGTCACCCACCATAGACAATATATATAATGGAATTTTCATAGAATAATATGTATAATGATCTATCATTGAAATTATACTACTCAAAACATGTTTGTTTTTTAAAATAATTTTATACTTTTCATTTTTCTATTTTATAAAAAAAATTAAAATAGAAAAAAATTGTAGGACAAAACCAAACATTGGTATTTTTATTTTCAAAAAATCAATCTTTATTTTTCACATTTTTCTAAAAATGATTCTTATTTACAAAATCAATTGAATTTTTAGATAAATAATGACATTATCCAAGAAAAAATAAATATATTATTTGATATGCTATAGAAACTAATTCCATGTACATAATTCTAAACCATAAATCCCGAGGTTATAAATTGTAGTTATATTATGACCAATGAATCAAAAATTGATAAAAAACATCAATAATAAAATATTTGGCTCGAAAAAAATTACACCTCAACTCTTAATTAATAATGTCTCAATGTCCATATTTAACTATATTAACGAAAACATGACATCCCTCTTTTGTGTTGCGCATTTCCAAAATTTCCTTAGGTTTTACCATAAAAAAAATATATACTCTTTAATGGATAGAGTGATAATTTAAAAACTCCAAACTACATTGTGCATAACTCATTAATGAAATTAAAAACATAATTAAACATTGGCTCCCATAATATTTAGACTATGGATTTTTAAAATAAAATTCAATAGATGATGTAATTTTCTATTTTTATATAGTCTCTGTTCTGAGCTCCCTCATTTTAGTTGTATAGTAAATACTGGTTGAATTTTTATTTTTATAGAATAACTAGTAATCATGAGAAAGGGAATGTATCAAAATCTAAAATAATATTAATTCATTCAAAACATATAGAATCTAGATATATAAACATTTAGTTCTTAATGGTTAAATTATTTGAGCCTGTTTAGTTAATGAAAACAAGAACCACTTTATAATGGTATTTTTTTCTTCCAATACTCTTCCCTAACTATTAAAACTTTACGGTTATCCCTTATAGAATGAGGAACAAGATCAATTTTCACATAATTCATTTCATATGGGTAATATGTTTAATGGTTGCAATTATGCAGACATTTCTACAAATTTATAGAGTTTAATCCCATAATAAAAGTTTAATAAAATTGTCATAGGTTTGCAATTAATTCTCAAATATAAAACAACCAACCTCTCTTCCAAGTTAGATATTTATTTAATATAATAATAAAACACTCTGTAAAAGATAAATAAGCATCTTAGAATATAAATATTAAAAAATATACTTTTAAATAATTAATATGTTTTTTAATTTTCATTATTGTTAACTAATTGGGAATTATAAAGCCTTCATGTATATGGGGAAGTTATAACTCATCAATGTAGAGGAAACATATGTGATTAAGAGCTTCAGGGGATCTATATATATGGATTCTATTTCCTTGTAGAACGACATGTGTATATTCCTCTTGATGATGATAATAAATATCTCCATAGTGGAACATGTGTTGGGATGGATTCAGAGGAACCACTATAAGGGGAACTTTCACATATACTAAATCTTCCTTTCACCCTTGAAAATGGTAGAATTTTTCATCCACATAATATTTACAAATTAGTATAAGTTAATTAAATTATACAAATGCAGGGAAGAGAACCCTATCATGATGTACTAATGTGTGGACTATATGTGATCAACTACATCATCCAATACTTATTTTCTTATATATAATTAGACAAAAAAATACTTAGTGACAGAAAGGTTCATAATCAAGAAATCAAACTTGGTATAATCATTGTCTAAAAATTACCATCAAATAAATTAATGACGTATAATGTTTTTTTATTTCAAGTTGGAGAAATGACATATAAGTGTGATAAATAATGAATACATTGCAGTTTATAGATATTGATAAAAAATATATAATGATCAATTTTGTTAAAAATATAGAACTACAATACCATAATTAATGTTTATTTTAGAAATGAGTGAGATGATAATTTTTTTTATTTTAATAGGATTATTTATGTTCATTTACAGGGAAAATAGAAAACCTATTCCATAGAATTTGTCAAAGGCACAACAAAGAATCATTTTTTTCAATTAGTATTTAACAACGAGAGAGTATTACACCTCACCTAGGGGAAACAAGCTATAATTTAGTGATTAACCCTAAAAAAATAACCACACCAACCACTACAACATCGATCAAAAAGAAAATATTTGGACCTTAAATTGTTTTACATAGTGTTTTAATGATGATAATTCAATGTAATAGGCTACTTTAGTCAAAATCATTACCATCCAAAAAATAAAAAATATATATAAAATTACCAAGGATATTAATTGGAGTTTTTAAAGTGAATATAAAATGAATTAATCAAAATATAGAAGTTTAATGTAAATAATTAATAACAAATAACCAAATATTAAGAAAAGTCAAATAGGTGCACATAAACCTTCCAATTCAACCTATACATTACACATAATCAAATGGTATTCCAAGATTAAATTTAATGATTTATGTAGATACTCTCAAATAATCAAAACTTGTTGTTAAAATAGTTCTAACATCTATCTTAATCAATATTTAAATCATAATTTTGCAATAAAAAATCATTATAGAATCAAAATGGATGTTTCCGTGACACCAAACCATATAATACATGAATCTAATTGGTTAATTATAGATTGACTTATGCATCAAATTGGTTCTCAAGTTGTTCTACATAAAATTATTTCGATAAAATAAATAATCATGATTTGTTTTGTATTTATCTTCTCCAATCAAACCAATAGATAAAAATTCCATCAATCACAATACCTATTGTATCAATTTAATTCAATCACTAATTCCATAAATAGATTCACTATCTTGGAGTAATATAGCATCTAAAAAATACCAACCTCAAGTAAAAGATCATTTAATTATAAATATAAATCCTATATAATTCCTCAAATAGTTTCATTTCATAAATTTAGATGTGTTAATAACTATTTTTCATCTTTAATCAACCAAACCCACTACCTGAAATGTCTTCTACATCTAATCCTCAACAATTTTTTGATACTTCACTATGTAATATGATTTTGGTCTTATCCAGAATAAATAAATCATGGATTTTATGGAATGATAATAATTATGGTTATTCACCTTAATTATGCATATAATAATATAAAATATATTATGTTAAATTCATTCACTATAAAAAATATTAGAATAGATACCATATGTGAACCTTTAATGTGATGTTTCAGAACATTTATGCTCAAAAATTCAAACTAACAAATCAAATTTGATGAAGAGAAACCTGTTAAAAGTTGAAAGACAAAAACTAGAATAATCCAATGGAATCATGTTTATTTCACAATATTAAGACCTAAAAAATAATACCTTTTAATTTCATGGTAGAATCATTCCATTGGATTCCCTTATAGTAGAGAAGTTAACTAATACAAATATATGAGGTTATACTATGATCCTAAGAGATATATTTATATCATATTGTCCTTAATCATTAATGGGAATGTCATACAACACATTAATATATTTTAGCGAATTTTCCCATTGAACATGTTTATATTTTTCACTGCAATCGAGAATCATTAATTGACAAGTGGTAATGATATAAATTTCCAATAAAAAATCAAAACCCACAATAAAATTGTATTTCATTAGGGTATAAGTAAAACATCAATATATAATATGGTTTTATATTGGTGCTTTCAGGTAGAATATAATAATGTTTAAAGAACCGCTAGTACTTCCTGGTAGAAGCAATTAGTGAAAGGATTTAGATATCTACTATTTCAAAAAAAAATTACAATATTTCAAGTAGAAATGTTCAATTGTTTTTCTAGATGAAGAATAAATAGAATGTACCTTATAAAAATGTTGCAGTCATAAGGTAATGTTAGAGGGATAATATATTTAATTAAAATAGTCATTAATGTGGTATCCTTATCAAACGAAAGCATGCCTCATCTTGGTATGAAAATAAAGGAAAAAATATAGTATCACCAGCTCAAAAAAATAAAAAGTATAAAAAATTATTATTAACCACATCATTTGGAATTAAAGAATAAAAGTATTTTCATCAAAGAGAATCATATAAGTAGGCACACAAACCCTATAATATGTAGAGTAAATTTTTTTAAAAATGTTTTCTAGACTTTTCACGCAAACTCCTCTGAAGTCATATAATAAGTAAGTAATTTCTAAAGTGTATAAGTAATTTAAATATTTTATTTGGAGAACTTGGAGCTTTCTTCAGTTATCTAATCATTAATCTAACAATTCATTAACACTAACATGTACATGTGACATAAATAATATCTAGTAAGTAAATTTGTTGATTTTTTAGTATATCCTAGTATACTAACAAGATCCAATTAAAAAGTCAACTAAATGAATATATCACTTCATGTGAAATTTATGATTTATATATATATCATATATATATATATAATTAAAATCTAAAAATATAATGAATAATAAAAAACAAAAACCACTTATTTTAATGAATTGTACCCCTCACTAATAAATATAGAAGATGGATTGAAACATTTAATTTTATATTCAATAAATAAAATTCTATTTTTAGATTGTAAAAAACCATTACCTCATAAAATTCACGATATAAAGTCAATATCAAAAATAAATTAAAATTTTATGATTTCTTGATTGGGTATAAAACATAACAATCAAAAAAATATTAATGGAAAATTCATTTTTTTAGTGGTAGAGATGATTTAAGGCACTAATACCTAACAATCAATTATATGAAAATCGTTTAACAAAATTTCTTCCTAAGAAGAATAATTTTTATCTTCATGTGCATATTTACAAAATGGGTATAATATTATATGAGAATAAAAATATTTTAACTAATTAAAATCTTTTTATAAAAAAATTATTAATAATTACACAATTTCAAGACATCATGTTTTATATAAAGTCCAATTTCATAGTGAAATTTTCTTATCTTGTAATTTTCAAGATCAAGTTCACATAAATAATTAAGATCACCCAAAGAAGAAGGAATATCTACTACACATAGAAAATCAAATTAATAAAAATCACTAGCGCACATAGAGAAATATAAAATAGATTGATAAATAACATGAGATCATATATTTTATATTACACTTCTATAATTTATCCCATTATAATCAAATGGATATCTCATTAGATATATGAAAATAAAAAAAATTAAGTGTTTCTTGATAATATGAGATAAACATGAATAACATTCGAAAAAACTAGTGTATATTAAAATTAATTTAAATAATTAGTCACTAATATTTATTCAGTGAAATGGTTTTAAAATTCTTCACATGTAAAATAACTGATACTATAATTTAATCATTTGATAATAAATTAATATTTGCATAAATTCTATAAAAGATAAAAAACTATAAATGTTTAATTCCTCATGTAGTTTAAGAAAACAATCATTAATATAGAAATCTTAAATCATGCCTATAAAGAATATAAAATGATGACTTATTATTAAATACCCAAAAAATTATCGGTTCTAATGTCATGTACTATTTAAAATGAACCACTGATCCACACATTATCACATATAGGTCTCCAAATAAAAAGTAATAACATCAACTAAACTTTTTATTCATTATAAATTAAAAACAATTAGAAACAAAATATATTGAGAGGAAATATATTTAAATAAACTTCATGATTTAGAAATATAACTATAATGGTCTAGGATAGAGTGAATTAAAGTGAAAAGGGTCCTTCCTAAATCATAGACTCATCAAAATTCAATAAGAATTATAACAAATTCCTGCAAGTTCATAATAAAGGAAAGTTACCAATAAATCAATCTAAAATGTGAAGATAATTTTAGATCATAAAAATAAAAACCCATCAAACATATAACATTTTAAATGAATAATATAACCTTTACAACCTTGTGATTTTAAAAAAATAACCTAAAACAAAATTTTACCATGTAGATATTAGAAAAAAATGAGAACATAAATTTATAGATATTGGGAAATAATAAAAGTGGGAATCAAGTGAAATTTTTTCAATTGAATAATGTGAATATTGAGAATGAACCAAAATATGGAATTTTGGGATCTATCTTCATCACATGAAGGGGATCCCCTGAGTAGTGAATGTAAAATATTTTAGAAGTACTAGATTTCTGATCACAAAAAGTGGAAACATTTAATGGGATAGATTTGATGAAGTGGTTCTCTATAAAAAAATAGAAAATGAGTAAGTTTTTTGTTTTTTCCATCATGGGAAGGTAGAATTATAAGTCATGAAAGAAAGAAAAATTATATGGTGTTTATCACATTTGTAGGAATAGTGAAAAAAACCCATGGTTACACAAATCTAGACTCACATTGTATGGGATATTTCTCATGTATTGTTAGTATTTTTAAATATTAATTTTAACCATTCTATTAATATATTATAAATTAAATATTTTCCAAAATTCAATGAATGTGTCTTGTGGTTTACATTATAATTAAATATAGTAATAACTCACATATTTGTTTGATGCTAAATGTAATATTTAACAATATCCAATTTATTTATGTTTTCATATGTATATTTAACAACATACATTACCAGTATGTTGTTAAATTCATGTTGTTAAAAATAATTTTTCTTATATAGCATGGAACAAAAAAAAGGAAAATGTGTATGAATTGTTGTAATAAACTGGTTAAAGCTCTGAAAATGAGATATGGAAGAAAATACATGTTCAAAGTAAAAGAAGGGAAATAAACCCCATAATATTGATCATATTTGCAATATGGAATAAGAAAAAAGTAATTATTAATATATTTTTTCATTTTTAGAAATTTTATAAATGAAATTCCTATTTAAAATAAATAAATTCCTTATTAAGTAATGAATTTGTATAAAATATGTATATTAATTTTGTTATTTTAACGATTATAAGTTATATCCTATCATATTTAAAATACCATTAAACATCATAACTATTGATAATATAGTTTTTGTACAATGACCATTATTATTAATATATATTAAGTGGTGTGATAAAGTATAATTAACAAAGATAAGTGATGGGATGTTCATGACCAGTAGGATCTTACCCTATGAATCCAATTTATCAGAGCTTCTAAGGGAGATAGCATCACAAGGATTTACCCTTTTCTAATTCCATGTTTATATTCAATAAATAAAGCATTAGAGGCTCTTTTTATGGGATAAGTTCAATCTTGTAACATCTCATTACATTATTAAAGGTACTTCTTGTCTCTTGTTTCGATTCCCTTTTTATTTGGGTGTGTTCTATTATTTTTGTGGATAGAGAGTGCATGTTAGGGAAAATAAACAAAATTTTTGGGATTTATGTTTTGATGAATTAATTAATTCTATGTATAAATTTGACAAAGTATTCAGGGGTGTTGAGATATTTCTGAGAGTTTTCTGGAGGGGTCTATATTTTTTAATACCTATAGGAGACATTTACGCCATAAATTATGAGATTATGATATAAGTTCAACACCGATTCAAACTAAATAAAAATATTATGGAACAATATTCTTTCCATTCATAAAATACATTTTTACACTATAAATCCCTTTTATTTCATAATACTTTGTTTTATGCCAAAAAATCATTGACCTTTATTTTTTACCCTAGGTGATTTGTTTTTTAGTGTATATGTTTAATGGGGGTTCTGTATATTAAAACCCTGATTTACTCAAATAACTAGTTGGTCCAGTAGGTTGTTATCCACATAATTTGAAACTCATTTTTCATTTATCAAGCAGGTATCTCCCTCGAACCCTAAATTCACCCCAAGAAAAAAAATTCATCTTTTCTCCTTTTGGATCACATTATTTGATGCTTGATCTTTTTGGTAGTTATGTAATTTAAAGTTCCCATTCATTGTATTTTAATCACTGATAGGGGGAGGGGTGAATCAATGATATTCTTTTTAATTTATGTTTCTCTTAAATTGAATCAACCTTCACCTCCTATTAATAATTTCAAATCCCTACTAAAAACAAATCCAACCCACATCTACAGAAACACAAATATTTACAAGGATCGTTATTCAATAAGAATAGATAAATCCTTGGTATGGTTTGGTAAATATTCAATACCATACAATCCACTATAAATCAATCATTGGATTATAACAAGAAGGATATTCCCTTTTACTCATGTAGCACTTCATAAACAACCCACAAGTGTGTGTGTACCCTATTAACACAAATAGGGTAATTAAATTATTATGTAACAACTCATGTTACTTGTGATTCCTTTCAATTCAACAAATGTATTCAATTGAAATAACATTATTCAATTCCTTACCCAAAATAAGTGTATGAGCCTCTGGGACTTTGTTATGAAAAACTGAGTCTGATTTTCTTGGGTTTGATTCTCCCAATCTGATTCCTTTGAGTACAATTATTCTAAAATCACCTTTCAAGTCTTATATTATAATGGAATACAATAGAAATGACTCAAAACCACTTCAATTCTTGAGTATGATAAAACCTAGTACAATTCATCCTCAGTCTAAGGAACCTAATATGGAAATCCAAAATCCAATTAATTCAGCCCAATATGATGATCAACTGAATACAATTGACAAGATGAATATTATGACCAGATAATTAAGATAAATCTGGAGTACAATGATCAGCCAAATTCATCGCTTCAATCTTGTATCTTCTTTCAATTCTTAGTCAAAAACTATTCAAGAAAATATTGGTACAAAGACTTATTCTTCTATCTATAAACTCAGAGCATCTCTCTCTACTACGGTGAATAGTAACTTATCATCAAGAAAGTACCATGTACTTTCATTCTTTTATTGGTGACCCAAAACATATTTGGGTAGGAATCCAAATAACATTCCTTATAACCTAAATTCACAAAAACAAAATCGGAATTTTCCCTAAAATCTAAAAGAAATTATGACTTCTTCAATGCTTATAAAAGAATATTGATTCCTCTTCAAAATTTATCTCGTTCTTTATAATTTCATTTCAATCATCAATATGATTTCAATAAATGAGTATGATTTTTCTGAATCTAATTTATTAAATACAAAGATATGTATCAATTGAATACAAATTTATGAAGAAATGCATAACGTTCTATATTTTTTAATATGATTCTCAAAACTGATTTAAACCAAAATATTTCATTTGAATATACACCTCCCCCTTGAAAATTCATTTATCAATATCCTTATCTTTTTTCTATTGAATCACTTGATATTCAAAGCTTTATATTCTCCTCTTCACTGAACCCAGTTAGAAACCTACATGGTAATTCAACATTTTTAAATGGTTAACTACATTATTGGTTTCATTTTCTCCTTATCTTCTCTTTACCCACTTAAAAAAATTTGTTCACAATATTTTTCTTATATCATGAAATCCTTCTTGACTTTAAATTCATTTGATAACAAAATTAGCAACATCTTCCTTGAATTGGAATGTATCATAAATTTTAATTCATTCTAGATACTCCCTTTTCTATTCAACCTGAATATAATCCTTTACCATTACGATTAGTTTGGAAATGATCATATTCAATGTGATCATTCTGAATATGATTGGGTTGGATAAGATTTTCATAATAATATCTTTTCTACGTAGGATCATTTCTTGGTATGAAAGGAGTATGGAATGTCCAATTGAAATATGGATGCTACATAAAATTAGTACCACCGCTTTCAATCAGATAAGATTATTTTGAAGAAAAAATCACTATCACTTTTTTCCCTAGGGCACTTGGATATGATAAATCAAAGAAAAATCTCTTTTTATTCATTATAATATCCTTCACTCTACACCACCTCTTCAATAAGTGACATATCTTCAATCAGCACCACCTTTTCAATCGGTACCACTTTTTCAATAAGCACCACCTTTTTTATCGGTACCACTTTTTAAAACAACACAATATTTAAAATCGTCACCTCATTTTAAAATGGATCCTCCTTTTAAATCAGAAACACCATTCCATTAACTCCCCCATTATTCTATTAATCTTCCATTATAAGTTCTCAATACAACTTATGATTTATATAAAATACAAATCAGAAAAGCATTTACAAATATAATTCATTATAGTCAAATATACATTGATTCTTCATAAAAACACTTCTTTCTCATCATATTTTTAGTGAGTATTATAACAATCAATTATTCATTATAATATTATCCTATTCTAGAATAAAGGAAATTCTAATCAAAACCTTTTCTTCCATAATTATTTCTTCTCATTATGAAGAGAATTCAGAGTGAGTATGATTATTTTGAAAAATGGATTTGATTCCTTTGAAAAAAATCCTCAATATGATTGTTTCTGTAAATAATGTGAATGGATTTCTTTTCTTCCTTTCTTCAAAATATTTCCTAACAAAAAAATACAATACATGAAAACCATCACCTTAATCATCATCTTTGTCCTAATAATATCCCCCTTTGGATATTCTTTTCATGAGAGTTTCATAAATCCCTTAACTTTGTATCCTTAATAAATGGATTACATATAATATATTATAAGTCTATGTGGGCTAACTCATTATAGGAAATAAGAATCATTTATAGAAGACCCATGTTGTCCAAAAGTTGTGATTATGAAAATTCTTCAACCTCATCTTTTCATCATCCTTCCTAGAAAACAAAACAATTTCCTTCCTATAACCACTCCAATAAATAGTTTGAATAGTTCACTCACAAAACAATGTTGAATTCATAGCTTAACAACAACTCACACTATTGACGAATAGATTTATGAAACAATAAAATTCTACCCTTGAAAAAACAATCCAAAGGTAAGATGAGATAGGGGACATAAACACATACTTCAATCATGAAAATAAAGTGGTTGGACACCCATGCCTAACCTCAATTTTTAGAATAATTATTTTAGTGAAGGTTTTGTGATAGTGTTAGCAACTTATTCTAATGTTGAAATATACTATGACATAAATTCATTATTTTAAAGATGTTCTTTGATGAAATTATTTTTTATATCAATATGTTTCCAATGATAATATAGAATTGGATTCCTATTGAGATTGATTGTGGTTTGATTATCACACCCTAACAGAAAATATAACGTCACTTCAACATGTTAATCTTCCAATTGTGTTTTTATCCACAAAAGTTGAGTAGCAACTTGGGTTGCAGCAACATACTCAGCTTCAGTCTTACTGAGAGTTACTAAATTCTATTTTCTTGAAATTCAGCTAACACAATTCTTTCCCATGAAGAATGCTCCACTAGATGTGGATCTTCACTTAACAACATTTCTTACCCAATCTATATATGAATACCCAAAAAAATCAATTCAATCTAAGCTGAAATACCCAATTCAAAATTCTATTGTGCCTTTGATGTATCAGAGAATTATTTTTCCCGAAATAATATGTGATTATTTTGGATCACTCTTAAATCAATCACAAAAGGTATCATCATAAACAATGTTGGGTCTTAAGGGAGTCAAATACAATAAACATCCAATCATCTTCTGATACTCCTAATGATAAACTTCGTTTTCTTCTCCATCTTTGGACAACTTCTTCCCCACTAAAATAGGTGTGGAAATAGGTTTTAAATTTTCTATGTTTAACCTCTTGATATGTTATTTATCATACTTTTATTTAGAAATAGAAATGTATATATCCTTTTGGAATATTTTTAACCCAAGAAAGTATTTCATTTCCCTCAGCATGGACATTTCAAACACCTTCTTCATTACTTCATGAACTATTGAAAAACTTCATTCATCATTCCCATAAAAGTTATAATCATAAATCCAGATAATTACGATGATGTAATTCTCATCACATTCTCTAATAAATAGATTTCTGTCCACTCTTCCATTATTTAAATGTATCCTCCTTAAGAAATATCCAATTTGGAGTCCCAGGTCCTTTGAGCTTGTTTTATCCCATGAAATTCTATCTTCAATCTGCACACATAACTTTCATTAATCCCAAAAACAAATCCCAAAGGTTTTTCAAAGATAAACTTCTTCTTCATGATCACTATTCAAGAATATAGATTTAACATCAATTTGAATGATATTGTAGCCTCATTGTGAAAGTATAGAAAGAAAGATTTTAGTTGTTTTCAATATAGCCACTGGAGTAAATGTTTCATCAAAACAAATTCCTTCAATCTTTAAATACACTTTTCAAACCAATATTTCTCAGTTTCTTATAACATAAACTTCTTTATTTATCTTGTTCTAGAAAACACATTTTATTCCCTTGATGTTTTTGTTTTCAAGCTTGGATTTGAGTTTCCATATATTTCCTTTTCAATCTAATCTGAATCTTCATTCATGGCTAGAACCCATTCCAGATTCTCATAATATGCTTTCACATCATTTGGTTCCACTTTTGTATACAATGATGTATGGGTAATATTTTTTTTCTTCTGGATTGAACCTTCAGAAGTTGATGACAAATTATATTCTGAGCATCCACTTGTTTTTTCTTCCAGGGATGATACATTTGATTATCTTCCACATCACTGGAAATGGATGAGTTTATTTTTACTTCTTGATTATGAATACACTTATCTGTATCCTTATCATAATAGTTTTCTTAAACCTCATAAACTTCCTTGTCTACCTTAGAATGTTTACATACTTATGCATTTTTCAATTTATTTTTCATCAACTGAATCATTAATTCATCATTGTTTTTTTATTGAAATATTTTTATCCACTTCCTTCTCGATCATAGCCTAGAAATATTCCATCTTCACCTTTCATCTCAAAATTATCATAGTTTCCACCCTTCTTCTTTATAATAAATGGAATCCCAAAAACTCTTAAGTGTTTTAAACTTGGAGTTTTCTATTAATAAATTCATATGGATTCATTCCTAATTGTGGTTTGTAGAAACAATGGTTCTGAATATAAATAGCAATACTCAGGGCTTGCCTCCAAAAGTAATGAGAAAGGCCATGTTCAAGTAATATGGTTTCTCCCCATTTCTGCCAAACTTCTATTCATTATTTCAGCTAGCCCATTTTACTGGTGAGTGTCTGGGGAACTATACTCATACTGAATTCCTTTCTTGTCAAGATATTCTTAAAACTCTTTACTTTTATATTCACCACCATTATTTATTCACAACTTCTTCACTGAATACTCACTTTCATTTTTTTCTTTTCTTCTAAAACATTTAAACATTTTCAATGCATCTGATTTATGTTTCATATACATGACACCAGTAATGTGAGTAAAATCATCAATTAAAGTAAAGAAGTACTTAACCCTATTTTTTATTATTTGATCATTAGCCCACATATATCAGAATGTATCTTCTCTGTGGGTTGTTTTGAACAAATACCAAAATTATTATGAACATTATTTGTAAGATTTACATTCTGGAATATTTTTAAACACCAATAAATTCTTCTTAGAAAATCAGGAATGTCTCAAACACTGTCTCTTTTTGAATATTTTTCACGTGTTTCTCTAGCACATGTGTCCAAGACTTTTATTCCCACAATAGATTCTCTTCCACCATACTCATGTAACAAGACTTTTTTATATCACAAACCTAAAACAAACTCTATTTTATATGTTTTCCTCTTATAAAAATATTATCATCTTCTTCACTCTTAAAAAAACCATATTTCATAAAGATAACTTTGTTTCCCTAATCCCAAAATAGTGAAACACATAGAGGATTGTGTTTTTGCCCATCAACATACAGTGTTTTCTTGGGTTCCATTTTTTCCTTTCCAATGATGGTCGATCCAAAACCTTTGATCTTTAGGGATTCATTATTTCCAAATTTCATTTTTCCCTCTTTAAAATATTTTTAATTATTCAACAATTTCAAGTATCCTATCATATGAGAATAAAACCCACTGTAAAGAATCCAAGTTCATTCTCCTTTTCTGGCATTGAATGTAGTGTCAACAACAAGAACCTTTTCTCTTTTCCTTTCTTTCTTCACCTTCATCTTTTAAGAATTAAGAATATTTTTTTGAATTGGTAACAATAGAATACATTCTTTTTCAATGTGTCGGGGCTAATCACATATTTCACAGATAGATAGTAAGGGTTTAAAACTATTTTAATTCTCCACTTCTTCCTTCTTAGGTTTATTTGAAATGACTTACTTATTCTTATTTTTTTTAGGAGATTGAATCCCCATAAATCATTTCCCATTATAACCTATGAAATAATAATAATTTATTTTTTTAAAAAAATATATATTTTCCACATGAATGAAACCACCACAATACTAGTAATATCCATAAAATGAGTATTTTCATCTAAAATATCCTTGCTGACTGGAATTGTGAAAACATTTTTCAAAAAGTACCTTCTATTTCATTTATGAATCACCATCCTTACTATTATTAATCAAATTATTCCTCTCATTTTTATCTGTATAGGAATCAAAATTATTTGAAACATTTTCAAATCTAGATAAAATATTTTTGGACTTAGGATGTTTTGTAACTTCTAAATTATTCACATTGGCCACATACATAACTTTCACAACATTATTTTTTTAAGAAACCATTTCATTCATTATTTCACCTGTTGAAGGTATATTTGGTTGGACCTCATCAGGTTTCCCATTACTAGAGCATTCACCAACATCAATGATAGTGTTTTGGAAAATTTTACTCTTCGGATTAGATTTAGATTAATTTTTGGAAAAGTTCCAACTCTTTTTATTTTTCATTCATTTTTTACTTCTACATGCTCATTTAAATTATTTTCTTCCTCCTAAAATTTCATCAACTCATCAATCTCTTTCATCATATTTTCATTATTATCAAAAAAATATTCTGGATTACTGACTAAGGAACATTCATATTCCAGCCTTTTGTTTTTATTTTAATGTCTTTTGAACTTTCTCAAACATTCTATCAAATCTTCTTTCAAATGAATTTCATGGTGAGTTTCTTCTTCTTCATAGTTTCTTATAAAACAACCCTTCTCTTTATCACACACTTAAACATGGTTTATTACATAAAATTTCACTTAAGACAACTTTGAGGATTTCGATGTATAGTTTCTTGGGAAAATATTAACATTACATGACAAATTATGACATAAAATAAATCATATTTATTAAAATGTTCTTTTACATGTCCACATCATTCCTTCATACATAGAATTGCATGGGATAACCAGAGGACATACATAATAAAATGATGATCTATAAATCCCAATAAGTGAGTAAAAAAGGAGTAACATGAAGAATGAGATACATGTTAGGAAATAAGAATATCAGGGGAACATAATAGAAACATGAACATAAAGGCATGTTATATCATGATTATCATAACAAGGAGATGTGGCGACAACATTTAACGTGATATTAGCATGAGCCAAGGCTCATTTCACATAGAGGATGATTAAACCCTCATTGCACTTGAATTGGGATGAGTAAACACTCATTTCACTTGAATTAGGATGGTTAAACCCTCATTACACATCGCGTATCCTCATGTGAAACATTACCCAATGCATTGGAGCACAATTAGGGCACAACCTTTATAAACACTTCATTTCATGCATAAGTGTGCCTCATGGATCATATAACAAGGAATCATTGAACATAATAAGTTATTCCATGATTAAGGACTGATTAATACATAAATATAAGTACCATTAAATATGTATATGTGCAAAAATTTTAATACCATTGAAAAAGAAATGGGTATGGTATTCATTACACAATGATTTTGGCATAGAAAATTGCAGTGCAATTTCAGCAACATAACGGTGTGACATAATAATTCAAAAAAATTGTTGATGAGAGATAAATAGATATCTCATCACGTGTACATGAAATTGATAGTAGGGGGGTCATATAGATATATGTCCCCAAAAATGAAATTTGTAAATAGAAGTCGTAACATAATAATGAAACTTGAATAAAGAGGATAAAGGGAATAACTCTTATTAAATTTCGACATGGTAATGAGTGTACATTGGAGGGATTAATGAGGGATAAAGAGTTATCTAATCCTTTAAAAATAATGAGTGAAGTATATGGGAGGTCAGAAATCATTCCTCAACATTTGTAATTGAAAATACAAGGGTATAACAATATAAATAAACTGGAATACAAGTGAGAAAGGGAGAAATCCCTTACGGAATTTCGTCATGGTAATGGGAGTACATGGGTGAAATTAATGAGACAGAAAAGGGTATATAATCATTCAAAAATACAGAGGTAAGTATAGGGTAGGTGATAAATGATACCCCCAACATTTGTAATTTTAAATTAAATGGAATAATAATATAAGGAAACATGGACATAAATAAGGAAGGAAACTGAGGATCCCTTGTAACTGTGATCCCAAAGGTTGGGAGAGGCTTGTTAGAGGCTTATTAGAAGCTTGGGTCACATTGGGAGGATTCTAGGGAAATTACGGAAGATGTTGGTTGAGCTCTAAATGGTTTGAGTGAAGATTAAGGGGATATTGAGTGGTTTTATATAATAAATAAGAGGGAATTCTTTATTATTTAGGTTTTGGACACTGCACATTAAAATAATCAAAACCACAAACCATGCGATGGATATTGAGGATGTTTTTACCAAATTGGATTGGAAAACATTATTTTATAAGTCCAATGTCCTATATTATTAAAATAATATTATTTCATATGTGGAGGTGAGTCACACTCTCAAGGAAATCATTTTAAAAGGTTAAAATATTTTATATATTATGGAGGGTCCACTAAGGCACCATACAATTAATAAAACAAATATAAAATCAAATTATTTTAAAGTTAAAAAATATATTTTCCTAATATAAATTTTCTATGATTTTATTACATCACTATTTGGTAATTATGATATCACAAAACACATTATATATTTAAATGGTATTTAATTTTTACCAAAAAATTCGACGGTCTCTAAAAATTATGAAAAGATCACCATTAGATAATTTCAACATCATGAATACAAAAATGATATTAATTTAATAAAAATAATTTAATAAATATGTGAATTTTTAATTTTAAATTTAAAAACAATATTTATCAAAAATTCACGGGTTTTGACAAAAATAGTTTTCAAAGCTTAATAAAAATTACTATTATATTCATAAAAATTAAACAGTCATTTATATTTTAAAAAATTAATTTAGTGATAATATTTTATTAAAATATTATTTAATTAAAAAATCTATTAATTCATCAAAATATATTTCTTAATTGAATATTAACTAAAAATAATATTTGTGCTTTAAAAACCATTTACAAAGTAACAATAAAAAAATGTATATTATTTATAAAAGAATAAAGAACATAATCATAATTCTTGGCTCTTGTTACATAACCCCATATAACACCCGTATAAGAAATAAGGGTAAGCTGTGTGATGGTGATAGACTCTTGTAGTGGCTTGGATAACATCGCTTAGATGGTAATATCTATTAACTTACACTTCTTATACAGGTGATTCCTTCCAATATTAACGTGTTAAAGCCCAACTTTGGCTTGATAAAGAGAAAATACCAGTGACACTACCTCATTTCTTAGCTTTGAAAAATGGGCTTCATATGGTGCAATACTACTAGATGAGGCTATTGCTTCCATTTTCAAAGTTAATTCGATTCGTTAAACCCCAATATTTATATTGGTCATGTGATCATTGTTCAACGACTATATTTTCAATGGTAAAAATTATTATTGGTATTTTAAAATTAAAAAGCATAAAACCAAGTTTGTGCATATGTTTTATATAACCATTTCACATAATGATACATTTAATTAGATCCAGATGAATTTTCATTAATAAAATTTTGAGTCGTTACAATCTTCCCCCTTAAGAAATTGCGCCCTTGAAATTTTCTTTTCCCACTCTAAAATTGATGAGGGTAAATTTGTCTCATCACTTCCTCTGGTTCCCACATTGCTTCTTCAAACTTGTGGTTTCTCTACGACACATTTACGAGGAGAATTATCTTATTTCATAGAACCTTTCCCTAATATCTAATATCTTCACCGTCTTATCTATATAAGAGAGGTCATTCTCCATTGGTACCACCTAAGGATAGAGTACATGCGATGGATCTGGTATGTACTTCCTCAAGAGTTATACAAGGAATACATCATGTAATTAAGATTGGTTTGGTGGGAGTGTTTGTTGATAGGACACTGATCCGATGCGATCAAGGATCCCAAAAGTGCCAATGTACCTTGGAATAAGTTTTCCCTTCCTCCCAAATCTCATAACTCTCTTACACTGGGATATATAGAGGAATACCAGTGTTAAACCTCAAACTATATGTCTCATTAATGATTATCATCGTAGATCTCTTGTCGACTCTGAGTATCTTTAATGTTCTCCAAGATAGTCAAAACTTTTTCCTCCATTTCTTCGATAATTTTTGGACCTAGAAGTTTTCGCTCCCCAACTACATCCCAACATGCTGATGTTCTACACCTTATCCCATAAAGGGCTTCATAAAGAGCCATTTGGATGCTTGAGTGGAAACTATTATTGTAAGAGAACTCATCCAAAGTAAGCTGTTTCTCCCATCCTCCATTTAACTCCATTGAGCATGCTATGAACATGTCCTCAAGTGTTTGCATTGTCCACACATATTGGACATCAGTTTGAGGATGATAATCCATACTAATGTTCAGCTCAGTATTCAAAGCATGTTGGAGACACTTCCAAAATATAGAGGTTAATCTTGGATCTTGGTCAGATACAATCGATAGTGGTACTCCATCTAGACTGGAAACTTCTCTGATGTATATATATTCTAGTTGATGTACAAAGAAATCCTATTGATTTACAATGGAGTGTGCAGTCTTTGTAAGAAGATCCACAATAACCCAGATTGCATTGTTTCCTTTGGATGTCTTCGGAAGTCTATTGACAAAGTCCATGGTGATGTTCTCCCATTAACATGTTGGTATGGGTAATGGTTTCATAATCCCCTTAGACTTCTTCCTCTTATCCTTCAATTGTTGACATACCAGGTACATTGATGTATAATCAGTGATATCCTTGTTCATATTATCCCACCAATTATGATCTCAGAGATATCAATATATATATATATATATATATATATATTTGTGTTTCTTGGGTCAATAGAGAAATTCAAACTATGTGCATTATCCAAAAGTTCATTCTTTAACTATGGATTTTAAATAACACATATTCTTGACCCAAATCATACAATTTCTTCTTCATTAACATTGAACTCCGAGGATTTCAATTTTTTTATAGTTTCCACTTTCTTCTGTACTCTCACATAAAATTTTTGAGCATCCTTTTACCATTTCAAAATAGATGGTTGAGTAATAATTTGTAAATGTACTTATGATGTTCCATTCTATATAATTCCCATGTACATCTTCATCAAATATAATAAGATTGGATCCTTTTCAATTTTCATTAGTGAATGAGTTGTTGTATACTTTCTACTTAGATCATCTACCACCTTGTTCATTTTCCCATTATGGTAGTGAATTGAGCAGACATAGTCATTGTTCTGATCTAACCATATTTTTCGGTGCATATTCAGCTCTTTCTATGTGAATATATACATGAGGCTTTTGTGATCTATATATATTTCACACTTCTCCACAAAGAGATAATTTCGCTAAATTTTTTAAGATAAAATTACTAAATCCAACTCTAGATCATGTGTGGGACAGTTTCTCTCATGAACTTTTAATTTCCTTGAATCATAGGCAATAACTTCATTATTTTTCATCAACACATATCCCAGACCCTTATTCAAATAATCACTAAATACCACAAAAGGTTCTCCATTTGTGGGTAGTGTGAGCTCAGGCGTAGTGATAGGCCTCCTTTTCAACTCCTTAAAGATATCTTCTCATTCATCACTCCATGAAAACTTGACTCCCTTCCTACTAATCTTGGTAAGAGGGTTTGATAATCATGATAAATTTCTCACCAATCGGTGATAATATCCATCTAACCCATGGAAGCTACAGATATCTATCACAGATGTTAGCCTCAACTATCCCTTAATTGCATATGTCATGGAGGGACCCATAGATAACCCATTGCTTGTGATGATATGACCCAATAATGATACCTCTTTCAACCATAACTCACACTTGTTGTACATTTCATAGATCTACTCCTTTCTTAAGGACTCTGGTATAGTTTTTAGATTCTCCTCATGCTCCTCCTTGGATTTGTAGTATATTATATGATCATCTATAAAAACAACCAAAAACTATTCAAGGTAATATCTAAAGAATCTATCCATCATGTTAATGTGGATTTCTGGAGAATTAGTGAGTCTGAAGGGAATTACTATGAATTCATAGTACCTCTACCTTGTATGAAGAATAGTCTTGGGGATATCCTCCTTCTTCCCCTTATTTAGAAATATCATATCTGTATATCCACCTTGGAGAAGTATTGTGTTACACGTAGCTGATCAAACATGTCATCGATTCATGGAAGAGGATACTTTTTCTTTATTGTGATTTTTTTGATCTCATGATAATCAATGCAGAGGTGCATTGACCCATCCTTCTTATTGACAAAGAGGACTGATACACCCCATGGGGAAGCACTTGGACATATAAACCCTTTATCCAGATTCTCCTATAGTTTTTTCTTTTACACCCCAAGCTCCACAACAGCCATTCTATATAGAGTCTTGGATATTGGTAACGCCCCAATTATAATATCAATCCATAATTAAACATCTCTTCTAGGAGAAAGACCATCCAATTCCTTCGGAAACACTTTAGTGAATTCCCTCAAAATATGCTACTCTTCAAGGATGGTTTCTTAAATAGACTCAATCATTTGAGTAAGATACACCTTATCATATGGAATTAATATTCACAATTGAGATTATGATACAAAATAAGATTCATCCTCCGCCTTTCAGTTGTACAGAATCGGGGGCCGATTCTCTATATGGAGAGTGATTTCCCTCTCATAGAAATTTATGTTGTATCTATATAGGGAAAGCCAATTCATGTTATGAATTGCATAAAATTCCAACATATGTAGTATTATGAGGTTCTCCAAGAAGTTAAATCCACAAATTGTGACAATGGAGGAGTTATATTCATGGGATGTAATGATTTCCCCATTTTTTGTTCTCACCGACATCTCTACTTCCATGATTTTGGGTGCTGTTGGGACTATTCTACTAAACATTCAGGATACAAAAGAATATGAAGAACTATAATCAAAATGTACGTTCACTATTATTGAATTAATAACTAGTGTACCTTTTGGGACTTTTTTCAGGGTTTTATTCGGTGGTAGTGATGGAAACTCTCTCTCTTGATGTGTTAGAGGTTGTTGGATGCCTAAAAACCCCTTGTCTTAGGGAACTGGTTTGAAAAGTGACCTGGTTATTTGTAGATGAATCAATGAACAATGCGTTAATGTTTGAACATCGTGTTCCTATCCACTTTTGTAGTAGAGGGTTTTTCTTATCAGAAGTTAACCACCAAGTGCCCTTCTCTTCCACACTTAAAGAACTTCCTCATCCCCTTCAAGAAATTTCTTGGGTTCTTCTTCTCACACCTTTGCCCAGTGGGGTGTTTTAATTTCTAAGCACCATTGGATTTATCCATCAGACCACTAGAATTAAATCCCAGTTTCTAATTATAATCTCCATGGTACCCTTGAGATTTTATGAACTCTATTACGACTTTGAGGGAACATCAGACAATTTCTTCATAGCTATTGATGTCACGGATCACTTGGTCTTTCTGTAGGCTAGGTTTTATCACATAAAATAAGCCACCAACTTTGAATTAGGGGGTAACAACAAAGCTGGAGGTGTATCTTGCAATCCTTGTGATTTTTTTCTCGTACACTCTGATGGATTTATCATCTTTTTTCTTGAGTAAAAGGAATACACTTTCTATCTTAAGTCAGATGGTGTGGGGAAAATATTTATCAAAAAACTTTTTTTGGAAATACTTCCATTATAGCACCTTGATCTCTTCCTCATGCTTTGTATCTTTTTTAAAAATTCCAACATTGATCATATTTACTCTCAATATGATAAGAATCCATGAGAACCTTATCTTTTTGGGAACATTGAAGGATGGAGAAGATCTTCACATTAGAGTTGATCCATTGTTCGATAATTGAGGGATCAGATGATCCATTAAAAGTAAGAGGCCTTTTTCTCACGAAGCTCTCGATTTTAGCTTGTTCATTCTTAGGGGGGATTGTATGTTCCTCTTGACCCCTGTCTCTATTCAAAACGTGAGTTAACTGAGAGAGTATCATGACAAATTTTGTAATTATTGCTTCCATCATTTTGGGAATCTTATTATAACCATCATTACATTGATCTTCACATTAGTTGTTAGCCAGAGTCCCCCTATTATCATCCATTGTCTAGAATAAAAATAATTTTTGGGGTAACACACAAAGGGGTGTCCAATGAAATAAAGGGATTAATTATAAATTACATTTATTTACTTAACTTATAAATTTGTTGGCTTCAATCTATGTTATCCATGATCTACTTCCCAACATATATTATTGGGGGAATTTTTTTATTCCCTTAATAATGGTTCATACTGAGCTTATGAATTTAACAAAGCATATACCCCAGGAGTGTCGAACAAAGAGTGCACCAAAGCCCATTATCATGCACCATTTCCTATTTGAGTCAGCTTAATGTAGTGTTTTTGGGTTTTACCCCTAGATACATCTGTTCCAGAACCACTTCTACTTGTACATATCTAGATAAAGATTTATTTTCTTGATAAACCACTTAATATGTACTTACAAAACATTAGGTATGTTTTTATTATACATAGTCTTATACCTAGGGTGTCCACTAGGGTTTTTTAATCCTAATACCAAAAATAACTAAACCTATCCTTTGATACCAACTATAACAACCTTGCTCTTTATTACACATTTAAACAAGATTTATTACATTAACCTGAACTTTAGACAACTTTGAGGATAGAGAGGTCTAGTGTATTCAGAAAATATGAACATTACATGACATCTTAAGACATAAAATAAATCATCTTTATTGAAAACTTATTTTATATGACCACAACATTTCTTCATACTTATCATTGCATGGGATAACTTGAAGACATATATTAGAAAAGGGTGAGCTATAAAGACTAGTAAGGGAGTAAACAAGGCATAAAATGAAAAATAAAATACATGTTAGGATATAGGAATATCAATAGATCATAAAATAAACATGAACATCAAGCCATGATATAGCAGGATTATCATAACATGGAGATGTGGAAACAACATTTAACATTATATTAGTATAATTCAAGGCTCATAGCACATGGAGCATGAGTAAACCCTCATTACACTTGAATTATCTTGAGTAAATTTTCATTGAACATTAATTAGCATGATTAAACCCTCATTTAATATGGTGTATCATGGTTCTAAACATTACCCAATGTATTAGAGTGCTATCAGGTCACACCCTTTATTAACATTTTATTGCATGCATAAGTGTACCACATGGATTATATAACATTGAATCATTAAAAAAAATATTACTCAATTGAGGAATGTGGAATAAATAAATGTAAGTATCATTCAATATGTATATGTGAATAAATGTAAATACCCTTGATAGATAAATGAGTATGGTATTTACTACACAATGGTTTTGGCATGGAAAATCACAGTGTAATTTCTGCAGCATAACAATGTGACATAATAATTCAAAAAAATGGTTAATGAGAGAGAAATGGATATATCATCACATGTACATGAAATGGAAATTATGTTGGTATTATAGATACATGTCCCCACACATTAAATATTTAAATAGAAGGCATAACATAATAAATAAACTTGAAGAAAGGGGAGGAAGAGAATAACTCATACAAAATTTTGGTATGGTAACAGGGGTACATGGGAGGGTTTAATGAAAAAGGGACTCTAATCATTAAAAAAATAGGGAAGTATGGGGTAGGAGAAAAAGTATACCCCAACATTTTTAATGTAAAATACACGGTTATAACAACCTAAATAAACATGGACAAATGTGAGAAAGGAGGAAATTCTTTATGGAATTTCAGCATGGTAATGGGTGTACATGGGAGGCATTAGTGGGGGAGAAATAGGTATCTCATAATTCAAACATAAGGAGGTAATCATGTTGGAGGTGATAAATAATAACCAAATATTTTTAATTAAAAATAAATGGGCATAATAATATAAAGAAACTTGGAGATAAACAAGGAAGGAAGAAAAGTGATGATCCCTTACTTGGACGTGTGATCTCAAAGGCTTGGAAGAGGCTTGAGAAAGTCTAATTGGGAATATGGGAACCTTTGGAAGATTCTATATTAAGCTCAAAATAGGGTGAGTGAAGAGAAATGAGAGATTGAGTTGGTTTATATAGGAAAGGATAGGGAATTCTTTATTATTTAGGTTTTAGACACTACACATTAAACTAATCAAACCCACAAACCATCCCATGGTTTTTTCCAAAGTGGAGTGGAAAAAATTATTGTATAAGTCCAATTTATGATCTTATTAAAATATTAGGCTTTCTTATGTGGAGGTGAGTCACACTCTCAAGGAAATCATTTTAAAAAGAAAAAATATTTCTTTAAGTCTTGGAGGGTCCACTAAGGAGCCATAAAATTAATCAAAAATATAAAATCATATTATTTTAAAGGTAAAAAATATAATGGCCCAATATCCCATTTATAGTATTTTATTACATCACTATTAGGTTATTATGATTTCATAAAACATATTATATATTTTAGCGGTATTTAAGTTTTACCCAAAATTCCATTGTCTTATAAAATTATGAAAAATTCACCATTAGATAATTTTGACATCCTAAATACAAAAATGGTATTCAGTTTATTTAAATAATTTTCTAAATATGTGAATTTTTACTTTTAAAATAAAAACTGACATTTATCAAAAACTCATGGGTTTTGACAAAAATATTTTTTCGAACCTTAATAAAAATTACAATTATATTCATAAAAATTATATGATCATTTTTTAATAAAAAGTAATTTAGTGATAATATTTGATTAAAATATCATTTAATTAATACAAATATATTCCTTAATTGAATATTAACTAAAAATATTATTTTTTCTTTAAAAAACATTTACATGGTAACAATAATAAAATGAATGTATATTCTTTATACAAAAAATAAAGCACGTATTCATAATGCTCAGGTCCGGTTACATAACCCCTTATAACACCTGCATAAGTGTAACACCCTGATATTTTATGACATATATTCTTTTTAATTTCTTTTATGTCTTCTAGTGTACACTACACCAAGTTTAACTTGTACTATACGCAACACCGTATTAGCGTGTAGTATACACAACACTATTCTTGGCTCGTGTTACACACAATTTCAAGTTCGTTTTGTAGAAATTATTCTACACAACATTAAGTATAGATTTTGTATAATAAATAAATGAAATAATTTTTAATTATGTTATACGCAACACCAAAGGATGCTTTCACTACACGCAGCCCTGACTTAGCTTGCATTACAAGCAATCACGACCTTCCTCGATAGCATGTGTAGTACGCAATATCGGGTTTCACTAAACAACGATATGTTATTAAAATATTATATAAACTGGTTGTTGTGAATATTAATACCCACCTTTTGAAATTTAATGAATTTTATCTTTCAAAATGGTTTTCATTTTTGGATATGGAATATCGAAGATACATTACAGTGAATTTTTGGTATTTTTCTGAAAACTTTCAATTTTTGATAAATAGTGAAAAACACTGAGTTATAGTTTAAAATAAAATTTTTATTTACATAATTACTTATTTTATTAAAATTTATTTTAGGTCAAAATAGATACATAATACTGATATATGTTCAATTTAATTCATTGGATTCATTTTATAATAATTTTAGATATATAAAAATTTTATTGAACTTTTTACCATATGTTACCCACCTCTTAGGAGCATTTGAAAATTTACATAAAACATAATTATACCACTTAAGTGAGTTAAATTTCAGAAATATGAGATACATAGTTAATATCAGGGAGTAAAATTTTGTTCAATAAGATAAAAATAATTTTTGTTGAATAGTAACTTTTTCTTTTATTTACCACGGTTAAAAGTAAATAGGGTAATTAAGGGTAAAAATGATATTTTTACGACCATAACACATTCCTAATTCTATTAGATAATTTTAATTCATCCAGAAACAAAATTAGGAATAAAATATGACCCTTTAGATCCACATGTATTATATTAGGACATTTGTTATTATTTAATTGAAAGAAGAGTTAAAAGAGTTAAAATCAAAGTTCAATAACTAAAAGATTTTTAATATAGGGTTATACATAAGATAAATTCGACTATAAATATTCATTAGAAATATAAAGTGATTTCCTACATAATGATATTTTATTTATAATTTTAATACATTATATAATTTAATTTATTTATGACACAATGATTATGCGGTAATAACCTTATTAATGAAATATTAACATAAATGATATTATAAATACCCAAATAAATGTAATTTGAGATTTTTATGAATTACAATAATTTTATAGGTTAATATAATTTATTAGGGTTGGTTATATAAATTTTTTTTAAGTAATAATGCTGTTATGAATTTAGCAAAAACAAAATACCAAATAGTGTCAAAATTGACATAAAAGAGTTTTTAAAACAAATATTATATTAATATTTGATATTCTATTCTTAAAAATCTAAGGTTTGGAAAAAAGACTTATATAATTATATTTGTATCATTAATGAACCACTTGGGGTTATCTTGGATGTATATTGTATGTTTAGTAACCATATAATATAAAATATAAAGATACATGGTAAATGTCAAACTACTTAACTAAGAGTTAAATATAAATGATAAGGTTCATATAGTGACCCAAACCTATCTAAAACCTATTGGTTGAGATTATTTAAACCCATAACCACTTTATCTTCGAAATAAATCAATTTGGAGGTATTATAAAGTGAATATTACTTTATTATAAAATAATATTTTATGTTTTTTCTAAGGTGCCCCTCACCCCTCTTATAAAAGGGCACTCCCCCTTCTCTCTAATTCACACCTCCAAAGCCATTTTGCTCAGCCATCCCCTGCCAAAATACCCTATAAACTGTACTCCCTTCATCCTAGAGATCTTACTTTCGTCATAAATCCAACTTAAGGAGCCCTTTTGACCAAATGAAAAGGAAGAACCCGAAGAAGAGATAAATATCTCACCACTTATTTCAAGTTCTTTTCTTCTTCCACTTACTCCTTCTTCATTGTTTCAATTATAAAATAATAACTATAGTATCTATTATATAATTTGATTTTATTATAAAAATGGTACAACCATATTAGTTATTTTATCCATCCTATGAATAAAAAAGTCACCACACGTGTATACGTATGGCTTACCATATCCACGTCATGGTGTAGTTTTTTATTCAAAAATTTCATCATTTGGATGGGTATAATAATGAGTATAAATGATATAAATAATAAATATAACATTATGATGATTATTTATATATTATATACCATCCAATTATATACTATTTTAATTTCAAAAGAATGATATTGTCGCTCGTGCGTACGTACGGACTACCGTCTCCACGAACGCGATGAGATGCATTCTTCATGATTAACCATTCAAGAATGATTATAAAGTATATATAATAAATAATCATGAAATATATTACATAATAATGATACTGCATTTATGTTCATATATGTTTCATTTACTTAATATCATTTAATTCAATAAGGAAACGAAAACAGCGTTCATGCGTACGTACGGGCTACCGTCTCAATGAACGGTGTATTTCATTACATTTATCTACCTGTCATATATATTTATATTCTGAATATATATTATATATAAATCATGTTTTACATTATGGAATTAATTAAATCAGAATATAAGTAACAATATCAAGAACAACAAGTCAAAACACGTATGATAAATGAAACGATTTTACCCAAAATGATGCATTAACATGGAATTTACAAAAGAACAAGAAATATAAAGTCATAAGTGAATCATATATGATATAATAAATATTTTTATGGTTCTGTTACAAGTTAATAATTTTTTTAAATCCAATATACAATACTTTCAGACACTTTTAGAAGAAATTGGACCTAAGGTAATGGATAATTTTTCAACCTCATTTTTATCTGAGATTTCTTATACGTAAGTATTTACTGGGGTTATATTTTTAATCCATGTCCATAAAAAAATGTTTTTATAAAGTGTTTAATATTCTTCCATGTATGTTTAAAGTCATGTTTACCCCACTTTGACTTTTACTTTGGGTTATGGAAGGAATATTTCTTTTGTTTACCATATGTGGTACGTTTTGATTTTTCTGTTAAAAGTATGAGGAGAATGTTTTTTTAACATGTACGACATGAACAAATTTTTACGGTATTATAGTTCCTTATTTTCATGAAGCTTACTCTACAAGATTTCATGAATATTTTTAACAAAATCCTTTTTTTTAAATTGCATGTCATTTTGTGAAACGAAAATGATTTTGAAGAAGAAAATATATTTTCCTCAAGAATTCTTTTCAAGTGTTTTCTCAAAACCATTTTCCATCTAAGATGACATTATTTCATATGTGTTTGTTTCAAGTATAATGTCTCTATGATTTACATGGTTTCACTTTTATTGTGATGAAATGATATCCATCTGTTTTATATGGATTATGTTATGATGGGATGATGTTTATAAAACCCATTTTATTCTTTGGGTTATGATGAATGATTTATGTTTATGTTGTGCCACACGTAAGAATGATTTGATTATAAGATGGTTCGGACCTATATCTCCCTCCAACGCATTGGGTAAAGATTTATATCCTATGAAATAGACATGGATGGAATGGAAAGTGAATCTGGTTCAGTAATATAGGGCTGGAATGACAAGTAAACCCAATTCAGTAGTGGACTCTGTCCACTATGATGGTCTTGGCAGCAATGCCTTGACTACTATAGAATTCATATCATGTTCTTAATGGTTTTCCAAAATTACATGTTTTATTCCCATTCTATTTTATCATGATTAATGTTACATTATGATATATGCCTTATGTACTGCTAAGATTTATGTCATGTTCATGTTTTTACGTTCAAATGTTTATGGGTTGTTTTATGTTCTCCATGTTTACCCTTACTGAGCATTTGAGCTCACCCTTTATATGTTTTCTTTTCCCCATGATATAAATAAAGAATTTAGGTATGAAAAAAATGGAAAGATCTTTATGGGAGATGTTGAAGATCTTTCACCATGATTACAAGATTATGTTCTGAGTTTCCAAAGACACTAAACTATTAAGGTCATTGAGTGTCTGTTTTTGTTATGTATTATGTATTCTAAAAAAGTAATGTAATGTCCATGTACGTCATGTTTGGGTCTCTAAAATAACACCTATGGGTAAGGTATGTGATGGTGACAGACTCTTGGGGTGGCTCAAATAACATCTCTATGGTGGTAAAATCTAATAACTTCCTCTCCTCCCATAGGTGATTACGCTCAAGCTTAACGAGTTGAAGATCAGTTGGGGGTTGGTGAAGAGTGAAGCCTAGTGATGCTAACTCATTTCTGATCTCAGAAAAATGGGCTTCATATGGATAAATTATACTAGATGAGGTCATCACTTCCTTTTTCTAAGTAAATTAGATTTTTTAAAGACCTATATTTATACTAATCATGTGATCATTGTTCAATGACTATATTAACAATGGTAACAATTCATAGTGGTATTTTAAAATCAAAAAAATATAAAACCTACAGAATATGTTTTATATAACCCTTTTACATAATAAGTCATTTAATTAAATAAAGAGGAATTTTAATTAATAAACGTTTTTTTCGTTACAACTACTTTTGTATTCCTCTACATTCACTATTGCAATAAAAGTATTTTCAATATCATACTCAACTGATTTTCCAGAATTAGAAACACTCTCTTTTTATTTTTCATCATTAGATTAAAAACATCTTCTTTTCGATATGAATAATTTCTTTTCATTCCTTATGGAATATGATTTTCCTTTCTCAACCAATTACCACCACGATCTTCTTGGATTTCTGTCTTCATTATCACTATCCTATTCATTATTTCTTCGAGGAAAATTGGAATCAAAGTGTAATGTACCTCCTCAATAAAAAAAGTATTAGGGAATTTTCCCTTTGTATTTATTTGTACCTCTTTTGAATTTACTAAAAAATAAGTATAAAATATCATTGATATTTTTACATACAATGTTTTCAGAGTCAAAATCCCCATGTTCTTATTCAATAAGAATCTTATTTGACTTTTCAATCATTAGAACCTTGAAATACTTTTCTCTATCAACTTTTTTTTATCTTCATATATTTCTATCTTCTCATTTTACAAGTGATAAAAGTTCTATGTCAATCATCAAGAGATAGTGTTTTAGGATCTCTTTCTTCTAATGAATAAAATTTTGCATCAAATATTTCAAGTAGGATTCAAAATATGTTTTCAAAAAATTTAGAGTCATTGAGATTTTCACCAAGACATCTGATAGTACTCACAATATCATTTACCCTAGTGAAGAAATCCCCAATACATTCATTCTCACCCATCTCCGTGTCTTCATACTTTAATATTCAGATGTAATGTTTTTCTTTATAGACTTTTGTATTTCCTTGGTATAAGATTTTAAATTTGTCTCATGTGTATTTGGATGTGGAAAAACCTTTATCTCAAAATAATTCACTTTCAGAATGTGATGAAAATATGGCATTCTTCACCCATCCATAATTTTAAAGATACTTCTTTTCAACAGTTTTAAGTAGATCTTTATCTTTAATGGGAGGAAACAAAACCATTACTATTTTAGGAACATCAGAACTGATAAACATAAGATATGAAAACATTATGTCTTTTTATATATTATAATTCTTTCCATCAAACACTGGAATGCATTTACCATTCACATAATTCAATTTCTCTGTCAACAAAGAATAGAGAATGGAACCTCTGGCTCTAATACAAGTTGAATGTTCTCAGTCTGTGTATTTGTATCACTAAAAGGGGATAGGGTGAATCAATGTTACACTATTTCGTTTATGTTTCTCTTCAATTGAAAGAACCTTTACCTACTATTAAATATGTCAAATCCCTACTGAAAAAAATCCAACACACATCCATTAGAACATAAAGATTTATAAGGTTCATTACTCAATAAGAATAATTATTCCCTTGTTATGGTTTGGAAAAGATCCAATTCCATAAAATCTATTAGAAATCAATACATGGATTACAATGTGTAGCATATACCCTTTAACTCATGTATAACATTGTAAACAATTCACAAGTGTTTTTTCACCCTCTAAGTACAAATAGGGTAATTCAATTGTTATGAAACAACTCATGTTACCTACTCTTCTTTTCAATTTAACAAATTTATTCAATAGAAATACAATTCTTGAATTCCTTGCCTATAATAATGGAAATAACCTCATGGACTTTGTTATGAAAAAATATATCTGATTTTTTTAGGCCTAGTTCTCCTAGTCTAATTCCTCCAAGTAAAAATTTTCAAAAATAATTCTTTAAGTCCAATATTTTGATGGAATATAATAGAAATGAATCAAAACCACATAAATTCTAGAGTACGATAAAACACAGTACGATTCTTCCTCAGTCTGAGAACCCAAATATGGAAATCATGAAGCCAATCAATTTATCTCGATACAATGATCAGCCGAATACAATTGAAAAGATGAATATGATGATAGTTGAATACGATGATCAGCTGAATGAAACGTTTTAATCTTGTATCTTGTTTCACTTGTTCATAAAAACCTCTTTATGAAATGATTGGTAAGAAGACATATTACTCTCTCTAGACCCTCAGAGTCTCTCTCTATGTTATGGTGAATTGTACCTTTTTATCAAGAAAGTACCATGTACTTTTCTCATTTTATATGTGACCGAAAATAGGTTTGGGTGGAAATCCCATAAACATTAAAACCACCTAAATCCACCCAAACTTGAATTTCCCCTAAAATATCAGAGAAATTATGAATTCGTCAATGCTTCTCAAATATTATTTATTCTTATTCAAACTTCATCTCATTATTTATAATTTCCATTGAATCATCAATAAGATTTCAATACATCATTCTGATTTTTTTGAATCTGATTTCTTCAATACAATGCTCTGTATCAATTGAAAACAAATGTATGAAGAAGTGGATACCATTCTGATTTTCTAAAAAGGATTCCTCCAAACCGATTTGAACCAAAATATTTCCTTCAAATATGAAACTCCTCCATGCTAATTCATTCATCAATAGCTTTTTCTTTTTCTCCTGACCCACTTAATATTAAAATCTTTATCTTCTCCTCTTCTCTTAACCCTATTCGAAACCTACAATGTAATTCTCCCATTTTGAAATGGTTGACTATATTGTTAATCAAATTTTCTCCATCTCTTCTCATTACCCACTTAAACAAAACTTCATTCAAAATCCAATTCTTGTATCATGAATTCCTTTATGAATTTCAATTCATTTGATAACAGATTTAGCATCATCAGACATGGATTAAAAAATATGATAACTTTCCATTCATTCCAGCTACTTTCTTTTCTTCTCAACCAGAGTACGATCCTTTTTTAATAAAATTGGTTTGGAAATGATCATCTTGGGTACAATAATTATGAGTATGATTTTTTGGGCTACAATTATGAGAATATGATCCTTTTTAGGTATGATCATCTATCGGTATGAAAATTTTATAGCATCACTGATGGAAAATTGGATGCTACAGAAAATCGGTACCACCTCTTCTAGTCAGATATGATTGTTTTGAAAAACAATCAGTTTCATTTTTTTCTCTATGAAACCCATATATAATAAATCTGAGTATGATATATTTCTTATTGGAAGCATCTCTTTCACACAGTACAACCTCTTTAATCATCAACACCATTTCAATTGGTACCACCATTTAAAACATCACCATATTTTAAATCAGTTCAACATTTTAAAATGGCACCTCTTTTTAAATCGGCACCAATATTCCTTTCACTGCCACATTCTTCCATAAATCTTGCATTAGAAGTTCTCAATTCCACTTATTATTTATATAAAATAAAAATTAATAGAGAATCATCACACATAATTCATCGTAGTCACATAGAGTCTGATTATTTATCTAAACAAACACTTATTTATCGTTGTATTTAGAGTGAATATGATGACAATAAATTTCTTGTTATGATTTTCTATCATTTCAATACCAAGGAATGTCCAATCAAAATTAATTCTTAAAAAAGAACTTCTACTCATTATGATGGACTTTCACAGTGTGTACAATTATTTTGAAAACATGGATCTAATTATTTTGAAAGAAATCATCAATATGATTGTTTCCATAATCAAAGTGAAATGATTTCCTTTATTCCTTTCTTCCAAAGATTTCTGGAAAATAAATAAAACACATGAAAACCATCAACTTCATCATCATATTGTTCATAATAGTTATGAATGTCGTGGTAATAGAAATGTCTACTTCTTTGTTTCCTTTGGCCATGGATGCGTCATTGCACTATGTTTTTCGATCCATTAATATTGGGGTGATGTTATTCTTGATACTTTCTAGATCAGTTGCGAGATCTTCTTCCATGGGACAATCCTTTTTTGGTTATGTTCTAGGAGTTCATGTTTTCTGAGTTATATTATGATGTACTCTCTCTTCCATCTGTTATATTTTTGGAATGTTATTTTAATCTATGAGAATCATTATTAAGGCCTATTTTTTTCTCTTCTATCATTGGTTTTGGAGGATCCTATTGTGGGCTTGTGAAACTCTAGTTTAAATTAGGTAGTTCAATATCTAGCCTATGATGGATGAAATTTATTTATCAATTTTTATCAATTGTGTTAGAAATGAATTAGAATGATTTTTCTATATGTGTAAAAATGGGTTTTTGAGAAAATATAGTTTCCCCCTTTTTTAGATAAAAGAAAAGGTATTTTAAAATCATTGTGAAGTCTATTTAATAAATTGATTTCGAAGCAATGTTTTGATGAAATGGTTTTTAAAATGATGCACAAGGAAAGCCTTAGGTGCTTTGGGGGATGGTGTAGAAATAGGCCTCATCCATTAATATTGTTGAGGGGTTCAATCATGGGTTGTTCCATTATTCCTTATCCCTTTTGTTCTAGGGACTTGTTAGAAACTATTTGTGAGGTTCACTTTTTTGGATGTTCATGTACTCTTTTTATTTGACATATATGCCTTGGGACATGATGTGCCTGATTTTCTATAGTTGGGTAAGATTGTTCTAGATAGCCTAATCTGTATTGACCCTTGGCATGATTGTTCCTACGATTTTGGTTTGTAGTATTTTGGATTTTATTACCTACTTTGATATATGTGATATTCTTTATAATTTTTGGAAATGGGAAAAGGGGTATGTTTTACCATGGTTTTGATATAAAAACTGTGTAACTGGTTATCATGCTTTATTTTCCATACAGTTTAGCATGTTTTTGTTTTTATATAGAAACGTATTATGGAAAAAAAGGGTGGGATCCTAAAAATCCTATTTAACTCACACCATTTTCACCCCTTCATTGGTACATAGACTTTTTAGATCGCACCCTAATTTTGTGTAGCTGGTGGTAACGTGGTGGGAGTTTTTTTCTGATATCACATGCAGTAGTCAGTTTCTGTTTTAGTTGACCTTAATTTTAGGACATGTACATTGGGTTTTTTTGAGTACTTGTTTAGGATTACATATTTTTCTAGGTATGTCCCCCTTTGAATTCTTCATTGATCCTTGGTGGTTGAGTCTTATTCATAGATAGAGATCCTTTATTAGAGAAATTTAACTAAATCACATGTATATATGTTTATTTTAATTAACAGACTCTATGTATAAATGTGATAAATTGGATTATGATGGTTTCCCACTAGTTTGGAAGGATTCAAAGGTGGTTTGGGCTCTTTCACAAAATCTGAGATGAAAACTATTTGTTGAGAAATTACACTCCATGTATAAGTTATGTGGTGTGTATCTTCCTTCAGACACATGTTGTGAATTGGTTCACAACATGAAATAGTTTCATTTCGTGAAACTAATTTTGGTCATTTAAATTTTCATTGGGATAAATATTAACCCAAGGTGATATTTTTTAAACATAAATCAAAAATAAAGAAATACATGATGTGAAGGGATTACACGTCATGTATTCCTCAGACTCTGCAGTTTTAAGTTGGAAGCCCATATTATTGTTTCATTTTTTTCGTGAAACCCCACCCATCTCAACCCTATGGAGAATTATAGGTATTTTTAGTCTAGTCTTATATTCTAGGAATCACTTTTATTAATATAATCCTAGGTGAGTGGATTTGTTTAGGTTTGCCTTCTCTCTCATCATTCATTTTTTGTTGTGGTGTAAATCTCTTGATTGTGGTTTTTTTAACTTAATCTATAGGCATCTTGTAAAGACCCGTAAAAATCAAGGGAAATTTTTTCTTAATATTCTTTGGAATTTTACAAGAGCTCGGTTTCTGACGGCACCTGATTCCGAGGCCCGGAGTGCCCGGAATCAATTTCCGAAGTTTGGCTCGGGTACGTTCAGTGAACGAACGAGCGGGAATTCCTAACTTTTGATTCGGTACTCGGAATTGAAATCTGAGGGCACCGATGAACTCGTAGCGCCGATTTTCGCTTAAGGAGACCTTTTCGGAAGTTGCGTTTATTGCGGGACGAAAGTTAGTTTTTGGAAGATTTATAAAAAGTTGAATAAAAAAAATGTGGAATTCTTTTTATTTTACTTTTGTTGGTTAACTTCTCTCAAAGGGAGTTAGGGGTGGGACCCACACCCACTTAACCTCCCTTGAAAGGATTAAGTGTGGTGGGACCCAAACGAACCTAAACCTTTCATCTTCTCCCTTAAACTCCCCTTTTAAATTAAGTTGGCATGTTGGGATAATTAATGGCTTGAGTTGTCTTAATTCAAACCTTTGAAATTCAAATGGTTTGGTTGAGTAAATAAAATAAGCCCTTAGCTTATTTTTTTTGGTTAGAATTTTTTAGCCAACTTGTGAGGATTTTGAGAGATCCTCCTCCTTCTTCTTCAAACTTTGACGAAGAACGCTCAAGCTCCGACGAAGAACGCCGCTCCTCTTTTCTTCATCTTTTGTGTCAACGAAAAGGGAACGTCGCTTCCTCCTCGGACTTCCTTCGTCGACATACGAAGATTCGCCAACGACGTACCACTTCAGACGTACCTCTTCATCATCGGATTTGACGAACGGATACCGCGACGCCCGACCTCCGCGACGATTTCTTCCGCAGGTCGTTGACGATCTTCAAACTTGAACCCAAGGTAGGGGTTGTTGTTATTCGTTTATTTATTTATCCTTGTTCGTGGTTCTAGCATGACTAACGTGAGGATTTTCATTATGTGTTATCATTTAACGTGAGGGGGCCGGACCGCATGAACACGGCCGAACCCCCTCCTTTGTTCTTGATAATTTATCCTGCGGTTGATACAAGATGGCGTGGTGTCGTCGCACCACGTGGTTATTCGCACGATTAAATTGCGCGGCGCCGTCGTGCCGCGCCATGGAAGGATCATTAAGAACGCGACGCCGTCGCGCCGCGTCGAAGGGAATCGAAGGCGCGGCAGAGGGGCGCAGTGCCGTCGCACCGCGCCGGACGACGAACACCGCGGCCAGTTCCGGGCCGCGGCGAGACGGAAAGACCGGCGGCACGCCGGGCCGCCGGCATCGGAGACCGGAAGGGGACCGGCTTGCCGTTATCGTTGGAGAAAAACCGGCCGGCCAGGAGGCCGGCCGGAAGGTCAAAGACCGGGGGAATAAATTCCCCCGGTCAACCCTTTAAAACCCCCCATTTAATTGGCGGGCGGTTTCCTTGAGGGGGGCAGGCGGCCCGCCGGTTCCTCCACAAAGCGGGCCCCCAGGAGGGGGGTTGTTGATTGGAAAAGGCGCGGCTATGTCGCGCCGCCAATTTGAAGAAGCGGGGGCCCTGCCCCCCGCGCGCTGCCTCCATGCGGCGCCAGGCCGCCGCGCCGCCGGCCGGCCGGCCGGGCCGGGTCGGACCCGGTTCGGGTCGACCCGGTTCGGGCCGACACAGGGGGGGTCGGGCCGGGTTGGCCCGGACCCGGACCCCTCGTTTTCGAGACAGTTTTGGTCTTTTGGCAATAACTTGAGACACGGACCTCCGATCGACGAACTGTCTATGGCAACGCGATCCTTGGATCGAGACGGTCGTTTCGGTATATCGCACTGAAAGTTTCGGAACACTTTGAGTTCGGCCGGGTTGGTTCGTTCACGAAACCAACAGGGCCTTCGGAGTGGAAACACTCATATCTTGAGCTACGGACGTCCGATTGACGTGCCGTCAGCTTTGTTGTGTTCCTCTTAGTGAGACGGTTCTTTTGGCATACTCCGCCCGAGGTTTGGACGCAGGTGGAGTACGGTTGGGTTGGTTTTGCCTTAAAAACCAACCGGGCCCCGGGGACGAAAATGCCAATAACTCTCAGACCGGGCGTCCGAACGACGCGTCGTCTGTTGCGTTGAGTTCCTGTTGACAATAAGGAACTTTTGGATACATCAACTCTGGACTTTGTGACAGTTGATGTATCAGCCTCTCGGCTCGTGGAGCGGACCCTCCGAACGAGCTTGCTGTGTGTGGGAACCCTAGTGCTGGCTGCGACTGTGACTACTGCTACTGCTACTGTGACTGCGACGACGACAGTACAGAAATCCTGTGTGGATTCGATGACGATGACTACAGCACTCAGCGATCCTACGTGGATCAGTGCTACAGGTCCTGTGTGGGCCCGATCCTGTGTGGGTCCGATCCTGTGTGGGTCTTTGACCTCAGCGGTCCTGTGTGAACCAGCGCCTACAGGTCCTGTGTGGGCCCGATCCTGTGTGGGTCTTTGCGGGGGTTAGTTACCTATCGATCCTTCGTGGGTCCGACGACTTAGATGGATCAGAGATCATCTTTATCATCCTTTGAAAAAGTATACCTGTGTGAGCTGAATCTTGTTGCTTTCCTGTGTGGATTGTGTTGTGCTATCCTGTGTGGATTTCGTTTTGCTTTCCTGTGTGGAATACATTTACTTTCCTGTGTGGACTGAGTTGTACTTGGGCTCGGAGGTTGGAGCGTATTTGAAATTGATGACTTAGGTATATGTATGGGCATATACCTAAGCAGTGTCTGTTTTTACTTCGTGATTGTACCTTTCTTTGTGGTTTATACTTTGTGGATTTTGAGAGACCTTCAAGGGTCTCGGGGTCCCTACTGAGTAGCTTATACTCACCCCTGCACGGGCTATGCCCGCACTACGTTGTGTTGGTTGCAGATGACGGACAGCGTTGATCTTGGCTGAGGCTTGCAGAGCAAGACGGTACCTTGAGGTGGACCACTAGGCGGGACGTGTTCGGAGCCGACGACGAGACCCGTGGAGCAGTGGAGCCATCTGTACCCACCTTCAGGTGGGAATTCCAGTGGACAGCTCGGTGTAGCATCTTTTACTATACAGTTGCTGTTTTTCCTTTCGAGTTGTACTTTACTTTCAGTTTGGGTTTGTATACTGGCCCATTTACTTTTCCACACTTCAGTTGTACTCTGTTTTTACTTAGTGTTACTTTTCCGCTTGCTTACTCTGTGGTGGTTGTTTACTTTTCAAAGGCAATTCCTTCCCTTTTTGTTGGATTTTACGCCTTGGTGCTAGTCACCAGCCCCTGGCCTATGGATGGCGGGCTTGGGGTAGTCACGGCACGGGCCCCGAGGGCGGGTCGTGACAAATTGGTATCAATGGAGTTCGGTTCTACTGCGAACTCTGATCTTTTCTATGTGAAGCAATAATGTTTAGCGTATTGAGTGTGGTTATCAGTCCAGGGAGTCCAGTGTTGGTGTGGCGGCTGACGTATCCGTACACCAGGACCCTGACTTCTGATTTCCGACTTAATGCACGAAAACATTTATTGCGTGTGTGTTTCAAAGTTTTCTTTGTGATTACTTATATCAGCTCACCAGGTATACTGTTCTGACCGTGGCGCACCTGTCTCCTTTTCAGGATGGCCCCCCGACGGCAGCCAGCTAGGGTTCTGAGAGACGAGCGTGACGACAGCCCACCGAGCGACGAGGCCTCGGTGCAGGGCCCTTTGACAGCAGTGGCACCGGTGGTAGCACTACCCACCGAGCCCCTGATGCTTCCAGCGCCAGCTGCTGACGATGCACGTCACCTCAGCGCACTGCATGAGTTTCAGCGCCAGCGACCACCCAGGTTTCGCGGGGAGACGGATCCCCAGGCTGCAGAGGACTGGCTGGAGGCAGTGGTGCATGTGTTTAGGCTAGTGAGGACACCAGCAGACCTCATGGTGATTCTCGCTGTGAGCCTACTACACGCAGCAGTAGGACGATGGTGGAGCTTGATGCTCCAGGTGCACGATGAGGCATCTCTACTTTGGACGGACTTTGAGAGCCTCTTCCACTCGGAGTTCTTCCCAACCACCCTTTGTGCGGTGCGTATCCAGGAGCTTCTTCAGCTGCGGCAGGGCAGCATGATGGTCGCTCAGTACTCGACGAGATTTACTGATCTCTCGCGCTACTCGACCGACATGGTACGGGACCCATTCTTCCGGGCCCGGACCTTCGAGCAGGGTTTGAGACACGAGATCAGGGCATCGCTGATCTCCCTCAGCATACCGACTCAAACAGGAGTACTAGAGCGGTCCCTTCTGATCGAGAGTTTCCTTGCTGAGTCTACACCAGCGCAGCGGCCCACCGCAGGGCGGCACGTGGCAGAGTCATCTGCAGCAGGCAGTCGACGGATGACTCAGGGGTCCAGAAAGACCAGACCTTCAGGCAGATGACCTCAGGGCACTGGCTCAGCAGTTCGGGGCACACAGCGAGGAGCCAGTCTTTCGAGAGGCAGACAGTGCTACTCATGCGGCGGGCAGGGCCACATGGCTCGTGACTGCCCGACCCGCCGTGCCGAGGAGCAGCAGACAGTTGAGGTACCATCGAGGCAGAGGCAGAGGGTCGAACGTGGTGGTCCACAGGGAGGAGGCGGATGAGGCAGCGGAGCTGGACGAGAAGCCGGTGGTGGGAGACGCTTTGAGGCTCTGCCACCACCACCACCAGGAGGTCCACCCCGACCACAGGGAGCTGGTGGGCAGAGACAGGCACAACTCCAGGCAGCAGAGGCCTACGACCACGGCGCACCCGAGATGATTCGAGGTACTATCTGTGTCTATTCCATCCTTGCTGCAGTACTTATAGACACAGAAGTGAGTCACTCTTTCATAGCCGCTGCCCTTGTTCGGAGCTCGGAGATTCCGACAGAGCTGTTGGCTTGATCCTTACGGCTAGAGACTCCTACGGGAGCAGACTCGACGATTACGCACTGGTGCCGGCAGTGTGAGCTTACTCTAGGAGGCGAGAGCTTCGGCTGGGATCTTCTTTTAGTAGCATCGAGGCCTTACGATGTCATCTTGGGCATGGATTGGCTATCTACTGTCCATGCACAGATTGACTGTTTTAGGCGCAAGGTGCGTTGTGTACGCACCAACGGGAGCAGGTTCACCTTCACCGGTGAGAAGGGAGCCTTAGCAGCATAGGATGGACTTCCGCGGAGGAGAGGACAGTCCATTACTCATCAGTTAGCTAGCCTCATCCTTGGAGCAGTTGACGTGCGGAGTCCTGGTTTTCCTGCAGTGGTGGATCAGTTTGCGGACGTTTTTTCTGACGACGTTCCAGGGCTACCTCCTCGTAGATAGGTAGACTTTTATATTGAATTGTACCCCGGGACAGCCCCGATATCCACTCCAGCATATTGGATGGCCCCCGCCGAGCTTCGAGAGCTACGGGTACAGTTGGAAGACTTGCAGGGCAAGGGGTTCATCCGACCCAGTGTTTCACCCTGGGCTTCCCCGATATTGTTCGCCAAGAAGGCAGACGGGAGCTTGCATCTTTGTGTTGACTATCGTCGCCTGAACCAGGTGATAGTGAGGGACAAGTATCCACTACCGAGGATTGATGATCTCTTTGATCAGCTCAAGGGAGCACGGTGGTTCTCGAAGATAGACCTCAGGTCAGGCAATCATCAGCTCAGAGTCAGAGACGAGGATGTGCAGAAGACGGCCTTCAGATGTCGGTATGGCCACTATGAGTTCTTGGTTATGCCTTTCGGTGTAACCAATGCTCCAGCAGTGTTCATGGCTCTCATGAACAGGATCTTTCAGCCATACCTCGATCGGTTTGCCGTGGTCTTCATCGACGACATTCTGATTTACTCTACGACTGAGGAGGAGCACGCCTATCACTTGCGAGTTATACTAGACACACTACGAGAGCACCAGCTTTATGGTAAGCTCTCGAAGATCCAGTTCTGGATATGTGAGGTCCACTTCTTGGGACACGTTATCTCTGAGGCGGGAGTTGCAGTGGATCCCGTGAAGATTGAGGCTGTGTTAGCATGGGAGCCACCCAGGAGCGTGACTGAGGTTTGGAGTTTCTTGGGACTAGCTGGATACTATAGGAGATTCGTGCCGGACTTCTCTAGAGTTTCGGCACCACTCACAGCTTTGACGAAGAAGGGGAAACCCTTCGTGTGGTCAGACAGTTGTCAGCAGAGCTTCCAGGAGCTGAAGCAGAGATTGACCAGCGCACCTATCTTGAGGTTGCCTGAAGAAGGAGTAGGGTACGTAGTCTACTGTGATGCATCAGGGACCGGACTCGGATGTGTTCTGATGCAGGAGCGGGCAGTGATCGCCTATGGATCACATCAGTTGAGGCCGCATGAGCAGAACTACGCTACCCATGACCTGGAGTTAGCAGCAGTGGTCTTCGCTCTGAAGACATGGCGACACTATCTGATGGGCGAGCACTTTACAGTCTTTTCTGATCATCAGAGTCTCAGGTATATCTTCTCGCAGAAAGACCTGAACCTGAGACAGCGGCGATGGCTTGAGTTTTTCCAGGACTATGACTTTGAGATAGTCTATACTCCTGGGAAGGGGAACGTAGTACCTGATGCCCTTAGCAGGAGGACGGGCATTTAGCTACTTGAGGAGGCTACGGAGCAGCTAGCCTCTTTGCAGATATCCTTCGTGGATAGAGATGGAGCAGCCTTCCTTCAGTCTCTCACAGTCACTCCTCCACTACTGCAGCGAGTCAGGGAGGCACAGCATGGGGACGCTGACTGTGAGACACGGCGTGCACATATATCCTCGGGACAGGCACCTGATGGTTTCTCCCTTGGAGCAGAGCACGATATACTTTTCAGAGGATGTACCATGGTACCAGTCGCTTTGCGAGAAGAAGTGCTGAGAGAGTTTCACACTTCTCCTATGGCGGTACATCCTGGAGTGGAAAAGAGGTACCAGGACCTCAGACGACAGCACTGGTGGCCGGGCATGATGAAAGCAGTAGCAGAGTTCGTTTCTCGATGCCTCACCTGTCAGCAGGTGAAGGCAGAGCATCAGGTACCAGCAGGCTTGGTACAGCCCTTGGAGGTTCCGGAGTGGAAGTGGGACGGCATATCTATGGACTTCGTGACTGGACTACCATGTACTTCCAGAGGTCACGACTCCATCTGGGTGATTGTTGAGCGACTCACCAAGTCGGCACACTTCTTACCCATCAGAAAGTAGGGCTCAGTGGAGAGTTTGGGACGTCTCTACGTTCAGGAGATTGTGCGGCTCCACGGTGTGCCATCATCTATCATCCCCGATCGAGATTCTCTCTTTACTTCCCGGCTTTGGAAGGGGTTACAGGAGGCGTTTGGAACACAGCTACGACTGAGCATAGCCTTTCACCCTCAGACAGATGGTCAGATGGAGAGGACCATTCAGACTCTTGAGGACATGCTCCGCGCATGTGTCCTCGACTTTGGTCGTAGCTGGGAGGATCACCTACCCTTGGTGGAGTTTGCATACAACAACAGCTACCACTCCACCATCGGGATGGCACCGTATGAGGCATTGTACGGCCGACCTTGTAGATCTCCTTTGTGCTGGACAGACCCTGGGGAGTCAGTACTTGTGGGACCGGAGATAGTCCAGGCCACGATAGAGAAGGTCCAGGTCATCCAGGAGCGGATGAGGACAGCTCAGAGCTGGCAGAAGTCATATGCTAACAGGAGGCGGAGGCCACTAGAGTTCGAGGATGGCGACCACGTCTTCTTGCGGGTCTCACCTCGATGTGGTATTCGGAGATTTGGCCGAGGCGGCAAGTTATCTCCGCGCTTCATCGGACCCTTCCAGGTCCTCAGTAGGGTTGGCGAGGTGGCTTATCGCCTAGCTCTTCCACCTCAGTTGCACCGGGTGCACGACGTCTTCCACGTATCTCAGCTGAGGAGATACGTGCACGACCCGACGCACATCATTGACCATGGGGAGCTTGACGTTGACGATGGGGAGACTTTTACGGAGGTCCCAGTGGAGATAGAAGATCGACAGGAGAGGGTCCTACGTGGGCGATCGATTCATCTTGTGCACATCAGATGGTAGCACGGGAATCTCCAGGAGAGCACATGGGAGCGGGAGGCTCAGATGCGTGCTCAGTACCCTCATTTGTTCCCCTAGTTTTTGATGTATCTTTACGGGGATGTAAATCCCCGAAGTGGGAGTAATGTAAAGACCCGTAAAATTCAAGGGAAATTTTTTCTTAATTTTCTTTGGAATTTTACAAGAGCGCGGTTTCAGACGGCACCTGATTCCGAGGCCCGGAGTGCCCGGAATCAATTTCCGAAGTTTGGCTCGGGTACGTTCAGTGAACGAACGAGCAGGAATTCCTAACTTTTGATCCGGTACTCGGAATTGAAATCCGAGGGCACCGATGAACTCGCAGCGCCGATTTTCGCTTAAGGAGACCTTTTTGAAAGTTGCGTTTATTGCGGGATGAAAGTTAGTTTTTGGAAGATTTATAAAAAGTTGAATAAAAAAATGTGGAATTCTTTTTATTTTACTTTTGTTGGTTAACTTCTCTCAAAGGGAGTTAGGGGTGGGACCCACACCCACTTAACCTCCCTTGAGAGGATTAAGTGTGGTGGGACCCACACGAACCTAAACCTTTCATCTTCTCCCTTAAACTCCCCTTTTAAATTAAGTTGGCAAGTTGGGATAATTAATGGCTTGAGTTGTCTTCATTCAAACCTTTGAAATTCAAATGGTTTGGTTGAGTAAATAAAATAAGCCCTTAGCTTATTTTTTTTGGTTAGAATTGTTTATCCAACTTGTGAGGATTTTGAGAGCTCCTACTCCTTCTTCAAACTTTGACGAAGAACGCTCAAGCTCCGACGAAGAACGCCTGTCCTCTTTTCTTCGTCTTCCGTGTCAACGAAAAGGGAACGCCACTTCCTCCTCAGACTTCCTTCATCGGCATACGAAGATTCGCCAACAACGTACCTCTTTGGACGTACCTCTTCATCATCAGATTTGACGAACGGCGACCGCGACGCCTGAACTCCGCGACGATTTCTTCTGCAGGTCGTTGACGATCTTCAAACTTGAGCCCAAGGTAGGGGTTGTTGTTATTCGTTTATTTATTTATCCTTGTTCGTGGTTCTAGCATGACTAACGTGAGGATTTTCATTATGTGTTATCATTTAACGTGAGGGGGTCGGACCGCATGAACACGGCCGAACCCCCTCCTTTGTTCTTGATAATTTATCCTGCGGTTGATACAAGATGGAGTGGTCCCGTCGCACCACGTGGTTATTCGCACGATTAAATTGTGCGGCGCCGTCGCGCCGCGCCATGGAAGGATCATTAAGAACGCGACGCCGTCGCACCGCATCGAAGGGAATCGAAGGCGCGGCAGAGGGGCGCGGTGTCGTCGCACCGCACCGGACGACGAACACCGCGGCCGGTTCCGGGCCGCGGCGAGACGGAAAGACCGACGGCACACCGGGCGACCGACATCGGAGACCGGAAGGGGACCGGCTTGCCGGTCCCGTTGGAGAAAAACCGGCCGGCCAGGAGGCCGGCCGGAAGGTCAAAGACCAGGGGAATAAATTCCCCCGGTCAACGCTTTAAAACCCCCCATTTAATTGGGGGGCAGTTTCCTTGAGGGGGGGTAGGCGGCCCCCCGGTTCCTCTATAAAGCGGGCCCCTAGGAGGGGGGCCGTTGATTGGCAAAGGTGCGGCTATGCCGCGCCGCCAATTTCAAGAAGCGGGGGCCCTGCCCCCCCGCACGCTGTTTCCATGCGCCGCCAGGCCGCCGCGCCGCCGGCCGGCCGGCCGGGCCAGGTCGGACCCGGGTCGAGTCGACCCGGTTCGGGCCGACCCATGGGGGGGTCGGGCCGGGTCGGCCCGGACCCGGACCCCCCGTTTTCGAGACAGTTTCGGTCTTTTGGCCATAACATGAGCCACGGACCTCCGATTGACGAACCGTCTGCGGCAACGCGATCCTTGGATCGATACGGTCGTTTCGGTATATCGCACTCAATGTTTCGGAACACATTGAGTTCGTTCGGGTTGGTTCGTTCACGAAACCAACCGGGCCTTCGGAGCGGAAACACTCATATCTTGAGCTACGGACGTCCGATTGACTTGCCGTCAGCTTTGTTGTGTTCCTCTTAGTGAAACGGTTCTTTTCGCATACTCCGCCCGAGGTTTGGACGCAGTTGGAGTATGGTCGGGTTGGTTTTGCCTTAAAAACCAACCGGGCCCCGGGGACGAAAATGCCAATAACTCTCAGACCGGGCGTCCGAACGACGCGCCGTCTGTTGCGTTGAGTTCCTGTTGACAATAAGGAACTTTTGGATACATCAACTCTGGACTTTGTGATAATTGATGTATCAGCCTCTCGGCTCGTGGAGCGGACCCTCCGAATGAGCTTGCTGTGTGCGGGAACCCTAGTGCTGGCTGCGACTGTGACTACTGCTACTGCTACTGTGACTGTGACGACGACAGTACAGAAATCCTGTGTGGATTCGACGATGACGACTACAGCACTCAGCGATCCTACGTGGATCAGTGCTACAGGTCCTGTGTGGGCCCGATCCTGTGTGGGTCCGATCCTGTGTGGGCCCGATCCTGTGTGGGTCCGATCCTGTGTGGGTCTTTGCGCTCAGCGGTCCTGTGTGAACCAGCGCCTACAGGTCCTGTGTGGGCCTGATCCTGTGTGGGTCTTTGCGGGGGTTAGTTACCTATCGATCCTTCGTGGGTCCGACGACTTAGATGAATCAGAGATCATCTTTATCGTCCTTTGAAGAAGTATACCTGTGTGAGTTGAATCTTGTTGCTTTCCTGTGTGGATTGTGTTGTGCTATCCTGTGTGGATTTCGTTTTGCTTTCCTGTGTGGAATACGTTTACTTTCCTGTGTGGACTGAGTTGTACTTGGGCTCGGAGGTTGGAGCGTATTTGAAATTGATGACTTAGGTATATGTATGGGCATATACCTAAGCAGTGTCGGTTGTTACTTCGTGATTGTACCTTTCTTTGTGGTTTATCCTTTGTGGATTTTGAGAGACCTTCAAGGGTCTCGGGGTCCCTACTGAGTATCTTATACTCACCCCTGCACGGGCTATGCCCGCACTACATTGTGTTGGTTGCAGACGACGGACAGCGTTGATCTTGGCTGAGGCTTGCAGAGCCGGACGGTACCTGGAGGTGGACCACTAGGCGGGACGTGTTCGGAGCGGACGACGAGACCCGTGGAGTAGTGGAGCTATCTGTACCCACCTTCAGGTGGGAATTCCAGTGGACAGCTCGGTGTTGCGGCTTTTACTTTACAGTTGCTGTTTTTCCTTTCGAGTTGTACTTTACTTTCAGTTTGGGTTTGTATACTGGCTCATTTACTTTTCCGCACTTCAGTTGTACTCTGTTTTTACTTAGTGTTACTTTTCCGCTTGCTTACTCTGTGGTGGTTGTTTACTTTTCAAAGGCAATGCCTTCCCTCTTTGTTGGATTTTACGCCTTGGTGCTAGTCGCCAGCCCCTGGCCTAGGGAACGCGGGCTTGGGGTAGTCACGGCACGGGCCCCGAGGGTGGGTCGTGACAGATCTGGGTTACTTCATGTGATCTTTCACACATCCATTATTGTTGGTGATTCTGTTTAGAAGAATTTCTTAATTGTCGGATAAAGGTAAGTGGTCTAAACATAACCCTATGATCTAATTAGTTTTCATGCATGTGCAATATTTTGATTGTGACAACAGAATGTGTACATTAATTAATTAAATTAAGAATTTAATTATTCCTTCGATCCCTTTTGATCAAGTTGATAGAGACTTGGATTAAGCTGACCTTAGGTGAGAGAACCCTTGAATATATATATATATAGGATAATGGACTAATGTTTTTATATCATTATATGAGTTTTAGGTGATTTCTTAATATGGATTCCCCATGGAAATAACCTTGTTTGTTAAAATGGGTGGAATATTGATGGTTTAAGACCAACTTGATAAATGAAATGGGTAAATTTAAAGAGAAATGATAATTTATAGAATCAACCATTATGTATTATAATGTAATGTCCTTCTTTTTATGACTTATTTTGTTAAAATGTGGTGATGAATATATTGAGCAGGATCTACCCAATGCCATGTTTTAATGCTTATATTAAACAGTCTCTACACATTCCTGTACTGAAATGATTATATTGATCAGACACAACCTATTCCCATGCTATAATGCTTATATTAAGAGGGCTCTACCTTTTCCAATTTTGTAATTCTTATATTGATAGGGATCTAGCCAGTCCCATGCTGACATACTTATATTGAGTGGGCTCTACCTAGTCTAATGTTGTAATGATTATATTGAGAAGGTCATGCCCAGTCCCATTCTGAAATGCTAAAATATTAGGAACTTCCTAGTTTTTGGTGATTTTTACATGGATATATGGTTTTTTTGACATGGTTCTTCTATATGATAATAGATATTCAAACATGGTTTTGAAGTAGGTTGATTGTTATAATATATTAACTGATTGAATTAATACACCTTTTTATCGATTTGTTGCATGCACTTACTATCAAACTTGTTTTGTTTAGTCATAGTGGTGTAAACCTACTTTGTTTTACTCACACCCTATTCATAATTTGATTTTATACATGCATAGATTACATGGATGTAGGTTTGGGAAAGGAAAAGAGACCTTGTTCCTAATTTATTGCTTGTTGGATGGGCTTGAGTTTGGTGACAGGTCAAATATAGGGTTTAGGACCAGGGAATTTTGGTATTATTCATAGTTAAAAAAATTCTTTTGGTTTTAAATATAGATACATCTCCTCATGTCATTACATGATTCATCATTATTGGTTTATTGGTTTTTCCTTTACTTTCAAGTTGTATGATACACTGTTTCATTTGTTTTATATTACTTTGATGTTTATTATTATGGATTATTCTATAGTATTTTACTCTATACCAGGGAGTATATTCTGTCCACTATACATATCACACCCTCACAACTAGTCGGCAGCCTCTAGCATATGGGGAGGCTTGGTTTAGGTCTTTCAATCAACATGTTTTGGCTAGATGAGAGTGTTCTGGATCAAGAGTTGTTACAAAGTGGTATCAAAGGTGTAGGTTTTTTCTTTTCTATTGAATTTCAATTTGTTAATGTTATCAGTGAGACAAGAATGTTTTAGGAATTCATAATGAACTTGTGAATGAAAGTATAAAACCCATATATGAGGGAAAATCTGAGTGCCCATGGATGAAATTGTTGTTCATGATGTTCGCTTTTTATAGTTTATGTTATTTCACCTTGAGTGATTCACATGTTATGTGATGTTATTTTTTTGTGATATTTACACTCAAGGACTATTATGGCATGAGATGAGTAATCATGCATCCTAATAGGCACACCGAGATGCATATAGACATTCATTTTTCCTGATAGGGACAAATTTATTGTAGGTGATGCATAGTTTCCATTATGATTTATTGGATGAGATGTATTTTGAATATGATAAATGGAAATAAAATAACATAATTTTCATGCTAAAACACTTGTAATCTATGTTTAGATATTCCAAGATTAGTTGTTCTCTATTTTCCTCGCCTGTTAAGTTTGAACTTTTTGTTATTGTTTGTGTTCTATGGAGTGTGTTTGTCTTGTAGATAAAATGAATCCTCATAATCTTTGATTAGATAATCAAGAAGGTTGAAATTAGAACACTCCTTACATAACTAAAATGAATATTCCTACAGATCCAGAGGTTCATATGGATATTCAACTTCATGATAAATTTTTTAGGTTTGCGTGATCCATGGAAAGGGAGACTGCTCGCGTTGTTCCTTCATTGTCTGAGATGATGATGAAATTTTTTCTATAGAATATGACCATGTTCATTGAATATTGAGGACCCAAAGAACCCAAGTTCTAGATTGAGTCAGTTCGAATGATATACATATATCTTGAGACACCTTCTGATAGTATGGTGATGCTCATAGAAAATATAATCCTTGGACATTCTAAGCATTGGTCAAATATTCTATAGTAGGCTGAGCAGTAAGAGGATTTATATTAGAAGGACTTTGAGTCAAATTTCATGATCAAATTCTATAAAAATACATTGAGGGATGAGATGGGTCGTGAGTTCAAGCATCTAACACAATAGTTCATGTCAGTGATGGACTATGTAGAACATTTCACTAATCTACGGTGCTTTGATCCATCTTTACCTTCATATAATATCTCCAAGGTGAGGTATTTCCATGATAGACTTCACTATTAGATTAGGTTGAAGATGAACATTTTTCTTCTGAGTAGATTTTTATATTTGAAAAACAAAGAACTCATCAAGTATGGGAATATGAGAGAAACCCTGAGTAACATCTAGTTTGATTTAGCATGGAAAACTCAGAACTCTTCTTTTGGTGGAAAGAATCATCACTATGAGTGTTTCTACCAAGTAAATAGTGGGGAAAGTAGTCATGTTAGTGGGAATCCATATTAGAACCATATTCCATTGAAATGATTTTAGTGTGTAAATTTAGGACACAAGTGGCCTTAATGTCCATACCGAGCATTAGAGTTCCCTGCTTTCATCGTGATGGTCGATATTCAGAAGTTTTGTTTGGAATTCTTATAAAATAAAATTATTAAGGGATTCAGATAGGCACCATATTTTGGGAAGGACTCAGATACTCCTCATTATATGAGTATCTGGATTTCCACATTATGTTTAGTTTCAGTTAGGGTATGTGCTACCCCAGTGCAATAATGGAATAAATAGGAAGAGGTAATAACTTAGGGGAGTCATGAAGGAGTCCGGGGTAGAGTGGTTGGTTAGATATATGTTAAATAGACCACTCCATCTATTTTTGATGTAGGACATTCTATCATCATAGGTATGATTCTTATACCATCTACCCTTGATTGTGTTTTGTTTGATATAGAAGCATTGCATTCCTTTTTATCTTCTCTTTTATAAGTAATTTTAGATTGGTTGTGGAATTATTAGATGGCTCATTTACCACCAACACACCATTGGGAATACAGTTAGAGAATAAAAAATGTTTAAAAGTGTGTTCACTAGAGATTCATGGTTACCATTTCATATGGGAACTATTTGTGCTGGAAATGTTAGGTTTTGATATGATTCTTGGTATGGATTGGTTAGTCTTATATCAACCTCATATTAATTGATATCATATGAGAGTATCCTTTCAATCCCAAAGAGTAGGTATCTATTCTCACCCAGGTTAGTGGGATCTTTAGGCTAGAGGTGCAATACCAATTTAGTAAAGATTAGATTATCTGAAGGCTTAGATATAAAGTATTATTTTGGATGATGGAGTAATGCGACAAGAATCATTTCCTCCAGTTGTAGATCATTTTTAGAAGGAATTTACTGATAATTTCTATGCTCTACCACCCATAATGATATTGATTTCATGACTGAGTAGGTTTTTAGAGTAGATCCAGGTTCTTTCCCACCTTATATAATAGAACCAATAGAGATTTAATAGCTAAAAGTTCAATGGGAAGATCTAGAAGATGAAGGTTTTATATGGCCTAGTAGATCTCAAGGGTGTTCTCTAGATATTATTTCCAAGAATTTTTATGGTAACTTGTGATTATAAGTGGATTAATGGTGATTAAACTAGATAAATGTCATGAATGGTTATCCCCTTCTATGCATCGACGATCTCTTCGATTAACTGAGAGGTTGTAAGATATTATCTATGATTTATCTGATATTAGGATACCACTGGTTGATGGAGAGGACAACAAAAATTTCATAGACCTCTTTTTAGAGAAGGTATGGATTATATGATTTCTTAGTTATTCCATTCGTTTTAACTAATGCATTAGCGGTATTCAAATCCTTGAAGAATCATATTTTTCATCCTTTTTTGGATTATTTTTGGGAGGTTTTTTTAATGACAAATTAGTGTACTCCCTATTAGAATAAGATTATTCCAAACATCTTAATATCTTTTTGATTACATTGATAGAGCATTAAATTTATGATAATCTACCCAAATGAAGTTTTTGGATTGATAGAGTGAACTTCTTTGGCCATGTCACACTGGATGTAGGAGTGTCAGTGGGCCCAGAGACAGTTGCAATCGTAGTATCTTGGGAGATTCCTGTGAATGTCTTTTAGATTTAGAGCTTTCTAGGTTTAAATGGTTTTTATCGATGTTTTATCCAGGACTTATTTCTTTTGTAAGAATAGATGTTTAGGCTGCCCATGTAAGAGGTGATGCTTTTTTGGTTAAAAGATTGTGATATATATTTCCATGATCTTAAAGGTAGGATGACCTCAACACTTATCCTTACTTTACCTGTGCTTGATATAACATATATCGTATAATATTATGTATCCATCATTAGACGCAACACATTTTTGATGCAAGTGGGTCGATTGGTTACTTATGGCTCCAAATAGCTGGGATTGTATAAGAGGCATTACCTGAATTAGGATCTAGTGTCAGAATTAGCGTTACACTCATTGAGATGATGGAGACATTATCCTATTTAGGAGAGATTTTTCGTGTACATAAACCATAAGAGCCTTAGGTATATAATTTATAAGCGGGCCATAAACCTTCATTAGAGGAGGTGAGTCAAGTATCTATAGTCTTTTGACTTCATGATGATTTATACACTAGGAAAGGTAAGTGTTGTTGTAGATTATTTGATCCATAAGACACCAATGGATGTAGTATGGGAGTTTTGCGATGAGTGGAGGATGGTTCCACTCTTAGTAGATATCTATTTAGATGTTCATGATTCATATGGATTAGTATCTCTGCCTTTGACATATTTTATACTCATTCTTATAGACTATATCAAGATAGAGAAATTATCTAATATTGAGGGAATAGTTCCAAGAGATAGCTTTTATGGTGGGGATACTCCAATAGTATGGTCTCTTGGTAGTGGAAATTAACTTATTTTCTATGGCTTAAAATGGGTTCCTAAAGGTTTGTGTGAGGAGTTAATGAGATAATTTCATTCTTTTAGAGATGGGGAACATCCACATTTGACAAATATGTGTTATGATATCCATAGATATTATTGGTGGTTAGGAATGAATAAATATGTATTGGTATTTGTGGTATGATGTTTCATTTATTGGTCAGCAAAGGTTGAATGTCAGGGTCCAGCTGGCCTATTGCAGCCTCTTCCCATTCCTGGTTCGAAATAGGATGATGTCACTATAGACTTTTTGATAGGATTGAATAAGAAAACCTATAAGAACAATATAGTTTGGGTGATCATGCATAGAATGATGAAAGTATCCCACATCTCACATATTATGGAAACCTTCACAGTTGATGACTTGGGTATTCTTTATGTGTATAGGACAGTTCAATTGTATGGTGTTCCAAGGAGTATCATTTTAGATAAAGATCATTGTTTCATTTTTGAGTTCTATAAAGTTCTTTAAAAGGCTCTATGATCATAGGTTATTTTGAGTGTATCCCTTCATCTGTAGATCGATGGTAAATATAAATTAATTATTCAGGTTTTATAAGAAATGAAATATGTTTATGTTTAGTATTTCAGAGTTTCGTGGTAGAAACATGTGGATCTTATGGATTTTTAATATAATAACTGCTTCAAGTAATCGATACAGATGGAAAATTTCAAGGGTTTGTATGGAAGGTCATGTCAGTCCCCTATTTGTTGGTTGGAGACTATAAAATTAGTTGTTGTTGGGACAAGCCTCATGTAGAATAATTATGAATAGGTTAAGTTGACCAGAAGGTGGTTGGAGACCATACATAGTAGGAAAAAACATATGCTGACAATCAAAGTTGATATCTAGTGTTCGAGGTTGGCCATTAGGTTTTCCATCAGGTGATGTCTAGGTTGGGGAAACATTTTATAATGAAATAAGGGATGCTAATGCCCAGGTTTTTCATACTGTTTGAGATAGTGGAGATAATCGGTCTAGTGTCATATTTATTAGCCCTTCCATAGTGCTATAGTTCCATAAATGATGTGTTTTTCATTTCACATTTTTGGAGATATTATCCTAACCCTTCTCATGTGATATTTATCAAGGAAGTTAATATTTATGTTGATGAATCCTTTAAGGTGAATCTAATGCAGATTGAAGACAGTAGTGAGAAGTAACTCTACGGATGGGTCAGTACAGCGGCAACATGGGAATGTATATGAGGAAACCTTGGAGAGGGAGTATGATATGTGATAATTTTGTCAAAATTGTTCTCCAAGACCCCACATGGATTCTTGGAGAAACTCAAGGATGATATATTATATGATATTGAGGTAGTAAGATCCCATATTTTTTTGTTACACCCCTATTTGAATTTTTCATTGAACCTCGGTGGCCAAGTCTTTTTCAGAGAAGGAGATCATTTGTTAGGAAAGATGACCTAAATTTTAGAGATGTATATTTATTTTAATTAATAGAGTCTAGTAATAAACATGTTAAATGGGATTAAGAGGGTTTATTATGGGTTTAGAATGCTACATAGGTGGTTTGGGAACATTCCCAGAAGCTTTGTTGAAAACTCTTTACTTGAAAATTACATATTGTTCATAAGTTACACAACATGTAACTGCCACCAAACACATGTAATGAAGTGGTTCATTATGTGAATTAAAGAAATTTCAAGAACCTTATTCGAATTGATTAGATGTTTATTAGGAGAAATATTAACCTGAGGTTATGGGTTTTTTGGCGTAACTCAAAAATGAATAAATACATGACATGAAAGGATTACACACCCTATATTCCATAGACTTAGTGGTTTTAAGTGAGAATCTTGTATGATTATTTCATTATTTTTCTGCATCCTCCCATCTCTATATACTAGGGAGAATTACATGCATTTTTTTAGTTTCCTATTCCATTCTGGACATACAGTTTACAAATCTAATACCCAATGAGTTATTTTTTTAGGTTTCTCTTCTCTACTGTCATTCCTTTTTCATTGTGGTGTAAATATATTTATTGTTGTTTATTTTGGGTTTTGATCTTGTTGTTGGGTGATATAGGTTCCTTCTTATGATCTTACTCACCTCCTTTATTTTTTGAAATTAGAGTGGGAATCATTTCTCTTTAACCAAATAATAGTAGGGGTCTAAACCCTAACCCTGTGATCTGCTTAACTATAAAATATGTAAAGTATTTTGATTGTACCAACAAAACCTAAATAAAAATTAATTGAATGATGAATATAAGTATTCCATGGACCCATTTGGATATAGATGATAGAGACCTAGATTATGGATACCCTTGGGTGAGAGAACCGTGGAATATATATATTGAATAATGGATTAAAGTGTGTTTTTCGTGAAATGAGATTCAGGTGATTTATTGATATAGATTCACCATGTAAATGGCATTGTTTATTTAAATGACTGGAATTTTAATGGTTTAAAGAACAACTTGATAAATGAAATGGGGTAATTGATATATAAATTGTAATTTTAACAATTAACCATTGTGTTTTATGATGTGATAACCTTGTTGTTATGCCTTGTTGTGTCAACATGCTGTAATGATTATATCAAGTGGGGAATACCCAGTCTCATGTTGTATGGATTATATTGGGTGGGTTCTACCCAGTCCCATTCTATAATGCTTATATTGAGTGAGATTTACCCAATCCAAGGTTTCAATTCTTATATTTAGTTTTCATTTCCTAGTCCCACGCTATAATCCTTATATTGAGTGGGTTATTCTGAATCCCATTCTAAATTTCTTATACTGAGTGGGTACAATATTTTCCCATGTTTTAATGCTTATATTAAGAGGGTTATTCCCTGTCCCATGTTGAATACTTATATATCTAGAACATCTATGTTTTTTTTGATTTTTACATGGATATATGGTTATTGGTTAACATGGTTATCTTATATGCTCGTAGATATTCCCCCATGGTTTTGAAGTAGGTTGATTGTTTTACTATATTAATTTATTGAATTAGTACACCTATTATCACTTTATTACATACACATATTATCAGATTGGTTTTGTTTAGATATTGTGGTGTCGACCTACTAAGTTTTACTCACTCCCTATTTGGGATGTTGTTTGGTTCCCAGAAATATTGCATCGATGTAGGTTTGGACAATGGTAAGGGATCTTGTTACTAATTGTTTTCGTTCAATATATGATGGATTTTGGATATGGGTCTGCCATGGGGTTTTAGTCTAAGGTCTTTTTGGATAATTTAGAGTTAGTTCATTTCTTTTATTATTATTTTTTTTTTCAAATTTAGATAATTTTCATCTTTTCATCCCATGATTCATCATTATTGGTTTATTTGTTTCTCCATTACATTCTAGTTATATGAAATATTGTTTCCACTTTTTTACAATTAATATGATTTTTATTATTTTGGACTCTTCAGAAGTATTTTACTCTATACTAGGGGTATAGTCAACCAGTAATACATATCACAACCCCACTTCTAGTTATAAGAATCTACCATATCGGGAGGCATACTTGACATCTTGTAACCAGACTATTTTTTCCATGTGTGAGAGTGTTGGATTGGGGCATGTTATAGCTTGATTTGTATCAATTATACTCTCATATTTCAGTTATGGCATATATTTGTTTCTCATTCATTATTTGTCTCTACTATGTTTATATATTTTATTTTTTCTACTTCATGTTGATAAAAATTGTTCCCCAATATTTTATGCCCTGGTACTAGTCACCATCCCGTGTTGATTAGGAATGTGTTTTTGGTTTGTGGTAGATTGGTTCAGGTACCATGTTTAAGGGTTACCTCGGTTAGTTTGTGACTGTTTGGTATCAGAACATGGTTATTTTTAGGGAAGTTTATAGATGGGATATAGGATTTTAAAGACATGTGAGGTATATTTTGTTCAGTTAAGGGCTACCTCATTACATAAAAATATTAAATGTAAATTGTTATATTGGGTTATGTGTCTCTAATGTTTATTTCTTGATCTTAACCATAGTTTTTTCTTCTGTTTTTTATGTTTGAAGTGATATTTTTCTATCATCTAATAATTTTTTCTATGTTTGGTTTGCAGTGATATTCCTTCGATATGTTCTCCATGTGTTCTAAATGAGGGTACAATGGATGCTTCCTAAGGTAATCCTTTTTTGGATCAGAGTTTTATAGAGGCTATCGTTTGGGTAATATGTGTAATGGATAAAAATGTATCACAAATCTATAGAAAAGTTCTTTAGGTATAGATAGAAGCTAGGGAAGAAAGGGATCACTCTTGGGAATTCTTATATATGAAGACAACACCCTTTAAGGGTAAAAATGAGCCCTAGTAGGAAGAGTACTCGCTGGACAAGATTGATTAGATCTTTAAATTCCAGGATACACATGAGAATATCAAGGTGAAATAAAAGGTGTCCAGAATTAAAGATCCCATCATGAAGTGGTGGTATTATATGGTACATGAAGATAGGAACATGGGTAATATTATACGGGTTTTAGACCCTATTCTTATAGAATTATTTTCTAGAGTCTCTTATGATGAAAAAATCTTTGGATTAAATCTATTTATAGTAGAGAGATCGATCGGTGTCGGCGTACACCAATCGATAACTGGAGCTAGTATGTTTGGCTCCAGAGATAGAGAAGAATGACTATTTAGAGGCTTAAAATAACCTGCTAGGTTTGAGACTAGATATCATATCACAGGTATTTATGCTGAAGATTTATACCTATTCAGTGACAATAGACAAGGAAATTATGGTAGATATGGATATGGTTGTCAAGGTTGGTCAATCTTCCCCATCTCTTTCACCCAGTGGAAGCTTTTTTAGCATTCATGGGAAGAATATGAAGTTTTATAATCATTTTAGGCGTAGTGGTGGTGGTTCTAAGTAGCATACATCCATTGAACCATTAGTTAGAGCCAATAGTGTTCCCCTGGAATTCTATTAGTGTAAAAAGGTCCGGTGCAACCAGTATTCCTATTCTGCACTAGTGAACCTGTGAAATGGTTGTGAAAACTATGAAAATTTATAGAGGTCCTTTTAGGCTATGTATACACCTCGTTATGGTCAAGTATAATCAGCTCCGATGGACACTGCAGCACATTTAGAATCGTATAAGTCTATAGGGATCTGGTCACATGCTTTAGGATTGAAGCACCTTCCTGTAGTGGATGAGTTTCCATTTTATTATAACATGGGTACATTGATAATGATGGGTACCATGTTTTTTGATCCATTTATATACACTACTTTATTGGATTCCAGTTAATCCCACTCATTTATTTGTGATCAATTTTTTATATTCTTAAATTTACAATGATCTTCATGTATCTTATTATGGATTTAGAATCATCTAGAGGGAAGAGAAAAGTACAGGGGGGGTTTAAAATAATTTTTTTTGTTAATAGAAGATTTCGTGTTATTATGGGATTTCAACATTCTTGATTTGGATCTTTTTGATGTCATCATAGAGATGTACTATCTTATCACTCATCATGTTTCGGATTATTTTTATCATCAGGTTGTTGCATTCCTTTCTACTAGTGGGGGATATCAGCTATTTAAGGTAGAATTGGATCTGAGGACTCATTTTGTAGGACAGTTCCTTTCAAATATAAAATTTATATTATCTACTATTTTAGTTAAACAAGATAGTGTTTTCTATATTGGTGATCTTCCCTTTGTTGTCTTGGATTTTCCTAATGTTTTCCAAAATTATTTCTCTCGTTTTCCTCTAAAGATGGAGGTGGAGATCATGATTGATCTGGTGTATGGTATGTAATGGATCTTGATACCCTCTTATTATATAGAACCACAAGACATTAAATATTCTAATTTTCAGTTGGATGATCTGATAGTGACAGGTTTTATTCACCATAGTGTTTCTCCTAGGTATCCCTAGTGCTCTTTTCCTTGAAGGATTGTGATTCACTTCGATGTTGAATGGACAATCAAATATTGAACTAAGTGAAGGTTAAGAATAAGTATCATCTTCCCTGTATTGATGATTGTTTTATCAGTTAAAGGGGGAAACAGGTTTTTAAATATCGATCTTCAATCAAGTTTTCATCAACTCTAGGTTTGGGAGTATGATATTTCAAAGATAGAGTTCAAGAGTAGGTATGGACATTATAAATATCTTATGATTCCTTTTTATTTTAATAACACTCCTATAATATTTATGGATCTAATGAACTGGATATTCCATTAGAATCAAATTAATTTTTCAGTAGTGTCTATAGATAATCTTTTGGTTTAATTATGATTATAGTGTGAGTATGAGCACCATATGATTTTGGTTTTAGAAATCAGTAGGAGTCATCATTTGTATGTAAATATTTTGAAATTAATTTTTTGGATCCAATAAGTGAAGTTTTTTGGCTTGTGATTTCTAAGCATGGATTTTCAGTTGATCCAAACAAAGTGGTTGTTTTTTTTCATGAGGGTAATCACATAATGTATTTGATATTCAGAGATTCCATGGTCTTTCTAGATACTATTTTCTATTTACCAAGGATTTCTCAATGTTTACATCCCCTTTTACTAATCTTACCATTAAAGAGGTGAAATTCATATGGGAGGAAAAATATCATTCTTATTTTGATAAATTGAGATGGTTTATTACATCTTATCATATTCTAATCTTAATTTATCATAGTATGGTGTATGCAATATAATATTATGTATTCAATGATATTATAGGTTACATTCTTACACAGGGTGATGATGTTATAGCCTATGGCTTTTATCAACTTCGGTCATATGGGAAGAATTTACCAACTCATGATTTAGAGCTTTATGTCGTTATTCATGAACATACATTTTCACATAACTATCTCTTTGGGGAGATATTCCAAGTTTTTTCTAACTATAAGAGTCTGAGATATAACTTTTCTTAGAAATAAATAAATCTCATATAGATATAGTAGTTATAATACCTTCATATGTTTAACTTATACATCATATGCACCCCAAGGAAGGGGAATGTCACTACAGATGGTCTTATTAGGAAATTTCCATTGTAGTCTATTTTAGAATCGAAGGAATAGTGGAACCTTATAAAAAAAATTGCTCAATTTCATCTAGATGCTCAAAAGGATGTTTCAGGTATATTTTTAACTAGTTTTATGTAATCATCATCTATCCCTATTTCTGTTCTGCATAGTCAGTGGAATGATGATGAGTTCATAGGAATTCAAGAAACGCATTAAGGTGGGGTGATCGTTTCTTGTTGGTATCTCCTTATATATGATATTCTACAATTTTGGGATTGGTTTGTCATCCCAGCATCTATGAGGAGGCCTATTTTGTTTTAATTTCAAAGTTCTTCATGGGTCCATTATACGGGAGATATGAAGATATATTGTGACATGAGATGTTGATTTTTGGGGATATGTATAAAGTGTGACATTACAGATTATGTGTCACATTGTTACACCTAAAAAAGGAAAAACACAGAGTATCTAAAACATTTTTGTTTTTTCCAACCTCTACCAGTTTTAGTTTGAAAATTGGATGGGGTTTTCATATTTTTTTTACCATGGACTCTACAATAGAATAATTTTATTTGGGTAGAGATTTATCAATTGAAAATTATTCTCATTTCATTTTGATCAAGGACACCACTAAATTTGAAGATCTTGGTAAGTTGTATATATAAGTGGTTATGATGTTACATGGGGTTATTGCTTCAATTATTTCAAATAGAGATCCTAATTTTACCTCATTGTTCTAGAAGAATTTTAATTATGTGATAGGGACTCAGGTAATGATTTTTACAACTTATCATCCATAGATAGACAGTCATATGGAGTGTACTACTAGGATTCTAGAGGATATTCTCATTTCACATGTCTTAGAATTTAGTTGACTAAGGGATACCAATATAGGAAAATTTGATCATTTTTATAACCATGATTAATAATCATTGATAAAAAAGGATCCCTTTTAGTATTTGTATGGTTTCTTGTGCGATATTCCAATTTATTAGGAAGAGGTGGTTTAGGCATCTCTTATGTAATAGAGTTTCATTCTAGATATTTCAATGCGGATTTGGGAAATACATCAGTATTTGTTTACAACTCAAAGTTAGTATAAATCATATATGGATTATTTATATTTTCCATTGGAGTTTTCCAATGGTAATAAGGTTTTATTAAATATTTCTCATCAATTGGGTCACCATCATCCTAAGAAACATAAGAAATTTTTCTCTATGATATGTGGGAACATTTGATGTCACTGAGCATCTTGGATATGTTTCTTATTTTTAAGCATGACTAGCTCAAATGAAAGAAATTCAGGATGTTTTCCATATATCTCAACATATGAAGTATAATAATGATCCATCTCATGTTCTGAGTTGGTAATAGACTGAGTTCGGAAAAAAAAGGTTGTATTATAGAGAATCCAATGGAGATCATTGAATCTCACCTGAAATTATTTTATGGGCAGTATATTCTATTGGACAAGGTGTTATGGAGACATAGGTCAGATTCTCACTAGACTTGGGAGTGTAAAATATCATTGAGGGAGCAACAACCTCACCTTATTCCGAAGTACACTTTTTCACATTAATTCTTAAGGATGTAATTCCTAGTAGTGGGGATATAATAAAATCATTTTACCATCTTATAGGTACTTTTTATCTCTTATTTTTATTCCCTTTTTGTTTTGGATTTTTTTATGATTTACAAGGATGAATAGAATTTATCTGGGAAAATGAGAAAAAGATTAGGGTGGTATTTTTGTTTGAATTAATGGAGTTCATGTATAAATTTAAAAAATCATTTTGGGGCATCACTAATTTTTTGTGAGTTTAGATAGGGATCTGTATTTGTTACTTACTATAGAAGACATCTTACCATAACTTTCTAGATTATGGTGTAAGTCCAGCATTGGGGACAAGACAAGAAACAAATGATGTCACAATATTCGTACTAGCTTTAAAATACCATTTTATGTTTTAAATATATTTGATTCCTTAATAGTATCTTTTTTACTCTAAAATAATCAACTAGGATTTTTAACCTAAGGTGATTTTTTTCTGTGTACATGTTTCATGGGGTTTTTACACCATAAAACCCTAATTTACACCATAAACCCTTTGAACTAGAATTTTTTTATTCACCAAATGTGAAACTCCATTTTTATTCATCGTGCGGGTATACCCATCAAAACCTAGGTCCACTCCCATTGTATTTTGGGTATCTATACTCCTTCTAGATCACATAAAATGGTGATTGATCTTCATACTGGTTTCACTACATTGCTTCAGGTATGTAAACTTTCAACCTCTTTGTTGTCTTTGGTCACATTAGCACTGGTGTTCTATGTTTCCATAATCATTGGTTTTTGTGATGTTATTCTTGATCCTTTATTGATCCATTTTTCGATATTCTTATTGGTTTTGTTCCTTTATTGATTTTGGTACGACAAGTTCTTGTTCTTTGAAGTATGTTGTTATCTACTCTCTTCACCATTTTTTTGGGAATGTTATTATAATATATGAGAATCATTTTTAGGGTGTCCTTATATTTTCTCTTACATATTTCTAATGTTGGTGGATCTAGTTCCAGGCATGCACAATCTAATTATAAGGTTGGTGGTTCTGAATCTTTCCTATGTTTGATGAACTGTATTGCCTTGGTTTTATAAATTTTTTTATAAATTAATTTTCATTATTGGTTTCTTTTTGTGAAAATTGGTTTTTTATAAAATATGGTTTTCCCCTTATTTTGGAAAAATAAATGGCATTTTCAATGAATTTTGAAATAGATTTTGGAAATAGTTATCAAATCATGTTTTTTAAGAAATTATTTAGAAAATGTTTCATATAGGAATCCTAGGATACTTTGGTGGAAGGTATATAAAGATGAATCATCCATTGATACTTGTGGGTGGTTCACTCATGGGTGTTAATCATCCCCCTAGGCATGTTGTTCAAGGGAATTTTTAAATATTATTAGGAGGTTCACTTTATGTGGTGTTCCTCTACTACATATATTAGATGCATATCCATAGGAACTTGATGAACATGATTGTCTACATTGGGGTATGAGTGTTATAGAAAGAATGGCCTGTAGTGATCCTTGGAATGGTTGTACCTATGATTTTGGTTTGTATTATTTGTATTTTGGTTACCTGATATGTGATAATATTTGAAACATTTTTTACTAGATTATTCATAATTCTAGGAAAGAGGAATGTTTTACTATGTTTTTGTTATAAAAATTTTTACCTAATTGTCATTCATTGTTTTCTTTATGGTTGAGGATGTTTAGATTTTCATACAACTAGTTGTGATAAAACACCTTGGCGGGATCCTACGGAGGTATTTAAATCACACCCCGAACACCCCTTCAGTGGTGTATAGACCTTATTATGAATTCTGGTGTAGGAAAATGCAAGGCTCTATAGAGATCTAGTGAGGTTTTTTCCAGCTGAGCTTGGGTAGTTGGTGGTGACATGGTGTGAGTTTTACCACGCTATTACATGGATTAGTGATTTTCTATTTTAGATGTCCTTCGATGTTTTACATGTACTTTGGGATGTTTTATCTCCTTGATTTGTATAATTTCTACAGTTTTCTTTTAGGTATGGTGTATATTTTTTCTCATTTTATATTTTATTGTTTGTATTCGATGTGTATATATATTCCATCTGCATCAGGTTGGGTGAAATCATTCCTTATGGTTTTTTGGTGCCTAGATGTTATTCATCAGTCCATAAGGATTGGGAATTCTCTTCATTTATATATATCATCGGGTCTGATGCTAGGTTTAAGGGTAACCAAGGTTAGTTCCTGACATATCTCGATATGATCCTTGCCCAAAACAAGTTCGTAGAACCACTCAAATAAAATCTCACCATCACACAATGTACCCTTAGGCCATTCACTAGTGTAATAAAGGGATATGTATTTATACCCTAATAGTATGAATTTTTATATTTTTTAAAAACATCAATGATTATATTTATCTTTATTTAATAATTTATAATGATTAATGATAAGTTTGATAAATATTATATTTTGATATGATTAAACACAAATTTAAATTTAGGTGAAATATATAGTTTAAATAAAGACATTATTTTTGATGAATTCAATAATTTTTTAATTAAATGAAATTTTAATAAAGTATTATTATTAAATAATATTTAATAAATATAAATTATAATGTAATTTTATGATGTCAAATACAATTTTTATAAGGTCCAGAAAACTTTTATTGTCAAAAAACTATATTTTTCAATAAATTGTGATTTAAATTTAATAGTGTAAATTATTATATTTAGAGAATTATGTTGAGAAAATACATATTATTTTTCATATCATCCAATTGAAATTATCTAATAGTTAATTTTTCATTATTTTTTAATACAAACACATTTTTAGGTAAAAATTTAATATAATTAAAAATATCTAGTGTGTATTATGACATCATAAAATCCAAAAGATTATGTAATAAATACTATAAGGAGTATCTTCAACCCAAATTATGTATTTAATTTAAAATAATATTTTTTATGTTATTTGATTAATTTAATAAAGCATTAATGAAACCTAAGAAACCTGTATTATATTTTAAGGTTTTAAAATTAATTCTTTATAATCATGACTTACTTACACATCACCAAGGGTATTATTTTAATTAGTTATGTTCTTATACATATAAAATAATTATATATACTCTTACTTGGAAGCAAACATGGGCATAAACTGTAGAATTTTTTGTGTCATATTTATTTATCGTATAGAGTCTGAAACCTACGTTAGAAAATTAATAAAGAATTGTCCTCTATTTTTCTGTATAAACTCATTGAGCATTACATTATTATTCACTAAAAACCCCTATTTTATAAATTTAATCATAAATTTCCTCTCTAAATACATCACAAGGTGTCCCCAATCTCTTAAGAAGCTCATCCTATACTTTTTGAAGCGCCCTCTCGAGGTAAGGGATCGTCTTTTTCTCCTCTTTATTAAAGAACCATATTTATATTAGGAATTTTGATTACCATTTTTTAATATTGGGATATGTTTTTACACATCACACATACAATTATTACGATTTTATAGCGATGATAAACCCCTTTCACTCTAATTAAACTCTTCCAAGAAACTTTGTGTACCACTTTTATGCTGTAATAATTATCCTATGATTTTCCCAACTAAAATCTTGGGGTAATGAACACCCATCCTCATTTCCAATCATGGTTAATAACATAGGTGTAAATATCCTTCATGGATTGGGTACTTAAAACCCCACATCATTTTTTTCATAACTATTTATCATATATGATGATGATGAAGACAATATTTGAACAAAAAACGATATCATTCTCTAAGTTACCCAAAATTGTTGAAGGATATTGTGTTACTCAAATTTTCAATTTCAAATAATTACATGTATCTATAACAATTATTCTTTTAATTATGATATTTTCATTATTATGGTGAATATCTCTCTCCCTCACTCATAGGTTAATTCTTCAAAAATCATTAGATCAGTTTGTTTTTATTGTTCTCATGGTATTTTATTGCTTTTTGTTGTTTAATCTCCAATGTTAAATAATTTATATAATAGTGGTCAAGTTTTGGAGAAATATCAAACCTCTAGGATGAATTATAATTTTCAATCATAGTTCTTCACTATTTAATTCTTGGTATGTTTTTAGATGAATATCTTATAGTAGATTCTCCGTTTTTTCATTGTATATAAATTATTCTTTTTTAGTGTTGGTTTCACACACTAGAATCTAAAAAAATTCACTGCTTATAATAGATAGTAATTAGATTAATATAAAAGCCATAGTGATAAACAATCATTAAGATAGATGAGGATAGAGAATACATTTATTTTTTTATCTTCTTGTTCCCAACTAAAATTTCCAGGATAAACTAATAAAGGATATTTCCTTATATTCGAGAATGACATGGGAGTGAAATTAAATATTGATTCATGGGTAATTAAGAATATTAATATGATATTATAAAAATATGATTTAATCAATGAATTCAAAACCATTCAATTTCATTCATTATTTCTATAATCAAAACCCACTAAACAAGATAAAAAAATCTCTAACACTATCTTCTCTGGACGCAACTGAAGTCCCACTTTACTGCATATTACTTAGATTCAAAAAAACATTTTTGGAAACCCCTTGATCGTTCACGTATCCAACATAGAACCATTTCCATGGATTCTAGATGTAGTGTTTAAATTATGTTTAAAATTATTTCAAATTAACAGATCTTGTTCTTCCAAACTCATCAGTTTTGATCTTGAGGTAGATAAAAGTGTTCTTGTAAAACATAAAAATCTAAAAAAAATGAACAAGAGAGAAGGGAGTTTTTCCACATTTTATTACCTAACTCGCCTTCCTAAAATTCTTTTTCCACCATAATTACAATAAGAAGTTATAAAATGGAATATAATCTTGCTCAAATAAAATAGGGTCTTGAGGGAAATGTATAAAAAAAATCAACATTAATAAATGAAAATTGAAATTTAATGGTCAATAGGATTGTGAACTTAAAACTAAAATGATAGTAATTCTTTATAAATTTCAAGGAACATTAAGTTAAGATCCAGATTGTTTTTTGGAAGAACTTAAAGAAGTATGAAATAGATTTTAAACTAGAGGAGTCATTGAGGGTCAAATCACTTGGAAGGGTTTCCCCTTTTCTCGGGAAGGTTCATTTAAGGAGTGGCACTACAATATATAATTTAATTACTCTATCTTTTATAAATAGAATTACATTTTTGAATAAATAAATTCATTATTAAGTAATATAGTTATAGAAAACACATGCACTACTTGGTTTATATTGGATCATTATGTGGTATTTTATATATGAAAGACCACTAATCATTATAAGAATTGTTAATATAGTTACTGTATAGTGACCATTAAGATTAGTATAGTAAGGGTTATGATAAATTCGATTTGATATGGAAGGAAGTAGTCATAGACTTGAACAGTAGGATCATACTCTATGAAAGACATTTATTATAGCTTATGAGGGAGATAGAATGACTGTAAATTTCCCTAATACAATCCAAGCTAAGATTCAATAACAAAATATTTACTGACAATATATATTTTAGATGTTAATTCTTATCAATATCATGGACCAAACTATTTTTTATAGACCACCGTAAAAAGTCTCACCATCGCACACCAAACACTTTGGAAATTCGCCAATGTCAAAAAGAGATATGTATCTAGACCGTAACAGAAATAATTATTATATTTTTAATTTTTAATGATATAATTATTATATTTATATTTTATTACTTTATAATTGATAAGTAATATTTTTTTATAAAAAATAGATTTTGATATGACGAAATAAAAATTGTATTTTCGGAAATATATAGTTTCAATCAACACGCACATTTTATTGAATTCAATACTTTTTTAAATAAATGATATTTTAATAATATATTACTATTAAATAATATTTATTAAATATTAATGATAATATAATTTTATTAATTCAAATGTAATTTTAATAGTGGTTATAAAATTATTATTGTCAAAAAATGGTATTTTATAATAAAGAGTGGCATTTCATTTAAAATTGTAAATTAAAATATTTAGATAAATAGTTTTATAAAATAAATATTCTTTTTTAAATTATCATGATGAAGTTATCAAATTTTAAATTCATCATAATTTTTTGATTTTGTCAAATATTTGGATAAAAATAAAATATGTTATAATTATATAGTTTTTAATATGACATAATAAAAGAAAAAAAGTGATTTCATAAATACTAGAAAGAGTATAAATAATAAAAATTATGTTTACAATATAAAAAAATATGTTTCTAAGGTTATTCTATTAAGTTTATAAACCCATAAAAAATTCTCCAAAACCAATACTATATTTTAAGAATTTAAAATAAATTCTTTATAAGTATGACTCACTTCCACATCACCAAGTGTATTAATTTAATAAGTTCAGTTCTTGACCTTACAAAACCATATAATTCAGACCTATTTGATAAAAACCATAGTTATATATAGGGTTTTGGATTCATTTAATATATATAGTCTAAAATCTATGTTTTGATGTTAATAAAACCCCCTCTCTTTTTCCATATAAACCCTCCCAAAAAATCATTTATATTTACGACAAACACTTGGAGCATGAATTTACTATTTATTTCCCTCTATATATCGCTCCCAATGTTCCTACATGATCTTAAGAAGCTCCTCTAAATCTTAATAAAGCGCCCATTTAAGGTGAGGGATCCTATCCTACTCTTTATTCTAGAACCTTATTTATATTATTCCTTTAGACATCTAATTGTTGAGGTTGGGAAATTTTTTATACATCCCTATTTTTCTATGATTAACATGTGATGATATACCCCTTTCACTCTTATTTATCCATTCCATGAATTTTTATGTTCACCTATTATGGTACTAAAATTTTCATGCGATTTTCCATTCCAAACATTTGTGTAGTGAATACCCATCCTCATTTACACTAATTGTTATTCACCATTATGTACCTATATTGCATTGATTGTGGAATTCCATGTATGTAACCCACACAACTTAATCTTCATGTTATAAATTATTAAAGATATCATTATATTTTATGATCTATGTGTTACACTTATGCATGTACATGATATGAATGTAATGGGTGTTAAATGGATTATATAGACCACCAATAAAATGGTTAATATTTTTATCACATTAGATTATATGTATGTTTTCTAGTAGTTTACTGCGAGAAGACTATGTTATTAATTTCTAGTGGTTATCCTTCACTTATGTTTACGATTCCATGTTTTATATTGTAGCCAGATTCTTATATTTCCTTGATGTTATCTTGATATATCTTTCCTTATTATTCAATATTATCATTAGCACCCCTTTTATTTCATTATGATATTCCGCTTGACTTGAATTTATCACTTTTATAATTGTATTTTTTTATTAATCCCTTTCTAGGATTTATAGATCACTCATTTCTTATTAATTTCCCTAGGTTATCATGTGAAATATTATAAGATCGATGGAATATAGGGGAACATTTTGGAGTTTTTAAATAATGATGTTGTACCCATATATCATGTTAATTTGCTATGTACCTAAAATTCTAAAGACAATAGGCCTCATGATCTGATGGGATTGTATTGTGGGAATATTTATGTAATAATTCATTAATTAAGGTGTATTAAAAATATGGGTTGTCATATATTCTATCATTGAATACTCTAAAAGGTATTTCCCTTCATTTCTAACCCATTTCGATTAACTATAGTATTTCATTTGTTTTGTATTACATTTCATTTAATTTTAATCATTGTTATGTTTTTCTTTTAAATATTAAGTTTTACCTACCCCCCGCTTTTTATTTTTTTGAGTCCAACTTGAAGAATTATTCCTAGGAGGAAACCAAGTGTTTTCCTATGTCTTATTTGATTTTAATATCATATTTACTTTTTATAATTATTAGATATAGAGGTAGGATGCGGGGGGAATTGGTGAAAGTGCATCTCACCATAGATTTCTTGGGTTTTCATTCATTTTAGGAATATATATTTTTTACCCTCTTTATTCATGATTTGGTATATAATGGAACTATTTCTTGAGTGAAATCTATAATAAAATTAAAAAACAATGAGGCTATTAAATAATCCATACTTGATAAACGTTTCTACCCCTCCTAAACCTAGGGGATTGTAATATGAATTATACTAGTGGTCTCTAGTCATATTGTTATTAAAAACCATCAAGGTAGCAAGGAATTTTATGTGAATGATGTCATAATTATTATATTTTTAGATTAGTGATGGTTTTGAATATATTATAATGTAAGATTTAGGTTAATCATGTGAATATTTTCCATTCATCCATATCTTTTAATTTATTTTTTTTATCTTCAAGATTTTCCTTTTTCTTTGTTAATTTCTTAACTACCAATAATCTAATTTATTATTAAATATTTTTAATATTTTTAATTAAATTTATAAATGATAACAATAAGTAGCATGTTCAATTGAAACTATATGTGTGATGACTCTGGTCAGTCATTGTTGTGTAGTCCACTATTCATAAAAATACTATTAAATAAGAGATTGAAACATGATCATGCATTTAAAGTATTTTAAAAAAACCAAATCATTAGATTTTTGAAACCTTGTGGTTACTTACTATATTTTTTGGTAATTATTGGATATAGTCAATAAAGGTTATAAATCAATGAATATAAGAAGATATTTTTGTGAATTAAAATATAACACATGAACATGTTATTGAGTTGAAAAAAATATCAATAGAGAACTAATAAGAATCCTAATTGTGACATCATGGAAGACTATAGATAATATATAATATTGTAATCAAGGAGTATCTAGGTATGTTAGAAGATATTATAGATATGGTGAAACATGAATAAAGATTAATATAGTCATTATTCATAGTAACTATAACTGGTGAAGTATTCATCGAATTTTCATATGTCATTGATGTTTTAAGGATGAAATGAGTGATCCATAATGGAATTTTTGAAGTCATGTCACTAACTAAATGAATAAAATTATTGAGTAATACCTTTATATTTATACACATGGAGCTATAGATTGAAATGAGTAATGATTTTTGGATCTTGATTGGATGGTTTCTATAATGAGGTATAATATGTATATTCTGTTTTATTAAGAAAGCGTATGGTATATGAGCATGAGTAAAGGAATTTGGATAATGAAATAATTTTTTTGTGAAAGAAGTAACATCATGACAACAAAAACGTTTTCACACTAGATTAGAACTAGTTTAAGAGTAAATATATGAGCATGAAACTACAATAGGATGTCTCACAACATATTTTATTTCATATATGTATAAAGTAAATATATTCATAATATTTAATCATGAAGGATAGGATTACTCTATGGTTTTTGAATGAGATTAATCTTATAGATAAGTGATGATAATGGGGATATGGATCATTCTATAACTAGAGATAATTGTTCCAAATAACTAAGTATCACACTATAATAGAGACCCCAAGAAATATTTTTCCATCTATAGAAGCTCAAGTTAATGATATCACTTCACAATAAGTCGTTTCATGTCACAACATGGTGATTAGATTTTCTCCAAGATAGAATCATACTACAACAGAACTATTTTCACCATAATAAGGTTATTTTCATCATGATAGTGTAATAAAGTGATGGTTTGGTGTGCAATTGGATAGATGAGGTTTATTTTAACTTAATATGAATAATTTAGTTACATCGCAATATGTGTGGAGTTTAAAATATATTTAGATAAAAACACCAGTATTTTTTGAGAAAAATATGGTGATAACATCAAGATTTTCAGAGGAGTTAATATTTAATGGGTGTCATGATGTAATATTATTTTCATTCTATAAAATGGCATGAAAAAAAAACTATCACACTAAAAGGTGAGAAATCACACTGCAATTCACTAATATAGGAATTTTTTCATGCCATAATCGAGGAAATAAGAACATGAAATGATAATTTCCATAAATTATTTGATATTTAAATAAAAATAAAAAATAAATATTGTTAAAAATTAATAAGATACACCACTTATTTGGATTTTATTTAACATTTAAATTCTTTTGGGACACTTGTTATAACACCCTATCCCATATCGTCAGAACTAGACTGAAGTGGGGATTATAAAAGACCTAGGTCACACCTCCTCATACACTAGAGGCTACCAACTTGCATTGAGAGTCTATAAGAAATTTTTGGAGACTATAATCATTTTACCATCACATGAAATAATTGATAAATAATAGAAAAAACATATAACATCATATTAAAAAATGAATTACAATAAATGTTCAAACACAAATAACAAGTAAACATCACATACTATAACATAAGTAGAACCCATCCTCAAAATACACACATAAATAAAGGTTCACCCATAAGGAGAACCAATAGAACATAAAATAAGGGATAAAAAACTATAAAACCAAAGTCCCTCTGCATACTACTCTCCCAACATCCATATAATTACTCTAATCAGACCCCATGTACAACCTATCTTTTTAAGGTTATAAATTTCATATTCACATGTACCAGGGTTCCCATATAATGTGTAATCATAATAATTAGTAGGGTATCACTATGTGACCATCATATACACCATCATATACATTGTATGCATGTGTGAGTAGGTAAACCATACATAAATATAAATCATGAAAGTATCCATATCAGGCCATCATGTGCTAACTAGGTTACACAAATACCTCACCTCACCTTCTTTGGACAATGTCAATGATACATCCATCATATCCACATTTCATTGGAAAACCATCAGGAAAAGGAAACTGGATAGAAAGTCCATAGTATATAAGAATCCCCTTATGGAAAGGAACTAAAACAACTGGTCTCGAGCATACAAGATATCCATTATGTACAACAAGTGTTATGAGATTTAATTTCAATAGCCAACCCCTATCACATTCCAAATAGACCCCTCAGGTAAATGTCCCATGGCATGTCTCATCTCTACCATCCCATGTTATAAGTGGTCAAAGATGGGCCTCTCAGTATCCAACCTCTGTAATAAGACAAAAAACCACACAAGGTAGGTTCCATGGAAAATCATATACATATGGGCTATCATAAAAGTGGGCTAATGATGGAATCTCGATAGATGACCATCCATGTAAGACAACCCAGACCAACTTAAGGAAGTTGTCATCACTAACACATACATATCATGTACCCCCACATTCTCACTCTGGGTGAGGTCTAATCACAAATTGCACGCTATATTTCAGATAACATCACATAACCCCACCCTCTCAGTATGGGTGATGTCTCATACCAACACTCATACCACCCTTTACAGACTCATTATCCCTATTCATCTACTTGATCTATGAAGAAACAATACTTATAAGGATCATATGTCATTATTTCCTAACAGAACACTAATCCAATCACTATAAATATACACTACCCTATAGGGTCTCATGGAAACACTAATAGAACTATTTTCCATCCATAACATGTGAATAATACTAAACAACACCCTAAATAGTTTCACTAGAAACTCATAAATCTTCCTGAAAACTTCCCTTCACTAAGTGTACCTGCGGACTACCCAAAATACCTACTAATTCACCCATGAAATAGCCTCTTTAACAAAAATCATGACTAACATAACTTTCCACTGGTTATCCATTCTCAACTCATGATCTCATCTCACTCTCCCAAGAACCATCTACCTATGAGAGCCCATACCCCCTCTTTGCTATAATTAAGTGAAACAAATAACAACCAAAGAGATTGATTACCCTCTTTCATAACCTAAATACACATGAAACACATTCCAAATGTATTTCATAAACTACTTTCCTTTTTTCCAACATTTTACATATCAAACCTAATGAATTCCTAGGTTTCAATTCAATTTTAATATCCCTTTAAAGATAATTCCCATAACCCAAAACTAACCAAAACAATTACCCAAGGTCCATCCACTTGGACACCCTTAAATCACTCCCTATATGTCACTCCAAGGGAAAAAAAACTCATCTCCTAATTCAATACCACTCTGGGGGCACATAACCCATTCTATACATCACATCACATTTTTGGAATATCCACCTAGTTTATTTCAAATCCCAACATATTCATCGAACACTCTATCCACTAATCCAAGCCTTAACCTTAGCATATTCCACGGGTTTAAACTCACCTGACCCCTTCACATGTTTTCTAAACCAAGCATGTGGTAGATGAATACATGCATATATATATATATATTTGTATTAAGGGAACCATATATCTATAAAATATAGTTAATAACTTTATATAACCTCTTCCACCATCATCTGATATTTTCAATTCCCTACTAGCCATCACCCATCAACATGAGGCCCTAAATCCATCAATAACCACTCCAATCAATTATAAACTCATCATAATTAAATAAAAAAATTAATGGAATTCATTATATGATGGAAAACACAAAATAATTTATTTTATAGTATTGCTTAAATAAAACTACAAAAAACCTATAGTGGTCATATTCATGGTACATCCTCTATCCACTCCCCATAAAAGACCCATTTCTCAGGGAAATTACACCCATTTCTAGTGGAATGATCATGAAAAACCTAACCCAAAGATAACACAAATTATAGGGAAGTTAAGGGTAATAATAAAAAAAGAAATAATGGAGGAACTTAACTCATATCACTAAAGAAAACACCATGAACCACACGTAGTAAAAGGGGGCATAAGGGTGGTGTTAGGAATGAGAGTAGGGAATTATTTAGGGTGAACCCACTATTTAATAACATGAAAATGGCTAAATCATATTTTATATATAATTTATTCCAATTATTAAAATAATTTCTAAAATCTAGAAAAAAATAAAAATCATAAAAACAGTATCTGAAAATTATTGAAATCTAGATGACCCTTATGTATAACCCTTAGAAACCTTACGCATTCCCCTATAGTAAATTAAACTGTATATATGTCCCGTATATCAGAAACCTTACTCATTACTTAATTAACCATTTTTTCCAACAATGGTAGCCCTTATGTATAGGGATACCCTTATGTATCACCCTAGAGAAAACCCTTACATAATGATTTTTCCACAGATCCACCATTATGTTCACATGGTAACCTCATAACACTTATACATTACAGATAACAGATACATATAATAGGGATTCCACCACTTATGTAGTTTACCTACAAATAATAGAAACCCTTACATATATAGGGTGACCCTTAGGTATTTCCTTTACTATAGTAAACCCTTACATAAGGTAACCCTTACATACCACGGGGGATTCCATCACTTAGCTATTTTTTAGATAATCTTTTTAACCTTACTCATAACATAACCCTTTTTCATAAGGAAACCATTATATATATGTTCTTATTCAAATATTCTAAAAAATTGGAACCTTATGCATGGGGACCCTTATATATGGGACTTATCCAATATTCCAAATCAAATGATCCGTTATATTTAAATATAAAATTACCCTAATGTATGGGAATTTTAGAAATTTATAAAATCTTCTTCAACTTCAAAAATAATTAAATATAAACTTTATTTAATCACATCCCACCCAACATCATTAAACCCTCTTCCAGCCACTATCTATAGCATAAAAATATTTGAAAACTCAATCTTGTGCTTGATCCCTCTATCAATATTCTAATACAATAAATCTCATAAAAACATTTCCACATCATGAAAACAATTGGTCATGGAATTACAAGTAAACTATATCCAACATTCTATCCTTTATTCCATGGTTCCCCTTAGTATGTAATGACCTCAGTTATCCCCTCACCTTTCCATGGATCATTGCATCATGACATGGGGTTATGTATGAATCATAAATTTTCAACAAGGCCACCAGATCACTACTCTAACACTCACCCAGTCACCATAAAAACCTCATGGGAATCTGATCATATCCAAAAAACACCTCCCATGGATGTTATAAACCATGAAATTATAATCTTTATCAAAATTTTCAAAATACACCTCTTTCAGATCTCTGAATTAAAAATTAATATGAAAATAATAACTCATAATATCAATGGTCATTAAAAGGTCTCTTACACTAGGATTATCATCCCTATAAAGAAACTTGGAAGATCTCCTCGACTTTAATATGTTGATTTGAATCTAATACCACCCCCTAAACAAAATTCCACACTAAGTAATATATTCTTCCCCCATCCATTGGAACAATAATTCCCTAAAATCCCTGGTTCGATCATCAAAATATGAAATCTCATATCACACTATATCTCTGATATGGTTTCTATTTCACTAAATCCAATAATATGAAGAAGCACCAATAATTCCTCCCAAATCTGAATTTTCTAAAAAAAAATATCAAACACACCCACGAACACAACATAACATCACCTAATCACAATGCCTAAAGTTTTAAGTCGTCATTGAATCTCTCAAACTCTCACATTGAATTATATCCCTGAAACTTATTATATTTCCATGGTTGGATATTAAAATCAATAAAATCATCCATCACACACACCCCATGGGGGTTGATGTATCCTTGATCCAAATCAATCTTGAGTCACACCAAATTATACTTGATCTTGATGCCAACATAAGGACTCTGGGTAAATCTATATCGAAATCCAAAATATGGCATTCACTAAGGAATAAGGTAAGATTAAATCTTATAGCACATCTGTAACTAGGTTTCATAATGACCACCCACAAAATAGTCCCAAGACATCCGTATTCGATCAAACATGAGGTTCAAACACTTATGACTAATGTTATGCACCTAACCATAGCTTCACACTCATCAACATCCTGCAAAACCAAAATTCCCAACATCAACAATTGCCCACCTAATGCATGATTCAAAATCCAAGTACCGATATAATTATATCCACCATATAATTTTCATTATAATATCCCCACTTATACAATTATTCCAAAACACTATCATCCTATTTTATTTCCCCTTATACAAGCCATTCTCATTGAAACCTGACAACCTCGACCCATGAACACTACCTCTGGGTTTTATGACCAAAAATGGATAAAAAACTCTTTATATAAATGACCTTAGATACTCATTACCAATTAATAATATGTACCCAATCCTAACATCACATCAATTTTATCCATGAAAATGAAAAATATTCATCCCAACAACCCCCTAATATTAACTAATATTTTCCAAGAACTACTGATATTGTAACACATTCCTACCATAGAGGGTCTAATAATCCCAATAATCATATGAAATTTACCAATTTGATAATTTTATCATAATACTTCATAAAATGATGCTACTACATCATAAAAATTCTATTCCTCCCATTACTAAACCATAACCATGTCGAAAACCTCTTTAATGTACCAATCCACTCCCACTATGGATCTACTGATGATCATCAAGAAAATCCCACAATCCTCCTAGGACTAATCAGAATTTTCATAAAACCCCAAATGATACACCTCTATCTCATTATTTACAATCTTACCATTTAGAATATAGATAATTCACAATATACCTTCACTTAGGGGAGTTTCAATGGGAAGTACCCATCTCAGATGTTTTCTAAACACACTTGATGCTAAATGATAGATTTCTTATCTGGAATTACTCATTAATGCCAAGGTACTCGCTTGATGGAAATTCTCTGATGACCTATAAATTTCCCATCTGAGCGTAAACCATCTAACATCCAATGGTTTATCAATACTATACATCCAAAATCCATCAGCATTCTAATATTATTTCCCAAGCACATTATACATATCACTATTCAACATACATTAATTTGCAATGTTTTCAATTTATGAAGATAATTACAAAATATCAACTCTATTATATATAACTAAATCCACTATATAATACATTTTACCCAATCCTACATGTCCATACTTCCTCTCATTAGGCTCCCAAAGTTCCTTTTTTCCCAACATTCTTGAGGCAATGCCTAACAGAACAAAACACTTCATCTCACAACTATCAAGAATTCACCTATCAACCAAAGAACAAAACCATACTTTACGACTATACATTACATCCTCTCATAAAAATATCTCAAATATGAGACTCACTCATATTTTCATTAAGTAAAATGGGGGTCAACCAACCCACACTAGAAAACCATAACCATCATCCCATCAGGAATAATTACAAAAATTACCTCCAAGGACCCAATCAAATCATTCTAGAGAGAAACACATTATCATGAAAACTAGAATTACCATAACCATATTGAAACACAAAAGGGTATCTCATCAACCTACACCTCTACCCTAGGAACAAACCTTACCCAGCAACTTATACCTAGATCCATTCATAAGGCACCTCATACCTCTAATCTATGCACTATAGGGATTTCCATCTATCATGATCATAATATCAATCAAATCAAAATAATATAATAAAATCAAAATAAAATTCTCATTTAGTTAATATTCCATTAAATATTTATTTTCGAAAACTCTAAATAAGTAATTATTTATGCATTAATTAATTTTCACTACATTTCTCAAAACAAATCTCAAATCATTCACTTTTAAAATGTTTTATAAAACAATGTTTTTCATTTTAAACCATTTTTCAACCAAATTAAGTCATGAACACGTCCAGGATGCCTACATGCCCATTATGATAGGTGATTTCATGCTCTATTACAACCCCATGCTAAGAGTAAAACAATAAATAATAAACTTAACTAGATCATCATCCTTGAATAAATATTTCAAATCGGAATAGTAAAAGGAAATGATAACAATCTCATACCTCGTAACATAGAATTTCAAAATAATTGGATTTTTTATGAACAAGTATAAGGTCTATCCCAAAATCCAACAACACATCCTACCTCTAACTATTAGTCCCAAATTTTAATATAAGAAAAAATAATTCTTATGATATAATTTTTTATACCAAAATATAGATCACCCAATCGAGGATCCTACGAGACCATAAGTAGACCTCCCCATACTCTAAAAGGATTCTGGCTAGAAAAAAAAATTCTATTATAAATGTTGGGATTTTATACTCTTAATACCATAAAAACTATTACATGATAAATCACAGAATAGATATATAAGATTAAAGTAAGTGAAAGCAATTATAGAAAAATTATAACCATAAATAAATGTTAATCATCAAAATAATTATCATAAATGGAAACCATGATCAATAGAAATGCATATATAAAAGGACTCCTACCTTTTAGACTAATAAAAAATAAAAAAAAAGACCAAATAAAGGATGCTCAAATATAAAAATATTTCCATCCTTAGACTAATACCCTAATATCAATTTTGCAACACCAGCTTGACCCCTTATAAAACGTGTCACCTGAAAGCGAAACATAAGGTCTTCATGTGCACCGAGGTGACCATTTATGTTGTGAGAATAAAATTTGGCAAGGTATCACCATGTTACGCTCTTGTAAACCATTATATATAGTGTATGAAAGTATAGTAAAACAACCTAGAAAGTAAAATGAAGTATGCAAGAATCCATGTTAGGTCAATGGGTTTTAAAAAATATTCCCTGACATATAAACTCACCTAATTCCTCTAATGTCGATGATACATCCATCATCTCCTCATGTAATCAGAATCTTATCAAGAAAATATATCTCAAAATCCATTCCTTGGTATATATGAATCCCCTCAGGGAATGGCATCACAATATCTAGTCTTGGTAATATAGATATCCCATTATGTGTAAGAAATGATCTATAGAGGGTATCTTGGTAGACAACCTATCATACAAGTAAAACAATACCCATGGGGAAACCACACATGGCCAGTATTGTGTCCACCATCGAACATCAAAAGAAGCATGGGGATGGAATGTCAATTTTCAACCTCCCACACAAGACAAACAACACCACAAAAGTTACTTCCCTTTTCTAATCATATATATTTTAGATATCATTATAGTGGTCTAATTTGGTTATTTCAATATCTGACCTCCCACATTATCCAAACCATTCCAAATCAACCTATGACCCATGGATAATATATAAATAACATATACCACCACCTTCTCACATTGGGTGGGGTCAAATCACACATTTCATGTCATGTCTTAGAAAACATTACATACCTACACTATATCACTCTGAGTGGGGTCTCATACTATATATCATGACACCCTATTAAACCTCTTTATCCATAGAAAAAACCATGATCCATGGGTAAATAATACTCACACAGATCCAAGAACTCTAGTACATACCAAAACACTGATCATATCACTCAGGTTATTCACTACCCTTTAGGGACTTATGGAAACACAGATAGATATCACCTTCATCCGTAACACTAGGATTGTACTCAACTGCACCCTAAGGTGTTTCACTAGACACTTTTTCCTCTTTCCCAAAAATCCATGCACTAATTACACCATAAAACATATCAAAATAACTCTTGGTTCACCCATGTAATAACCTATTTAATAGTACTCAAGCCTCGCAAAACATCCCAATAGTTATCTCGATCTATATAATGTTCTCATCCTAATCCACAAAATAGTTTCATCAAAGAGAGCCCATTACCTATCTTTAAGATCAGTAAATTATACAAGGAACACTAAAAGAGAGTTATTATTCTCTTACACATCCTTAAAACACATGAAACTCTCTCTCAATGCCTTAACATTACCACCAAACTCATTTCCAACATTTTTCCCATCTCACCTGATGAGTTCTTAGGTTCCATGTATATTTTAATAGTCTTTTACGAAAACTATACATGGTCCAACACCAACAGAAACCATTTCAAAATGTCCATCCACATAGAGACCCTTAACTCACCCACAATATCTCACCCTATAGAAAATGTGGTTCATATCCTGAGCCATGATCACTTATGGGGCCCTTGAGTCATTTAAACCATCATACCCCTTGGTGGCAGAGCCATAATGAATCTTTCTAATCCCAACACATGCATGTAATACATAAGGAACTAATACAAGGAACAACCTATGGATATTCTACTACTGTAGACACACTCGACCCCTTCATAGATTTTAAAAACTCAACATAAGACTCATGAATGAAATATACATAAAGATACACATATGGATTGGTATTAAAGGAAACTCTTACCTCAAAAAATAGATTTATTCCCTTTATATAAGATCATATTCGTCATCTAAGATCATCCAGGACTGACAGACCATCACCCATTAATATGAGACCCTAGATCTATAGATAACCACCCTAATCAAATATAACTTTGTCAAAATTAAATAAAAAAATTAATTGAATTTTTAATCAGATTAATAAACAAATATAATTTAGGGTAGATTCTTACCTCAATGAAACCAAACATAACCTTGTGTTTGTATCTTCCCAAGACATCCCCCATCCACTATATGAAAATTTCCCATCACTTGGGATGATCCCATTATGCTATGGTGGAATATTATCCCAAACCCTAACCCAAAGGCACTACAAATTAGAGGTAATTGGAGGAGAATAAGAGTTAAAGTATTGGAGGTAATAACTTACCTTGGATCACTTTTAAAAACTCCAAGAATTATCCCTCATCAAAGGGGAAACTGTATTAGAGGGAGCAATAAGAGAATGAAAAGATTTAGGATTCACCCACTATTCAACTAGAGGAAAATAAACAACCCCACTTTATATCAAAATTAAAATAATTAATTAAATATTTTTAAAAATAAAAATAAATTTTAATCATAATAAAATTTTTTCACTCTATAAATCTTATCAAATCTTAAATATGACCCTAATAACCCTGAAACATGTTATAATTTCACTTTTTTTTAAATAAATTCAACCCTTTTATATAGGGTGATCCTTACATATCCCCCAAAAGATGACCCTTTCATAATACATTTTCCATAGGTCAACCCTTATATATACATGAAAACCCATTAACCCTAAAATTTCATAACAAACCCTTATAGATCACATGGATTCCAATAATTATCTAATTTCATGACAAACACAAGAAACCCTTATGTATATAATGTGACCCTTATATATTTCATTTACTATAGGAAACCCTTATATAAGATTAACCCTATGTTCTAAAAAGGATTCCAACTCATTACCCTTTTTTGGATGATATATATACCATTATGACAACAATACAATTGCACATTAGAGAACCCTTACATCTAGGAACTTATCCAAATTTTCCAAAAAATATGGGACCATTACATATGGGACTATAGAAATATTCTCGCCTATACTATCCATTAGGTATACGCATCAATGTACCCTAACATAAGATACTTTTAAAATTTTTATAAAATCTAATACACCTCCCAAAACCATGAAAATAAAATTATAATTTATCTTAGTCATTAGAAGAAATTTTATACCTCTTCCAACAACTGTCTACGGTAGAAAAAACATAGCAAAACCAACCCCGATCATGAACCTGATCCAAAGACTCCTACAATTTAAATCTCATACAAAAACATGCCACACTACAACACCAATTAGTAATGGAATGACCATACCCCTTTAACCCACATTCCATCCATCACATCATGGTACCCAATTGTATAGTGTGGCCTCAATCATCCCATTTCCATGATGTGAATTTCTATATCATGGAGTGGTGTTCTTCCTATTGCTGAAATTCTCTTAAAGGACACCCAACCACTATTACAAAACTCACACTAAGAATCAAAAATACCTCTTATGTACCTAATTATCTCCAAAAATACCTCCTATAGATAGTCCAATATTTGGGATTCTGATCTGAAACCTGATTCTAGAAACACCACTTCTCAAAAGATCAAAATTATAATTGTATTTGAATGAAATGACCTATAAATTCATAAATAATTACCATAATGATCATAGAACATGATATAGAAATTAATTTATCATATCCATTAAATGACTGGTGTGTTTCTTGAAGAGAATTATGAAAACTACTAAATAATCTCTTAATATATAAAGTAGGATTAATAAAACATACATAAATTTGGTTCTATATAGAGAATAATATCAAAGAAAAATATTGGGTTTTATCGATACCTTTGTAATATTTAATGAATATTTATTATCAAGAATATTAATTCAAATATATTTATATTTTATTAGAGTACATTTTAATATGATAATTACATTCATTAAATTACCCTTTATATATAATATTTATTTTTCTCTATATTAATCCTATAGAGTTCTTAAATTAAACTAATTATAAGAATAATATTCTATATAACTATATAGAGGAAGAAGCATAGTTAATTGAGGCACAAGGACACATTAAACATTTATATTCATTATGTATATATATATATATTTGGTTTCATTGGTTAATATAGAGGAGACTAGAAAGTTTATGAACCGATTCATTCATAAAATTAATGTGTGAAGAAGGAATAAAATAGATTATCACATAGGTGAGTAATGATGGATCCCTGAATATTGTCAAGGAAGAGCTCTTGACTTATAGTGACCATGGTAGAAATTGTTTCCATTAAAACATTGATTCCATAGCATCAACACATCCCAATCTGTATTCTCTATAGATGTAGCCTCATGTGGGTGGACTAAGTAAAAATAATTTGTGTTTAAGTGATTCAATTTCCACATTCATGGTTGGTATTTAGTGAGTTAAATATTTATGGGGAGTGATATATTGAAAATTTTATAATCTGATGAGGGAACTAGATCATATTTTAGTTCAGAATTAAGGTGTCTAATTTAGTTAGACCCATGATTCACCCCCCCCCCCCCAGGGAAATGGGATATATACCATAGTCAGCTGGATATAAACATTGTCTCATAAAATAGAATTGAAATGGAGTAATATACATATAATAGATAGAATTAAAGGTCTTATAATTAAAAATAAATTGATAATGGAATTTCAATTATAAGAGAGATTATTGAGAGAAGAAACCAATAAGCTTCACTTTGGACTCTCAGGAAGTCACTCTATTCCTTTTACCCTTATAAAAGACATATTAATAATATTTTCAAGAAATGTAGTTAAATAAATATATTACTTAATATTCATCATTTATGTTATTTTATCACATATTTATAAGTTAGGTACAGATTATATCAATCATGAGATGTCATTCTTCTAATTATTCAATGATTTTTTTATATTACGGTCATGGTCATTAATCCTTGTTCATGAGTTTATAATATTCATAGTAATCTATGTAATTTTAAAATAGTATTATAATAAATTACAAGGTTTCATTTTCATTCTATATATTTCTGGGTATGATTCGTAAATAAGTAATTTTTATTTTATTCACCTCGAGTAACATTTTTAACTATAAAGAGTTACATAAAAATAAATATTCATTTTACTATTAAAATTTAAGAATAAGAAAATATATTTAAATTAATATTTAGTAAAATATATTTACATTATTTAAATTTTTTATAACACTATGGGATTATAATTATGAAAATAGATCAACATCGTTCATGTAAGTGGTTGAACCAACCCAAACACAAATACTATACATGGAATGAAATCTCATAAACCCACAAATATTTTATTATTATTAAATTATTAAAAATTTATTTTGGTGTTATATTATGTTTTTATGATGATACATTTGTGTTAGGATGACTTACAATGATAATCTAAAAATAAATAGCTAAGGTTTAGAGTGTTACCAATATATATGAAGTTGGATCCTCTCATTAGGTCCTTTTGTTATTTGAATGTTCTAATGGATTTCAATAATGAAAATGAGAAAAAAAAATATTAAGGGTCATAGGGTAAGAAATATTGGTATATTATGTTCATACAACTAAATAATTGGTGTGGTTATGAGATTTTTGAGGAATGACCCTTTTATATATGAAAATTAGGGAAATTTGTTTTGAAATATGAGGTAATGGAATATACATATTTGAATAACGTGGGAGTTGTGGGAGGTAACTGATAACTATTTTTTTGAAAAGTGGAATTTAAATAAACAATTATCTTTTAAAATTTATAATTATAATTATAGTTATTTAAAAATTTTGAAAAATTATATTAAACATGTTTAACCAAATTTAATTATTTACAACAATTGTTTTTTAAAAAAACTATATATTTTCTCACTTACCAAATTTCAAAATTTTGATTCAAAATATTGATTATATTTTAATACAATTAATCTATAAATATTATAAATAATGATTCTAAATAATAATATATAAAACATATAAAAATATTTTTTCTAAATAAAACTATTTATTTGACCGATATTGAATATATTTTTAATTATCATTATAAAAAAATTATACATATATGTTAATATTTTTAATTTTACATGGAAAATATATTATTCTCAATGCATTAATCATGTATACATTATGAGTATATGCTTATTTGATTTTTTTCCCTATATTCTTGTTATAATTTATTAATATACATCTATGATGTATGAATATATAATAACTATATATATCAAATGATTATATAATGATACAATTATCCTTTTTATAACAAAAAATAATCTTACATATTTCTATAAAATTCATTCATTAGATTAATTCAGATTTTCTATCAAATTTTTAATATTTTTTTACTTTATACTGTTATAATATATTGTATGATTTTAACCTCATAGTAGAGGGCAAAATATTTCAATTGTGTAATTTTTTATTTACATGTATTTATTATTATTTGGTTTAACTAATTACTCCCAATATATGTTTCTTCAAATAATAGTTTTTCAATTTTTTAATGTTAAATCTATTGAAGTAAATAATTATTCATTAATTTTTCTATTATATGATAAATATGTTATTCTATAATTAAAGGCATAAAATAAAAAAAATCTAAAGTGTTACTATATTTGTTGTTAAATTTTTAGTGAAATTATTTCATTCATATTTTGTATGGTAGATTTTTCCTATATATAAGATGAATTTATTAAATGGGTTTTTAAGGGAAAATAATTTAATCCCATTTTATGAAGAAACTACAGATAATGAATCGGAAAATTATCCAAAAATAGATTACAAAACATTTAAACACTAATAAGTAATAAATGAAAATATAGAAAAAATTAACCACATAAGACACATTGATTAATAAAAAATAATAATAATTTCATCTCTTCTATGTAAGGAACCAACTCATGCACAAAGAGCATTCCTGATCACCATAAACAAGCAATAAGTGTCTATTAATCAAACCAACCATATGTGGGAATTATTTCACTTGGTAAAAACATATTTAAGAGAGGAAGTTCAAATGAGAGTTTGGAATCACCTCTCTATATTTATAAATATCAAACAAATGCAATAATTAGTTTTAAAATTGATAACATACCAAATGTAAAATAAGGATGTATTAACCTCAACAAAATATGAGATTAAAATAAAAAACATAACCAAAACATCCCAATAACCATATAACCACTATTTTATATGATACTAAAATATAAAAATAAGTAAAAAAAGAATTGGAAGGCCAAGATGGAATAATACTAGAGATCAACCAAGATACATATTTGAAATAAAAGATAAAAATTTAATTTAAGAGATGCATCTATATGTGATAAGAAACATGCATTATATACAACCTACAAACACCATAACACAAGTTATGATTCACCAGTTATATCCAAATGGTACTTCACCTAAAATTATATCACAAAACATAAGGTGTAAACATAAACCAAGTGTGTATATATGGTTTGAGTGATAATTTCCATTAGTGTGATTGAAAATGGTTTTTTTATTATGAAAACACTTTTAAGGAAAAATTGAGAAACCATACATGACCTCACAACATAACCAATTCACCACTTCACCACATAAAATCATCCAATCACAATGGATTAAATCAATTCAAGCCTTAAAACTGACAAACCATCACAGTTGGAGGAGAAGTCACCAATAAATGGATGATGTACCATGATCTTGGGGAAACAAACATCAGGAGAGCTGGACAAACCTCAATACTGGTCTCCTCAAATGACCACCGATGAAACCGTCGACAACAACCCAAATCCACTAACCCGCCAGCAAACCCTAGTCAGATTATACCCAACCCTCTAGTGAAGTAATATGGGACCTAAAAAGAGCACATCCCTAAAGGGTGACGAACAGTCTAGAGTGAGGAAGACCAGGTCGTCTGTATGTTTCACCCTACTCTACAGGAAACCGCGGTGCAGCCTCGGACCAATTACATATAAAATATTCAAAATTATTACCAAATATAAATCTTCAGCACCACCAAAATACCAACATTTTCCAACTTCCATCCAAAAACTGATAACAAAATAAAAGAATGCATTTTATTTTTATAAATTCATATAGCATGTGAACATAAATATAGTCACTTATTTAAAGAATAATTGAGTATTTCAATTTAAAACAATGAACCCTTTTCAATTTATTATTAAATGAGTATAATAAGTAGTAACCAATTTCAAAAAAATGAATTATAATCAACAATAATTTACCTTTGTTTTAATCAACATTTAGAATCCTTTAGTTAAATAATAAAATAAATTAGATAATTAATTTGGGGAGAACTTCTAATTTTAATAGAGTAATCCATAAAAAAAATTATTTTATAAGTGATAGATATGAATTTCAATATAAATATTTCTCTCTAATTGATAAAAAAATATTTTATAATTTTATAATGATCCTGTATTTTAAATTCACATAATAAAAAAAATATTGAATATTAATAAATTAATAAAAAGATAAAATCATAGTCATCTGTCACCACATTAAATACAAACATTTTACCCTAAAATTAAATGGAAATACATTTGAAAAATTTATATAACCCATAGGTTTAAAAACCTTCCAATAATTTTTTTTTATAAAAAAAATTTAGGGTGTAGTGGGAATCCACAAAAAAACCATCCCAAAAAACCCCACAAAAAATAACTCAAAAATAGAAGTTCAAATTTTAAAATTCAATTGATTACTATACGCTTTCCTGGCATCAAATCAAGCCTTTGATCATTACATCATGTCAGAAACATTGAAAGTAACAATGCCTTCAACCCCAAGAAGACATGACCTATAATGTCCTCAAAAAACATAAAATAAAATTCTATTCCACTAATCTATATCTCGTCGATTATTTTTGTCTGAATAGAAAAATCGGGACATCCATTATTGGGAAAACACTATCACCACCTAAGAAAACATCATCATAACATCACACTAATAAACTTGATTCTTCCGGTTTCAATTCTAAACCCTCAATGAAATTTCCTAACCATGGATGGTCAAAAACAGAAACTAATCCTAAATAAATAGATCAAATGAATCTAAATAATGAACAATAGAATCACTAAAACCACCACTAGACATCATCCAAAGAAATCTGTATCTCTTGTAGTATCCCACTCTGAATGGTGCCACGGTAGAGGGACACAACCACCAAAGAATATAAAATACTTCAAAGTGGATATGAATGATAGGAGACTAAGAAGGGGGATACAAATAGCTATAGAAAGTGTGGTTGTAAAGGGAGAACCAAACAACCATAAAAACAGATCATTTTATGTTTAATAAAACTTAATCATAGTCACAAACCAACGTAACAACCATCATATGAGACAAATAATGAGATCCAGTGTGAATAGATGACTATAAAAGTAATATAAGGATAGATAATGGAAACTATACCAGCAAGAGACCAACGAATCTAGAGGAAGAATTTATTGAAAACAGAAAAAATATATAACCCACCAACCAAAAGAAGAAGGAATATGGTAAAACATATCCAAACACTCCCATTAACACATCCCAAGCTACAAAGACTCTATAAATTCTAAAAAAAATTCAGTTTTTCAAAAGTTATATAGCAGTAAGGGTAGTAGAAGAAGGTTCATGAGGTTTCTAAAATCTCAAAAATCAAACATATACCCAACAACCTAATAGGAGGAGAAACAAACCTAGCATAAATTTATAATGGTAGAGAACCCACATATCACAGAATAAAAAAGTAGGATGGGATGCTTCGTTTGAGAAAATCCCTAGGAGGATAAATTCTAGACCTCTAGGGATGATCCTTCGAGGAAGATGAGAAAAAATTGAAAAAATGGAACCATCATCTGCCCATAATTGTTTTAAAGATGGATTAAATATACAATTAAAATGAGTTTCAATACAATATCCATAATAATTAATTATAAACAAATATCATGGGAAAAGAACTAGAGCCTTAGAGACAATATAAGAAAACACAATAGAATAATATACCTATGTGGCATGTTGGATGTGTTCTAAATTCCAAATAACTTGTTTTCCCCTTCTAGACTAACAAATAGGTAACCATCCCTATGCAGAGAAAAGTACTAACTTGAAACCACTATATAGAGTCTCATAATTTCTAGTAGAGTAATCATACATATATTTTACACCTATCTACTAAATGAATATTATGAAACAAAATGGAGGTGAAAATTACTATATAGTATATGATAAGATAACTAGATAAAACATCAATCATAAGTTAAACCTCACCTAGAAACACTATTTATTGATGAAACCCCTTTTCAATAAACATATCAATATAAAATAAAATCTAATAACTCAAATTAAATATATAATGACGGCATCACCTTTCCTTTTTATCATAAATTTGTTTTACTTGGTTTCATTCTATGGATTAACATCAACCAATATCAAATAATTTAAAAAAATATTCCCTCTAAGAAAAATTATTTTGAAAACAAAATTAATACATCAAGTTTCACCTTAAAACTCATATTCTAACCTCTTAAATAGAGTGATATGGAATAATTTTTTTTAAATTCATCACCAATAAAAAACCATCATTAACATGGAAAACATGGGTTAATATTATATAAACTTGATGAAAATAAGATTATAATCCATTATAATTCATAATAAACCATTTGATAAAATATAACACAAACAATTACTAAACAATTATGGATGTAATTTTAACAAACACTTAAATTAAAAAAAATTATAACCCATTATAATTTATAAGAAACTATTTTCATAAAAGATACCTCAACCAGTTCATGAAAATATATGGGTATAATTTCAAAAAAAACACTTTGTGTGAAGTATATCTATAAAAATAAGTTTTAGACATTTAATCATAGAAAATTCCATTGGACGTTAATGAAAAATATGATAATAATACATAAAAATCATTCAAAATCATCCAAGTTATTTTATAAAATATATATTTCTTGTTAAACGTGATGAAAATGAATCAAGAAATCATGGTTCAAATATTAAAGGTAAATGGATAGATCTATCAACCAGATTTAATTTAAATTGACTGTGAACATATCAACCCTCTATAATAAGTAATAAAGAAACCATAGAGGAGGATTTGGAAAACAAAAAATAGAAAACAAAAAATAAAATTCAATTAAGGATAAACCACATCCTTATGGATTTGGTAAAAACGTGAAATTAGAGAATATGATTGAAAAAAAGTAAGAGGTATAGATCACATTACCAGGAATATTTAATTACAAAGGGTAATGGATTTCCCACCTAATGAAATGATAAATAGAGGGGGCTAGGGGATGACATTAGAGGGGGTTTTATGAGATAAAAAATATTAAATTGGGTAATCATCTATTTAGAAATAACTTAAATGGTAAAAAACTAAATTCTTATAATAATTCAAGATTTAACAAACCATGAAAAAACTATGCATCTCTTATTGTAATGAAGTTACTACAGCTCGTATAGTTTCCCAAGACAGTTTAAAAACTATGCAGTAATCATGTAGCCTGGAAAACTTCCAGATTTTTTAAAAAAAATTATAAAACACCTAAAACTCAAGGGAAAAAGTTATAGAAAAAATAAATATAGAAAAATAAGATTTTTTTATTTCAAACTTCTTCCCTTGATGTAACTTTATGACCCCATAAATTCATTAAGTAAATTTATAATCTTTGAATAAATGAGTTTTTACTCCCTTATTAATGATATAACTTCAAATCCATAAGGACCACACTAAATTTTCACGAACTGATTATTAATAACATGATTCTATTGTAAAATACAATCAAATTACCAAGTCTTTAATTGGTTATTCCATTAGAGGGTAATTATTCTATATCTTATACCCAACCTTACCAAAGTTTGAATTGTTATGATAAACAATAAGGATCCTTATGATGATTCCATTCTTGAATGATCATTAGAAGACTCATGACTATATCATTAACAATGGATTGACTTTACTCCTTCCATAAGATGCTCAATATAATCCACCATCCAAGTTAACAAATCCTTTGATCCACCATGGGGTAAGGATGGGTCAGGTAAGAAACACATTTATATATATACTATTAATATTTACATTCATGAAATAGTACCACTAGTATCTCATAAATTGATTACTCACATAAATAATAAGAGTTTCACACCACTAATTTCTCAAATAGAGAAGAAGAACACAATTATATTGAGAAAAATAACACCATCATAATAAGGAGATAATTCAATGCTGGTCTCCCCACCATATATCTTTCCTCTAATATGTTTTATTAGAAAATTAAATGAATACACTAAATGAATCTGCACTTATGAATAATATTCATCGCTCATACATTTTCACCGGGTTACTCTTCACTAGATTTAGTAACTAATTATAGTAATAATAAATAATTGTGATTAGTTAAGTATATATGTAAAATAATCCAATTAGAGCTTAAAAAATAATATGATATAGAACTATACAATCAGATAAGTAAAATATATCATTTGAATTGGACACTAATATTTTTTATTATAACCAAGGATGTTATCTTAAATTTCAGGAAACTCAGGTGTATTAAAATATAAAATACATAATATAAAGTGAGGGAAAATTTTATTAATTCAGATGAATCTGGGGATTTTGGATTGATTTTATTCACTGAAATTGTTTTGAGTCTTGTAAAAAATATTCCGATGTTAAATTTTGGCTTTAGATTTTATTCATCGGTTGGATTTCATGTTTAGATTTTATATTGGATGTTTTTTGGGTACCACTTAACCAAAAGATGGATTTTAAAATACCAAAAAAATAGATTAGGATGGAAATTAATACCTTGAGATCTTATCTCATTGGATTTATATTTTACAGAATTATGCTCCCTTACTAACACATGCATCATTTCAAGTGGAATATTGGGATATTTTATATGTAAAATTCCGGATCTACCTTTCATATTTAATGAAAACCTATAAATACTATATGGAGAACCTAAACATACATAACCATGAATGTTTTTTGGAGCTACATGATTCCATGGTTTCTTATACCCTATCTTATGACATGGATAAAAATATAGAAGACATAAAATGGGATGGTCTCTTTATACTACCACTAACAAGCCTACATTAAACCTGATTTCTCCTTTCACAACTTGAATTCACTTCATGGCATCTAGATATAGGGGAAGAATTACCCCTCTTAGGATATACTTCAATAATTTCCTCAACACTCATAGTCAGCTTCACCACCACCACACAAGATATTAGTCTAAACAGAGACACGTTAGTTTGGATATTATTATGGAGACTTATTTATAAACCTTGAGTAATAAATACAAAAGGCCAACCAATTTATATATTATATAAAAGGTAGAAAAAAATATCATGGGAGATATTAGTTATTTAATACCATGTTCACGGGGGAGGGGAATCTGGTATATACGGGATCTGGGAAGAGAGAGGGAAGATTGGGGATTGTTAGAGTTTTCCTGCTGGCTTGGGTGGGGGAGTTGTATTATCTCTTGTGGAAATATTCTTCTTTCTCTATCCTCATATTTCTTCCTATTTTATATTCTATTTATGGTTACATTATTCCTCTATACATACCACCCCTCAATTTTTAGTTTTATATATTATAATTATTATCAATTGGTTCGGCATGATGAATCATCTTATTGAGGGGGAAGAGAAATTATAGAGGTGATAGAAACACTAATGGATAGAGTGGATAAAAAATCATAAGTATCTATATTAGGATATCATTAGTCCAGTTGTAAAGGGAGTGGTCTGATTTCCTGGTAGTTATCTCATAAATAGAGAATCGCCTGGAGAAGATGACACCATGATAAGAGGTGACACTATCCCCTTAGATGATCGAACTACCAGACCCAAAACCCATGTTCATTGTTTCGATACGTGGGAATGACATAAGGGATTCCACAAAACTATTCATACAAGTAAAACAAGTGTGACTTGGAAGGATATAACCATGCATGAAATATGGTCAAGTAGCATTGTCGAATCTGACATCATAAATGGGCAATGTCATGTTGAACGAATAGTGGAAGGATCAGAAATAATGGAGGTGGTAATGTGAGTAGATAGAAAAGGATCCACAATAAGAGTTGGAAACTTATATTTGAGATGAGGATGGATAATATGTGTATAGAGGAAAATGATTGGTTGATACTGTCTATAGAAGCAATGGGCACACATATTGATATTGGTGGGTATTTGGAGAATATTATGGGTGGTGTGATCTATAAATCAGTAATAACTAGCTTGGATGCATTCTTGGTATTCCAAATCATGGTTTTGATGATTGTGGTGTTTCTTATTTGTCCAATGACTGTCATTGTAACATCCTGCACCTGGATTCCACTGAATGGTTCCTCTATCCTAGTTGGTCACAATGACTTAAGCGCATATCCATAAATTCTAGAGGATACTGATTATAAGTGAGGTCCTATGGTGTTTCAGTAGAGATACTATAACCTATTATAATATTGTAATGTAGCGGTAGTTATCATACAATCAATATAAGAAGCATTAAATAAATGAAACAATAGATAAACATTAATAAGATAGATATATACATAAGTTTCCAAAAGTAATCTCATATACAATGATGATTATCTCATATGTCTACAAAGCATAGAAAATAGGTATACATGGAATCAGTACAATGCATGTATCAAAAATAGAAAAAAGATCAAAAATAATTATTTTTGACTAGTATCACGAGCCTCATCTTGGTCATGTGATCCCCCTATCCTAATAAAGGTACAAATTCAAGCATCTAATTGTGGTAACTTTCCCCAGTCCCTACCTACATCCATAAAGCCATATGGGTACCCAAAGGAGGTCCGAACAGGGTGTTAGATACAATACCACTAGGTCACCACCCAAGATATCTATAATAAGTCATTGATATAACCACCCAAACATGACCTACATGAATATAACTTATTTTTAGATGAATATTCACTAAATTTTACAAACACATATCGGAGGAATGTACTAGTTTAGTTCAATTGGAAACTTAGAAAACATTCTTATAACTTGGTAAAGATCTTCAACATATCCCATAAAGATCTTCCCCTTTAGTACTCCTACTTAAAATATTTATTTATAAACAAAGGAATGTAAACATAAGAAACGGTGAGCTCAAATTCTCAGTAAGGTTACAAAAAGGAGATATCAATCATATCATAATTATAAGTTATATGAAAATAACATTTGAGAGTCTTATCCTTTATATAAAATATTTTGATATCATTCCAAGGGATATGTCATAAATGTTCATAAGAATCAATGAACATAATCCCAAAATACATAACATAAGTCATGATATTTTGTGGCATACACATAAGCATATAAAATCATTTCATATTAGTCAAGGATCATTTCCAAGACTGCCATAGTGGACAGAGTCCATTACAGAACTAAGTCCACTCTTTATTCTAGCACTATATTACTGAACTGTGAACATTTCACATTTTGACCATGTCTATATAATGAGGTATAAATCATTATCCGATGTGTTGGAGTGAGATATAGGTCCAACCCATCTCATAATTAAATCATTCTAACATATTCCATAAAAACATAAATAATTCATCATAGCATAACCTAAGGAATAAAATTACATAATCCATGTAAAAAAATGGATTTCATAAATAAAATTCCATCAAAAATGAAATAAAACCATAATATTAATGGGTATATTACACTTGAAATAAAACCCTATTATTTAATGTAATATTAGATGGAAAATAATTTTTATTGAATACTTGATATTAATTCTTGAGGAAAATATCCTTTCTTCTTCAAAAATATTTGTTTCTCAAAAAGACATGAAATTTTAAAAGAAAAGAATCTCATTAAAATTATCCTTGAAAACATGTAAGGGATTTTTCATGGTAATAAGGCATTATGAAAGTATAAAAATCCATTCTGGTCATATAAGTTAAAAGAGAGCATTGTTCTTGTACTTTTGTTGGATAGTTAAAAAGTACATCATACTGAAAGCGGCTGAAGATTCCTTTCATACCCTTTAATAAAAATTAACAAATGAGTGAAGTTTAATTTAAAATTTTTTATAAGGACATAAAAATATATTTTGGAATATATAAGTATGAAACATGTATGTGGATGATATATATTCTACAATAAATAATTACGTATGAATAATCTCAGATAAAAATGAGATTACAAAATTATCCCTTACCTAAGGTTGGATTTCCATTGTATATATCTGAGCCTCATATATATTGTTTTAAATAATTATATTTATTTTTTCTAGAATAATAGTCATTTTTATGATATCTTATATGATCATATTATCATATGTTTGTTAGTAACATTACTACTCGTCCATTGTGTATTAACTTCTTTATTTTCTTACGCATGTTTTGTCAAATAAAGTATTGTTCCTATTCTTAGGTTATAGTCAAATATTTTAAAAATTTATATTAGTATAATATATATCATATTTATTAATTAAATTCATTTATTTAATCATTCTTTGATTTATATCATATAGAATGAATCACATTGCATAGGGGAGATGGTAGGTCGTACGTACACATGAGTGGCGATATCATTCTCATAATTGATGAATGGTATTGAAGTGTATGATGTATAAAATTTCAGAATCAATATCATGCTATAATAATAATATATAGTTATTATTTAAATTTTTTTTCCCATCCAACTAATATGGTGGTGAAAAACAGATTACACCATGGCATGGAGACAATAAGTCGTACATACACACATGTGGTGATTTCATTTTTTGTAGGATGGATTGAATTAGTAATATGGTTGTTTCATTATCATAATAACTTATCAATATATAAGTGATACTAGATTTATTACATTATAATAAAATAGCTCATTAATAATAAGAATATATAGACATAATTTTGAAAGAATACGTAGAAGGGATCACCTCTTCTTCGATGTGCTCCCTCCAAACCTTCTATTAAAGCACTAGAGTTGGTCTTTGAAGAAGAAAAAAGCCTATAAAATGTAACTTGGTAATTTTATAAAGTAAAATGAAAGTGTATTGGAATTATTTAAGTATCAAAGTGAAGTGAAGCGGTGAGGTAGGAGGTAGCCTTTTATAATTGAGGTGAGGGGCACTTTTGGGATCTCAAAAATTATTGATTTATAATAAAATCAGTCCCAACCAAAAAAACTAAAAACATTTCCCAATTTATAAAATTAGATGATATAAGGTTTCAATATAATCAACTAATAAATTTTAGAGATATATTTATGTCAACTTAAACCTTATCATTTTAATTAACACTTAGTTATTCTATTTAATTTTTAAATAGGGTAAAAAATATTTCAATAATAAAAGTGTGAAATATTAACTTATTTGGTGTAAATTAGACCATAAATAAATACCATAGACCATTTTCTACCACATAATAGTTATTATATATTTTCTAAAATGTTTTATGATTTTTAAATAATTAAATAAAAAATTATTTTGATAAACAATCAATAGTGTCAATTTGGATATTATTTAATCCATTGATTTTTATAAATATTAAAATAACATGTTAAAATATAAAAAAAAACTTTCTATTATATTTTTAATAGGTCAAAGTCATTAATAAAATTATTTAGATATATTAATTGTCCCAAATTATATTTATTTTAATAATTTTAATATCGTTTATATGATTTTTTCCATAATAAAATAACCAATACATCAATTTAGTGTAGTAATTTAATACACATATTTGTTAAATAAAAATTAAAAATAAAAAACTATGATAAATATAAATATACTATATTATAGAATAATACTTTTATTAGAATATATATTCTCGAAAATCCATCATTAAAAATGTTATATTTTGTAAAACATGAAAGTGTCAAGTTTATTATCACATTAAATAAAATAATATAAGTGTCCTAATCACTTTTATAAGGATCTAAATGGTAAATAACTCGACTGTTGGATGGTTATGGTAGAGATATACTCTACAAATATGATTTGTTCAAGTTTTTGTTTCTTTTAAAAGTTATTATCATTTTTATATAAATTTGTTAATTTATTTTTCATGAATTAAATAATTTCTCCATCGTTAATGTATAAATCATTAAAGTCATTATTTATTTCTTAAAATTACAAATAAATTAACATGATAAATAAAAAACATTATATTTCAAATGAGTAGTTATAATTGAATTTATCTTTTGTATAACCATATATTATAAATTATTTATTTATTGAAATTTGAGTGAGGCATATTTAACTTTTCTTTAAATAAAAACAATTAAATGTCCTAATCTCAACCAGGTGGCTTCTAAAGGACACCATTTCAACCCAAGGATTATTTAGGCCCAAAAAACTAATCCTATTATATTAATACAAGTTTTAGGTTAATTTTATAATAATATTCTTACCCTTAATTACCAAATTTACCCTTTTATCGTATTAATATAAATTACTAAGGTTACTATTCATAATACAAAATAATAAAATAAAGCTATTTATATAATATAGAAAATCTGATTTCAAATATGGAATCCATTTTTTAAAATTAGAACACCTAATATTTAGTAATTAATATAAAATTAATCTCATTTTTGGAAATAGAGAATGAGTTTTAAAATTTAAAACATTGCAAAAGATTGAAATGATTTTACATCTGAATTAAATGAAAAATTAATGCTAATGGAATAAATTATACTGAATGATAAAAATATATTTCATTTATACTTTAAACCCTTTAAATATTATAATTTAACCGTATAAATTATTTTAATGAAAAAAAATTCAATAAAAATTTAGTGTATTTTTACTATTCATAAAAAAATTTAAGTTATCAGAAAATTTTAAAAATTAATCAAAAGTAAATTTTTATATCCTAATTCCAAATAAAATGTTTATTTTGTTAAATATTATATAAAAAAGTTTCAAAAACGATATTTAAAATCACTGTGCCATCAAAAGGCTACAAAACTGTATTTTTTTGAAAATTACTTCTTTTATCCAAAATATCGAATTTTTACTTATATCTTGTATAGAAAACATATAAGATGAATTTTAAAATTTATATTTAATATATTAAAGATATTTTTTATTAATAAAATCCATCAAGGGTGATATTATTATTTTATAAACTCATTTATTTTAATTTAAATCATTTTTTAAAAGAAAGTCAATACTATTCATACCCACCATTATAATGACTAGTTTTTAAGGTAACATAATAATAGTTATTTGTTAACATAAACATGGTCTTGTGCGAAATAAATTATATGAAAAGAACTTAAAATTATGTGTAACACAAGGCAATCATATTTTTTGTATACCACAAGCTATGTCGGTGTTGCGTATTGCGCAAGCTTATCTTCGTGTTGCGTATAACACAAGACATCAAAGAAAAAAAATATATCACATAAAAATATCTAGGAGTTGAATTCTACCCCCCCCCCCATTGAAATTAATTTCTCCCTAGAAATTCATCAGGGTTATAAAAGGTTTAACACTTGAAAGTGTCTTTTATATAAATCCACATTGTAAAAAGGAATACTAAAACTTCATTGAATAAAAAGAAAGTTAGAAACATAATAGTTAGCCAAAGTAACTCATCATTGGGTTTCTATATAATATATCATAGGGGGTATGTGAAAACATGGATATGGAAGAATAATTGAACTATCAAGTTCTGATGGAGAGTGATAGAGAATATCATTAAGAGAAATTTAAAAATCAAAATCTATAAATATGAAATCATCTATGGGACCATCTGATTCATCATATTAGAAGGTACTAGGATAACATTTTTCATTTTCAATATCCTTTTCCTAAAGTCTAAGAACATGAGAAGAAATAATTTCTTCATTTTAGTATAATATCACTATTGTGTGTGCCTTAAACAATTTCCACTTCATCTATTATTCAAAGGCATGAATTTGAATTTTTCATTCCTGAAGTATTAGCATATCATGGGATCCATAAGTAGAATTATAGTTTATTCCATTATTCTTTATCACAAAAAATGTTAGCACAAGTAATAAAACATTTTTGATTCCACTTATGGTGAGATAATACTTTATTCTATCAAACTTCATCCAATGTTTAACTTATACTTTCCACAAATTAATAACCTTACAATTATTTTAAAAGATGGAAATCCTAAACTATTGAAAAAGGTATCCTAACTCGACTTCTCTATATATCATAGGGTATCTCTTGTTGGTCACATTCCAAAAATGTTAACACCTTCATTGTGTATTCTCTTGAGCCATGATAATTACCTGAATTTTAATATA